>OY728140.1:1812906252-1814106252 GCA_963277665.1 Viscum album | reverse complement strand
CCATATTATCTTCATACAACTAAATACTCATGGTCATTTCCTACATGAGGATTAGATGTATTAGGGCCTTACCCTTTGGCTACATCCAAGCAGTTTAAGTATATTCTTACTGCTACTGAGATCTTTTCAAAATGGTCATAGGAAATACCTCTCAATGAAGTTAGTTATAAAATCATTTTTAGATTCATCAAGTCTAACATCATTACCAGATTTGGTGTCCCTCATACCACATTGACGAACAATGGCACCATCTTCGTTTCATCCAAGGTAAGCATGTTGTATCAAGAATACAACATCAAATCCAACCATTCATCTCGGCATCATGAAGGAACCAATGGAAAAATAAAAGCCTTAATAATACTCTTTCAAACATACTGTAAAAGATGGTGGATAAAGGTAAGAAATCATGGCCTGATAAACTTTTTTAGGCTTTATGGGCTTATCAGACCACCACCCGCACTGCTACGCGGTCAACTCCATATTCATTAGTATATGGAACAGAAGCAGTCTTTCCCATTGATGTTCAATTACCTTCGCTCAGAGTAGAAATTTTTGATCAGTTATCTATAGATGAAAAATCTAAAAAGTGATTGGATGAATTGGAATAATTAGATGAAAAAATATTGTGCACCCTGCACCACATGGAAGTCTATCAGAATCGAATATCATGGGATTTTAACAAAAAAGTTCGTCTTCATTCATTAATTCAAGGAGAATTCGTATTGGTTCTCATAACTCCAACGATACCAAGAAAGAAACCCCCAAATCTTGATTTAATGTGGGAATATCCTTACTCAATACAAAAGGTCTACTCGGATGGAGCTTATTCTTTAATCTAAATGGATGGATAACTCATCACGACTCCAACCAATGCCAGATTTCTGAAATAGTATTTAGTGTAACACAAATACATCTATAGTCAATACTTCATGACTTTAAACTGTATTATCCATCTATCATCCAACCTGACGTTAAATTATGTCCCCTTTGTCGTCCAACATGACGTTAAACTGTTCGTCTGAATTGCAAGACATTAAACATCCAAGCACCCCATATCCATGTCACAAGTAATTTTAACTGTGAAACATTCCATTATGTGTCCTACATGACATTAAACTGTGAATCGTTAGGGTTGTTTCTACCTATTGTTTCTCACACCGAGCATGACTCACATGTGTTTAGAGTAAGCTTTAACCATAACACCCTCTCCAGTATGCTAACCACACATAAGTCCCAACATCATCTTCAGGTTTTCCTCAAGTAAAAATTGATCACCAATTCATTCTTAATCGAACTGTGCAAACTTTGATCCTTTCCTTCTAGGATGGGTATGTAGGCACCCTACCAAGGTTCAAGCCCAAAACCAACATCTTCACATCGGTTCACCTCCATGTCATACGATGTTTATCCATGAAGCCCCCCTGAAACCAATATATTCACATTGGTTCATCATCACCCTTTCTATATGATGTTAAAATATACATTCACCCATTTTCCTCAATATAAGACATTAAACGGCATAGCAATACGTCTTAGCTACATGATGTTAAACTATGTGGCACCAGTCCATGCATATGACCTTAAACTATTCGCACTTTTGTCCCATACCGCAATAAACTACTGAAGTCTCTGAAACCCTCACCTGAAAGGGAATAATTATTAACATTGATCCCCAATCATGTTATATTCCAAGGACTACATGCATACATGGAATTTCTCTAACCATTAATCTTGGTTCAAACCATCATTACACTAAATTCCTATTTCACCCTTCACTTTTATGAACTACATTTTTACAGAGAGTATTTCAAGAAATACTTATGGCTTGATTTCCATCCTTATCGAATACATAGGAACATTCGAGCATCCCTCTAATCCAACCCCAAGTATTTGGGCCTAACCCCAAATTCCACTTTCATTCCCTTGGCTGAAAAGTCCCGCTATGAGCACATAAATGTGGTATGAAAACCCTGGTATTTATTAACATCAGGTTTATAACAAACACACAAGGTGTCTCCATCATTATGGACCAAGCTCTATAACCCTAAAATAAGATCTCCTACACTATCGACCCACATGACGTTTGAATGTATTTCAAGAAAAACGTATGACTTGATTACCAACCTTATGGGATACGTAGTGAAGTCAATCATCTTAATTCAGGACCCAGCCACAACATGATTGTGGTTAGAATTTGTCTGTGTATCTCTTTCATACATTAGAAAATAAAAATTTTCATGTGTCATACTCCTAAACATAAATACTTCTAGATCTCCATTACCCTTTTCTTGACTTCTAGTCAAAAAATGTTCTATACCTAGGAATTGTTTTGCCTGACTATGAAACACATTCCCTTAGGCAGCCTTGCATTAGTAGTCTACATAAAGGACATGTCATCCAAAAGAGTCTATTACTTGACTATGAAGCCAATTCCCTTATGTGGCCCTGCATAATTCAAACCTGTAATAGGTTTGTCAAATAGTGGTAACATCACTCCTAGGAAATACTTCCTCTAATTCCTTTTAGCCCTTTCTTCATATCACCCCTTAGATTCAAAATTTCATAGGCCAAAGTTTACATGTTTTCCACAATACTTTAATGTGGTAATATGATTTCAAAAAAATTATCAAGGAATTGAGTCAATTTTAATCCAATTGGTCAAAACTATTCATCCTTTAAACATTTGGCTTTTTTATGTCCAACATGCATTACTTTAAACTACCAACAAAATATAGGGAACTCATTAAATTGGGATCTTATAAAAGTAACTCTGAATAAAATTCATGTCCCAGCTCGCTAAACATACATATTGTATGATTTAGGCAATATTGAGAGATACAAAAGATGAAATGTTTGTGGGGTGGTTTTTATCACCCTAGAAAAAATTAGTCTATTATTACTAAGAGCATTAGCTTAGGTAAAATTAATTAAAGAAAGTAGCAAGAGAATTCAGGCACAAATGATTAACGATGAACGTGTTTTTTCATTGATTCACAAGAGTTATATGGACATCCACAGATTGGATCCTATTCTCTTTTTCAAGAATTACAAGATTCTTTCAACATAACTCTTCACTGGATTTAGGGAATCCCGAGCTTCATCAGGAGACACCTAGAATTCATTCATTCAATTGGATACAATAAGAGACACAGTGATACCAACTCTTCATGGAACAATTGTAAAAGGATGTTCTTGAGTGCGGATTGATAAAATTTTCTACTAATAAAACAGTGACTCTGTTTCTGTCGAAGAGAATTGGAAGATGGATACATGGATTTGATAATGGAGCATTGGAAGTAAAGATCCATTTGGAGAGAATACTCTTTTTAGATATTGTTCTAACTTCATGATAGTCTTCTCTCCACTAACCGGCACCAGAAAAACATATCATCCCATGGGTTTTCCATTTTCATTTCTACAAGTAAATGGCATGGAGGAAAAATTTGATAGTTCACACCATTATTGCTTCTCTTAAGGCATAGCATAACCGAAATAGAGAGGTAGCAGTGCGGCTGCATCACGAGCATATAGTTCTTTTCATCTGGAATATTGACTCCATGCAGATGACCATGACCATATAAAGGCAAGTAAATACTCTGTGGGAAATTGAAATGATATTTATTCAAGTACTTGGCCAAATCTGGGAGAGTGCTGTCAAGGATATCATAGTAATCATGGTCAATAATGTTCATCATATCATCAATTGTCTTACTAGTCAACTCATCAGCGAATCCAACTCTTCTAGGAGCCATTAAATCTGCACAAATATCAAATAATTATCTTTTATGTAAGATGAGTTTTCCTAAAATTTGTGAAGAAATTGAAAAAATGGCTAAGGCATTAAGGTGCTCAAGTCTAATCTTGACGCGCAAGTCTAAGCCAGTCGCGCAAGTTGTACCATGCTAGTACTGGCATGAAAGTCCGAAATAGATAGAGGAAGCATGACACAACGAAAAAAAAGCGCATACGAGTAAAAAGCAAAGACACCAGCACGATGAGAGATCACTTGAACGATGAGAGAAAGAAGCATTTGGACAATGGATGATTTGCAAAAGTGGTGAACATATTTATAGGAGAAGTAGTATCCCTACGCGCGTCACACCTGGGCGTTGATACCTGCGCGCTGAAACCCTGCACGCCCAAAATCCTTGGTTTTCTCATATTCCTCAGAGTTAAATCCTCTTTCCTTTTTCGGAACCAACTCTGAAGGGGGACTTTTTTTTGACGCTCCATTCCATCACAGAGTCCAGAGATTGACTAAGGGAAGTACCTCAAGAAAAAAAGAGGGAAAAACATCAAGAATTTCACAAAGGAATTAAGTCGCGCACATATACCTGCGCTCCAGCCTTGGGTGCACAATTCACACTAGCGCGCTATGTGAAATTTCAACCAAACCTTAGGTGGCCTATATATACCCCCTGTGGGCCCCCCATTTGGGGGATGAAAAATCCAAAACTCAGATTCAAGCTCTAGTCACCCAAGTCTCTGTCTGAAGTATTCGAAACACTTCTAAGGTAATTATTTACCTACAATGGAAGCTCTCAAGAGGAAGATTAAGGCATAAGTATTAGAAATCATCAATACTTGCGCGCCTAATTGTATAGACCTGATGGGAAGTGATGATACATGTGCACTACATTTCCCTCTCATTGAAACTTGCACCCCACCCATTCTGAATGCCTTTAGGAATGATACGAAGGTCTCTAATTCAAAGTCTCCCCAATATCACTTCACAGGTTCTTCGTTGACCATGTGAACTCATGTCACACAAGGATACATGTGCGACCAAGACTTGTGCGCCACCCCAATACTTGCACGACTCCTTGCAATTCACTTCCTTTCCTCAAGTTCATCTATCCTCTTCAAGATTTGGCCTTTAAAAACCTTTTAAAATCCATTTATGGCATGGTTCCTTTGTTGGAATCCTTATCTAAAAGGAATTCTGTGGAACATCTCTCAAAACCTCGTGATTTACATAATTTATGTCACTAATGTTAGAGATTTCCTTCATTAAACATCATCCTTTAAGATGATATTATCTTTAATCTGGGAATCCTCATTAGGAGTAAGCCCCCATCATAAATCCCCTTTAATCTGGGCCTCCTCCTCAGGATTAAGTCCCAAGTCTCATATCCCCTTAACTTGGAAATCCTCCTCAGGAGTAAGCCCCAACCTTATGTTCTATTAATTTGGGCCTCCTTATATGGATTAAACCCCATGTTAAATGTCCCCTTTTATTTGGGCCTCCTTTTAAGGAGTATGTCCCATGTCAAAATTCCAAATCTCCATAAAGCACAAATATCTTTATGGACCCTGATCCTGGGCTTCTTTCCTAAACTAAGTCATAATATTCATTTACTTGGGTCATCATACATACCTAAGCCCCACATCATATCTTATGGCTGCATCGTTCATGGAACAATCATCAGATTTACTAATACCTCTTGATTCTCACACCGAGAATGACTCATGTGGGCTTAGAGTGTATAAGGAATTATGACATTTCACTTTGGGAGATTAATCATTCATAAACCTCATACTTCCTCACTCGAACTATGTTGGTTTTGATTCCTTTTTCAACAAGGATACGTAGGTAGCCCGTCTGTGTGTACGATCCCACCTCTGAAATAATACCTATCTTTCTGAATGACAATAAACTTCAAGTGCCCCAATAAATGGCTTTAAAACCAGTATGGTTTTCATAATGACCAAGATATTTTTATATAATGTGTTGAAGAATACCATTGACTAATAATATCTAACAAATACAAATGATTCTATATCAATTAAGAACCTCAAATACAAATAAAATATTATCTAAATCTCATACATATCAATCCTTGATTGTGAAATTTAAAGGAAAACTAATTTTCAAAATTGGTGAATTAATAAGGATTTGTGAAAATAACTTAAATCTATTAGAGAGTCCCGTAGTAGGTAATAATTCCTCTCAGAAAGGTGTGATGAGCCTGACCTCCCATACTCTCAACCAATGAAAATTCTTAAGCCTAATCGGTCCACAACTAATGAGAACCTACCTTTGGAATGTAGGTCCAAATGGATATAGAATCATTGTATGTTTTTTGTTCTACAAATAAACCTGTTAGAAACGTATTGGATAGTTTGAACCTTAAACAAACAAGGTCATCCCCATTTCGAGAAGAAACATGGGTAATTCTAGGGGTGTATGATTTCAATTGAACAATGGGAAATGAGGAGTGTTAATCATAATACCCAATATCTAGATGATTTTTATAGTGGTATTGTGATACTAGATGACTGATGACCATGTTCTAAATATAATATCCATACCATTAAGAAAATATTGCGGTATAAAAATGAGGGTCGATATCTGAACATGTTCAAAACACATAATATATCTTAGAATGTCATCTATAGTCATCTCGGACATTTTCAAAGCATGGTGGGGTAGAAAAAGTGGCATGTGACCAGGGCGTAATAGGGACCCTTCAGACATGGAAGAGGATGGGGATCTATATAAGGGTCATTCGAAGCATGTAAGTGTATTGATGGAATGTTAAATGGACTCAAACACTATTATAATTACAAAACTATTCCATTGAACCCATTTTTTATGTGTATTGATTTAAAGGAAGATCAAAACCAATATCATTGAGAGTTTCATTTCATATGTTGAGAAACAACAAAAAAGGTGAACATTACTATAGATGACCAACATTATGAAATGACCTCTTAAGAAAATTCCTATGACATTTATTAGTTTTACATCATGAAACTAATGGTTATTGACATGTAATTTGGCATCATATGGTGAGTTAGATTCATGTTACAGTATGATGTCGTTTTATTAAGACGTGTCCCACAATTTAACATCATCTAGAAAATTCGTTTCACACATTTTTAGGTCATACTACCTGGACCCCATAAAACTGTATAAGATCATATTTCATGGACTGTGTAAATGATTATTCCTAGTATACTTGTGTATCAAAGATGAAGGATGCCCAATTTGAAAGATTCAAAATAGGTTTTCATACCACATATGTATATGAAATAGATTGACTCTAAAATGAATGAGACCTTTGAACTCCATGCCAGACCACATATCACAAAAAATAGGGGAATACGTAGTTTAAATTCATTAATGGACATAGTAATATAGTTTAAGGTCATAGAGTTTGTACCATAAGGGTTGACGTGAAATTTGACAACATCGATAAATGTCCTACGAGATCACTTAATCCCATGTGTGTTATGCATGATGTGGGAAACAATGAATGGTATAGGGGGTCTAACCAACATGTGAAAGAATGAATTATGAATGATACAATGCATATAATTACATCGTGACACATGTGAGTGGAGAGGAGGATAGTTAATACCTCAATTATCTATTGAAGGGGTGACTGGTGAGTAGGGGTTTACTTTTTAACCTTTTCAAAATACATGCACCCCAATACTACCTATCAAAAATTGGATGAGTAAAATTTTGATCAACCATTGACCAAGTTAAAAAAATGATTCATTTTTCACTACCAAGAATCCATAAGGGGATTGGACCCAAATGGGAGTCGAGACAAAAATGACATGAGACCATAAGAATTGGAGGGTCCATATAGACACGATATGTCATGTGAATCCAATACTAAGATTGAATTAACGTTTGAGATGAGAATATAATGGATTGATATTAGAATACATGTGTTCCAAATAGTTTTACATAATATTTCATTGACCATTGAAGTCAATTTAGAGTTATGTCATTTGGATTATGGAAAAAGATTTAAAATCCTATTTCATAGACTATAATCTATCTATTTAAGAATAATGAGTGTAGATCAAAACCATGGATAAGGTAACAAAAGGATTATTTGATTGTGTTTGGACCCATAGAAATAATGTTTGGGTGTCACTATGTATCCCATATATGATGGAATTATACAACATGTAGTCCATGAATGCAACATGTTAAGAAGAAAACTCTTTTGGGGAAATCCTAGTAGGAATGGAGACATGGGGGATCTAGAAATCATCACGAGGAATCCTAAATTAGTTTTGTGTAGAATCATATTTTAATGTGGTGTGCAATGTACACTATCTCTCTGTTTACGGACAAAATGTTTAGAAAATGGGGAAGTACTCAAAAAAGGATGTGTATAATATGGTGACATAACAATCACATTCTGAATGTGGGATTAGAAGGAACAAATGCCAAATATAAACCCTAGATGTGTCTTTAAAATAGTTTAATGTCTATATTCTTCGATTAAATTGATGCCATGTGTAATTAATCACCCAATATAATTGTTTTGAGTGTACAATAAGTCACTATGTGGCCTTAAGAAACATATTGAAGATTCCAAAGGATGGAAATAAATGCCAAAGTGTTTCAAAAGGAAGTGGCAGAGGATTTAACCCTTACAAAAAAACCAAGAAAAACATATCGACAACCAAACTACTGCTATATGATGCATGATAAAAAAACAAGGCTATTCAACCACATTATTAAAACAAGTCAATCAAAGTGAACAATAGTGGGAGATAACCAAACATCAAATTACATGGAATAAAAATACTATAGACTCCAGGAAGACCACAAGACTCCATGTTCCACCATCTCCATGATCTGACATCACCATACATCCCAAATCTCATGAATTGGTACTAAAAATATGAGACATGTTACCTTTTCCAATGTCCCATAGGATAGCATATGCAATAGCACTGAAGTGCCTATGTGTGGGTGAGTATAAAAATCAGTTGGTTTTCCACAATGACTTCCCTACTCACACCAATATGATACAAGATATAGAAAACTGTATATAAATAATTTTAAATAAAACTATTTCTTAAACAATTTAAAACTCAATATAAAAAAATCTCCAAAACCATATATAACCAAAAGCTTTCAAGTGCGATTGAAACCAATTTTTCTAGCAAGTTATTTTTCATGAAAAAATAACTAAACATGATTTAAAACAATTTCTCAATATCCCTTTTTGTCTTACCCAACCATTCCACACACTCATGAAACCAACCATGAATTCTACGTTATGACAATTCTATACTCATGAGTGGTTTCCCATTGATCTTCCATGTCATCATAAGGTAATTATATCATGTGTGAATTTTTCCACTAGAACCGAGCAAAATTTCATGTATCAACCAAGCCTTGAAAATGGAATATGAAAACACACACACCAATAATCCCAACGAAAATGCAAAAACACCTCTTTAATAAAAACTACTTTTTATTCAAATCCATTTTCCATCAAAATATTTTCTATGCCAAACCATTTAATTAAAACACACTTTTTATTGAAAACCTCATTCCCCTCTAATCATTTATAAATCATAGAAAATCATTTATTTAAAATTATCATTTTATATTCATGAAACTAGATCACATTGCACAATGATTCATCAAGATTACTTAATTTCACCAAAACCATAAATCATCACAAAACAAGATTTATTCCAAATATTAAAACAAGATTTCACATTCATTTTCATTCAAGAAAATTAATTTGAAACTAATCCAATCAATTCTAGAAAGAGGAGATGAGAGTGAAGCCTGCTACCTTGAATGTTTTGATGAAACTCAACAACAGATGAAGAATGATCACAAAAATTGAGTTAATTCTCCACCAAATATCCTCAAATCACTTATCATATCAACAAAAAAGAATAAAAAAAATTATTTGGAATTAAAAAAATATATCTATGCATAACAGGGGTAGATCTAAGAGACCTTGTGGATACGAAAATAGATCAAAGGAGACAGAATATAAACGGTGAACCACAACAAAGAATCTGATGAAAAACCCTTAACCAGATAGTAGAACACCTCTGAATGTTGCTTAGGGAAACCTAGATTTGAGAGTCATGATGATAAATTAAAATGAATGTGATTCAATGTATATAAGAGTTATTTTAATCTGAGTGTGTTCCAGCTCATAGCGTGTACCTCAGGTACAGGACGCGTAGGCCACGCTGGATAAGAATGCTAAAAAATTCATCTCCTTGGGCTCATAATCGATTATTTAAATCATAAAAGATGTGTAACATAGGTATATAATGTTTACCAGCTCTCGACATGACCCCCACCTCCTGACCTGAATTCGTCCCCATGTATATGTCATTTACTTTAGGTACATGGCGTGTACCTGTCTAGAAACCCATAGTAAATCCTAGAAAAGCGCATATAATGATTTTTTTACCAAAAGGGCCTTAGAAAGTTGGGAACTTACATGATCAATGTATTATAATGTTACAACCTACTAACCAATGACATTCCATCCCGGATAATTCATTTAGAAGCTGAAAGTATATAAACCGGGGGTACTAAATTCTCCCCACCATTGGTCTTTTCATCATCTGAAAGTAGAAAAACCTCACTACCCTGAAAGAGTTCCTTCGATTGATCTTTTATTTCCTTCTCCTATTTCCCAATCTCGTCTTGAATCTAACCATACTACCATAAAACCCGTAATATACTGATTCATTTTCCCATGAAATATTTCTCTTGCATATCCACAACCCGCACCGGGATATGTAGCAACGAAGCACCTGACTCCAGGTCTACATGATCCCATCTAATCACATGGTCAGGATCAGGGTGATAAATTTTCAATTGGGATACATGGACACATTATTCACTGAGCTGAACTATGGTGGTAATGCCAACAGATATTCTACCTCTTCAGCCTGTTCCTGTTTCTCAAAAGGGCATATGTATCTATGAGATAACTTGCCCCACTTCCCAAAACGATGATTTCATGGCCTTGGGGATATCCTTAGGAACACATTCTCACTTAGTAAAAATGAAAAAGACCATAAATGATGATCCGAATAAGATTTATTATGACTCTATTCCATCTCTATCCTCTTTCTGATCAACTGGATCTTCTACGTTGTTTATTGGACATGGCTTGGCCAAACTAGTGAAGTGTCACATGTTTCCACCCAATAGAGTGGAGAATGTCAAGGACACCCATACAATGCTTCAAAAAGAGCCTCATGTATTGAGGAATGATAGAAATTATTATATGAGAACATAAAAATTGGTATGTGATCCTCCCATGATCCACCAAATGCAATTACACAAGCCAGCAATATGTCCTCCAACATTTTTATTGTCCGCTATGACTTGTCGTTTATTTGAGGATGATATTCCATGTTCATAGACAACTATATCCTAATGGATTTCTATAAGGATTTCCAAAACGAGATGTGAACCCTGATTCTCTATCAGACATGATTGAAACTGGTACACCATGTCTCTTTACCACTTCTTGGATATAAGTTTTGGACATATCCTCCACTATATGGGTTTCATGAATTGTGATGAAATGGGCTGACTTGGTAAGCTGATCCACTGTCACCAATATGTCATCATGTTTCCAAACCATTCTTGTAAGACCTATTACAAAATCCATCGATATTTTATCCCATTTCCACATTGGAATAATAAAACATTACAATATACCAACTGGTCTCTCATGCTATTCTTTATCCAGCAGACATGTTAAGAACAATTGGATGAACATGACCAACTTCCATTTCATGCCACTCCACCAAAACTTTTCCTTCAACACAGTATACATCTTCTGTGTACTAATATGTACATCCCATCTCGAATGATGGTAAGCATGAAAGAGTTGTTCATGGAAATCCATAGGTATAGGCATCCTATCTCAAAAACACAAAACAAAACCCCCACATTCTTTCCATCCCTCAATTATCTCCCTAACATTTAGTTTATAACTCATAACCAGTCATTCTGCATTAGATGTTGATGCCTATTTAACCATGTTTACGAAATCTGGAACAAGCATAACTAAAAAAAATTATAACATCACCACGTTACTCACATTTCACATGCATGTCACCTAGAACCAACATCAACTTCCATTAATTAGAAGACTCCTTTTCAAACTGAGCATATGACTTTCAGATCAATGCATATTCCACCAAATTCCCTTTTCCCGGTGTATACATCATGTAAAAGGAAAATATCTGAAGATACTCCATCCATAAATTTTTCCTAAGATTCAAATATTTCTATGAGAAAACGTGTTTCAAGATTTTATAATCTGTTAACATAGTGAATTTCTCACGAAAGAGATAATGTCTCCACATCTTCAAAGCATGGGTGAGCTAGATCTAACTCCAAATTGATTGTTGGGTAATTTTTCTCATGCACCCTAAACTTCCTCGAACCATAATCCACAATATGGTCTCCTTGCATTAGATAAAACAACCCAACCCTAATCCTGAAGCATCATTCTTGACCAGATATCCCAATCCTAGTTCAGGAAAAATCAATATAGGTGCCGATGTAAGATGAACTTTTAGCTCTAGGAAATACATATGAAAATCATCTGTCCATTGGAATGGTGGATTCTTCTTTTTCATAGAATTCATTAGCGAAGAAAGTCATGAGAAATTATCCACAAAGTGACGGTAGTAGCCAGCTAGGCCAAGAAAATTCATATCTCAATGACATTCATTGGGGGTATCCATGAGATAACAACTTATATCTTTTAAAGATCCACTAAAACACCTTTTTCAAAAATCAGGTTACCAAGAAAGCATACCCCCTTTATCTAAAAATCACACTTTGATAATTTTATATAAAATCAGTGATCTATCAAGATTTATAGCACTGTTTCTATGTGTTCCTCATGGTTATCCATTGTCTTTGAATACACCAAGATGTCATAAAAAACCACAACAAAATAATCTAGATATCACTGAAATATCTGATCCATCAACACCATAAAAAATGTTTGTGCATATGTTAGGACAAAAAGAATTAATACATATTCATAGTGGTTATATATTCTTCTCAGAGATGTCTTAGGAATGTCTACATTTATAACTATCAATTGGTGATATCATGATTGCATGTTAATTATAGAGAACCATAGATCTCCCCTTAATTGATCGAATTGATCATCAAGGTATGAAAGTGGGTACCTATTCATTATCGTAACATGGTTCAACATACGATAGTCAACACACAACCAAATATTTCCATATTCTTTCTTCATAAAAATGAATGGCGCATCACATGGAGACGTACTTGGCCGATTAAAACCCTTGTGTTCAAGCTCCTCCAACCGCACTTTCAATTTTGCTAACTCCATTGGTGCCATTCTATAATAAGGAAGGGAAATAAGAAGTGTCCATGGAAAGAGATCAATCATAAACTCAACTTACCTTAGAGGTGGTAACCTTGATATGTTCTTTAAAAAGAAATATTGAAATTGATCCACCACTGTTGGAAAAATATTTTCCTCGATCTCATCTATTTTTTCCAAAGTCAATGCAGCCAATTGATAAGAGTTTGTTCCTACTATTTGTTCCATCATGCTCATGGAACCTTTATTTACAATCCTATCTCCTCCGAATGGAAGCTCGATTCCATAATAAATCAAAGGATAATTGTTCTCTTATAATAGTCGATGTGAGCCTTGAAGGATGTCATCCAGTCCCTACCCTGGATTACATCATAGAAATCCATCTCCATCATCCAGAAGTCCCATTTCTGCTCATCTCTGTCAATAGTTATAGCACATGCTCTATCCACAAATTCATGACATTCTCTATCACCAAGAAGAGATTGTAGTTTTAAAAAAGAATGTTGCATTTCATGTTTCAAACATATCATGTAAACAACACGAGAAGAAATTAATGAATGTGATGCACCAGTATTAAACAACACTTGGACACAGGTATAATTCAAAAGAATCATACCTCTCATTGTAGATGGTCTACCCTGATCATAAACAATAATCTACTCAACTCCATAGAATAGCTTAATCACTGCACTCTACACATTATTCCCGTACTGTGATTACCCTTGATGAGGAGTCATGGTATTCCAAGATTCACCCTAGTTTTCTCTACATTGTTGATGAGTCTGATTTTACTGTCCTCGACCTATCCAAGCATATGATGCTTGGAATGCCTGAGAAGTGTCTTGAGCACCAAACATCAGAGCATTTTGACAGTAGCCCTTAAGGTGCCCCATCTTCTTGTAGTTATGACATGCTCTAGGTTGTTCTGTACACTCTCGCTTTTTTTGGTCAAGTGAACCACATTATTAGCATCCCGCATGGATATCTGGTGGTGTAGGAAAGTTCACTAATCCAACCGTTTGATTATTATTCCTGCTCCCACCCTGGAAATAGGTATCCCTTTTCCACTTGTTCCTAGCATTGGAGTTCCCACCATTCCTAGTAGATATCATCATACTTTATCCTCCAAAAGCTCGTAAGATGTCTCGCTTAGCCACCTCAGCTCTATTCACCATCTCTGTATAATCTGTAATACATAGGACTACAATATTTGATCGAATATCCTACCTTAGTCTTGATTCGATGATGCATGTCTTCATGGACACACTGGCCACAACATCTGGTGATAACCAAACGAAATTCATGAATTTATCCACATATTCCATGTGATTTAGATTATCCTCCTTCAGGAGAGTGTAGTATATCATCCTAGGGATCTTGATTGTATGAGGATAGAATTATTTGTTAATCCATTCCTCAAAATCCTCCCAAGTAATGACCTGATCTTTTTTTTCATTCAGAACCATTTCCCACCACTAACAAGCAAGATCCTTAGCATGTGCGTGGCCACCTTCACTTTGAGCTTTGTCAGTGTGCCGATTAATTCGAATATGTGATTCATCCTACTCTATAACAACACTAATTCATTTTACCCACATAGTCATGATTTATTACATATATCCATCACTCAATAAAACATAGAAGATCAATAGTTCTAGTGTCTTAGGGGGTTAGGAATATTACATAACAACATAAAACAAGAAATACAACATCTTTATTGAAAACATTCTTTACATGAACACCACATTCCTTCGTACTTAACATTGCATTCGATAACCTGAGGACATACATAAGAAAGGGGCTGCTATAAAGCACAATAAAAAAATAAACATAGAATAAAAAGAGGAATAAAATACATGTTAGGCTATAGGAATATCAATGAATCATAAGAGAAACAATAATACAAAGGCATGATATAGCATGCTAATCATAACATGGAGATATGGCAACTACACTTAACATGGAATTAGCATGATCTAAGGCTGATTACACATGGATCATGAGTAATGCCTCATTGCACATTAAGAATTACTAAACCCTCATTGCACATGAATTATCACGAGTCAATACCCATTGAACATGACCTAACATGATACTATACTTTATCCAATTCATTGGAGAGCTATCAGGGTGCACCCTTCTTAAACATTTCATTTCATTCCAAATTGATCATTCAACATTGAATCAGTCATCATCATTTATTCCACAATAACGGGATGTTTAATACATACATGAATCATTATAATCAATAAATAAATGTTCATAAAGGTGACTACCCAAGATAGGAAAATGGGCATGGTGTTCACTACTCATTGACATAGTCTTGGAAAATTGGTGAAATTTCTACAGCGTAATAGCATGACATAAGAATTCATAAAAATGTTTGATAAGAGTGAAATGGGTGAATCATCATATTTAAATGAAATGGATAGTAAGGGGTCATATAGATACGTTTCACAATATATTTAATGGAATTTATATTCATAATACAAAATAATTTCTTGATTGTAAATGAGGAGAGAGAAATACCATACGGAATTTCGGCCTAGTAATGGGTGTACATGGAAGGAATTAATGAGAGTGAAAGAGATCTCCCATTATTCAAAAGTAAATATGGAATTATTAGGGAGGTGAAAAACCATACGACAATATTTATAATTGAAAATAATATTGCATAACAATATTTAGAAACTTGGATAAAATGAGAGTGGAAGGAATACCTTACTTGAATGTGTGATCCCAATGTCTTGGAAGAGGCTTGAGACAGGATTCATTGGAGCTTGGGTAACCATAATAGGATTGTAGAGAGTGGTGGGAATAGCTCAGATTATATCCAATGGCTTTGGTAGAAGAGGAAGTGAGATATTTTGTGGGTTTATATATAAAAGGGGTGGGAATTATTTATTATTTAGTTTTGGGTCACCACACATTAAAATAATCCAAACCAAAAAATATATCATGGTTTTGTCACATGTTTGTTTTCAAAAGGGGAGTGGAAAAAAAATATTTTATAAGGTCATTTGACTAATTTATTAAAATAATATGTTTCCTTATGTGGAGGTGAGTCACACACTCAAGGAAATCAATTTAAATAGTTAAAATGTTTTATAAGTCTTGGAGGGTCCACTAAGGATTTTTAAAATAAATTAAAGAAACCTAAATTCACATTATTTTAATGGTAAGTCATATATTGTCCAACATAATGTTTATAGTATTTTATTACATCAATATTGGGTTATTATGATTTAATAAAAAAAATTACATATTTAAATGGTATTTAATTTTTACCCAAAAATTCACCTGTCTCAGAAAATTATAAAATATTGACTATTGGATAATTTTGAAATCCGGATTCAAAAAATAATATTAATTTAATCCAAAAATCTTCAAAATATGTGAATTTCCAGTTCTAAAAGAAAAACATGCTTTTATCGAAAATTCTTGGCTTTTGACAAAAACTACTTTCAAACCTTAATAAAAATTACAATTTTATTCATAAAATTTTCACAATCTTTTATACATTAAAAAATAATTTAATAATAATAATTTTTTATTAAAATATTATTTAATTAAAAATTCCATGAATTCATAAAAATATTTTTTTAGTTGAATACTAACCAAAAATAAAATTTGTGCTTTAAAAACAATTTACAAAGTAACAAAAATAATAAAATGAATTTATATTCTTTATTATATTAAAATATAATGCACATAATCATATTTCTATGGTCTTGTTACATAACCCCTTATAACACCCATGTAAGACCGAAGGGTAAGGTGTGCGATGGTGACAAACTCCTAGGGTGGCTCAGATAACATCACTCGGGTGGTAATCTATATCAACTTCCACCTCCCCTGTGGGCTAGTCCTTTCATGTTTAACATGTTTAAACTAGGCTTGTGAATGGTCAAGAGTGAATCCCAATGACACCACCTCCTTTATGAGCTCTGAAAAATGGGCTCTGTATGTGGAAAGTCTACTAGATGAGGCCATCACATCCTTTGTCTTAGTAAATTAGATTTGTTAAAGCCCTATATTTATACTAAAAATGTGATAACTATTCAGTGGATATACAAGAAGTGGTCAGAATTCATAATGGTAATTTAAAATCTAAAAACATAAAACCAAATCAGTGTATACATTATATAACTGTCATACATAAAAATACAGTTAATTAGATAAAGAGGAATGTTCATTAATAAAAGTATGGGTCAATAGATCTTTCCCCTTAAAGAAATATCGGTCTCAAAATATCATTTTCCTACCATAAAACAGATGCGGGTAACTCTAATTCATCACTTCCTCTTATTTCCACATTGCCTCTTGAAACATGTGGTTGCACCACAACACCTTGACGAGGGGCATTATCTTATGTCGAAGAAATTTTTATCTATGATATAATATCTCCATTGGTTTCTCCTCGTAAGAAAGATCATACTATAACTGTACTACCACTAATGATAGTACACGTGAAGGGTATGGTATATACTTATTTAAGAGGGGTACATAAAAGACATCATTTACTTTGGCCATGGTAGTTGGAAGTGGAATTCGATAGGCCACAACCCCGACACGATCAAGAATTTCGAAGGGGTTGATGAACCTAGGAAAAAACTTCCCTTAAATTCCAAACCTCATTAAATTTTTCCATGGAGATATGCATAGAAATAGCATGGCTTCAATATTGAACTCATGGTCTCATTGATAGTTATTTGCATAACTCCACTATCGACTTTGGGCTGCCTTGATATGCTGCTGAATTGTTTTCACCTTCTCCACATTTTCTTCAACCATTTAATGTCCTAGCAGCTTACTCTCACTGACTTCATCCAAACACACCAGTTTTCTACACCTTTTCCTATAAAGGGATTTATATGGATCCATTTCATATGCTCGAGTGGAAATAGTTATTTTAGGAGAATTCAACTAGTGGAAGATGTTGGCCCCATCCTTTTTTGAAATATATAGTACATGATATTAACATATCTTCCAATGAATGAATAGTTTGCACAAATTGGCCATCAGTTTGTAGATGATTGGATGTACTGAAGTTCTTTTCAGTTCTTTGATCATGTTGGAGACTTTTCCTGAACTTCTAGGTGAATCTAGGATCAAAGTCAGATACAATAGATAGTGGAACTCCATGCATACTTAGCACTCCTTTGATATAAATCTGTGCAATTTGATCCAATACGAAGTCCTCCTGAATCTCAATAAAGTGAGCTATCTTTGTAAGACAATCCACAATGACCCATATATCATTTTTTACCCAATAATCCCTTATAAGCCCATTGAAAAAGTCCATGGTAATGTAGTCTCACTTCCATGTTGGTATGGGTAGTGGTTTCATCATCCCCATAAACATTTTTCCCTCAGCCTTCACATTCTGACATACTAGGCACATTGTTGTATATTCAGAGATCTCCCTTTTTATATTGTCCCACCAATAGTTTCTCATAGATACCATTACATCAGTGTGCTCCCTGGGTGAATAGAGAAGGTTGAGCTATGTGCGTCATTTATAAGCTTCTTCATTATCTCTGGATCACATGGTAAACATAATCTTGAACCAAATTTCAAAATTCCATCCTTGTCAACCATGAAATCAGAGTATTTCTTATTTCTGATAGCTTCCACCCTTTTTATAATTTTCACATCCTTTCTTTGAGAATTCCTTATTTACCCTTGACGGATAGTTGAGAAATTATTTTAGGAAGGATTGATGATGTTCCTCCCTTAATGATTCCCATGTCCATTCAATTCAAATCTATGAATATTGGATCGTTTTTAATTCTCATCATTTATAAAAATACATGATCCTTTCTAAAAAGAGAATCTTCCAACTTCTTTGCATTCCCAGGGAAGTAATGGATCGATCAGTCATAATCGTTGATGAGTTATATTAATCATTGTTGGTGCATATTAATCAATTTTTGTGTGAATATATATTTGAGGTTCTTATGATCAAAATATATCTTACACTTCTCCCCATAGAGATAATGCCTCTATATTTTCAACACTAAGATCAAAGTTTCCAACCCCATATCATGTGTGTGATTGTTTTTCTCATGGATTTTTAGGTGCCTTGATGTGTAATCTATCACTTTATCATTATTCATCAACAAAAAATGTATTCCCTTCATCAAAGAATCACAGAATACAACAAAAATTACTCTACTTGTGGGTAAGGTGAGCACTAGAACAATGATAATCCTCCTTTTCCACTCCATGAAGCTCTCTTCGCATTTAACAGTCTATGAAAACTGTACTCTCTTCTAAGTAAGATTGGTTAGAGGGTTGGGTAATCGTTATAAAATTATCACAAATATTTGATAATATCCATCTAGCCCCCCAAATCTACGGATATTTGTTACCAATGTTGGCCTCATCCACCTGTCAATTGCACTGATCTTGGATGGATCCACAAATATCTCTTTGCTTGTGATGATATGACTCAAGAATGAGAAATATTTCAACCAGAACTCACACATGTGGTACTTTGGATAGAGCTTCCCCTTTTGTAAGGTCTTTGGTATAGTTCATAAATTCTCCTCATTAACCTCCTAATTTTTGGAGAATATGAGAATTTCATTTATAATGAAAACCCAAAATTTGTCAAGGAAATCTCTAAAGACTCTATTAATCATGTCTATGAATTTTTTTTGATAATAAGTGAGTTGGAATGTCATTAAAATGAATTAATAGTTTTTTTATCTTGTAGTAAAAGCAGCCTTGGGGATACCTTCCTACCTCACCGTAACATGATAATATCCCAACCTAAAATCCACCTTGGTGAATAATTGTGCTCCACAAAACTGATCGAACACATCATCAATTAGATCCAAAGGATACATGTTCTTTATCATGATCTTTCTGTGCTCAAGATAATCAATGTGATGGCCCATTGACCCATCCTTTTTCTTGTCGAAGAGGACTGGTGAACCCCATGGTGAAGAACATGGGTGTATAAACACTTTATCTATATTCTCCTGCATTTGTATCTTCTACTACAAAATCTCCACTGAAACCATTCTCTATAAAGTCTTGGATATTGTAAATTCCCCATCTATATGGTCAATTGAAAATTCAACATCTCTTCTAGAATTAAGACCATGGAATTCCTCAGGAAACACATCAGTGAATTACCTCACATTAAAAATGTCTTAATGGATGGTTTCCTCCACAGACTCAATCAACCGAGGAAGATACATTTTCCCATATTGTAGTAATAACCACACAATAGAAGATAGTGGTAATGAATATTCATTTTCCCTCTTTCACATGTATAGAATCGGTGGTCGATTCTCTATATTAAGAGTGATTTCCATCTCACAACAATTTATGTTGGCTCAATATAAGGAAAGTTGACCCATAATGAGAATTCAATAAAATTCCACTAGAGGGAGTATAATGTGGTTCTCCAGGAAGTTCAATCCACAAATTATGATAATGTAGGAGTTATATTATTTGTATCCAATGATTTCCCCATTATACTTACTCAATAACATCTTTAATTCCATAATTTTTGGTAGTGTTGGGATTGTTCTACTAATATTTTGAGATTTAAAAGAATGAGTAGAACCAGAATAAAAAAGAATGTTCACTATTTTAGAAAGAATATCTAGAGTACCATTCACCACTCCATTTTTGGGGTTCACTTCAGCAGTAGTGATGGAAAAAGATCTCCCTTTAAGCATTGGAGGTTGTTGGTTGCCTCCTAAGACCCTTGGCATAGAGAACCGATTTGCAAGGTCACCTGGTTCACTACAGATAAAGAAATGAACAATGCATTGAGATTCAAACAGAGTGTTCCTATCCACTATCATAGTCGATGATTTTTCTTGTTGGCAGTTAATGGCTAGGTTCCCTTCTATTCCACACCTAAATCATTTTCCCATCCCCTTTAGGTAATTGCTGGGGTGCTTCTTTTCACACATCTGGCTAGTGGGGTGCTGTATTTTAGTAGCACCATTAGATTCATCCATCAGACATCTATAATTGATGCCCACCATAAAAATCTTATCCCCATCATAACCATGAGATTCTCTGAACTCCATTTTATCCTTGAGGACATATCAGACAATTTCTTTATAGTTGTCGAAGTCACGGATTGCTGTGGATTTCCGAGGGCTAGGTTTCATCCCAACAAAGAAGTGGTCATCCTTTCATTCATGGGTAACAAAAAATCTTGAGGCATATAATGCATGCCTTGTGATCTTTTCCTCTTATTCTCTGATGTAATCATTATCTTTTTTCTTGAGGGAAATGATGTCCCTTTCAATCTTCAGTCTGAGGGTGCATGGAAAATGTTTATCGATTTTTTTTTTGAAAATCATTCCATTCCACCGTCTAAATCTCCTCATCATGATTCATTTTTATGATCAATGTACTCCATTTGTTGGATTCAACCTCCATATTATACAAAGAAAAAATATCATTCTCTAGTTCAGAACATTGAAAGATGGATAATATCATTTCAATTGAGTTGTTCCATTATTCATCGATTGAGGGATCATATGAACCATTAAAAGCAGCATTCCTATATCTAATGAGGCTCTCGATTGCCTCTTGTTCTTTCTCGAGGGGGGGGGGGGGGGTTAACATTCCTCTTAACACATGTTTCTATTCAAATATTTAGTTAACATATAGAGTATCATTACAAAATTCACGATCCCCACTCCCATATGGTGGGGCATCTCATTAGAACAGTCTTCAAATTGATATTTGCATCAGTTTTTAGCATGAGTCCTCCTATTACCAGCCATTGGTTGTAATAAAATGAAAGTTAGGGGTAACACATAAAGGGTAATCCATGGACAGAAACAAATGACTTTTGAATAACTTTTATTTCCTTGTCTTATGAATCTATAGGTTTCAATCTATGTTATCCATTATCTAATTTTTAACAAATATTTTTAGGGGAATTTTTTAATTCCCTTAATTATGGTACATACTAAATCATGTGAATTTTTCAAATAATACCCCCAGGAGTGTCATAACCAATAGTGTATCAATGACCTTTTTCATTTACCAGGATACAACAGGTCAAGCCTGATACTCCTTGTTGGCGTTTTCACTCTTTGGTAAATCTGTGCCAGAGCTGCCTGTACCTGCTCGTATCTACAAATAGATGTATTTTAATGATAAACCACTTAATCAGTACTCACCAAAATTTCAGGATGTTTTACTATACTTAGTCTTATCTCAAAGGATTCATTAGTGTTTTGTAATCCTAATCCCAAAAATAACTAAACTTATTCCTTGATACCAACTATAATAACTCTTATTTATATTACACACAGAGACATGATTTATTACATAAAAACATCCCGTGATACAACATAGAATATCGAGAGTTCGAGTGTCTTTGGGGCTTAGGAACATTACATAATTATTTCAAACATGAAATAAAACATTTTAGTGAAAACTTTTTTAACATGACCATAACATTCCTTCATACTTTACATTCCATGGGATAACCTAAGGACATACATTGGAAAGGGGTGAGGGATAAATCCTAGTAAGGGAATAAACTTAGAATAAAATGAGTAATAAAATACATGTTATATTATAGGCATATCAATAGAGTATAATAGAAACATGAACATAAAGGCCTGATAAATCATGATAATCAAAACATAGGGATGTTTCAACAATACATAACATGGTATAATCATGAGCAAAGGCTCATTTTACGTGGAGAATGAGTAAACCCTCATTACAAATGAAGTATGATTTAACCCGTGCTTTAATTGAATTAGCATGAGTCAAAACCCATTTCACATGATGTATCATGATAATATACTTTACCCCATTCATTAGAGCACTATCACGGCACACCATTCTTAAAAATTTTATTTTATGCACAAGTGTGCCACATTGATCATACAACATGGAATCAATAATCATAATTTATTACACAAAAAGGGATGTGGAATAAATACAAGAATATTATAATGAATTAGTAAATTTTCAAAAAGGTGAATACCTTGATGGGGAAATGGTCATGGTATTTACTACAGAATGACATTGGCTTGGAAAATTAGTGCAATTTTAGCAGTGTAACGCCGTGACATAAGAATTAAAAATAATGGTTGATGAGAGATAAAAGGGTATTTCATCACATGTACATGAAATGGAACATAATGGGGTCATATATATTTATTTTCCCACATATTTAATGAAATTTATATTCATAATACAAAATAATTTCTTGAATGTAAATGAGGATAGAGAAATTCATTATGGAATTTTTGAATAGTAACATGTGTATGTGGAAGGAATTAATGAAAGAGTAATGGGTATACCATCTTTAAAACATAATTAGGGATGTTTGGGGAGTTGAGAAACCATACCCCAACACTTATAATTGAAAATAAAATGACATAACAATATTAAGAAACATGGATAAAATGAGAATGGAACAAATCCCTTACTTGAGTTTGTGATACCAAAGGCTTGGGAGAGGCGTGAGAGAAGCTTTTTTGGATCCCGGGGCACCTTGGGGGACTAAATAAAGAGTAGGGAAGAGGTTTGATGAACTCCAAGTGATTTGAGGGAAGAGGTAGTGGGATCTTGTGTGGGTTTATATAGGAATGGAGACGGAATTCTATATTATTTAGGTTTGGATCACCACATATTAAACTAATCCAAATGACAAACAAGTCCATGATTTTTTTCTATTGTTTATTCCCAACATTAGTGGAAAACAATATTTTATAAGTCCAATTGAAAATATTCTCATAATAATAGGATTTATTCTGTGGATGTGAGCCACACTCTCAAGGAAATCAATTTTAAAAGGAAAAATGTTTTATAAGTCTTGTAGGGTCTACTAAGGCTTTGTAAATTAAATAAAAAAACCTATAATCACAATATTTTAATGAAAAAAACATATTTTCAGAACATAATGTTAATATTATTTTATTACATAACTATTGGGTCATTATGATGTCATAACACACATTATATATTTAAACGGTATTTAATTTTTACGTAAAAATTGACTGTCCCAGAAACTTATGCAAAATTTACCACTGGATAATTTTGACCTCTTGATTCCTGAAATAATATTAGTTTCATCATAAAAATTTTCTAAATATTTGAATTATCACTTTTAAAATAAAAACCAACATTTATTGAAAATTCATGGGATTTTCCAATAACAGCTTTCAAACTATAATAAAAATTACAATTGAATTCAAGATAATTATAAGATAACTTATACATAATAAAAATTAATTTAATAATAATAAAATTTAATTAAATTATTATTTAATTCAAAAATCCAGTTATTTATCCAAATATATTTCTTAGTTGAATATTAACTAAAAATTATATTTTTGGTTTAAAAACTATTAATAAAGTAACAAAAATAATAAAATGAATGTATATTATTTATTATATAAAAAAATAATGAACAGAATCATTGTGATATTAACTTGTTACATAACCCTTTACAACACCTCTATAAGACCGAAGGGTGAGGTGAGCGGTGGTAATAGACTCCTAGGGTGGCTCTGATAACATCGCTCGGATAATAATCTCTATCAACTTCCACATCTCTTATAGGTGGTTCCGTTCGAGCTTAACATGTTCAATCTGGGCTTGGGCTTTGTTAAGAGCATAGCCCAATGATTCCACCTCCTTTACGAGCTCTGACAAATGGGCTTTGTATGGATAAATTATACTGGATGAGGCCATCTCTTCTTTTATCTGAGTAAATTTGATTTGATAAAGCCCAATATTGATACTAATCACGAGATCACCATAAAAGGGCTATACTAGAAACAGTGAATTTTTTTAACGTTATTTTAAAATCTAAAAAATATAAAACCAAATAAGTTTATACATTATATAACCATATTATATATTATGACATTTAATTAGATCAAGATGAATTTTCATTAATAATATTTTGGGTCATTACACTGCTCAGCCCCACCTACACCTTTTGAGTTTTGGAATCACCCCTGAAGATGGGTGGATTCTAGTTCAGGAACTAGTTAGAGTGATCTACATTTTTGGGATCATCCATTTGATTCCTAGAATCCAAATACTTAAATTCTTGTACTATGCTCCAAAGAAGCATCTAGTTCACATGTAGTTCAAGTGAAACCACATTCTACATAGATTTTTCATGTTGATTTCAATGATTCATACCTTGTTATATTTTCTAAACCAACAACAGACTCATCAATCCCGCACTCTAGAAAGCAATGGCTTAGAATTTCAAATATTATCACATCAATTATCACAACATTGTTTTCCAAAGAAAACAATTTTCCATATTGACCCATTTTTTAATATAAATTCTATTATTTATTTTTAAAATCAAACCATTTTCAAAATAATCTAAATATAACCTTTTCTAAACCATTAACAATGAAGAAAAATTATGAATTTTTAAAAAAAATCACTTTTGCGCCAAATTATAAATCATCACTCCAATTAAAATATAAAATTCTTGTGGGAAGTCAACACTATAAAATTCATGTCATGCATGTCTCATTTTCTAAAACCATGTCAACGATATTTTAGAATCATATAAGTTCCTCCAAACACTTATTTACCCAAGTCCCAGATAACATGATGTACAACATAAATCAGATAGGTACATCTTTTTGTGTTATACATATCACGTTCTGACAATCCTACTTCTATCTAAGATTCCCATATAAGGAATATACAAGAAAGAATATCAACACCACTAATAAGAAACCAATGATTACTTGATTAGAAAGTACCAAAAAAATCCAATTCCATTTGCAACATAAAGGATGGACCAGTATAATACCATTGGAAATGACCCACCTAATCTCATTGTCCACAGAGTACAACGAGTTATTACATGGCTTTAAGCAATATCCCCAAGATTCCAAAGGCTGGAAATAAATTCCAAAGCGTCCCAAAATCATATGGGGGATGATTTACCCTTCATGAAACAAAACAAAAAACAAACAACCAAGAAAAAATACCACTATATGATTCATGATGATAAATAAGGCGATTCACCCACATTATTAAAACATGTCAAACAAAGTGCACAATTGGGGACGATAACCAAATATTAATGTACATATTAGAGAAAAACAATAGAATCCAAGATGACCAAAATACTCCTTTCTTAACTAACTCTAGGATCCATCATCACCAACCATCCCAAGACTAATGAAGTGGTACTAAAAATGTGAGACATGTTACCTTTTCCCATGTCCTGAAAGATAGCATCTGAAAAAGAAACAAACTTCCAAAGCGGGGTTGTGTGTAAAACTAAGTTGGCTTTTACTAATGACATCCCTACTAATTAACCTAGGTTATAAGAGTTAGAAAATTTTTTATAAAATAGTTTATATAAAACAAATTTTCAAAATAGTTTATAACTAAATATAAAGAAGTGTCCAAACACATTTATAACCAAATGCATACAAGTGCGATTGAATCCAATTTTTCCAGCAAGTTATTTTTCCAAAAAATAACTAAAAAAGCATTAAATTTTTTCAAAATATCCCTTTTGGCATACACAATAATTCTGCAAACCACTCCAACCAACCATGCATGCTGCATAATGACTATTCCATACTCATGAGAGGTTTCTCATCGATCTACCAAGTCATCACAAGTTAACTATATCTTGTGTTCCATTCGACCTTTGGAACTGAGCACAAGGTCTTATTTCAACCAATTCTAAGAAATGAAATATTAATGCATCCACACCAATATTTCCAAGTATAATGCCCAAACAACTATTCAATAAAAACATATTTTTATTGAGTAACATTTTCCATCAATACAATTTCAATAACAACGCATTTCAATAAAACACCACTGTTTTGAAAACATAATTCCCATCCAACCCTATAGAATTCCCATAAAATAAATGATTTAAAATTATCATTTTAAATTCATGAATCTAAATCACATTGCATAATGATTCATCAGGATTAAACAATTTCACCAAACGCATAAATAATCACTAAAGACAATTTATTCCAAGCATTAAACCAAGACTTCACAATGAATTTAATCTGAGTTAATTAATTTTAAACTAAGACAATAAATTATATCAAGAGTAGTTGAGAGTGATGCCACCTACCACAAATAGTATGATGAAACTCAATAATGGATGAAGAACCCCCACAAAAAATGGTTGATTCTCCACCAAACAACCATAAATCTCTACACCTATCAACGAAAAAGACAAAACACAACTTATTTGGCATTAAAAAACCTATATCTACCATTAACGGGGGTATATATGAGAAACCAAGAGGAGAGGATAATATATCTAAGTAGACAGAATGATATTTGTGAACCGCGACAAAGAAATAGATGAAAACCCTTACCCAGATGGTGGAACGACACTGAAAATCCCATAGGGCCTCCTAGAGTCGAGATACATGAAGAAACATGAAAAATAATGCGATGAAACAATCAAAAGAATGATTTTAATATGTGGGTGTGATATCTCATGACATGTAACTCATGTACACGATGTGTAGGAAACATTAGATAAGTATGAAAAAACATTCATCGACTCAGGATAAAAATACGTTATTTAAACACTAAACAACATGTACCTTAGGTAAATGATGTGTACAAGCTCAAAACATGACCCCAGCTCATGCCATGAATTAATCCCCAAGTACAATTTCGTTTACTTTAGTTTAATGATGTATACCAATCGAAAACCCTACAGTAAACCCCAAAAAATTTCATATAAGGATTTTTTACCAAAAGGTCCTTAGTAGAGGTGGAATCATATTTGATCAAGGTATCATAATGTTACAACCTCTTAAAAATTGACTTTCCATCCCTAAAAAGTTATATAGAAGCTTAAACACTAGAAAACAGGGGGGTATTACACGAATGGGTTGAAGTTAGATAAAAAATAGTTGGAACCAAAGAAGAAAAGCATGGGCGTTCCTACGTATCCAATAATGATGGGATTAAAGCCATATATATTTCATGAAATATATTTCCTTGTGTAGGTCTAACCCATATACAATGAGGGTAATATCTTTTTTTTGTTTGTTATACTTCTAGACTAGGATGTAGAATCTAGGCGTCACTATGTATAACATGTGGATATGGATAAATATTTATTTATTTATTGAAATATAGAATGGTAGATGACCATTTATGAGATGAAATTTCCTCTCAAGCATGAAAATTATAAACCTATGTAGTATATCATCATATATCTAGGAAAATTGTTGTTTTGTAGTTAGTTCTCATGAAACTAGAACACTAGTTCCATATAGTTTTGATTTGTGATGTTAGTACTATAGGTAATTAAAATTGATTATGGTTATCATACTATGACATGAAAACAATTTATGCTCATTCCCCCCGGACCATGGGCTCTTAGTTTTATATCATATAGTTTGGACTATG
Organism: Viscum album; assembly: GCA_963277665.1. NCBI lineage: Eukaryota > Viridiplantae > Streptophyta > Magnoliopsida > Santalales > Viscaceae > Viscum > Viscum album. The sequence goes on along the minus strand of OY728140.1, from coordinate 1,814,077,729 downwards.
GGAGAAGGGGATTCAAACATATGTGTGTACTAACGTTTTATGGAAACTCTAATGGGAATGTGGGACTTGGAGGCCATGATGAAAAACCAAACACATCCAATAAGGCATTCATATAGTTTATAGCTGTAATCCTTAGACTACATTCTCTTAGTCTATGGCCTTAGCATTCAAATCAAAAAGAAGAGATAGTTACGTGGATGTATGTCACGTGAAGTGGTGACAAACATGACATGAATGAATGTCACACATACTTTCTAAATCAAAGAACATTCTAAAGAAAACCCATATACAATTTAATGTCGATATTCATAGACTATGGCTATGCTATTTAAAGCTCTATAGCTCAGACTATATAAGTACAAATTAATATCTTGTTTCAATAATATGAAGGGATCCTTTTGGGATGTATCATTTGGAGGAACATTTCCTTGTAAAGAGAAGTTTTTTATTCTAAATCCATAATGTTAAAAGAGTATTCAATATTGGGTTGACATAATGAATAATGTGCAGACTCTACCACTTGGGCATAATCATTAGTTCCTTTATTCTGGGTATCATCAGTGTTTGAGGAGTTAGTACAATTTCACACTAGATGAGGAAGTAGAGTATAACCTTCTTATTGAATAATCTATCTATTTTGTTATGGAACCTCTTTAAATAATTCAAGGCCTAGAGCCTATTCTCTTCGAGAACATAATACGTATTTAGATAGAATTATGCAATTTTTTCTAGCATCAGCCAATCATGGAGAACTATTTGGTGCGATGGAATCTAGATCTTGATGGTAATAACTACCTATGATCCATACACTATGGTATATGTAGTTAACTAGATATAATTTCATGTCATTTTCTGATAATAATAGAGAGAATAAAGTGAATTTTAAGGCCAAATTTTCTTGTTCCGATCCACCATCTTCGATAGAATTTTCGAGGGGGTTTTATTGAACAATTTGATAGTCCCATTTCTATGTGAATGGTAGTGGGAAGTATGGTGGGTCCTAATGTTGTATGTACTGTACAACTTCATCACCTAATATACCGGAAGTTGGTGTCATTTTATAGGAGAATGGATTGAGTGTCTATGAACCAGTTAATGATATTGAAGCACATGAATTCAACAATTACATAAAACATGACATACTATATAAGAATATCATATTTTCAATTTGAAAATAAATATATCTTGGTTAGAATGAATATTCATCATCGAGTTGTCACTAGTAGATACAATCCTATTTCATTGAGTCCCCATATTAAAAGGGCCATGAATACATGGTAGTATGGAGGGGATCCAATGGTCATTGTACCAAATTGTAATGAATATAACATTAATTACACATATTAGTGAACAATATATTGTTAATAACCATGGTGTTCTAGAATTATCCCTACATTCAAAAATCATCAGAGAGTTTCAAACATTTATGATGGCCACCATAAGACTATCTGGGAAAATCATTTGTAACTTATAAGATCTCATCTAATTTAATGTAACGATGGATTATTTTATTGAACCCATGTATATTGGAAGAATTCTCAAGGTTTGGACCACTCTAAACGGTGAAATTCAAGGAAAATTGATAGATTTCCTCACGTTCGACTCTATCTAAAGGTATAACATTGTGTTTGAGATACTTGATGAAAGGAACTATACAATATGATGATTTTTCAGTCATGGGTTGAATCATAGGTCATAATGTGCAAGAAATTATGGTCTTTTGGTACACCTTCCAACATTCAACGTTATATAGAATGATGAGACTATTAACCCCTTGATCAACTATATGAATAAATAAGTAATCCTGGCCAGAACATAATGGATATGTGACTGGGATGGATAGTGCATCATCATGACCACCCAACAAACAACGATCATGAGACACCTCCAGTTGAGAAGGGAACTATGCCATCAAATTTTGAATGCACTCTAGAAATTGTACAATATTGGTATTCCTAATTAAATGTTCTCTATTTATTTTGTTGATTATTTTCTCGATGTCTCTATTTACATGTATGTGGGGAACATCAATCACAAGGGCATCCTCGAGACCTATAATGATAGACTCATACTTTTTCTCATTATAGGTGCATCCTTATAATATAATGAATATGTAGGATAATAAATCTTGTGTTATGGTAATGAATGCTGACCCCATGTCTTCTCTATTGAGATAGGGCTCATTAAGGCATCGACCAATAGTGCATTAGGAGTCACCGTGGATATGTATCTTCCAAAACAACACAAACGCATCCTCATAAAATAGTTCCTCCTCTTGGAAATCAATTTTCAGTGGTGATTCTTTAGGGGCTAGATAGGATGCTAGAAAGTATTCCAACACATGAACCATGAAAACTTTTGTGGGATGATCCTAATGTGTAACTACCAAAATATCAGTATCCAATGTTTTAGATATGTTGTTATCATCTTGAAAATATGTTTTCAATATCGTAGATCCACATGGGACACCAATTGTATCTTATAGTGTTTCAAATAATTTCTCAACCTTTTCACTAAAAAACTAGTGAAATGTAGCTATTGTGGATAGGATAGTATCTACACTATGTCTTGAGGAGATTGAAAATGATACAGTATATATTCTTATCTTTCCGATTTTTTTCTTCTATGAAATTAGTCATTTTGGGATCAATCCAATGATGTCACAGAGAAGAAAATAACTTTATACAATATGGGAGAAATATGAACTAGAGACTATAGAAATCGTTGATAGATTTCTATAATAATGGTATGACACTCATCATCAAATTTTTAGATGGTTCCATTATTCATGAGAATGGAAAAGGGATTATAATTTCTAGACATATTTTTGATGAATCAACATATATGGGAGTATTTTCCATAAAGACATCGGATTTCGTGGATGTTTCTCTGAGGAGGCACCTAGTTTATGGCCTTGATATTGTATGCACTGATTTTGATTCTCCTAAATATGACAAAGAAAGAATGAAACTTCTTAGAGGTATCCCGTAAGGCACACATTTTGGGGTTCATCTTCAGATTCCATGACTAGAGGAAGCTGAACACTTTTTTAAGATATCTAGTATGGTCATAATGATCATGGGATTTGACCACCAAATCATCAATGAAGGATTTGACTAGATTCCTAGTGAACATTTTTAAGATGCGGTGCATGGATCACTGATATATGGTTCTTACATTTTTTATACCAATGATAATTAGCTTGTAACATAATCTTTCATGCATTTCTATAATGGTAGTGGACTCCTCATCTCCTGGGTAATCCATATCTAATTTTATTTGGAATATACACCCATAAATGAGAGTTCATAGAACATGGTTGTGGCATCAATCAACATCATTTTCACTAGAAGGGTTGAATCATCATTTAGGAAGCGGAAATTATGATATTGTAATAAGATAAATAATATAATATTTACGTTCTTCATCAATATTGGGTTGATGTTGGTGAGATAGTTGGTGTACTTATCGTTCATGAAAAAAATGTTTTTAATTATCTAATGAACTCCATCCTCAACTATGGAACAATAAGAAGGGCGAATTTTTTTAGGAGGATGCTAGAATGAATTATTTATTTTCATAGCAAGATGGTTGATGGGGGTGATCATCTAGTGTTGGAATCATGTCACAACTCTGAAAAAAATACCTCACTATGTTTCTTGAGGAATTTATCATACTTCTATTGATCTACTTCAGGTATGGATGCATTGATCAACAATGGACCTGGGTGTGCTTTGGTAAGAAGGTTTACTTGAACTAACTCATCGATGATGGTAGTCCCACCCTCTTCAAATGTAGGTGAAACATCTTCCAAATACTCCTCATTTTCTGAGGTAGTGGAATAAGGGGGAGGAGAAGGTTCATCTAGGGTGATTGATTATTAGGGAACACTGGGTCCATCATGGGAAGATGTAACATCCTCATTGGGAGACTCTTTATTTTATATAACCACGAAGACATAATAAATTTCTCCAACTCAATTAGGCTTTTGAATACGGGTTCTGTGCTTGATGTTAACGATATGGTGTTGGGATGAAATATTCCTTTTCATCCTTGATTCGTGAATCAAATATGTGTGATTTATTGTTTTATCCATGGGGAGAACATATCGATAACTTATGGGGGCAAGGGTTTTTGGTATTACACATGCCAAACCGGTATAGGTGTACGTGGTAATATTTTGATGAAATTTTTATATAGGTAATCAACACCATTTCCTCTAAAAAAGTATATACAATTACCTAGGTTTGACATCCAGTCCTCTAACAAGTGAATTGGGAGGGTGAATTCATCATCAAATATGACCACGAACTAGCCGCAAAGGCTGTGTTTTTAACCTCATTGGTCTGATACTGCTTTCTAATGATCTTACAATAGATGAAATTAATTTAATGTGATTCACAAGTGTCAAAGGGAGAATAATCACAATGGAGCATGCATAATTGACTATTGTGGATGTACATGAGGACCTGTTGATACAATGAGGGAACTGATACATAAATATGGAACTAGGTCGTACCCATCAATTCCTTGTAGTATTTATCGTATGATACAAGCTTGAATTCTTTATTTTCTACAAAAACACAAAAATGTGTCTTCAAACAGACTCTTCTCAAAAGTATTTTCTCGGTCATGTTTTTTTTTGAATATTCAAGTTAGAGGGGCTCAAATATGCTTCCTTCAATCCCATCCTACGGAGTATCCATGTTTCGGGGAGATTGATACTAGAACCTATGTCTACTAGACACTGATGTAATTTTAATCCAGTTAACTAGAAAAAGATGTATAGTGGTTAGATGTTTCCATTCATGAGTGAATTGTCATCTTCTATGGAGAATGATATGATTTTTGGAAACTATTTTTATACTAATTCCTCAGCATAGATGGTTGGTGCGGTCGCAACCACCATTTAGAATTGGAGGGGGTTTTCATGGGTTATACGAGGGTGTCAAAAATTAATTGTGATATGGGAGGGACTTGAGGGTTGAAAGATTCATCAGAATACTAGAGAAGTACTTCAAAACATCATATATTCGTCCCAAATTTAAATTTCACTCATAGGGTATTTCTGTTTGATTAGAGGCCCGATGAGATCTTTTGGATGAATCCCCAGATTCTAAATTGTGTTGGAAACATCCTAATGTTCATCAGATAACATGGCCTTACCACTACTAGCGGATTATCAACTTGTTGTGGACTAGATTTAGTGGGACTCAACCAATCAGGGTTCATTCAAGGTTGTTCATATGGATCATATATCATGGGTCAACAACGGTGGTGATTCTTGTATAATAGGATGGGAGGTGTGTTCCTACTAACATATACGCATACCCTATTATATTTTCTTTCTAATATAGACAACATTCTTTATAGAACGAGGTAGATAATTCCAAGAAAAATTATTTACTAGACTACTTCTATAGTGGTACCAATAGGAGGCTATTTGAGAGCATACATGATACTCATTATCATTAGGGACCTTGTAGGTATCCCAAAACATGGTAGTATTCATTGAGGCATAATATTGATCAATTTTAGAGTATTCATCCATTATTTTTCCCCATTGGGAGCTATTATGATATTTGAAGGCATGAAATTGTCATGTTGTTAGGATGGAATTAGGATCATTGGAATAATTTTATTCCCCTCATGTTGTTTGAATCTATTATTTTGAGATATGGAAGGTTGTAAGGTTAATGAAGAAGCATAAGTCAGAGAAGGCGAGATGAAATTCGATGAATCGAGTAGGATTAAGCAGGCACGAATGATATCATGGGTGTGACCCAATTCACTGAAAGTCAGAAACTTATCATACATTTGGTTTCCATGATTGAAAACATGTTTCTATTCACCATAATTCTGATTATCAATCATCGAAGTGACATATGGAACTTTTACTAGGACATGGTCCATCATATGAAAACTATTTTCCATGTGGTCTTATATCCCATCCTTGAACACATATCATATCAAAATTTTATGCACACGAATCTTGTGGTATGGGAAGTAGTACTTGAGATCTGTGAGCTCATCCTCATGGGGCTTCCTACATTCTAAAAGATTTGCAACCACTTTTTATATGGAATTGTGGAAGTTACTAAGAATGTATGCATCCTAGAAGGAGTAGGTCTGCATAGACCTATACAGTAAGAGAGATACTGGAGTTCTAACATGAGGTAGATCTGAGGCCTAACATATAGCTGGAGCCACATTATCTTTCCTATGAATTTGTAATTGGTGAGGAGGAACCATCCAATTTTTCACATGGTGAGAGAGAGATTGATGAGTCTACTACACTCGACGAGGATTTTCTTAGGGATTCTCTATAGTAAATATCAATATTGTATCTAGAACCTCAAGATAGATAGTGATGCCAATCTCTACCATGGAGGATCTTATTGTAGGAGATGGAAGTGGCATTGGATGTACATGATTGGTCATCCTCAAGGATTACTCTCAACATTAGTCCATATCATAGAAATGTTGAAATCCACATGGGTTTTCCTAAGGATGAGGTTGGGTCCATCTTAGTCTTGAAATTTCCCCTAAACATCATCAATAACTACTCTTGAGTTAGTGGAATATAGAGTCAACATGTGAGGCATTTACACCTTGCGAAAAATTATATAATGTGCTAATATGATATTTTCATTTACATGAAGAGTTATGAAATATTATTCTTACTGGAGGTAGAACATAATTTGTAAAGAAATAACCTACAACAATGTTTCCACCCAGAGATAGCCTCAATGGGTAACTCGTTATACTAAATGAATGCAGGATCATCAAGTTTGTGGAAAAAAAATTTGGGAATGAAAGCATTCTACTGCTCTGGGGTTCCCAACATGGGTTGACACATTAAGATAATGTGGGATATATACTACAGTGGTTCATCCATCCTGATGATGGCTATGAAGGGAGGATTCCTAAAATGTGGAGGCGCACAAATATATTACACCAATGTTGAATAAATCATTTCATCAGGTGATATTTCCACCGGTCACATCTCAAGGATTTGAAATCGAGCAATAATACAAGATATTAAATTTTTATATAGGGTTCTCCGATCTTGTTGAGTATGTCTAACCACTGGTTTGTTGATTGGCTCGTCAAGCCTAAATACTGTCTTAGAAACTCATGGTGTATCTTGGGTCGTTTCATGTGGATCCTATGGGATTTTATCTCATGGATTAAGAATATTTAGATATACAAACATTGTTTATTTTCCATAACATCTATTTTTCACCTTTTCGGGATGCATGAGTCTTCTAGGATCAATTCAATGCACTTGGACGAGAAGGATTAATGTCTTCCCCTTCTTCCCTATAGGAGGTGGAAGATGATCCTATTGAGGGATGCTATAATCTGAGTATTACTGAGCATGTAGCTCAGTGGTGATCAAATTTTTATTTAGGATTTTCTGACATTGGGTGACATTTGTAAGATAATCCTCCATATTATGTACAACATTATACGGATTAGGGAGGTCAGATGTCCCAATATACTCAATCCCTCTATTGGTATTCTGACTAATAGGTATTGATGTAGAGGTTTCCTCAAGGAATAGTGCCTATATTTGAAAGAGGGTACAATAACATATTGTGTCCACCTGATATTGCGCTTTCCCAGGGGGTGGGTTGTCTTTTTTCTGTCCCTGCACTTGTTTCCCCATCCTTAGAAATTAGGTTGGGTATGTCCCTGTTCACTATGATGGTACCTAGGGTAATATCCACGATATCACCATTTAGGTCTGACTAACATAGGATGTGGCTATATTATAGAGAATACATCTATTTGTATCTTTGAATCAAATTTGGGGACTATTATTCAATTATTTTGAAAAAGAACAATGAAGCTCCAAATGCAACTTTTTTGGATGATCTAATTTAACCTATGGGATCTAGAATGCTGAGCCACCAAGAGCACAACCAACTCGAATGCATAGAATTGTTGATCTATGTTCTCAAATTTCTCTTTAATCCTTTGATAGAATAAATGATGTCTACATAGGTGAAACCATGTCCCCCAGATGGTTATATAGAAGATGATTAACACATCATTTGTAATGTACTCTCATACGTCGATTTTCAGAACCTAATTCAGCCGAAACACTACCAATAACACATCTTTGTCCATATTATCCCACATAAATCCATTTTCTGAGGTAGGGTATGGCTCTTGGTTGGACTAGAATTTATAGGCATTTTAGAAGAAAATTATGGTGGCACTTATGTATACTAGAGAGGTGGTGTACTTGTTGATGGCAGATCCACTGTGTGAGTTGAGTAATTAGTAGTCATTGGGTCATCTCTCAAAGGAATTACCAGACAAATCTTCTAATAACCATAGAAAAGTGTATATACCATCAACTATTGTGAGAGAGTGGTTATAGTTACTTGATGGTACACCTCATGGTCATGGTCTATAAAATCCCTTGATAGGACACCATTATAGTAGGAAGAGTTATAAAATGAAACTATTAATTAAAGAGATGTCTCTATGGAGAGTCCCTATAAGGGATCCAAATCTACAACAAATTTCATGTAAATATAGAGGGATTCAGGGTTTTTATGATTCTCACCTTCTGAGATGCTGAATCATACATGATAGGATCCCCCACCTACTTTGATGTACATGACAGGGGTGAAGGTTCCATCATTGTAATTTATTATACATTATATTCTATGAATAGATTGATATTAAAAATTAAATGGTGCTTCCAAGAGTTCTGCCTTCCGCAGTGGAAGTTCACCCATATGTATTGGTATGATTCACTAAAACAAAGAGTTTTACCAACATTGGGATAAACTTCACTTTGATTGATGATGGAATGGGGAGGACCTCATATTTGGTTGGTGATGTAGAATGGAGGTCCTCTCCAATGGAAGCATGATCTTGGGGAGGACCTCTATGTTTATTTTCATAGTAGGGAGGGACTATATTTTGGCGGGTTGAAGTGAGAGGAGGACCATCACACTAATTGAACTGAACGTGTGGAGGACCATTATATTGAGATGAATTAGGATGGAAAGGACCTCCATGCTAGGATGTAATCATATAGGGAGGACCTATTTTAATTCTGGTGGAATCATATTGGGGGACTCCTAGCTTGTTGAAATTTTTTTGGGGGAGACCATCGTGTGGGATGTTGGTTGTACATGGTGGACCTCCATATCGATTGTCAATAAATCAGGGTGATCCTCCACTTGGATTGATTTTGGAAAAGGTAGGACCAACTCATGATCTAGCGGAAACATAGGTTGGGCCTCCATAAAGACCATTGATGGAGTGGATCAAATCGTTGTGTTGTCCAACACTAGAGTGGGGATGTCCTCATATTGAATAGATAACAACATGAGGAATACCATCGAGATGATGGTCTGGGAGATATATAGGGACTCCATATTGGGATCCATAAGTACGGTGAGGTCCTCCATACTATATGTTGTAGAAACATGAATGATTTTCACTTTGATCGATGCATGGAATATAGAGATGGCCTTCATATTGATTGTGAGAGTTTATATGAAATCTACATCCATTAGGGATGGTGTGAGGTAGAATACCATACTGAATCTCCACAAAATCACCCTAATTGAAATGGATGTTAATTATGCTAGTAGTTAATATATTCAACCTAACCTACCTAAAAATGGATAGGGCCTCATTCCCAACCATCATTAGTGGGTCATTACTCTTTCATAATAGTGATTCGATGGGATTGTCTAGGGTAAAATGATCCAATGTAACTATAGATTAAGATTTCAATTATAAGGAAAAATTCTATGAATGCATCCTATATTATAATCTGGTCATTCTAACAGGGCATAGATAGGGGAAGTTTAAACCACCTCCACCCCAACCTAGTGGATTGGTCGATGTTGGAATTGAAAATACCGAGTGGGAGCCATCCAAGGTGGCTCTTAGGAATTAGTCATAGCCGGGATGACTCGAGCATCCCACTACTCTTTTGTATTATGATTCCAGTCATATGGATGCTAGGGGGTGAGGCTATTGAAGCTATTTTTCTTCAAAGTGGGGGATAATTTTATCAATGTTATCCCCTTTGGAGAAGTGATGTCAGATTGGGGTAGAAGCCTCCAGGTCTTTGAAGGTAATATCCCTCTTGGGAATGACCCCCTCTTACTAATTTCATTGAATGACGTTGTCTATCACCCTCACCTAATTTATTTTTGGGGGTAATATTTGGTTGGGTGCCTGATAATTTTTTTCATTTCTAACTATATGATAGTGGTGGAGTCATGTAGGATTGTTATATTGGAATTTATCTTTCACCTCTATCGTTGAGTGCACGATAATTGATTTCACTAGGCTGAAATCCTGGAAATATGGAGGATTCAGCTATAAATACAAATATATAGAAAGAAATAACAAATTCATTATTTTAATCCAATAATCCACTAATAGTGATACAGATCCCTATTGATGATGTCATAGGATGGAATTTCCAATGTTTTAATACACCAATTTCTTATGAGATCCATTTTCGGCACACTCACATTATAGTGGATAATGCGACTAGATAGTTGGATCTAGTTATATGATAATATTCTAATCTCTCGAAAACTACTAGATTCCATGTTAATGAGAAGCGTTTAAAATTGGTATCACCATTCATATTTTCAACACATTCACTAGGGAACACTTGTGCATCTATGAATGGTTGTGGTTATTTTTTACACTTTTTTCCCCATAATCCTGTATTTTAATGGTGGGAAACATCCATCAATTTCAGTGAATATTTATCCCCTTGATCATAATGGAATGATGGTTTGAGGGCTTGTCAGGTCATCCTTCCATGGATTCCTATATAGAACTCATCTCTTAGTTGGGGTCTCCCTCACAGATATGAGTATTTTCATGGAACTCATTAGCGGTTCCATATCATTATAGAAACCAGAAAATTATAGTGCATTTATATGGTCATTCCTTGGGGTCATCATAGGGAAATAACCTTCAGTAAAGAAAGTTTTCAAATTGTCCATCATTGAAATGTATGGATGGGGGGAACATTACTCATATGGATTCTTCCTCATAGTAGGGACTCTCATGGAGGCATATTTGGTTTGTAATGTGATGCCTTTTATGTTTGTCAAAATGATTCTAATATAAATTATTTATAATTCTACTGTTCCACCTCAGAAATACATTTTATAGAATGAGGTAGCATTATATTTCATGTCATGATTTTAGAATCACACAGAGATGGGGTGGATTGATCATGATTCCCCATGGAGGCAGATCAACAAGTTATGTCCTTAAAGAGTGCCACATGGAATGTTTTTTAGGTGCATGTATTATAACTCCATATGAGGAAGGATCCTAGAGTTCCAAACCTAGGAGAGTTCCCCATGGTTTATCATTGTTTGGGATTGAACCTCCCTGATGCATTACATATACCCTTCATAGGAGGCCGGGTTTAAAACCCACATATATCAAGAGGCTATGTGGCGATTGTACAAGAAATCACCCTGGATGCCAATATGGAACGATGATGGTGTGAATGGGGATTCCCCAAAAAATTATCATTTATTAGTGGCATGATCCTTCTGAGATATGGCATTCATAAAAAATTAGGATGAATATGTATGATTTTTATGGTGTGGATGGAGTGTATAGTGGGGTGATGGTCTTAAAACACATGAAGGATTCCTATGAATACCATTTAACTATGAATTAATTTACTTGTAGATTTGAATGGTCTAGATCATAAACATAATGAGGATTCCCATGAAATGGAAGCATGTGGTTGGGGCATATGCATGGGAAATTATTTTTTGTGTGGGGATTACACCCAAAAGGGGCCCAATTGATGATATATTATATGGTTAGGGATTATTAATAGAAGATGACTTATTGGTTATAGGCATAGGTAATATATATTTGTAGATTTAATAGTTGAGTTTAGGGAACATTTGAATGTCATAGTGGCCACTAATATCTACGCTCATGTGAGTCATGCTCAAAGTTAAAAACATGATGTAGAAAATGATCAAACGACACAGATCAACATGAACTCAAATGGATGGATAAGATTAAATAATATTGTTTAGAACACATTCCACATTGATATTAGTAGACTTTGGGAGACTCCAAATATTAAATTTTAGGTATGATCCCTTCCGAAATAAAAAAAATACCAAATGCGTCCTTACACACAGGCTATGTAGGCTCCCACCAAACCACTCTGCGAACTATATGGGGACCTACAAATGGGTCCACCCATGAATGGTTGTACCAATGCTTCATTGATGATCCCACTTGATACCTTAGTCAATATTAGGTAGATGACTCCCACATGGGTTTTGCCTATAGTGGGTCCTCTTATGTGGTTGTGTTTGTCCCAAATTTATCATGTGGTTGGAAATTTGTTTTGGGAATATAAATACTATAACTAAAAGTATAGATTTTTGTAAAAAATATCCACTATAACATATTTAAAAACTGTTATTATCAAACTCAAGATATTAAATTTTCTAATTGATAGTGATTCCACAAACCCGAATACCACATAATAGTCTCCTGAAGCACGATGGGCCAGATGGCCTCAAGCACATCTCCCCAAATACCAGAGAATAATGACAATCAGCAAGGGCCTAGGGTGTGTTTGCAGGGATACTGTGACCTCATTACCAATGTTATTCAAATCAAATTAATACAAAAATAGATAAATAGTTGACCAAAATAACTAAACATAAGGAACCTATGAAAATATAAACAAAAATAACAATAACAAAAATAAATAGAATAATATAAAAGTATGCAAAAACTGATGATGATATGTCATTCCAATAGAAAACATGGATACATGAAAGTAAGAATAACATGTTCCAAAAATATATAAAGGAAATTAAAAGACTATCCCACGCCTCTAGAAGTCCTTCTTGTTCGACTTCTATCAATCACCATCCTAAACAACAATAAATTAAGTGTTCGACGTTGTATGACACCCTTTATCTAAAAATGAATACATGTAATCTACTATGAATAAAAAATGATAAAAATAGAGGGAGGGAGATAAATCTTATGGGTATACCACCAATGGTTTCTATAACATCCATCCAGAGTAATGGAAATGTAATAGTTTTAAAGCATGCATATACAATTTAAATAAGTGAAATGAAACTAGATACCAAAGCACCTGCATTAGCCTTCAGCTGAAGTTTGAACATTCATAGTCCATTAAATTATTATTACTATATTATAAATCATTCACCTATTAATAATAGTGAAGGTTCCATGATGTGACAAAGAAACCTATAATGACTTTTAACAATGAATTTCCAAGGTAATAAACCATGAAATGTAGACGTCAAGGGTCAACAACTCAGTAATAACTATATCCTTGATATGGGTGAGTGTTTAATCAAAGCATAATATTACATGGAATTCCAAATTAAGATTCCTATCATATCTATGGTGATCATTCAAGGTAAAATGGGGTTAAGTGGAGATAGGGCCCTATGGGATGTTACCATGGAACCTACTTCTCAATGGTGGATCCACAAAGTGTATCTAATGCATCATTTAATATAATGCGAGGGACCCTATGGTGTTATACCAGGTATCCATGAATATATAATGATTATAATCTAGGTGGGTATCAATATAAGAAAGTTGTATACTTAAATTGGAATGGGGTTCCTAAGTACCCGTGGAGTTCCCTAATAATAATCCATGTCGCGCACGAGTCAGACCATTCATATTTAGTTATGAAGTCATGAAATATTTCATTTTCTTCATGCCATTGATTTCATTAGACTGATAAGTTCAAGTAGCATTCATCATTTATTAATTCTATTTAAGGCATATTCAATAATAAAATATCATTCTGCTAATTATCATTAATGTGGTACAGGGTGTTATGGACACAAAACCTATATTTTATTCACATTTAATATAGTAATGTCATATACAAAATATACTTCAAAATTTCAAATTCAAATGTAATTATCAATTTGAATCACATAACATAGGTCGATCATGTTTTGACCATACATGATACTTGTCGTTATTCCATTTTTAATAAAAATCAATCCATTTAATAAAAAGAATGTTTACCCTAATATGGGTCAATAGAAGTCACAACTGAATGGTTTCTCAATGTGTCATATAATAAAATCCCAATTATGGAATAACATTCTTCATTGTATGGATGTAGTTGTAGGAATAACCACCAACAATTATTCACATATAAGTAAAGATTGTATCCATACTCTTCTAATGATTTAGAGCACGAAATATAAAATCAACAAACAACACCTAATGAAATATATGGGCCCCACCGACCATTACATAATCAACTAATTAGAGGGGTGAGTTATAAACCAACCTCATTCGGCTTGTATGACTCTCCTCCTCTGGTATTTTCTAGTGATTTGGCTCGAATCCGAGTAAATCAATGAAAATTGGAAAAAATATTGACACAAAAAATAACTAAGGTGAGAGAAAAAGGGAAGGAGAGAGTCATAAACACAATCAACTACTTACCGTTGAACATATAATGTGTTCCATGGAAGATATATCAGATCTTGTATGAAGGATATCCTTCAATCCCTTTCATTTGCCATCAATGAGCTCCAATTGGAGAGAAAAATAGGTCAATCCCACTTGAACTCATATTATGAAGAAATAGGTGACTTAATTATATAATTAAATAAAGAATAGAAATTTTACCTTGAAAAATATCCTATGAACAATTTTATTTCACTGATTGAAAAATTGTACACAAAACATGCACATGTACATAGGATAAAAATGAACCCTCATGGGAAGGCTTCATGGATATTCTCCAAAAGTGCAATGTGTTGCTGCTTGAGAATTTACCAGCCGCACAGTTAGGCAAACCATGCACCAACCGTGCACCAACCATGTTCCAACCGTGTGACATGGCCTGTTTTAATTAAAATATGTTTTCTAGGCCATGACCAAGACACATACCTCTAATACATTTTCAAACCCATTAGGTATCCTTATTTGGTCAGAAATAAATAATTATAATGAAAATTAATGGATCAATACCTGAGTGTAAACATGGGTTCTTACAGTCCTCCCACCTTAAAAGAACATGTCCCTGAGTTCACCTTCCAGTAGTGGTGAACAGTTTATGAGAATAATACATTCCACTAAGCATGTATGTGTTCCATCTACTCCTAATTCTCATCCTACATGTGTCCATGATTCCATATCACCCCCACTAAAATAATATACCGACCTCCATGAACCTTCATAATCTAGTTGATGATGCATAAATGATACTTCTCAAAGGTAGCATCATCATCTAACTCAACTTCCTTGGGTTCAATGTTTTGAGATATGAAAGAATGTTACTGGAGAAGGTATGAAACATGTAATATGTTAAGAACAATATGTTACCTATGAGGTAATAGTAATCAATATGCAAATGATTTGATTCTTTCAAAAATCTTATACATACCTACATAATGAGGCAAAAACTTCCCATGCATTTAAAACTATTAATGACCTAGCCTGGGTGATACCAAAAGGAATACATGATCCTCAACCTCATACTATAGAGGGAATCATAGGTGACTGACATATAATTTCTTTCTAAAATAGGTAGTAGTTATACGATTTCCGATAAATGAGAGAGATAAACTTTTCCTAAGAACTGCTAATATCAATGAATCATACTCGATGCCAATCCTATAAAACCTATATCATTTATTCCAATTATCTATCTAGATGAGGGTGAAAAATTCGCTTAGGAGAACCTTTGTTCCAATTGACTTCTACAATACCTTCCAAAATCATGAAGTCAAACTAGTGTCCCTATCTGAAAAGATAGTATGAGGGACCCTGTGGAGTCATAAAATCTCAAAGACATATAGTCTTCCCTTCTCATAAATTATGATATTATCCCTAATAAGACTGAAGTTGGATACATTAATTAGTCTATCAATGAAAACAAATACTACTTCACTACATCTAAAAGGCCTAGGTAAACCAACAAAAATGTCTATAAAAACATCTCCCAGAATCCATTTTGGGACTGGAAGTCACGATAACAAACTTACCATTTTCTAGTCAACTACCATAACCTATTAATAGGTAGAACAACTATTAATAAATCTATTTATCTTAGGATTAATTCATGAAACCTGTATTGGGGTGCATGTCTTGATACATCTTTGAGTTTCCTAGATGAACTGTGAACCGAGTGGTGTGTGACTCTTACATCAAATTCTCTCTCAGATATATAGGATCCTAGACATGTTGATGGGTACGCATGATGTTTTCTATGACTACAAAACAATCAATCGATGGGTTATCTCTTGATATACTATCATGAAGAACCAATCTTTTAGGTTATGAAAAATTATCTACCCCTCATCTTCTCAATGAGGGAAGATATAACTATGAAAGATGATAAATAAGACTTCTCATGACTATAATGAAACCGTAGGTGTCGCTCAGAGAAGAGATCCATTAACATCCATTAATCAATGAAATCTCATGCTACTTGTTTTTGAGTTTTCTAACTCAGTGAATCTAAAACCACATTACCCTTTCCAGGCATATAGGCATGGTCAAAATCAACAGACTTTGGATATTCGACAGTTCTGTACTATATGACATTTTTTTCATGCTGAATAATGATTTATTTTAGGATATTGTTTTTTTTACACCACAATCTTATCACCAAATATACAGTGTCTCCAAAAACCTACGGGGTGGATAACTCATACTAGCATAAGGAAATACATCGATTAATTTCTCTCATGAGGCCTCAACTATAGAGATCCATACATAGTGATTTTGTCTTCCTACATCAGTACAACACCAAGGAAGATTCCTAATGCATCATAAAAGATAGTATAACCTACACGTAACTAGTGAATAATTAGTATAAATGAAAAAAATAATCATCCACTTTATCTCCTAAAATGATTTCTTGCACACTTCTAAACTATGGAAATTGGATCTCTTATTTATAAGGCCAATAAGAGGTGATTAAAGGAGTGAGAAATATTATATGAAAAGTCTATAATGTCCAGCCAGTCCCATGAATCTGCTTATACGAAAAATTTTCATGGGATGCTCCTAGGAAACTATTGAACTATCCTTTTCTAGGTTAACATATACACTTGATTCAAAGATAATATGAAAGAAGAATTGAACTTTGATCATATATAAGTGGCACATAGAAAATCAGAGATAAATATGATTCTCTCTCAGTGTACTCATAATGATCTCAATACGATTTCATTGTCTCGATGAGTGTGATAATTCACTAGGATATCATCCATAGAGACCATAACAAAAGAGTCCAAATAGGGGTGAAAAAACCTATACATTAGAGCCATGAAGAGGACAAGAACATTTATGAGACCAAACGGTATACCTAGGTACTCATATAGACCATACATGACACGACATGTTGTATGAGATATGTCTGATGGCCTCACTCACACCTTTTTCTAACTTGATCTTAGGTCAATCTTTGATAATATCTTTTCTCCCTAGAGATGGTAAAAAAGGGAATCAATTCGAGGAATAGGATATCAGTTCTTTACCGTATAATTAATTAACCTTGTGTAATCCCTAAAAAGACGTAATATTCCATCCTCTATATTGAAGAAAGAATGGCTGAACCCCAGGAGGACATAATTGGTTGTATAAAATCGTGGGTCTCTAAATCCCCTAACTATCTATTGAGATCCTAAAATTTTTTATTTTTCATTCCGTAAGGAGGTATAATCAAATTATTTTTCCCTTGAAAAAGATTAATTATAAACTCTACCTATCTCTCTAGAGGTATGATATAAAAAACATCAAGAAATTCATTACTTAAATGATCCACAAATTGAGGAAAATCAGATAGTTGTAAACCTTGATCCTCAAGGAATTGATTTGGAATCTAGGTGTTCAATCGACCCAGTCTATAATTCTCTAGTCCTTCTATAATATCCTAGACTTCCCACTCACACATATATAGATAACTACTTCTCCCATGGTGACATAAATTCTACCCTATGAAAATTGCAGTTAATAAAATCATGCTACTAAACCAAAAATTACATCCCATGAAGGACAACGAATCTGGTCTTATCATGAGAGAAGATGTCCCATAATAAAGGGGAATGTCCTACATCAATGGGCAATCCCTACAGTAGCATATAACATCTATTTTTACCTTGAATGTCATATCTAGGTCCATTACACCATAGTATAACATTATATCTATTCCTAGACATTCCTTTATAGATACAAATATAAACGATATAGAAGCATCTATATCAAATAATGAAGATACTATAGAAAATGCCTCATGAATAATACCCCATACTATAGATGGTCCTGCAGAGTGATCCTTGCATATCAGCTATAGTGAATGCAATGGACATGATGCATGACACTTTGCATTAGATAGACTACCATGATCACAACTATTTTGTTTGTGTTTCAGGTGATTATGGGACTGTCATCCACATCCACAACCTCTTTTTTAGCTAGTCTTTCAAGTGCGATTCCACCTCACCACCAGACATGGCATTAATGAACCCACTCCAGATGGTGGAGCGTACATAGAGAATTTCTCACTTGAAGCTAGTGGAATGATCCTACAGAAATGATGAATATTCTTCATACGTCCACAAGCATGAAAATCCATGGGTCTATATCAAAATAAGCCTTCGGGTTCCCTTGTTATCTATACTGATGACACACTTTGGAGCTATCTAAATGGGCACAATGGTTGTCAATTCCGTGATGAGAAACCTCAGGAGGATGCTTCCTACCATCAGATGATCTATCGACTTAATGTGGCACTAGCCCTTTATTCTCGGTACTATTTTCATCCCTCAGGTTTTTTAGTGATAATATGGTGATTTTCTATTGAATAAAATGTAGGATGGTGAAAGGAATTAACCTAAAAACCGATGGTGTAGATAGTCCCATCCTCGAAGCACCCAACACACAAAATCCCATCACTAGCTAGAAGATGATCTATGTTTTGAACTTCCATGAAATGAATTAATACTCCATGATTTAAATATAACCCTTCTTATGTTGCATGAACCCCCTAGATTTGATCACTCTCAATATTTGAGGAACGAACCAATCATAGAATGATATCTGAAAATCAAACCATGACATGCCCGGATGACGAGTGGCTTGGGTAATCACATTCCACCAGTGCATTTCAAAATCCTTAAACATGTATGTAAAAAGTTTATCCCTCCTCATTAGAGCCACTCCATATTCTCAATGATAGATTGGGTTGATTCAACCTAAGAATCATCCAAATACGGACCACAATCCCCTTAAAAGGGAAGAGGATGCTGCTACTAGAACTGATGAGTCAAATCAGCCACCGTATGTGAAATTTGTGGATCCCCATGCATGGAATGCATCATGATTAGGAAACCATCATGATCATGTGAATTAGTTCCCAGATTAGGAATAGTATGAGGTTCCCTAAGTGGCACTCTTAGAGGTACGAGTGGTGACTTCGGGAGAACCACTTCAGGACAATGCTTGTCACCACCATCCTGGTGTATGATACGACATCCTTGTGGTGTAAATGGTCAACAAATTCAAAGCACATGCCTCATAATAAGATTATGAAGAATGAAAATGTCACTAAAGAAAGCTGAACGTAATATAAAACACTAACCAACGCATAATACCCCAACTACAATCTTTGACGTCCATGTATCAGTAAGTTCTCATATATATGTTTAATTTCATTTTATATTTAATTTATTGATTCCCTACATTACCTCTAATATACAATTCAAAGATGGAAAATGATTGAGAAACAATTCATTCAAGATGCGATGATTCACATAATAATTGATATACATTTCTAGTGAATTTGTGCACATGCAGCATATCACTAGAAGAGACACCCATTTATTTATAACATAATGGATCAACTCTGTAAATTACCCATCCCAACCCATGAGGACCCATACACATCATGAATTGAGACATGAAATCACTTAATTACAACCAAGAATAATACATGCATAAGATAAATAAAAAAACATGAATCAACAATCCAAATCATCTAAATAAATGAAAATTAGTGAAATGCACCGATATGGCATTGCAATATGCATGACATGTGAAATATAGGTGCCTATAATGATGCATGTGAAAATGCTCCTTCCCCTCATTTCATCAGGCTAGGAGTGAAAGAAAATCTTCAAATAGAGTTATAATAAACAACACCACACAACATGTCAACCATCCAAAGGTGAAATATTGTCAATTTTAATAAGAAATAATAGAAAAAAATTATAATTCAGGAAACATGGATTTTTCCATGATAATGGGTTTGTGATTCCCATGTATGATTTGTGATGAAGTCTCAAGAATAACTTATATAAAATATATTATCTCCAAAAAGTAATGATATAAAGGAATATTTTTTCATACAACATTTTGAAATCCTAGATCATGATTCCTCTTAATTGGTGCCCGATTCTCTGTGGGACACATGGTATCAAGATCATTTCCCCAAATAACAGAGGCTTCCGACTAGCAACGATGGCATATGGTGTCTGTGGGGAGACAATTCCCTCATTACAAAAGTTTAGCAGAATAGATAAATATAAAAAGTGTTAAATAACAAAATCATGATAAGTAAACAGAAGGCTCAACAGAAAATAGAGACATCAATAATAGGAAATGCAATAACTGGAATAACATTAAATCATTCAACAACTTATCATGATATGTCATGCCACTATAAAATTGGAAAATATGGATACAAGACGTTTGTCATAACATGTTCCAAATAATATAAAAGAAATGAAAATGAAATCCCAATAATACCAAGATCTGACTCGGTCATCTGCATTCAATCACCATCGTAAATAGTATGTAATCATGTATTCTATGATGTATGATTCCATTTATCAACACCTGCATTCATGTAAACTACTTCAGGTACCAAATAAAGTCTGGAGAGGGTGGGAGATAAATCTCTGTGGGCCACCACCAATGGTGTCTATAACATATGTCCCATGTAATGGAAATGAAATACTGTGAAAGAATGCATATATAAAGAAAAGTAGTGAAATTTTACTAAATACCCGATTACTAACATTATCCCTAGGCTGACTTCTGAACATTTTCAGTCTATTAATTTATTATTACATGTTTATAAATGAGTCATATGTTAATAATAGTGAAGCTTCCATGTTGTGACATGGAAACCTGTAATGACCTTTAATATTGAAGTTCCAAGGTAATTACCAAGGAAATATTGAACTAAAGGGTCAACAACTATGTAATAACTATAGAATTTCTAAGGGTAAGAGTGTAATCCAACCAGCATATTCCATGGAATTCAAGAATAATATTCCTACCAAATAAAAAATGATTGGCCAATATTAAATGAGGCTATGCAGAGATAGGTCCTTTTAGGCTATTACTGTGGTACCTACTTGTCAATGCAGGATCCATGGAGTATATCCAAAGCATAGTATAATAATATGTGATAAATCCGATAGTTTTATACCTATAATCCATGAATAATCAAGGATTTAGATCTAGGTGGGTCTCAACGAAATAATGTTGTATCCTTGAATCTGAATGGATTTTCTGAGTTCTGATGGCATTCCTCGATAAGATTCCAAGGCGAGATCGAGGCAGGAAATTCCAGTTTATTTAAAAAGTCTTGCAATATTTCAATTGGTTTAACCATTTCCTTTCATTACTTTGACAAGAAAAATTATCATAAAACCATTATTAATTCCATTTAATGCATATTAAATATTAAAGGATCATTACCCAACACTCCATTAATGTGGTAAGGGTTGCTACAAACATGGAACCTATATTTCATTCACATATTATATTGGTAATTCATATATTAAATATACTTTCAAATTTAGCATTCACATTTACATATCAATTCAAGGAATTAACCTCTGGTGTGTAATGTTGTGAGTATAAATGGAACATCCATTATTCAATTAACAATATAAATCATGAAATTTAATATAAAAAACATACCACCATAAAGGTCAAGCCAAGTCACACCCAAATAGTGGCTCAACAAATAAAATACTAAAAACCCCATTATTTTATAACATCTGACATTGTATATATGGAGTAATGGGCATAAACACCAGTAATTAATCAAATATATTGAAAGAGAATAACCATACAGTTCTAATGATTATGACCATGGAATATAATTTCAACAAACGAAATCTGATGATATCGGCAGGCCCCACAGGTCATTTCTAAAATAAAAAATGAGGGATGAGTTATAGACCACACACACACTAAGCTTGTATGACTCACCTCTTCCGCTATTGGACCTTTATTTGGATTGGGTTGGAGGATATCTAAGAAAATATGAAAAATATTAACAACATGATAACTAAAGAGAGAGAAAAAGATAAAGTGTAAGGCATAAATAGACTTGAGTACATACAATTGAAAATATAATGTGATGATAAAATATTGATAGAATCCCAGATGAATGAGATACTTCAATCCCTAACTTAGGTTTTCAAAGACCTAAAATTTTAGGACAAAATAGTTTAATTTTCATAGAACTGGAAATAGGAAGATGGAGGGGACTTGATTTGATCATTAAGGGAAAATGTACATTTTACCAAGAAAAATAGCATGTGCACAGTTTTTACGCACTGTTTGATAGGCCACGTGAAAACCATGCATGAGTACCTTGGATGAAAAGACACATGCATAGTTAGTCCACACAATTGTTCACAAACCATGCAATATATTTCTTCATGAGAATTGACCATCCAGACAATTAGGCAAACTGTGCGACAACTGTGAGACATACCCATTTCCTATAAAAACATGTGTTATGGGATATAAACAAGCCTTATATACCCCTAAGACTTTATTTTTAAACCATTAGGCATCTATATTAGTCCTGAAATAAAGAATTAGACATAAATTAAACAAATCCATATATTAGTGAAAAAAAAAGTTCTTATATTGACCATGGTATATTTAAAATAACTTAATGTTTTATGTATTATTTTTAATTTTAATCATTTTCACTATGTTTTAGTATTTATAATCATATTTTTCACAATTTTTATAACATAATTTAAAATTTACCTCTATATTTCAAAAGGGTTACAATTCCCCAAACTGAAATATATAAAATGGTCATATATAATTTGTCTTATAAATACCTATGTATAAATGAATTCCAAAAACAAAAACAAAAATCATTGATGATCATATCTTACTTCCAAAAATGGTGATATACATACCTATTGTCATTAGTATTTTAATTATTCATCTTGGAACCACTTTTATAATAATGTATGATTCATATATGTCGACCATACATTTAGAATTATAATTTTAATAGAAGCTTTTCTAGTTGTGTTGCTAGATAATATTTTGAGCTTACTGATTTATTCATGGTTTCAGGTTTTTTAAAGATGCAATGAAATTGGTGAATTATTAAAATATTACTTGTTTTCTCTTAAATATTTAATTCTTATGAATTCCAATCATTTATTAAAAATGAAATATATATCAAAGATCTGGTATGTTACAATATAATATTTTATGATAAAAAATACTAGGTGTATCCTATCCATCTATTATAAAATGAAACCCACTCTTTTCTCATCATCATATGTACAAAAGAAAATGGTTAGGAAAAATACATACCAAAATATCTTCCATAAAACCCTTATAAAAAACAATATGGATTATTTTATATTAATCACTCCATTGAATGTATTTGGTACAAACCTAAGATAGTTGTTCGAAGAAGAGGTAATGTTCTTAATTAAGTGTTTTTTATTTCTTCTTCCACCTCCTAGAAAACATTTAAAATTTAATGTTATAATTGATTAAGTATCTAACATATAATGAGATTTTATTATTTTAATGGAATGACCTAAATCAGAAAATTCATATATGAAATGTTAACCAATATTGTCAATTTTGTCAACGACGGACGACCACCTCACAAACTGATTTCCCTAGTATTTCATCATAGCCTCCCACTATTTTTTATCATGACGTATTTAAAATATTTATATAAAATATTTTAATTAATTATAGTTTTGATATTATGATATCAGATATACCGACAAAATTTTCATTTTTGGGTAATATGATAACGTCACTCATATGTAGGTGGACTACTTCCTAGGAAAACAATGTAATTTTTTTTCAAATAATATTTTTATAGATGGTAATTATGAAAAATTTAATTAATATATGATATATATTAGAAATCATAATGAATCATTAATTTTGATATATTAGTTAGGTTGCTTTTGTGACTTCCACCGAGGAAATTGAAACAACATTCATTCATATATACGGCCCACAATCTATATAAATGATGTAAATATTTTTATATCCATAACTTTAATAGATTAATATAATGAAAATTTAAATGACTATATATTTTATTTATTTACTTGATAATGATTTTTAGACGACGGAACCATGATCAGAGTATGTGGACAGAAAATACCTAATCAAAAAATATATGAGAGAATATATTATTACATGAAATATGATTTTAATAAGGAAGAAACCAAAATGGGTAATAAAACATCATAATTAAATCATACAATGAAGGATATATAACAATTGTTCTAGAATAAGTTTCTAATAAATGTAAATTTATATATTGGAGGAACACTTGTGTATGATGGAAGTTAAGACTTAGTGTAAGGGATTTCAATATCTTTTTTAGGGAGATATATTCCATATCAACCACTTTATTCTTTTTTCATGGATATATACTAGAAAATTTATTTTTATATAATGAATATTGTAATTTTAATTATATTTAATGTTTCATATTATAGTAATTATTTTATGGGGATTATGATTTTGAGGTTACCATTGTTAATGACTATTATGACATAATCTAATAGAATATTAGGATTGATTATTATTATGAACCTGATGATGAAATATTTTGATCTATATATGAATTACATCATCTATTTTATTATCTTTTATTTATTTCGTTAAAATACTTGTTCTATAATAATTTCATCTTTTTTTTGTACTCGTGATTAAAAATTATTATATTTCATGAGAAATCATTTTTATTTCTCTCTTTGGTTGAAAATCATTATCCTTAACTTCGAATGTTTCTAAATATTTTGTAATGAGTATTTGAGCTATTATTTTATTTTTTATTAAATAAATTTTCCACATGTTTAAATTCATTAAATTATTTAAATGTGTTATGTTATCATATTCTTAACAAGGTACTTCTTATTTTATCCTAAAATATTATATGAATAAATGTTTTAACATGTATAACATGAAAAATATATTTTACCCACATGAATGCTCAATTTTTTAAGGATTTATTTATATTATTCCTATGTTATTTTTAGAAAGTGGAATATTTTTTATTTCATTTTAAACTATTAGTTTTGATATTATTATTTTCAAAGTGAAGTATTGATTTTCTTCAATAAAAGGATCCAAGTGATCATTAAAATATAATTTACCATCTATGATGATAGTTTTTTATGTTACATATGTTTTACTTGGGATAAGAACAAATGCAACCATCCATATTATTTCTCTAGATGGTTTATTATTATGATTATGATAATGATATGATTTCGGAAGCCATTACATTTTCAAAGCTTATGCAATGATGAAAAGTTTTTAAATACTAATAATTATATGTGGGTTATGATATAATTAAATGTTTATGAACCCTAGTTTCATTTCACTCATTATGTTGGGTTTTTATGGGAGATTTGGTATTATATATTGGACAATATAATTATGGTTTTCATTATATTATTGATTGTTCCATTATTATCAAAAAATGGCTGTTAAATTATAAGGAATTATTGTTTTTATGTTATAATAAAGGATGATGGATTTTTTATATCCATGTAGAAGATGTAACGTTATAATAGATGTTTTTTGGACCAATATAACCCTCTAATACATTGTATAATGATTAATATCTCATGCGATAAATATTACTGGAATGGGGAGTGAACAATGTTTAGTATGGGACTTTGTAAACTATTGTAGGCTTCAGAGCAAACCATGACTACTACAATGATTGGGGGAGTGAACCCCTTTTACTATGATGACATTGGTGGAATTATTTGACTACTATGAATATGATATTATAAGAAATTCGGTATTCATAAAATTGAATTCATTTGAAAATATTACGTTTAAATGGGGGGTTTTATTTGACTTTTTATGATTCATGTCTTATGATCTTAATTTTTTTTCCATGAATCATGTTTATGACATAATATATGAAAGGTATTATGTTCATTTGTTAATGAAATGTTCACATACCCTTATAACCATCTAGTGTCCATGTCTACATTGTATACCATTATTAAAATTATGTGTTAACCCTTTTTCATGATTCCTTTTCCATGGTTATGAAGAAATGTGTTTTTTATGACATTCCTAAGAAGGGTTCTTTTTTTAATAATATTTTAGGAGATGTTATAGTTCTTTTATAAACCAACAGATTATTTATCCATGATTCCAAATTCACTAGACCAAAATTATTCTGGCGTATATCATTGTGTTTTTTTATGAATATTCATTTAATAAAAATTAATATATATTTTTGAAATGTGTGGGTTTTTATAGATGGTATCTTACTATGATTTATTTAAACTTCTAAAACTATGAATATTTAACATTAGTGAGAAAAGTTATCATAATTCAATATATATGAAGATATATTGGGATATTTGTGAAAGATAGAGAAAGTAATTTTTTTGAACCTATATCCTTATCTGGATACTAATAGATAATGCACCTCTAGTACATTTTTACGTAGGATTACTAACTCTAAAAAGGTTTCATTTAGATGGAGTCATGTTCCACATGGTGCATGATTACAGACTTGTTTTACAACATGTTTGACCATGAAAATGATTCTTTTTGGGAAATAAATAAAATCATTATAAAACATAATAAATGATTTTCAAAATCACAATGAATATACAGGATTAAAAATAAGATTATATAAAATGAAAAAATGTGACCTGATTTAGATATCAAATGATATAAATTTCATGATTAATCAAAAAGATTAATTATTCTAGATGGCTATGCTAACCATATTTATTATAGAAATATATATAAGATAGATCAATGATGCTGGTGGAAGATATGTAAGATAAAAAAACTCATGTATGTTATTAGATATTGGTTATATAAATTTCTATATAATGGAATATATTATAAGAATTTTAATAACTATCATGAATTATTAGACATTGATTCATTATAAAAAGCATCTAATGAAATTATGATCACTTATCAAGTGTATGATTACTATCTAGTTTACGTTTATGAGAATTGTCATCCCAAAAATCTTGTTATTAAACTTTTTAATTTATTTCATGTTATCTTTGGCATGGATTAAAATTCAATATACAAATTTCATATAAAATTTAGTGATAGGAAAGTCATATTTGATATTACAAACCAAAATAGGTTTCTCTATTATTATGACTATAAATATGAACATACATTGGAAATGAAATCTATTATATGTGTCATTATAACCCTTAAATTGGGTGTCTATTTCATATGTTATAGGTGAAGCAGAAAATTGGTGATATAACTATTTTATAAAATTTCGATGATGCATTTCTGGAAGGTATTCCTACTCTTCCACAAAAATATGAAAATTATATCTCAATAGAACACATACATGGTGCTATATCTATATCAATGACTCCATATAAAATGTCTCCATTTGGGTTGATAGAATCAACTATGAAAATGCAAGATAATCTTTATAATAGATTTATTTCATCAATTATTTCATCTTCTGCTACAATTAATATTTTTAGTAATATGAATTATGGATATCTATGATTCATCATTGATTATATAGATTTATAATGATCAAAATCAAGAACATGCATCATCTAACCCATATTGATTACATCTTTGATCAACTACGTGGAATCCAATAAACTTCCAATATTTACCGTCATTTTGAATATGAACAATTGAGGACAATGAAAGATGATATAACCAATGGTGAATTGTATATAATTTATGGAAACTATGTGTATATAGTTATTAGATTTTTTATTCCTAATAACATCATTAAATAAATAGATTTAATGAATAGGGTTATAAGAGATTTAATTTATCATTTTTTGGTCGTCTTTATAGACAACATTAACATTCACTAAAATAGATAGGAATATATAGATGATAGATTTTTAATTATAAGAATGATCCTAGGAAAGGATAAAATTATAAAATATTTATAATTTTTAAAAATTTTCTATAAATCATTTCATTAGTTTAGTCATACCTCCACAAGAGTTGGTATACTGGTGGATTTATCAATGTTGGAGGCTATTTTAATATTGTCTCATAGAAATTATAGAAAATGAGATCTATAATTTTTATGGTTTGGATTTTTATTATACTAGATATTTATTAGAAAATTTATTTTCTATTTTCCATATAATCACAATGTTATATTAGAATGGATCTAAGATACTTTAGAAGGATTAACATAAAGAAAATAAGGAAATCAAAATATGGTTCCTTAGTGAACCAATTATTATATTAACTTATAGTAGTGAAGGGTTTTAAATCAATCATAATTCATAAAATATTGTATTATCATATAAACTCTTTTAAAAATACATGATGATAGCTTATTCCCCATTAAAATGTTGATGGTAAATGGGAAAAATTATCCAACTCGTGATTTAAAGTTAGCAATTGTATTTTTTATATTAAAGACATGGAGATAATATCACTATGGAGAATGTTATGATAATATATATATATATATAATGATAATACGAGTTCAATGTATATATTTACAAAGAAATATTTGAACATGCACGAGGGAGATTGTTGGAGATGATTAAATATTAAAACTATTCAATACAATACAACCCTATAAAGTGGTAAAGGTGGATGATGATTTGATTAAAAAACGATTATTTATTATTATAAATAATATAGATCATAAAATATATAATATTAAAACATTTATAGATTATTGATAAAAAATTTCAAGATGGTGATAAATATTATATTTCTCAATTAAGTGATTCACCATATTTCTATGTGAGGATAAAAGTGGTGTAGAAAGAAGATATGGATATGAAAATGAAGATGAGAAATGTTAAAAATTTAATCCTTCATCCTGATGGAATGATATAGTTTATGAGTTGAGTATGTTTTCTCACTATATAAAATTTCATGAAATATAAGTTATAGGATGCTCAAATTTCTTAATTCTCTATTCATTTTATAATTAAAAAGATACATTGACATCTGAATAAGTATTTCTTATTGGATTTCATAATTTTTGATATTCATGTCTTTATATCATTGTTAATGGTATGTGATAATGTAAATGTGATATAAAAAATTATATTGGTACGTCACAACCATTAGTGAAATTCATAATGACTTTAGAATATATATTGTTAATAAATATATTTCTTTGAATAGTTTGTGATGCATTAAACGATTTTTTTAAATGTAAAAACTCGTATAAATTTTAATGAAATGTGAACATTATGACCAATGAATTATATTTTTAGTAATGAATAATATCAAATAAATGGTTAGTAATATGGTTACATATTGATTAGAAATAAAATATTAATCATTTCAAAGAAAAATATAAGATTTTAAAAAAAATATTCTTTATTATAACAGACTATTTATTATTTCATTGAACACATAATTTAAAATTAATGCTCAACACATTAAGAAATTTATTTGAAAAAATAAACCTCTCTTTTCTAATCATAATATTAAAATTATGTTGGTGTTATTTTTTGGTTTTTTTCTTAAATGGTAATTATCCGATCAATTTTGAAAAAATCTGAATTTTATTTGGAAAATGATATTTCGTTTAAATTATTAATATAAAAAATTTTATATAAAAGTATTTTATATGTATAAATAATTAAATTGAAAATCCATAAATCCTAATATGGTAGTTGATTCATTTTCATATTGAATTTTTATATAAAAACATTGTTAACATTTGTAAAATTCAATTTAGAAATTCACATTCTCATCACATATATGAGTTTATTTTTAAATTGATTTATAACAATTAAAAGATTATAACACTAAAAAATTGATTAAATTTTAGTTATCATAATATCTTATATCATTTAATTTAGTCAACATAATATTTTACCATAGTGAACTGTGAAAATTTTATTAATTAATTAGTTTTGTTGAGGTACGTTTGGATTTACCTAGTGTTAAATTAAAACTATAATGGTAATATTGACCTAAATATTTTTATAAAATATATTTTCTATTAATATTTTTACATTATCATGCATAATAATAAAAAATATTCCATTTCATACACTTTTGTAATGTGAGAAATATGGGTACACCTAATTCATTCAAACAATTAAAATTGTGCCACTCAACACACTCATAAAAGTTAAGAACATATACACTATTATTTACACCATATAAACCATTTTAATTCCAAAATACCTACCCTCCATAACCTCATCCCTGAATACTTTTTTTGGGCTTAAATTCAACATATAAAGGATCTAGGTGTAACCATAAAGAGGATTCCAAAAGAAGAGTTAACATTATATAACGAGCATCATTATTTTCATTGTTCATATACATACATTAATTAATTTTAAATAATTATGTGATAATAATATATGTATAAAAAATATACATTGATTTTATTGTGGTTATTTATTGACTAAAATTCCCCAAACTTTAATCAAATTTTTGACAAACTCATCAATTGTGTGTATGGAGGACGAAAACCTCACTAATACTTGCCACTCATTTTTCTATTACCACATATCATGTTTTGGTATGACGAAGTATATAATGTATATATATGATATCAATGGAATAATTATACCTCAAGAGAAATTATAATAAAAAAATTACTTTCAATTTAATAAGATAGGTGACAATATCACTGTTCTGAATAGTGGACTACCATCCTCTCAATTTCCCATCATTAAGGAAATTTTCAATTTCATACACCAATATTTTATTTTATTTTGGTCTATATGCTGCCACTGGACATGAAATATCATGGTTAATTAATAATTATTTATTATTTAATTTAACTTTTCTTATTATTTCTTCTACATATATTGGAATGGAAAATCCTGATGTCGAAAAAGAGATTATGAAATTTCACATTTGTTTTTGATTGAAAAAATTATCTAGAAACAATCACTTCCTTATAATCATTTTTAATTATATTTTACATTTATATTAATTATCCACATTCATGAATGAATGCTTTTTTAATTTCCCAAATCATACTCTATTTTTTACATACAATTATTTATTATTTATTTTTTTGGTAAATATGGGAAATATTGATAAATATTAATATTGTACTCAATATGAGTATTTGATTATTATGGATATTTTTCAAAAAGAAAATGAATTATTTGATATATGTGGAATAACAGGGACATGTTGAAATTGGTGGGTCCCATTTATTGTCTTCCACTCAATGCATTGACATTATTAATAAGGAGAACTAGTTGGCCAATTCAGATGGGTTTTTCCTTGCAGATTTAAATGACATATATGATACGTATTGATGGTAAAAGTATCAGATTCCTAATAAATGAGGTCAAATATTTAATCATTTCATTCATTAATAATATATTTATAATTATCCTTTCATTTTTCA
This sequence comes from Viscum album, assembly GCA_963277665.1. Classification (NCBI taxonomy): domain Eukaryota; kingdom Viridiplantae; phylum Streptophyta; class Magnoliopsida; order Santalales; family Viscaceae; genus Viscum; species Viscum album. The sequence continues at coordinate 1,814,046,051 of OY728140.1, read as the reverse complement.
GAATGATGTTATCTCTAGATGCATTTTATTCTATTTTTATTTATTACAAGTCATGTATTTTATGGTAAATTACATGACATGACCATTATGACTTATTCAATTAAGATATTCCCGATAGTGATTAAATTTATTTTAAATTAACATAATAATCGTGCTATATGGTCTATTTGTGATCTCATTGTGTCTGTAATGATATTTAAATGTAATTTTCTTTTCAGTTGTTCACATTTCCTTATTTTTTATAACTATTAATTATTGATAACAGACGTTAATCATAACTCAACCTTAAAATCTATGCTCAATATAATTTTGTTTCATATCCCAATGATGTGAATAAGAATTATAATATGTATTTTTCAAGGATTTATTTCTTTTCATATGGTAATGTATTATTTTTTATTTACTATTCTAATATAAAATGAAGTTAATGTATATATTTGGTTCTAGAAAATTGATAAATTGATAAGTCCTTTAAGATTTGACCACTTTTATCTATAAAAATATATTAATTTAGAGACCATCATTTTCATATATTGTTGGGGTCATTACTTTGGTAATACTGGAAGTACAATAGAAAAATTGGGAAATAGATTTTGAAAAATTATATTAGTGATCATTTCTTTTTGATTGAATTTGGATATAAGTATAGAAAAACTTCTTATAGTTTTAGTGAGGAATATATTATTTAGTTTTAAAAACGAATTCAATAATTTATATATTATTAAAGTGTAAATAGTTATATAACAGAGGTACCTTCAGTAAATAACATAAAAAAGGGAACATTGGTCTTGAAATTATCATTAACTAATGCACGATAATGTGCCCGACTTAACATATAGTTTGAAAATTCTTGGAGATATAATTTAGAAAATTCACATTTTTCTTACAAACCATTATGAAGTATATGAATATAAATATATCCCCAATGTAACCATGTTTTTTATTCGGTGATTAACAATGGATAAATTTTAATATATGTGATGTGTTACATCATATTAGAAATAATACATTGTGATTTAAATTTCACACGTTTTGTTAGCTACCCAATTATATGCCATTATTTCAAAATAGAACCTACAAGTAAAAAATTTATCAATAATCATGAAAACGTAGATGTTTCCATATTGAATAAACCTTTGTAAACAATAATTATAACTCGGAAAAAATATATCTAGATCTGGGATGCATAAACATATTACAAAAAATAATCTTTCTAGATTGATAAACCTATTCAATAATGAAAATATAAAATTTTTGATTACTTCATGGCATAAAATAAAATATAATTTGGTGGTAAAACTAATGAAATGGTAGTTGAGTAATGGATGAAATCTCATGAGGGTCTATATATTGACATTGAATGTGGTGAAAATGAAACGACTAACCTTGTAGTGTTTTATATCAAAGGAAATGATATAAAATGTTGGATTATGATCTATAAAAATATGGAAAAAATGATATAATACTCATTGAATACAATTATTTTATGGAGGGATTCTTAAAATAAATTTTACCTCATTTTTAAACAACTAAAATGCTGTAAAAGATTGTTGACTTAATGAAAAAGGATGAAAGCCATTTTTTTTTGAGAATAATGCATCATTTTCAGTTTTAGATGGTTATTTTAGTCATTACATAATGAAAATAGAGTGAATGTCTGACCATTTCATTGATGGTATTTTTCTGTGGCTGGATGGATACTATTTTATATTTTTTATCATATGATGAAATAGTTTTATGTGCCATCATATTAGGAAAATAATTATCATTATGATAGATATTCAATTAAAATCAAGAGATAAAAAGGACAACCAAACCCCATGAATGAAGAGAATACATTAAAGAGGAAGAAGATGAGAAAATATTTATTCAATATTCTGAAGACTATGGATTAAATCACCATTAGGGATTAATAGTTACTTATATGTTTAGAGACAAGGGTCCCCATGAAAAATAATGAAAATGGAAGTAATAGAAAACATTTATTCAATATCTTAAATTTATAGAGTTAGGTAACTACAAGAACGAATGATCCATACATTGTTGGAATCCAATTCATAAGATTCCAAGGGGTGAATCCCAAGCATATGTTATAAAATAAATAATGAGGATAAACCCAATGACGTGGTTTCAAGAACATCAATCCTAAAATAAATGTTTTCTAATTATTTAGTTTATTCTATATACTTTAACATTCCTATATATATCATTTTTTCCATAAAATTAGAGATTTAACCATTATATTATAATGGGAATTGTTAGTTAAAACTCCTACATGATGTCTCAGTATAAAAAGGATTTTTTAGGAAGTCCCCAGTATAACACATAAACATGCTTTAATTTATATATTTTTATCATACCTGTGGTTAACATTGATGTAATACATGGTATGGAATGTCATTCAAAATATGATCCCAAGATTTATTACCAGAATAAAGAAATTATGATTTCTGAAGATAATGTACAATTATTTATCTTTAGATATGATATTTCATTATCACAATCATATATATTTCCACCTCTATTAGCAATACCAAATTATTTTACATGGGAATAATAGAAAACAAAATCTAGTCATGGGGAAGTTAAGAATCACATTGAGGATGTCATTATTGTACATGAATAAATTAATTTCTTTCCAGAGTAATTATAAGGAAATACTCTCGAGCATGAAGGTGATATTCCCATTTATATAATCCCATATTCATGAAAAATATCAATGACTTCTTTATAATTATATTTTGTAATTACTAGATTTAAATAAAATATTATAGAAGTATGGTAATAAGGGAATTATTCACCCTTATTTTAATTATGGGGATCCCATATTCTCTTAGACATGTAAATAGATTGATCAAAGAATATTTACATTTATTTTTGGGTAATGAAGGATATTATTATAAGGAAGAACAATCTTATTCCTCACATTTATGTCTTATTAAAACAAATAAATCGATCCCAATATTTTTTTTGATTGAACATAGTTATGTTTATTCAAAATTATGACTACATTAGGATGTAATTATGATGACAATATTTCAAATGTAGTATAGGAATAATGAGTTTATTGATATTCCATTTATATTTTCTAAAGTACTGTTTTAGGGATATAATGATTATAGTATTGAAGTAATATCATGATGATTTTTTTGTGGTATCCAATGAAGAAATTTATATGTGCTTTAAATTCTAGTAGGACCATCCAAATCATTTTAAATCATTATTAAGTCACTTAGATGTAGAGATTTATATGGTAAATACAGTAATTAGTATTATTTTCTTCAAGGGGTTATTATTTTTCCCACGTTCACTCCATGGATGGAATATAAGTTGTTCTTATGAAGAAAAACAAAAGTTGAAGAGTGGAAAATAAAAACAAACTTCACTGAATTAAATTCATCATTTTGTTAAGGTACTATTGGATATTTTTATGGAAAATTTCCTGAAATCCTAAACCATCAATAAGGGTTACATATTAAGAGTTTGTTAATGTTTTGAAAAAGTAATTTAATGAATGTTTAAATGAAATAAAGATAATATTGGCCAACACTCTGATATTGTATCTACCATCATGAAATAATTTATTTATTATATATAGTCATGCATTAAAAAATAAACATAGTTTTTCCTAATGAAAAATGATAATTTCTTTTTGAAATTCAAGAATGTAATTTAAGAATCAAGTATGAAACTATCAAACCCATGATATTGAGATGGTATCTATTATATTTTAATTAATCGTTGGGATAAATTATCACTATGGTGAAGTATGTGAGATATGAATAGATTCTAAAGGCCAAAAATTCCTATTATTAATTAATGTTCTTAGTATGAGACCACAGTGGTAGTTTGGACTACTCCAGTATTATTATTTCTTAATGACCTACAACATAAAGAATTAAAATAAGTTAAATGATGCATTTATTTGGAAAGTAGAAAGAGTTCTAAATAATATTTGGATTGAGAGGGATCACATGATCATTATTATAGTAAATATTGGTATGGGAATTATTATGATAGGGTAATCATAACTCATTTTTCAAAAGATGGTAAAACCATATTTATAAGAAAAAATAAAAAAAATTAAATTTGGAGATGCGGAATTTCTGAAAAAAAATTAATTCTGCAAACTATGAGAATTAGTGGACAATGTTTTTGAAGATTGTATTCTGAAATTTTGAATGATATTATGTGTTTTATTAATAAATAAGAGGAAAATTGAATTTTTGGATGATTCTTATAACCAAATTTTCTATACACACCCATCAATAAATAAGATCTATATATATTATGGGGAAAAAATTTTCAGAAAGAAATTAAGAGTGAATTTTTTTATTATATGTTTATATATATTTTTTCAACAAGTGAAAGCTATGAGACAAAATCATATAAGATTGATGTCCCCATTCCAATTAATATCTAGAAATGGGATGACATTACAATATAATTTTTTCTAGGGCTATGAAAGTCTCCTTAAAATAATGACAAATTGTGGATTATCCTTGATCGCCAAAACAATTATTTCTATTTCTCTAATATATTATAATATTTACCTATTATGCACCCAAAAATGCATTATAATAATGAATTTTAATGATTTCATTGTTCACGTATAAAATATTTTTGATCATAACCCCCATTATGAATTAAAATGATGGAATTATATTCAGAAGGAAATTGATACTAAGATTCATTTGAGCAGTGCCTACTATCCTCAAATTTATGGATAATCCTAATTGAACATTAAAATAGTGGCAGGGATGTTGAGGTCCTGATAAATTCACTTTACAGGTATGCGGGATCATTATTTACATTTTGTAATGTATACCTATTTAAATAGTCATAATTAATGAATTTAAATGATTATATATAAATAATTATATGGAATAATATTTCATAATCTATCATTTTTGAATTACAATGGTGAAATGAAACTCATTGTATATGAACATTTAAAACAAGACAATTATGGATCAAATTAATGAATCATAACTTATAGAACAGATTTATGCTGATAATGGGTGGAAGGATTTGGTATTCCATATGGGAGACCATTTTCAATTGAATTTATCTCTATGGTAGGGTTTTAAAAGGTTAATTATGAAATGGAAAATGATCCCCAGGTATACATGACTCTTTTATATCCTTAAAATAATTGGTGTTGTTTATTTTCATTTTGGAATGTTTTTTATTCTCTAAAAATAACATTATGGGTACACAATATCATTGTTAAAGACCTAAATGCCATACCAAACAGATGTGCTCACCATTGATGAAATAGAATTAGAACCTGACCTATTGTACTTCCTAAAACCCATCAAAATTACCGATAGTTGAGAGAATGTATTGAGAAATTATATAAATTTATTTGTAATGGTACTTTTGAGAAATCCAAAAATAGAGGAATCAACATGGAAAACCGAGGCTATTATTAATAATAATTATAATCATTTGTTTAGAATGTAATATCAAAAAGATTTTAAAGATGACATTTTTTAAAAGGGAAGGATATAATACTCCCATTCATTATAATATTTTTTTTTGAATAAATTTTATATCATTAGAGGCCTCTGCTGAATGAAATACATGGTTTAAAAGAATACACTATATTAAAATATTATTTAAACGAGAAAATTGTAACATATTTTTTTAGAAGGTATAAATTGTACCATCTAAAATATGAATATTATGGAAACCTATTTATTATATGAAAATTAAGAATCATTTATAATAAAATAATATTGTTTTTTAAAAACTATATTTTTTTCTAATGTATAGTTTTCCATCTCTTTGTTCACATAATATAAAATAAACTTTCACCAGATTTTTAAAAATATTTTTAAATAAATTATTTTAAAAATTATTATATTGATATTTTCCTAGGGTGAATCTTTTTTATTTTATATAATTTTTTCTTTTTTTGTTCAATAGTGAAAAATAATGAATTTTAATTAATGTCATCCTTTTAATTTTAAATTAGTTATAAAGTAAAATTTTATTTAAAATTGTTTTTTATGTAACATTTGATAAAATATTTATCTATTTATCAAATATTTGTTTCTAGAATCAATTTTTTATTTAAATTAAATAAAAAACATTGTAATATTTTGAAAATATTTTCTTCAAAAAAACTCTTTCATATAACGCCTACAAGATTATTTTTAAAATAATATTTTACAAATTATATGGATGTTGTTTAAGGAAAAATATTCTGTGTAATTAGAATATTTTATATTATATAATATAGTCAACTAATTTTTTTTACCCAAATTAATTGTAAAATTAGTATAACTTAATTACCACTATTAATATATTTTTGGGCTTACCGGGGGTAAACTTAAAATGGTAAGGGTTATATTGAAATTAAAAGTAATCTAAAATTATTTTTATTGACATATTTTGACCTTATCATGTCTAATTGTCCTAAATAGTTTATTTTGACACAATATTCCTACAAAAAAATGTGCATATATTTTTTATTTTTGAAAATTACTAGTGTTCCACTCACATAACATATAAAATAAAACCACCATCCACTCTTCCTCACAAATTCACACTCTTTTGGGATAAAAAAGACTTTGAAAAATCACTTCCATACTTCCATACCCTTATCCAAGAATCCTTATCTTGGGAATAAATCCACCAATGGAAGCCTCTTGGTCATGAAATCTTGAGGAAACATTAATAAGTGGTATATGTCTTCAGAGAGCATTTATATTTTATTTGTCCCAAATACTCATAAAATTAGAATTAAATAATTACAAAATAATAAACTCATAATATAAAATATAAATAATTTTTACTATCATAATTTAATTACCTAAAACAATCCCCACATCCATAAAAATTGTAAAAACATCATTATTTTCTTGTACAACGGACTACCACATCGTGATCCTATGTCATTCATTTTTAAACTACAACCTATCAACATTTAGTTGGGCAGTGGATATAAAAAATATATATAATATATTTGTAAAAAAATTATAACATTGAATTTATTATATCATATTGATCTATTTATATTTCATTTCATATGAGATAGGATAATGTCGCTTTTCTGTGTGGAGGACTACCGCCTCACGAAACGATCTGTTTCACCTTTCACTAAAGCATTACATCTAAGGTGATAAGGATAAGGATAATTATTATATGAGATATTACTATTATAACTATAATTTTCATGAAATATTAACAAATGTGATATGTAATTATTATATCATTTTCATTCATAATATTTCTATTTATTAATGATGATAACATCATTCGAGAATGTATGGAGTACCACATTCAAAAAATGATGGGACTCTTTTTTCATCACCATAACATCTGGATAATATATATTAATCTGTAGATAAAGATAACATATGGTATTTTTTATATTATGAACATTTAATTATGAAAATATATTACATACATTCAATCAATGATGAGCATTTGAAATTTATGTGTTACTAATGCGTATATATATCCTACTGTCACTATGATCTTAACATATCTAATTTTATAAAAATAACCTATTTATAATATGTCCAAATTTTATAATTTATAGATAATTATTATAATTATTTAATTAAAATTATTATGTATATGATATGTTATTCAAACGAACTAGAACATTCATAGTAATGTACAAATTTGAAGTCAATACAATTTACAACTGAATCAATGAAAATAATTAAGGATTATTTAGGAATGAGTATAAAAATGTTATAGAATGATTGTATATCATTATATAAATATTAATTTTTGTTCTATTTTGAGTTTATAAATTTTCAATACATTAATACACGATGTTATTGAATGTTCAACCAAAAAGACACATGATGCAAGGGACTTATTCTCAACTTAACTTCATTATGTAATTTTGTAATGTTATAAACCAATTTTATTTTATATGGTGTATATAATTCACCTATAAAATAAATTTTATGAATATGTAATAATTCTTGGTATTTTATATTTATATTTTTATTGTATCATATATGTTTTTTTTGAAATTAAAATTATCATTTGGTATAAGTTGTTATATAATCAATCATTCTATTATGATTATTAACATCACTTGAAACAATAACTTCCATGTAATCAATTTTCACTCTACATTAAATTTCTCATAAATATATATATTATTTTTTTATGGATTTTTGTATTTCATAAAATGTATACCATTATAAAATATGATGTTTACTTTAATGTTATTTGATTAACATTGGATATATTGTCAAGTATATATCCATCACTCAATAAGGTTATTTGATGATAAGTAAATATTTGGATGAGTTAAATAAATTATTTGAGAAATGAGGATATATTTGGACATGTACATATGCATGTTATTCTATTATAGATATACCCTTGATGCATCAACAGTTCTCATGAGACATACTAGTTGTCTAAATCAGAGAGTTTTATAACCATTTTTTCTAAATAGTGTTGAGGATAGATCATGATGGTATAGGTTTCATGTGCATATGATATAACGATTAATAAATAATAATTTAATATATAAATAATTTATTTATTAATATCCATGTTATTTTCAAAATGATATTTTCTTTAGATAACTTTAACTATAATTTAATTTAGTAAATATAACTTGTTTTTAGTTAATTAACACTTTATATTGGTTATTCTTTATCCAGTTATGATATCCATTATATTTAATAAATGTAATGTGTGTTCAGTTATTTCCCATTACATGTTTTCTATTCCTTATATTATCATGACAGGCATGTTATTTAAATTGTATGTTTGTTAAGTTATTTATCATTCCAAGTTGATTATTATTATTTGTTAATTATAGATTCTTTAAAAATTAAAAAATTATGAGAATCTATGAACACCAAAAAAAATTTCTCTTCATTTATAATGAAGTTGTGTTATTTGAATATGTTTTCGAGAATGTATGTCTATTTATTTTGTTATAAAATGTCTTTTATTTTATACTCCTAATGTAATATGGGTATCAAGTATCAAATATGTTCTCCAAAATTTCTATACTAATAAGTTCTTTGGGATATGAAAAATTGTATATATACCAATGTAATAATATAGATATTAGATCCTAGATAATGGTGTTGGGTTTGTTATAATTACCCTTATCATAATGAAAATATAATAAACATCACCATTTATATTGGCATAAATGTCCCAAAAACCATTACAGGGTATAATTCTATATTGTTTGTAGTTCATCAGCATAAAACATCCTAAAAAACCAAAGTTATTAGAGAAAAGTTCTATTTAGATCATCAATCCAGAATCAAATTCTATGATGATTCAAGATCTCAGGGAATACCACATTCAATTTTATATGATCGGGATCTGAGGAGTACCTTTAGGTTTATATGACATCATCAAATGTATTTAGAGCGAATTATTTGTTTTAAAAATATTATTATCCTCATATTGATATTATGTATTATAGAATCAGTTAAACCATATAAGATATTCTGAGAACTATTTATGTGGATTAAAATGGTGGTGGGGATCAATATAATTCTCAAGTTATGTTTTCATAAAATAATAACATTCACTCAACAAACCATATAGATTCTTAAATGTACCTCTATGAAAATAATATTAAAATCCATTATATTTGGATGGTGATTGTTTAAGAATTATATTATAATGTATGATAAATAGATCAACGAAGGAGATATTTATAGTAGTTTAGAAATACATATGGGTAGTACAATGTCATAAAAAGAGTTATATTAATAATTAATGGATTTTTTTTGTAATTTGATATTGGTGAAACTCTATTTTGTTAAATTTTTCCATGGAAATATGTAATGAAATTAATATATAATTATAGATTCCACCATAGGTATATAGTTCACTTCAAATTTATAGGTCACATATTGACGAAATCATGTCGATATTTTCATCCACTAAATCTCTTTATAGTCCATGATGTGTTCCTAGTATCTCTGCAGAGGAGACAAATTCCTGATATTTCATAGTTAAAGGACATAGTGGTAATATTAATAGAGAAATATAAATCATATGAGAAATAAATGGTAGTGAATATAGATCATATAGGGAAGTAATATGAAATAAGAACAGTCACATAATCAATGTTTTTTGTGAAATAAACTATTGAATGAATCTATGTGAGAAAATATAGCTATGATGATGTATAGGTATCATAATTTTTTAAATCAGGGTAATGATTTTTTAGTAATTAACTAATTTGATTGGGTATAATATATAACCTTGGTAATTTTATTTAATATTTTTTTGATAAAATTATTTTATATAGATTTTGTTAAGCAGACGACAAATTTTAATAGAACCTAGATATATAAATAATAATATTCTTAAAATGATATGATTATAACATATCCATTTACCATATTGGTATGAATAAGAATAATTTTTTTTAAAAATAAATATCATGTTTTAGATAAATAAAATATTTATATAAATATGATTTCATAATTTATTAAATATATTACATGTTTTGAAAATGATTCTCACTCAAAAAAAATAATTTGAAATGATTTTTTTCAACAGAGAATAAAATTATATTTTTTATATTTTAGAAACTGTATTTCAAAATATTAAGAAATTTTTTTTAATAAACATGTCATAATTATATTTGTGTTAATTTTTGACAATCTTCAGAAGTGCCTAATTTATTATTGAATTGTGGAAAATTCTAATTTTTATCAACAACTACCTTTTCATTGAAAGAATTTACAAATATAAATATATTTGAAAAATTATTTAAATATGAAATGACATTATATATATTATGATAAATACAATTATAGACCTTGGAATCAAATTAATATTTTCTTTTAATATTTATACTTTCAGTACTTAAGAAAATTTTCTTTTCATATAACCTACATTTCATCGCATCTATGGGTTTAGTATTGAATTAAAATTTCCCCAATATACAAATAAATTTTTAAAATATTATTTCAATAAATTAAATTCCAATAATTAATATATATAATTAGTGGAACTTATTTTTTCATAAAACTATGTATTAAAAAATAGAAAACTTATATATAGTGGTTAAGGAAAATTAGTTAACAAGTTCTTAAACTATAATGAAAAGGGGCTAAATAACCTAAATACTTATCCAAATACAATTTTATTGTATTATATAGGTATCATATCATATAATTTTCGATAAATATACTTTTTGGATCCATTTATGTGGTATAAAACGTGGTTAAAATTATTATTTTCCAAAATTTGAAGTGTTTCCTCTCCACCACTATTTAAAGGGCACCATCTCTTATCTTTTATGCACACATCCAAAAACATTTAGTTTATAAACTAACCAAAAAAAAATATTTTGTCCCTAGATTCATTATTTCCATATTTATTATTATACTCTCATCATAGTTATTTGGGTAACAACCTAATGATTGGTTCTGAATAAGAGGTAACATTCTGGAGTAAGTGGTTTTTTCTTTATTCAGCTGCGTCATTCAAGTAATCATATAATATTTTCATTTAAAAACATAATTTTATTAAATATTAATATATGTTATTATGTTAATCTAATCATTTTCCTCTATCTCCTCTTTAATTGATATAAAATAAAAACTGGAAATTATGTGTACGGCGGACTACCGCCTCTCAAACCAATGTAATTTGTTTCCATCATCTCCTCCCATGGATGGATATAATGATGTATTTGACATTCCTATATAATATATATGAAATTATTATAAGTATTAAATCATGATATTACATGTATGTTATTACATTTTAAATCATGGGAATGCGATTACAACCTTCACTCGTTCAATAGACTATCACTTTGGAAAGAGTTACGATTCATTTTTCACATATCAAACACATGGAAGGTAATAAAGATAAATTTAATTAATATTATATATATATATATATAACATAATAATTACTCTATAATGATGATATATTATTTATCTTCTATGTATTCAATCCAACATGGAAATTGAAACCACATTCAACCATATGTACAACCAACTGTCTATATAAACTATACAAGAAATTTTCATTATATAAAAAATATATATTAGGATAAAAATATATGAAATTTTTATATGTGATATTTATATCACTAATAAATATTTTACATTATACAGTCATTTTCAATGTTGATCAAAATCAAATAAAAAATCAATACATAATAGATAAGTAATGCAGTTATTACACGAAATGTGAATTTAATACGGAATTGTTAATAAATGTCTAAAAAATTTAAAATTTAAACCATATATGTTATGAAATATATAACATATTTTCTAGAGTATATTAAATATATATATATAATATGTATCTCCCATCTATAATGGAGTTCAATAATTAAAGTAATGTATTTCTAGTCTCCCTTCTATTTCAGGGTGACATATTCTATATTCACCACTCATTTCATTTGTGTAGGGTATATGATAACAAAATTTCATGATATATTATAAATATAATTTTTTTAATGATTATAACTATTTCATTAATGTGTTATGATTTAATTGATATACTGATTCAAGTTTTACCAAATTTGTATGTGTGTTATGATACAATCTCATAATTTATCCGGATTGGTTATGACTAAGATTTTGATGATGTAATACTATTTTATATCTCCCATGAAAATAATTTATTTAAATTACCTCTAATATTTCAAAAATATAAATTTTTCAATATAATGATCCTTTAATTTTAGACTCAACATTCTAACTGTATGGTTGCAAAACAATCAACAATATTTCTCACATAAGTTGAAAATCCTTTTTATTCCATGTCCATGATTCAAAAAAATGAACAATTTTTTTCTAATAATATATTAAAATAAATTATTACCCATTTTTTAAATTTATTCAAAATTGTTTTAAAATAATCATCTTGACATTATCCAAATGTGAGACTTTTCACTATCACAAAAAATGCGAAATTAATATTTATTTTAATGTTCACTTCTAGAGCTATATTTTCCATCATAAAGAAAAATCACTGTTTTGAAGAATAAATTTTCATTTTCAATATATATTATCAATGAAATTTAATTTTCCATTGTTTTATGAAAATTGTTTTTAGAGATAGTGATTTTTATTATGGAAATGTTATCATCCTCATGAAATGGTCCTAGTGATATTTCCAAATCATTTTACAACTAATAATGCATCAATTGATGTTAATTTTGTTTTAATGGGGATAAAAATAAATTGTTCGTTCTTTATAAATTATATGGATTTATTTTCATAATTGTTATGAATATGAGTCATTATAAGAACTATTTCTATTCTATGGGTTGTGCTATAATTAAATGTTCACTAAACCCATTACATTTCCACATGTTATACAATGATGAAATTTTAATGAGTCCCAATTGTTTTAATGGGTTAATTTGTGTGGCTATGAAACATTTTTTATAATATTTTATCCCACCAATGTATTTTTATCAAATAGTAATTGGTGAGTCCGTTATAAAGAATGGATAATGATAATGTTATAACCATGGATAATTTTTATTTCATAACCATGGACAATTGTTGAATTATAACCTCAGATGTGTTTTTATATTATAAAACATAATTGGTGGGACCTATATCTCTCACTAATTAATTGGTTAAATATTTATATCAAATGAGATAATTAGGAATGGAATGGGGTGTGACCTATATATCTAACACACTATATTCCCTAGGATTGTATTAGAATAGATACATATCCCATACGATGGTTTTGGGAGTGAACACATTCCATTGCTATAGTCTTGGTAGTTACCATTGAATTATATGGAAATTATATTTTATAATTAGATGTATTCAAATAATAAAATTTATTATGAATTTGTTTTGGTCTCATGAATGATGTTTTTTCCCATTATGATTCATTTCATATGAACTACAATAATTTATTCAATGAATCATGTTTATGACCTATGATATTCCAGGTATGGTTTTCAATTTTTATTCCCATGCCCTCATTGTCTTATGATATGTTTATGTTGATATCTCCCTTTTTTACCCATATTTCTAACTTGACCTTTCCCTTTCTAATGATTACTTTTCCCATGTTATGAAAAAATTTATTATGTATAAAATTTATTATAAGGAATTTAGTTATGATGATACTCAATGATAAATAATAATGCTAGTTTATAAAACTATTGGATATGAATCCATGCTTCCAAAATCACTAGGCCTAAATTAATATGGTATTTTTTCTGTTACATATTGAATTGTTTTGATATAAAATATAAAATATATACTGAGGAAGGGTGGTTAATTAAAATTCTATGATCAATTAGATGAAGAGCGACATTAATGATGTTCAATATCAAAGGAAGAAACATTAATATTTTCATTGATATAGATTATATAATTGTAATGAGATGTTCTATGATAAGGTAATAGTGAATAGTATAGTTTAGTAATACATTCTTTCATCTAGTTACATGAATGGATATAGAAAATAATTACTAATTGGTTTCTATTGAGTATATTTTGTCATTCCTGGAATATTATTTAAGATTATTTAGCAAGTGTAGTAAATTATATATTGGGAGTTGATTCCAGCTTATTTTCATTCAATATTATAGTTTAAAGTGATGAAAAAATAATTTCTCTCACATAAAAATGGGACCATGAATTAGTAGTGTCTTTGGATTTGTTTCCAGTATATTAATTGACATTCATATTATCTTATCTTACAAGAAAATGTTATGGAATGATGTTTCAACAATTTGAAACATCTAGATATTCAATTACAGGACACCATATACACAATATCATTATTTATTGAGTTTCTTTTGATTTATGATTTGAATGATAATATATCTGTACCAATAATAATATTAATTGGTGGATGTCCGCAAAACTACCCATGTTGTAGAGATGTGGTAATATATGATGATCTATTTGGGAAATTATGGTTTCAGACAAAAAATATTTTTTTATACTTATATCTTCTATTTATATGGATTTTATTGATTTTTGGACGTTACAAGGATCCTAATATCTATTTTAATGTATATTATTGGTATGATCCATCTTTTTCACTTTTCCTGAACAATTCAGAATGCTTATCATTGGAATGATGTATATATTTGTATAAAAAAGAACAAATTGATACTTTTTATGAGATATTAGTCAAATTATTTTATGAAAAAAATTCTTAATAGAGGTGTGATTGAGTGGAATGATAGAAACCACAAGTTTCACCCTACCACATATGACAAATGGAAGATGCATGGCTAGGGAGGTGAGATTCATCATGGTTTCTAAGGATGACATTCAGTGCCTATGGAAATATACCCCATGTAGATTCCAATTCCATGTTAATGCACCATCGATAGAGGTGCTATATAATTTTCATCAACCTATTCATATTCATTGTTTGAATCTTGAGTATTAACTCCATAATTATACATTCAGTATTATATTCCTACATGTTAGAAATACAACATTAAAACCTGTTATAGAATACACATGTCTGAGGTTAATCTCACACACATAAGATGTGATATGATATTGAATTAATAATAAGATATCAAATTTTATTATAATATTTCTCCTATTATGAGTTAATTAAAACTATTTGATCCTTATAACCTACTCAATATATTTATTTCATGATATTTTTAATTTCTATTAGAGTGGTGTTCTTTTCATTATTTTGGAAGGTATTTGTGAAACTATTATTAATGATATGGGTCAAAAAATTATTATCCAATATATATAATACATTTATTATTAGAATAGTAAATATTATATTGTTATATGATGATATATAGGAATATATTTTTCCACCAATTTACATTTTTTATAGTTTCATTCAATAAGTTGTTGTCACAACTTTTCTATGACATGTTCACTATTTATTTGTTTGATGAGTTTCTCAAAGTCTCCATTTACATGAATGTGTAGAACATCAATAACGAGGGCATGCTTAAGACCTATAATGATAGCCTGATACTCTGTCTCATTATAGGTGTATCATTCTAATATAATGAATATGTATGATAGAAAAGCTTGTGTCGGGTTAATGAATACGGGCCCCATGCATACTCTATTGAGATAGGGCTCACTGAGTCATCTACCAATAGTGCTTCTGGAGGCACCATCGATATGTATCTTCCAAAACAACACATCATCATCATCATAAAATAGGGCCTCCTCTGGGAAATCAATTTTCATTGGAGATTATTCTAGGGCCTGATAGGATTCTTGAAAGCATTCTAATTCATGAACCATGACAACATTTTGTGGGATGATCCTAATGCGTAACTAGTAAAAGATCAGTATCCTAGGTTGTAGATATGTTGTTATAATTTTTAAAATATGTATACATTATAGTGGATCTACATGGGACACCAATTGTATCTTCTAGTGATTCAAATAATTATGCAACCTTCTCACTTAAAAACTAGGGAAATGTAGCTCTTTTTGATATGATATTATATAGGCTCTGTCTTGAGGAGAATGAAAATGTGATAGTATATATTCTTATCATTCCCTTTTTTGTTTTTCTATGAAATTAATCATTTTGGGATCAATCCAAGGATGTAACATAGAGGAATAGAGCTTTACCTATGATGTGAGGAATCTGAACTAGAGACTACAAAAATTGATGATAGATTTCCATAAAATGTGGTATGACACTCATCATCTATTTTGTAGATGTATCCATTATTCATGAGAAAGGAAAATTGATTACACTTTCTAGATATATTTTCAATGAGTCAATATATATATTGGACTATTGGCCATAAAAACAGCAGATTCCCTCATGGTTTCTTAGAGGAGGAATCTAGCTGATGGCATTGTTATTGTATGTATTGATTTTGATTCCCCTAAATATGACATATAAACCTTGATAATTCCTATAGGTATCCCTTTAGGCACACATTATGGGGTTTATCTTTAGATTCCAAGACTACAAGAAGATGAACACTTTCCTATGATATCTGATATGGTTATAAGGATCATTGGATTTGTCCTCCAAATCATCAATGAAGGATTCCACTAGATTCCTAGAGATCAGTTTGAAGATTTGGTGCATGGCTCGCGGATATATGGCTCATAAATTTCTCATACCAATGATAATTATCTTGAAACAGAAGCTTTCATGTAGTGCTGTAATGGTAGTGGACTCCTCATCTTCAGGGTAATCCAGATATGATTTTATTTGGAAAATACATACATAAATGAGAGTTTATTGAACTTAGTTGTAGGGTCAATCAACATCATTGTCACTGGAAGGGGAGAATCTTCATTCTGTAAGTGGAAATTATGATCATTGAAGACGATACAAACACGGATATTTTCATTCTTCCTCAATATTGGAATGATGTTGGTGAGCCAGTTTGTTTACTTATGATTCCTAAAAAAATTGTTTTTAATTAGCATATGACCTCCATCCTCGACTATGGAACAACAAGAAGGGTGAATTTTATTAGGAGGATTCTTGAATGCATTATTTATTTGGAGACCAAGAAGGTTGATGGGGGGATGATCATCTATTCCTGGAATCATTTCATAACTCCAAAAAATGCCTCACTATGTTGCTTGAAGAATTTCTCATAATACTATTGATCTACATGAGGTATGGATGCATTGATCAACAATGCTATTTAGTGTGATTTGGTAAGAAATTTCACATGAACTAACTCATCTATAGTGGTAGGCCCACCATCTTCAAATGTAGGTGAATCTTCTTCGAAATATTCGTCATTGTCTGAGGTAATGGAATCTGTGGCAGGGGAAGGTTCATCTAGTGGGATTGATCCTTGGGGAACACTAGGGCCTTATTGGGAAGATGTAACATCCTCATTGGGAGACACACTTTATTAAATAACCATGAATATATATGAAATTTCTCCAATTAAATTAGGCCTTTGAATGTGGGTTATATGCTTGATGTCTACGACATGGTGGTGGGATAAAATATGTCTTTTCAATCCCGATTAGTGAAAAAACATGTGTGATTTATTGTTATATCCACGGGGAGAACATATCGATACCTTATAGGGGTAGGTGTTTTTCATATTACCCATGATGGAATGGTATTGGTGTAAACTGTAATATTTTGATTTAATTTTTACATAGGTACACGAAACCCTTTCCTCTCAAAAAATGATATATAATTACCTTGGTCTGACATCTAGTCCCCAAACTAGTGAATTGGGAGGTTGAATTCATCATCAAATATGACCATGGACTAGCTGCAAAGGCTGTGTTCTTAACCACATTGGTTTGAAACTCCTTTCTAATGCTCTTACAATAGATGGCATTAATTTAATGGGATTCATAAGAGTCAAAGGGAAAAGAATAACCAAGTATCATACTTAATCAACCATTGGGGAATTACATGAGGATCTGTTGATACAATGAGGGAACTGATACATAAATATGAAAGTAGGACCTACCCATCAATGCCTTGCAGTATTTATCATATAATACAACCATGAATTCATTATTTTATACCAAACCACGAAAATGGGTCTTCAAACAGACTTTTCCAAAAATTATTTTCTCAGTCAAGGATTTTTTGGAATATTCATGTTAGATGGGCTCAGATTTGATTCATTCAATAACATCCTATAGAGTATCCATGTAGGGGGAGATTGATCCAAGAACCTATGTTGACTAGGAACTAATTAAATTTTAAGCCATTGAACTGGCATATGATGTATAGTGGTCATATGTTCCCATTCACGAGTGAGTTATTATCTTCTGTAGAGAATGATATGATTGTTGGAAACTCTTCCAATTCTAATTCCTCAACCTAGATTATTTGTGAGGCCACAACCACCCTTTAGAATTGGAGGGGGTTTCCATTGGTTAAATGATGGCCACAAAAATTAATTGTGATATGCAGAGGCCTTGAGGGTTGAATGATTCATCAGAATATATCTGTTTGATTAGAGGAACAATGAGATATTTGGGTTGAATCCAAGGATTCAAATTATGCTGGAAATATCCTAATGTTGACCAAATAACATGGACTTATCACTACTAGTTTATTGACACCTAGTTGTGGACTTGATTTAGCTGGACTCAACCCATCGTGGTTCATTCATGGTTGTTCTTCTAGATCATGTAACATGGGTCAACAACGGTGGCGAGTCTAGTATAATACGCTTGGAGGAGTGTGCCTACAAATCTATACATAGAACCTATTATATTTTCTTTGTAGTATAGAAAACATTTCATAGAGAACTGGGCTAATCATTCCAAGAATTCTCATTTACTTGACAATTTATATAGAGGTATGAATAGGAGGCTATTTGAGCGCATGCATGATACTTATTATCATCGGGAACCATGTAGGTATCCCAAAACATGGCAGTATTCATGGAGGCATACTATAGATCATTTTTAGAGGATTCTTCCATTATTTTTTCATATTGGGAGGTATTAAGATATTTTATGGCATGAAATTTTCATGTTTTTGTGAATGAATTAAGATCATTAGAATAATTTTCTTCCCCTTATGTTTTTGGAATCTATTATTTAGAGATATGGTAGGTTGTAGGGTTGATGAATAAGCATCAGTCAGAGAAGGCGGGACGACATCCGAGGAATCGAGCAAGATAAAGCTGGCGCGAATGACATCATGGGTGTGACCCACATCACTAAAAGACAAAAACTCATCATATATATAGTTTCCATGATTGGAAACATGTTTCCATTGACCATCATTATGATTATAAATTTTGGAAGAGACATATGGCACTTGTACTAGGACAAGGTCCATCATAATCACACTATTTTCCAAATGGTCCTATATCCCATCTCTGAACACATATCAGATCATAATTTTATGCACACAAATCTTGTGTTATGGGAAGTAGTAAGCGATATCTGTGAGCTCAGCCTCATCGGGCTTCCTACAATTTGAAATATTCACAACCCCAAGTGATATGGAACTATTGAAATTACCTGGAACCTATGCATCCTAGAACGAGTAGGTCTATATATACCTATACAGTAAGGGAGATATGGGAGTTCAAACATGAGGTGTATCTGAGGCCTGACATGTAGCTGAAGCCACATTATCTTTCCTAGGAATATGTAATTGGTGTGGAGGAACCATCCAATTCTGCACCAGGTAAGAGAAATATTGATGAGGATACTTCACACGAAGAGTTTTTTCGTGAGGTGTCTTTGTAGTAAATATCTATAATGTATCTAGAACCCCAAGATAGCTAGTGATTCCAGTATCTACCTTAGGGACATTCCATGTTAGAGTTGGAAGTGGCATTGGATATGCATGATTAGCCATCAACAAGGATTAAACTAGGATTTGGGCCATATCATAGAAATGTAGAAATACACTAGGGTTTTTCTAGGGATGATGTAGGGGCCATATTAGTTTTGAAACTTTCCATGAACATCATCAATAATTTCTCTTTAGTTAGTGGAATATAGACTCAACACGTGAAGAATTCCCACATTGTGAAAAATTCTATACTGTGAAAATATTATAGTTTCATTCACAAGAAGAGTTATAAAATATTATTCTCACTGGTAGTAGGAAAAATTTCTAATGAAACAACCTATGACAGTCTTTCCAACTAGCGATAGACACAATGGGTAACTGGTTATACTAGATGAATGTAGGATCATCTAATTTATGGAAAACAATTAGAGAATGAAATCATACTACGGATTTGGGGTTCCCAACATGGGATCACACATTGAGAAAATGTGGGCCAGATGTTGTAGCTATTCAACCATCCCGATGAAGGCCATGAAGGAAGGATTCCTAAAATCTGGAGGCTCAAAAAGATCATACACCTTTGTCAAAAACATCATTTCATCAGGTGATATTTCCACCGGTCACATCTCAAGGACATGAATGTAAGTAATAAGACAAGATATTAGATTTTTACGGAGGGTGTTCGTATCTTGTTGTGGATCTCTAACAACTTGTGTGTTGAAAGACTCATCAACCATAAAGATTGGCTCAGAAACTCATGGATTATCATGAGTCGTTTCATGTGGATCCTAAGGGACTTTATCTCATGGATTAAGAATATTTAGATATCCATACATTTTTTAATTTCCATAACATATAGTTTCCACCTTGTTAGGATGCAAGAGACTTCCAAGATCAACTGAAAACATCTGGACGAAATCGATTTATGACTTCCCCTTCTTCCCTAGAGGAAGAAGAATATTATCATATCAATGGATGATATAATATAAGTTTTGTAGAGAATGTAGATCAGGGATGATAAAATTATGATTTATGATTTTATAACATAGGGTGACATTTGTAAGATCATCCTCCATATTATGCGCAACATTATAATGATTAGAGAGGTCTAATGTCCCAATATTCTCAATACCCTTGTTGGTATTCTAACTAATAGTTAATGATGTAGAAGTTCCCTAAAGGAAGTGCCTATATTTTCAAGAGGGTATAGTAACATATTGTGTCCACATGATATTGTGCTTCCCTAGGGGGTGAGTTTCCTTTTTCTGTCCTTGCACTAGTTTCCCCATCCTTCGAAAATAGGTTGGGTACATCCTCGTTCAATATGATGGTTACTAGGGGAATATCAATGATATCACCATTTAGGTCTGACTAACATGGGATGTGGCTATGTTGTAGAGAATAAATATATATATATCATTGAATCAAATTTAGGGTCTATTATTGAATTATTTTGAAAAGCACTATGAAGCTCTAAATGCATGTTTTTTGGATGATCTAATTTAACCTATGAGATCTTGGATATTGAGCCACCAAGAGCACTTCCAACTCGAAGATGTAGCATTGCTTATCAGTGTTCTCAAAATTCCCTTTAATCCATTGATAGACCAAATGATGTCCACATAGGTGAAAACATGTCTCTGAGATGGTTATATAGAAGAAGATAACTAGATCCTTGTTATGATACTCTCATATGTCAATTTTCATAACTTCATTCAGCGAAAAAACTACCAATAACAAATCTGTTTCCATATTTTCCCACATAAATCCATTTTCAGAGGTAGGTTATGGCACTTGGTTGTCCTAAAATTAGATCGATATTTGATAAGATATTGTTGGTGACACTCATGTAGACTATAGAGGAGGTGTACTAGTTGAAGGGGGATCCATAGTGTGAGTTGAGTAATTAATATTCATTGGGTCCTCTCTCAATGGTAGCACCAGCCAAATCATCTCATACCCATAGAAAAGTGGTTTTACCATCAACTCTTATGAGAGAGTGGTTATAGTTATCTTTTGGTCCACCAAATACTCATTGTATAAAAACACACTTGATACATCTCCATGATAGTAGTTCGAGTTATAAAATGAAAATATTAATGAAATATATGTCTCTATCGAGAGACTCTATAAGGGATCCAAATCTAAAATAAAATTCATTTAAATGTAAATGGATTTAGAGTTTTTATGATTCTCACCTTCCGAGTTGGTGAATCTTATAGGATGGGATCCTCCCCCCTACTCTGTTGTACATGACTGGGGAGAAGGTTCCATCATTGGATTTTATTATACATTATATTCTAAGAATGTAATGATATTAAAATTTAAATGGTGCTTCTAGGAGTTCTACCTCTTTCAGTGGGTTTTCACCTATATGTATTGGTAAGATTAATTGGATAAAGGAGGTTTATCAACATCGGGATGACCTTCACTATGATTGATGATGGAATGGAGAGGACCTCTTCTTTGGTTGGTGATGTAGAATGAATGTATGCGATATTAAAAGCACGATCATGGGGAGGAACTATATGTTTATTTTTATAGTAGGGAGGGACATCATTGTGGTGGGTTGAAGTGCAAGGAGGACCATCATAATGATTGAACTGAACGTGGGGAGGACCATTATTTTGAGATTAATTAGAATGGAAAGTACCTCTATGGTGGGATCCAATCATATGGCGAGGACCACATTTATTGGTGGTGGAATCCTAGTGAGGGACTCCATGCTGGTTGGAAATTTTTTTGGGGAGACCATCATGTTTTATGGTGGTTGTACATGGAGGACATCCGTATCGATTATCAATAAATCAGGGTGGTCCTCTACTTTGATCAATTTAGGAAAAAGTAGGACCTACTCATGAGCTAGCAGAAACATTGGTTGGGACTCCATAATGACCATTGAATTAGTGGATCTAATAATTGTGTTGGCCAACACTAGAGTGTGGATCGCCTCTTATTGAATAAATAATGACATGAGAAATACCATTGAGATGATAGTCTGTGAGATGTAGAGGGACTCTATATTGGGATCTATAAGTATGGTGAGGTCCTCTATACTGTATGTGGTTGAAACATGGTAGATATTCAATTTGATCGATGCTGGGAATATGGACAGGGCCTCCATATTGATTTTGAATGTTTATATGGAAACAACTTCATCGGAGATGTTCTGTGGTAGACAATTTTAGGTCCACAAGGCTGAATACCCTGAGAGGGGGGTGAATCATGGTATGACTAATTAAAAATTATAGCCCATTCTGATCTTCTTTCGCTATTATGAAAAACAATATTCTCTCTCTTTCCCGTTACACAATATAAATAGAAAGTAAATCATGCACATGCCATAAAAATTTTTACTCGGTTCACCCTCACTGGGCTACGTCCAAGGAGCATACAATGGCGATGAGCCGATGTACCAAATTCACTAAAGAACACTTCTATTTACAAGGTTCGGGGTAGATCACTTCTATGCATAGGCTCACTGCCTTTACAAGATTTAGGGTCAGCTCACTGCTTCCCAAAGGGTCAATCCCTATCTCTCTCTCTGGCTCACTGCTAGTGAAGAGGATCACCTTCTTCCTCTTCCTTGGCTCATTGCACCGGAAAGGATCCACTCACAGTTTATAGACCTGTAGGTCTCTTCATTATCACAAATGAATACATCCCCTCTTGTATGTAGATGCTCTGTTGAAGCTCAACCTTCACCTGTATATGAATTTCTCTTTGCACCGAAGGTATCGGGAAATACCCCATCTTCCACGCTGCCCAGAATCACTATCGGAAATCAACCTTACTTGGCGCCCTTCTCTAAGGTGGTGTGCAAGTATCGGCGTGCAAGTCAACACTAGTGCACAAGTATTTATTAACACTTGCACGACTCAAGCTTAAGCTTCTCCAAACATGCGCGACACACTTCCTTTGCTGCCCAAACCACCTTAGGTGCACAACAAATAGAAGGCGTGTAACTTCAACACTTACGCGCAAGTCCCTGCTTGCACAACCACACACCACTTACGTGACTTCCACACCAGTGCGACGGGATCTCTGATTTTTCTAAGTATTGAACTCCGTGAGAAATGAGTAGTGGTGGTCCAGTATTTATAGGCATTTGAACTACCTGCATGACGGCGTGAAAGTCCCCCTCCGGTGTGCTAGTCTCGGCGCACATCTCAACCGCCCTGGCCTCTGTCATGCTACTCACATGCACGACCAAACCAATACTTGCGCGACCCACCTTCCTTTGCCGTATTTTGTTGTTCTGATCCTGAAAAACAAAAGGCGCGCAAGTTCCCAAGCCTCCTAAGCACCGGCGCACAAGTCTCTTCATGGCGCGAAAGTCACTTGTGTGACCAACTCAATACTTACGCGACCCTTGTCCGTTTGCCATATATTGATGATCTGATCTTGAAAAACATATGGCGCACATGTTTCCAATTCATCAAGTACACGGCACGCAAGTCCCATTTCCAATACCACTTTTCATCATTTGTCGATGTTTAGGCCCAAAAATTTGGCAAACACTGGAAAGCGGTGCCACCATGTATCTGTTATTTTTATGCCGCCTCCAGATCATCCATTCCTTTGTCGACGTTCTTGAATCAAACATGGATTGTTGACCACAAATCTTGAACTCGACATTCCACCATGAAATCCCTTTTGTCAACAAATTTTTATGTCATGGATTTCTTTTTCAACAATCACAACACATTTGTCCACTTTGTCAACAAACATAATCACCTCAAAAATGCTTCAATGATGCCTTGAGGGATTTTTCCCAACCATCTCCCCCTTTGGGTTTGTTGACAAATATTACATAAAAAGATACATCGTTAAGTCTTCAGCCACCATTCGACTCGAGCTATTCTAATAGCGATCAAGGATTTAGTCAACACATACTCTAAGCCCACACGAGCAATGCTCAGCATGAGAAAGAAGAGTAAATGAAAAGTTCATCAATGAATCACTTCATCTCTAGCACCGACTATTGACACAAAAATGATAC
Source organism: Viscum album (assembly GCA_963277665.1). Classification (NCBI taxonomy): domain Eukaryota; kingdom Viridiplantae; phylum Streptophyta; class Magnoliopsida; order Santalales; family Viscaceae; genus Viscum; species Viscum album. The sequence goes on along the minus strand of OY728140.1, from coordinate 1,814,020,874 downwards.
CAATTTGTACTAAACCGATACCAATTGTTTGAAGGACTTTTTGGAAGACCAATTTTTGTTTGGAAATATTCTTACCGCATTCCAACACTACTCTTCTGCCTTTATCACGATCCTCAGCTGCCATGATATCTATTCTTTGATCGATCACTTCTAGCATCGTCAGATTTAAAACGCTGTCCCTTTCTCAATGATCCCCCTATCTCGCTGCTCCACCTGTTAGGTTCTACCCATAGCATCCATGATTTATCAAATAGCCACACTGTCTCCCCTTGAACAATCACTATTTTCTCCCCCATTGTAAATGAACCAAAAGGGCACACCTTCGTGTTCTGAAACAGAGTAGAGAAATAATATCAGTACGTTAGAGAAAAACACATCATACCTCAGGGGGAGAGGGTTTCCGCATCTACACTATTTCAAGTGCGAGGATTCGACTGAACTCCCAGAGCCAATCGATGTCTCTCAAAAGCATCCCTGGGTAGGGCCTTTGTCATAATGTCTGCAACCTATAGCACTGTAGGCACATACTCCAACTTCTCAATGCCTTGCTCTACCTTCTCCTTGATAAAATGATATTTGTTCTCAATGTGCTTTGTCCTTGAGTAATGAACTGGATTTCTACTAAGATTGATAGCACTTGAGTTATCACACTGAATTCCGATCGGAGACTTCACTTCAACTCCTGTATCATCATGATCTTGTTTCATCCACAATAACTGTGTGCATGCTTGAGTGGCCGCAATATACTCTGCTTCCGCGATGCTTAAAGAAATGAAATCCTTATTCTTGCTTAACCAAGCAATACATAGTCCACCAAGATAGAATGCACCTCTTGATGTTGATTTCATGCCATCCGTTGAACCGGACCAATCGGCATTAGTATATCCCAATGACTCTTTCTGAGATTTGTCATTATATGTCAAGCTGAAGTCCACTGTTCCCTTGATATAGCGAAGTATTATTTTTTAATGAAATCATGTGGCTTTCCTTGGGATTACTCTGATATCTTGCTGCTTGGCATTTGGAAAAAACAATGTCAGTCCTTGTCGTGTTCAAGTACACCAAGCTTCCTATAATTTGCCTGTATTCTGTGATATTAGCTGCTTTTCCATCCTCATCTTTTGATAATTTCATCCCGGTAGCAACCAGAGTCTTCATCTCCTTAGAATTCTCCATTCCAAACCTTCTTAGAACCTCCTTGGCATATTTAGATTGAGAAATGAATGTTCCATTCTTTCCTTGAGTCACCTTTAGACCAAGGAAAAACGTTAGCTCTCCAATCATTGACATCTCAAACTCATTTTTCATGAATTCAGAAAACTGACTACACTGAGCTTCATCTGATCTTCCAAAAATTATGTCGTCGACATAAACCAACACCATTATCCCATGATTACTATCATTACTGAAATAGAGATTGTAATCAACTCCACCACGCTGGAAACCAAGCTCCTTCAAATACTGGGAAATCCTTGAGTACCATGCTTTTGGTGCTTGTTTCAGCCCATACAACGCCTTATTCAGCTGAAAAACTTTACTCTGGTCTTCATGAATGAGAAAACCATCTGGCTGCTCAATATAAACTAAATATTCCAGAACCCCATTCAGGAATGCAGATTTTACGTCCATCTGAAAGACGTTGAACTTCCGTTGCACTACAATGGACAAAAATAATATGATTGTCTCCAGCCTTGAAACCAGTGCAAATATCTCATCAACATCAATTCCATCTATATGGGAGTTCCCTTTGCACACTATACGTTATTTTTTTCGAACTAATACACTATCTTAATTCATCTTGTTGCGATAGACCCATTTAGTTCCAATGACATTCTTATCTGCAGGTCTCGAAACAATCAGCCACGTCTGGTTCTTCTGAATCTGATCAATCTCTTCATTCATAGCCTGAACCCAGTGCTCTTCTTCAGCTGCATCGGAAAAACATTTCGGCTCCACCTGAGATAAAAAAGATGTTTGCTGTAATGATTTCATTCTTCGAGTTTGAACTAGAGATGTATGATCACTAATGATATTTTTCTTGTCAATCTCAGCTCGAATCTTTGGCTTCTTAGCAGATTCATATTTTGTTTCCTCTTGTTCATCATCAGTATATTCTTCTGAGTTAGCCTCTCCCACTTCTACTCCCCATGTGTTTCTTATCTCTTCATCACATTCGTCTAGAAACTGGTCACTAGATCATTGAATATTTTGTTCATTTTCAACAATAGTGACATCATTGTTCTCAACAATTTTTCCCAGTCTTTTGTTGAAGCATTTATATGCTTTGCTCTTCCCTGAGTAGCTGAGGAATATTCCCTCATCTCCTTGTGAGTCAAACTTCCTATGATTTTCTTTGTTGAGAAGGAAAAACTTACTTACAATGATATGAAAGTATTTCAATGTTGGCTTCTTTCTATAAAATATTTCATACGAAGTCTTCCATTACTTCGTACACAACAGAGACATGTTCAAAACATATACCGATGTCAAAACTACTTCCTTACAAAATTTCCCTGGTAGGTCCTTATCAATATGCATTGTTCTGGCCATGTTGTTGATGATCTGATTTCTCTTTTCATCCACTCCATTATTTTGAGGATTTCTCACTGATGAAACGTGATGCCTTATCCCGTGTTTCTCGAGATAGATTTCAACTTGAATGTTTGTGAATTCTATACCGTTATCTGTACGGAACTTCTGAATCTTCTTCCCAAGCATCCTTTATGACTCCTTCCTATACTGCTTTATGCAACTAAATACCTCTGTCTTATGGGTATTGAAAAATACCCAGGCCATTCTGCTATAATCATCAATGAAAAGGACATAGTACCTTTGTCCATTTATGGCTCGTGGTGAGATTGGTCCACAAACATCTACATGTACCAGTTCGAGCACTCTTGTTGATTTCTGTTCCTTTGGATTGTATGTAATCCTGATGATCTTCCCTTGTTGACATGCATCACATGTGTGAGTACGATCACATGATATTTTGGGAAGGTCTATAGCAGCCTCACACTTTTCCAGATCTTCCATGGATGGTTGGAATAGATGTCCAAGTCCCTTATGGCACAACTGGTTTTACTCATCTCTGGATAAAAAGCACATATCTTCTTCCCCACTTACAACTTAAAGAATTCCCTTTGTCCTTTTTCCCTGTAAACAAATTCTCCATATTTTCCTTTCACAACACACATTTTCTTGGTAAATCGGATAGAGTGCCCAAAGTCACATAGTTGAAAGACACTGAGTAAGTTATGACCGAGACCCTCTACTACCAAGACATCAGCACGTCAAATTTCTTTTCACACAAATTTGGCGTTTACAGAACCAACAGTCTTCAGCCCATCATCATTCCCAAACATGAAAACTCCTTCTTTGTCATATTTTATGCCTATAATGAGATCCTTGTTCCCTGTCATATGGGATGTGCAACCACTATCAAGGATCCATACTCCTGAACAATTTGAAGCTTTAAGGGAAATTTCCGCAACAAATGCCTTCTCATCCTTTTTCTTTTTGATCCATGTATTTGACTTCACACTTGGTGTGGTTTGGGGAACATGATCTTCCATAGAGTGTGATGGACCAGCTTCATCATGCAACGTTGCAAATCTATTTTTAACTTTTAACTCACATGTTGGTTTATTGATATGCTGCTTGTGAACATTTTGATTTTTCTTGGGCACATTCCTCTGTATGGTCGAAATGAAATATCTATCCATGTGCCCAAATCCTCCGCAACATAAGCAGTGTCATTCAAAATATGTTATGGAGAACCATTCTCTATTTTAATTCCACCTTTGTTCTTGTTCCTTTTGATATCTCTTGGCAATGGAACACACATACTGTGAATATCCCATCTTTCCACAACAATAACACCGGATAAAAGGTGAATTATTCCATGCTACGCAGCACAATGAGTTTCCCCTTGAGATCTCTGAATATTCTGATTCTGCCTTGTTCCCAAATCAACCTTCAATATTGGGACTGGTGCTTGCGGTCTGACTTCAACTGTCATAGATTCTTGTTTCTGATTAAGCCCTGAAGTATCCTCAATGTCTGAGCTCAATTGCTGCTTCTTTCCCACTGAACTTCTAGGCTCATCTTTCATCTTTTTAGTCTTCGTAATGACCTGATTTCCCAAGAATGTGTTAGGAATCAATGTTTTTTCCTGGTCTTTAACTTTTCTCTACAGACCGACAACTTCTTCTTCAAGTTCCTTGATACGCTTGACATGGACATTCACTTTTCCATTCAGGCCATCAATATCCTTTTTCTGTTTTTCTATCTTGAATTTATACTCACTAACAGATTCTGAGTTCTCTGGTGTTAATGACTTGAGTTTCTCAATTTCATCCATCAACTAAGAGTTATCTTATTCATGTTGCTGCATATTTAGTTTGGCATCGCAAAAAACATTGTTATCTTTCTTTGTTTTGGCTTTCCAAACATCTAACTCCTCAAGAGATGCTTCTAATTCAGCTTCCATGCCAACTCTCCCTTCAATTTCTTCTTTTTCTTCATCAGCGTCGGTTTCTCCCTTTTCTTGTGCACTACCGACAACAGCCACCATTTCATTTTGTCCATGATATTTACTATTTTCAAACACCTCAACCTCTTTATCCACAGACTCATCTGAACTGTCTATTTCTTGTGAAAGAAGATTCTTCTTCTTGAAGAAAATTTTCTTGAACAGCTTGTCCCCTTTCACATAGCTGAAGATTTCTTCATGGGATTTTCAACGTCATCTTCATCATTTTCTTCTTGAAACTTTTTGGGGCATCTTGTAGCAAGATGGGCAACATTTCCACATCTAAAGCAATAGAGTGGAAGTTTCCATTTGAAAATTACTTTTCCTCTTTGAAGATTTTAGGAAAGGAATGACATAACCTCATCTGTCGCTTCTTCTTCCTGAGAATCATCAATGGTGAGTTTTTTCATGGCCTTAAATGGAATCTCTTTGGATTTTCCCTTTTCCACAGCCTCGTTGTCATCATTCCTCATCTCATATACAACCAAGGTACTATGCAAGTTTTCCAATGTCAGCTCTTTGGGATCTTTATCTTCGAGTACAGAAATATTCGGATTGAACTGAGGTGGAAGATTCCTGAAGATGCGCTTTACGATCTTTATGTCTTCAATGACGTCACCAAGACCTCGCATATCTTTCAAAACAATATTTACCCTATCAAAGAATGCATCAACAGACTCATTCGGGTTCATCTCCAGATCTTCATAATTATTCCACAACACTTGCAGCTTTGCCTCTCTGACCTTTGTATCTCCTTCATATATATTTAATAGCTTTTCCCACATGGCACGTGATGTTTTTCATGAAATCAACTTTGTATAGATAGGATTGGATAAGGCTCCCCCTAAGGCATAATTTTCTTTGGCATCTGTATCCAACTCTCTACGTTTTCCTTCTGATAATGCGCCACTATTAATATTAGCTGTTATGCCATGCATTGCTGCTGTGAATACATCCATTCCCATAGATCGGATGTAGTGTTGCATCCGATTCTTCCATAGCTGAACTTTTTTCCCGTTGAATATTGAAATACCATTATGATTGGTGACCTCCATTGAGATAAGAACTAAGATCAAACTCTCCCTCTAATACAAATTGATAGGTCCACAAGGCTGAATACCCTGAGAGGGGGGGGGGGGTGAATCAGGGTATGACTAATTAAAAATTATAGCCCGTTATGATCTTGTTTCGCCGTTAAGAAAAACACTCTTCTCTATCTTTCCCATTTTATAGTATAAATAGAAAGTAAAGCCTGCATAGGACACAAAATTTTTTACTTGGCTCACCCTCATTGGGCTACGTCCAAAGAGCATACAATGGCGATGAGCAGATGTACCAAATTCACTAAATCACACTGCTGTTTACAAGGTTCAGGCTAGATCAGTTCTATGCCCAGGCTCACTGCCTTTACAAGTTTTAGGGTCAGCTCACTGCGTTTCCAAGGGTCACTCCCTGTCTCTCTCTCTCTGGCTCACTGCCGGTGGAGAGGATCACCTTTTTCCTCTTCCTTTGCTCACTGCTCTGGAATGGATACACTCACAGTTTATAGACCTATAGGTCTCTTCATTATCACAAATGAATACATCCTCTCTTGTATGTAGATGCTCTGTTGAAGCTCAACCTTCACCCATAGATGAATTTCTCATTGCACTAAAGGTATCGGGAAATCCCCCAGCTTCCACACATCCCTGAATCACTACTGGAAATCAACCTTAATTGGCGCCCTTCTCTAAGGTGGCGTGCAAGTCTCGGCGTGCATGTGAACACTAGTGTGAAAGTCTTTCTTAACACATGTGCAACTCAAGCTTAAGCTTCTCCAAACTTGTGCGACACACTTCCTTTGCTGCACAAACCACCTTAGGCGCACAACAAATAGATGGCACAAAACTTCAACAGTGGCGCGCAAGTCCCTACTTGCGTGACCAAACACCACTTGCACGACTTCACACCTGCGCGACAGGAGCTCTGATTTTTATATGTATTGAAATCCATAAGAAATGAGGAGGTGTGGTCCAGTATTTATAGTCATTTTAACTACCAGCGCGATGGTGCACAAGTCCCCCTCCGGCACGCATGTCTCGGCCCGCATCTCAACCACCCTGACCTCTTTCGCGATACTCACTTGCGCGACCAAACCAATACTTGCATGACCCACCTTCCTTTTCCATATTTTGATGTTCTGATCCTAAAAAAAAATATGCGTGCAAGTTCCCAAGCCTCCTAAGCACCAGTGTGCATGTCTCTTCAAGTCGCGCAAGTCACTTGCACGACCAACTCAATACTTGTGCGACCCATTTCCCTTTTCCATATTTTGATGATCTGATCTTGAAAAACATATGGCGCACAGGTTTCCATGTATTCATGTACATGGTGCACACATCCCTTTTCCAAAACCACATTTCTTTATTTGTCGATTTTCAGGCCCAAAAGTTTTGGATACACTGGAAAATGGAACCACCTTGTATCTGTTCTTTTTTATGCTGCCTCTAGATCATCCATTCCTTTGTCGAAATTATTGAATCAAACATGGATCATTGAACACAACTCTTGAACTCAACATTAAACCATGAAATCCCTTTTTTCAACAAATTTTTATGTCATGGGTTGCTTTTTCAACAGTCACAACACAATTGTCGAATTTGTCAACAAACACAACCACCTGAAAAATGCTTCAATGATGCCTTGAGGGATTTTTTCCCAACAGACAGCCATACTAATTCTCCACCAAATGAACCTAATTACAATGGATGTTAATGATTCCAGTAATTAACAGATTCAACCTAACATACCTATAATGGGGATATGACCTCATTTCCAACCTTCATTAGTGGGTCTCTGCTCTTTCATAATAGGGATTTGATGGGATTGTCTAGGTTACAATGATCCAATGTAACTATGGAGTATGATTTCAATTATATGGAATCATTCTAAAAATGCATCCTATATTAGAATCTGGTCATTCAAAAAAGGGATAGATAGATGAATTGTAATCCACCCCCTCTACTTGGTGGTCTGGTCCCTGTTGGGATTGGAGAGACGTAGTTGGAGCCAACGAGGGTGGATCCTAGGAATTAGTCATAGCCAAGATGACTTGGGAATCCCACAAATCTTTTGTATTAGGATGAGATTCATAGGGCCACTAGGGGGTGAGGCTCTAGAAGCTATTTTTCTTCATAGTGTGGGATAATTGGATCCATGTTTTCCCCTTTGGGGAAGCGATGACAGATCGGGGTAGAAGCCTCCAGGTCCTTGAAGGTAATATCCCTCTTTGGAATGAACCCCTACTACTCCTATCATTGTATGATGTTGGCTATCACCCTCGCCTAAATGATTTTTAGGGTAATATGTGGTAGTGTACCTGATAGTTGTATTCATTTCTAACTCTATAATAGAGGTGGAGTCATATAGGATTATTATATTAGGATTTCTCTTACACCATCATCATTGAGTACTCGGTGATTGAATTCAGGAAGCTCGAATCCTAAAAATCTAGAGGATTCAGCTATAAGTACAAATACAAGGAATGAAATATCAAATTCCCAATCGTCATCCAATCATCCATTAACAGTGATACAGATATGTGTTGATGATGTCATAGGCTATAATTTCCAATGTTTTAAAACACCAATTTATTATGAGCTCTATTTTGGGCCCACTCTCATCATAGTGGATAATGTGACTAAATAGTTGGATCTAGTAATATTATAATATTCAATTGTCTCAAATAGTACTAGACCCCATGTTAATGAGAAGAGTTTAAAATTTTTATCATCATTTTTATTTTCAACACATTCGCTGGAAAACGCTTGTGCATCTATGAATGGTTGTGTATAATTCCTACACTTGTTACTCCACAATCCTACTTTATAATGGTGAGAAACATCCACCAATTCCAATGAATATATATCCACTTAATCATAATGGAATGATGGGATGATTGGATATCAGGTCATCCATCCATGGATTCCTCCATAGAACTCATATCTTAGTCTGGGTCTCCCTTACATAGATGAGTATTTTCATGGAACTCATTAGTGGTGCCATATAATTGTAGACACAGGAAAATTATAGAGAATTTATCTGGTCATTCTATGAGGTCATTATAGGGCAGTAACCTTCAATCAGGATAGTAGTCATATTTTCCATCACTGAACTATTTAGATGCTCGGAACACTACTTACATGGATTCTTCCTCATAGGATAGACTCTCATGGAGGCATATTTGGATTGTAATGTGATGTTTCTATTGTTTATCAAAATGTTTCTAATTTCAATTATATATAATCATACTATTCCACCTAAGAAATCCCTCATATAGAAAGAAGTAACATTATATTTCATTTCATGAATTTCACATCATTCATAGATGGGGTGGATTGATCATGATTCCCCTTGGAGGCGGATCAACAAGTTATGTCCCTAAAGAGGGTGACATGGAATGTTTATTAGGTGCATGAATTATAAAACCCTATAAAGGAGGATCCTGGACGTCCAACCCTAGGAGGGGTCACCATGTTTTATCAATGTTTGGGATTGAACCTCCATGATGCATTATATATACCCCTCTTAGAAGGTAGTGTTCAAAACCAACATATATCAAGAGGATGTGTGGCAATTAAACAAGAAATCACCCTGGATGCCAGTATGGATCGATGATGTTGTGAATGGGGATTACTCGAAAAACAATCATGTATTAGTGCCATGATATTGCTGAGATATGGAATCCCTAATAAAATTAGGATGAATATGGATGATTTTTATAGGGTGTATGGAGTGTATAGTGGGGTGCCTATCTTAAACCTCAACAAGGCTTCCAATGTATACTATATAATTATGAATCAATTTTCTTATAGTTTTTAAATGTCTAGGTAATATAGATAAGGAGGATCCCCATTAAAGTAATGTATGTGTCTAGGGAATATGAATGGGAAATTCTTTTTTGTGTAGGGATTACGCCCAAAAGGGGCCCATTTGATGATATATTATATTTTTGGGGATTATGCATAAAAGTGAACTTATTGGTTGGATGTCCAAGAAATATATATTTGGAGAGGTAATATTTGAGTTTATTAATGATTTGAATGTCATAGTGGCCAATAATATAAACCCTCATGTGAGTCATTCTCAAAGTGAAAACAGGAGGTAGAAAATGATTGAACGAATCAGATCAACATGAACTCAAATGGACGGCAAAGATTAAATACTGCTGTTTAGAAAACATATCACACTGATATTAGTAGACATTGGGTGACTACAAATATTACATTTTAGGTATGATCCATTCCGAAATCAAAAGAATACTTAAAGTGTCCTTATACAGGGCCATGTAGGCTCCCACCCAACCTCTCTGTAAACTACACAGGGACCATCAAATGGGTCCATCCATGAATGGTTGTACAAATGCTCCACCAAGGTTCCTCCCTACTACCTTAGTCGATATTAGGTTGATGACTCCTACATGGGTTTGGCGTATAGTGAGTCCTCTTATGTGGTTGTGTTTGTCCCCAATTTTGTCTATGAATGGACAATTTGTTTAAATATAAATTATATTACTAAAAGTATAGAATATTTTTTTAGAATCCATTTTATCTTATTTACCAACTATTTTTATTATATTCTAGATACTAAAATTTCTAATTGACTATGATTCCCCAATCTCGGATGCCACATAATAGTTTCCCGGAGCCATATGTGCCACATGGCCTCAAGCACATCTTCCCAAATGCTAGAGAATAATGACTATCAGTGAGGGCCTAGGGTGTGTCTGTGGGGAGATTGTGACGTCATTTCCAATTTTGTTCACATCAAATCAATATAAACATAGGTAAATAGTTAACCAATATAAGTAAACTGAAGCCACATATAATATTAAATACAATAGTAACAATAACCAAAATAACATGACTAATTAAAAGTCTACACAAACTGATGATGATATGACATTCCACTAGAGAACTAGAAAAAATGGATACAAGAAACTAAGAATAACATGCTCCACATATAAATAGGGGAAATTAAATGACTATCCCAATAATTCTAACGTCTGACTTAGTCCTCTTATTTTAATCACCATCCTAAACAAGAAGCAATTAAGTGTTCGATGTTGTATGATACCCTTTATCTAAAAATGAATACATGTAATCTACTCTGGATAAAAATGGTGCAAAGAGAGGGAGGGAGATAAATCATATGGGTACAACACCAATTCTGTCTATAACATCCAACCTGTGTAATGGAAATGTAATAGTGTGAAATCATTCATATAAAATGTAAAGAAGTGTAATGGAACTAAATACCCAAGCACCTGCATTATCCTTATGATGAAGTTTGAACATTAATAGTTCGTAAATTATTATTACTATATTATAAATGATTCACCTATTAACAATAGTGACGTTTCTATTAGGTGACAAAGCAACCTATAATGACTATTAATAATGAATGTCTATGGTAATAAACCATGAAATGTTGACGTTAAGGGTTTCTAACTCAGTAATAACTATATCTTAGATAAGGGTGAGTTTTTAATAAAAGCATCATAATATATGGAATTCCAAAATGAGATTCCTATCATATTCATGGTGATCATTCAAGGTAAAATGGGGTTAAGTAGAGACATGGCCCTACGAGATGTTACTATGGAACCTACTTGTCAATGCTGCATCCATTATGTGTATCTAAGGAATCCTTTAATATAATGTGAGAGACCATTTGGTGTTATGACATGTATCAAATAATATAAAATGATTGGGATCTAGGTGGGTATCAATATATGAAACTAGTATCCTTGAATTGTAATGGGGTTCCTAAGTACTCGTGGAATTACCTGATAAGAATCCAAGGTGAGCTCGAGTCAGACCCTTCATATTTAGTTATGAAATCATGCAATATTTTATTTGGTTCATGCCTTGGATTTCATTATATAGATAAGGTCAAGTAGCATGCATCCTTTATTAATTTTATTTATAGAATATTCAATAATAAAATATCATTCTTCTACTTTCCATTACTGTGGTATGGGGTGTTAGGGACACACAACCAATATTTCATTCACATTTAATACAGTAAAGTCATATACTAAATATACTTACAAATTTCACATTCAAATTTAATTATCAATTTGAAGCACATAACATAGTTTTCTCAAGTCTTGAGCATACATGGTACTTTCCGTTTGTCTATTTTCAATATAAATCATTCCATTTAATATAATAATGTTTACCCTTATAAGGGTTAATCAAAGTCAAAGGAGAATGGTTTCTCAATGTGTTAAATAATAAAAACAAAATTATGGAATAAAATTCATCATGGGATCGATGAATTTGTGGGAATAACCACAACTATTATTCACTTATAAGGAAAGATCATATTCATACCCTTCTAATGATTTGGAGCATGGAATATATATTCAATAAATAATACCGGATGAATTATGTGGGCCTCAATGAAAATTACATAATCAAATAACATGAGGGATGAGTTATAAACCACATTTAATAGTCTTTTATGACTCTCCTCCTTTGGTATTGTCCATTTATTTGGCTCAGATCAGAGTAAATCGATGAAAATATGATAAAAATGACCCAAGAAATTACTAAGGCAAGAGAAAAAGAGACGGAAAGAGTCTTAAACAGACTCAACTACTTACTGTTGAACATCAAATGTGATCCTCAGAATATCGATCAAATCTTGTATGAAGGATATCCTTCAATCCCTACCATTGGCCATTAGAGGGCTCAAATTTGAGATAACAATAGGTTAATCCCACTTGAACTCATATTTAGAAGATGAAGGGGATACAATTAGATCATTAAGGGGAAAATATAAATTTTACCTTGAAAACTATCATATGTATGAGTTCATTTCATGGAATGAAAAATCATGGACAAAACATGCACATGTACATAGAATGAAAGGGAACCCTCATGGGAAGGCTATATGACTATTCTCCAAAAGTGCAATGTGGTGCTGCTTGAGAATTGACCAGCCACACAGTTAGGCAAACCGTGCACCAACCATTAACCAACCATGTTCCAATCATGTGACATGTCCAGTTTCAATAAAAATATTTTTTCTCAGTGTTGAACAAGATACATACCCCTAATACATTTTCTAACCCATTAGGTGTCTGTATTTGGTCTGACGTAAATAATTATAATTAAAATTAAAGGATCAAATCATGAGTGTAAACTCGTGTTCTTACCGTCTTCCCTCCTTAAAAGAACATGTCCCTGAGTTCACCTACCATTGGTGGTGAAACACTTTATGAGAATAAAAATTTCCACTGAGTATGATGTGAGCCATCTACTCCTAAGAATTTTCCTACATGTTTCCATGATTCTATATCACCCACACTAAAAGGATATACCAACCTCAAAAAACCTTCACGCTCTAGTTGATGATCCATAATTGATACTTCTCAAAGGTAACATCATCATCTAACTCAACTTCATTGGGGTCAAAGTTTGAGATATTTCAGCATGATTCTGGAGAAGCTGTGAAACATGGAAGATATTGTGCACAATATGGTACCTTTGAGTTAATAGTAATCGATATGAAACCGGTCTGATTGATTAAAGGATATCATATGGACCTATATAATTTGGCAACAACATCCCTTGCTTCTATAACTATTAATTACCTAGCTAGGGAGATACCTGAAGGAATACATGATCCTCAACCTCAAACTCCAGAGGTCATCGTAGGTGACTGGAATATGATTTTCTTCTAAACTAGTTAGTAGTTATACAATTTCCAATCTATGAGAGAGATATAATATTCCCAAGAACCACTGATATCAAGCAATCATACTCATAGAAAATTATATAAAACATGGTTCATATATTTTGATTATCCATCGGGATGAGGGTGAAAAATGTGCTTATGAGAACCTGTGTTCTAGTTGACGTTTACAATACCTTCCAAAATCTTGATGTAAAATATGAATCCCTATCTGAAACGATAGTTTGAGGGACCCTGTGGAGTCATAAAATCACATGGACATACAATCTTCCCTTCTCATAAACTAGGAAATTATCCCTAATAGGAACGATGTTTGATATGGTAATTACACTATCCTTGAAAACCAATATTACTTCACTACCTCTAGGATACCTATGTAAACCAACTAAAATTTCAATAAAAGCATCTTCCCACTTCCATTATTGGCACTGGAAGTCACTGTAACAAGCCTGCATGTTTTTGGTGTTCTATCATAAACTACAAATAAGTGGAACACCTATTAATAAATCATTGTATCTTATGATTAATTCAGGGAAAATTTACTGGCATGCATGTATTGATATATCTTTGACATTCCTAGATGAACTATGCACAGAGAGGTGTGGGAGTCTTACATAAAATCCTCTATCATATATGAAAAATCCGAGAGATATTGAAAGGTATGTAGGATGTTTTCTCTGTCTACGAAACAATTAAGTAGTGAGTTATCTCCTGATATACTATCATGGAGTACAAATCATTCAGGTTCTGAAAATTTTCTACCCCTCATCTTATCATTGAGGGAAGATATAACTACGAAAGATGATAAATAAGACTTCTCGTGACTATAATGAAACAGTAGGTGTAGTTAAGAGAATAGGGCCATTAATATCCATTAATCAATGTCTTCCCATAATATTTTTTTGAGTTTTCTGACTCAGTGAATCTACAACCACATTTCCCTTTCCAGGCATATTGGCATGCTCAAAATCAAAAGACTTTTTATATTCAACCCATATTTACAATATGAGGTTTTGGTCATGGTGAGTAATGATTTATTTCAGGATCTTGTGTTTCTTTACACCATAAACTTCTCACCAAAAATATAGTGTCTCTAACAATGTACTGGGTAGACAACTTATACTTGCTCAAGGACATTCATCGAATAATTTCTCTCATGAGGAATCATCTGTAGAGATCAATACGCAATGATTCTTTCTTCCTGCATCAATACAACACCAAGGAATATGCCTGATGCATCAAATAAGATAGTATACCCTACACTTAACATGGGAGGAATTATAATAAATGATAAAACAATCATCTCCTTCATTTCCTGATATTATTTCTTGCAGGATTCTAAACTATGGAAATTATAACCCTTCTTTATAAAGACAATGTAATGTGATTAAAGGAATGAAAAATATTATACGAAATGTCTATATTGTCAAGCCATTTCCATGAATCTCCTTATATGAAAAATTTTCATGGGATGCTCCTATGAAACTTTATTACCATACTTTTCTTGGTCAACATATACACTTGATTATGAGATAACATGAAGGAAGAATTGAACTTTTTTGATATAGAAGTGGAACTTAGAAAACATGGGATAAATATGATGCTCTCTCAGTGTACTTAGAATGATCTCAATATGATTTCATGGTCTCTATGTGTGTGATAATTCAACAGGATCTCTTCCACAAAGACAATAACAAAATAGTCCAAATAGGGGTCGAAAATCCTATTCATCAGAGGAATAAAGAGGAAGAGAACATTTATTAGACCGAACGGTATACCAAGGTACTCATATAGAAGATACATAATACGACATCTTGTTTGAGATAGGCCTGATGGCCTCACTCACACCTATTGAGAACCCGATCTCAGGTTGATCTTTGAGAATATATTTTCTCTACAGACTTGGTACAAAAGGCCATCAATTAGAGGCATTGGATTCTTGACCGCATGATGGTTTAACCTTATTTAATCCCTACATAGACATAATATTCCATCCTCTATCTTGAAGAAAGAATGGCTGAACTCCAAGAGTATTTAATTTATTTTATTATATCTTTCACCTCTAAACCCTATAACTACCTCTTGAGCTTCTAGTAATTATGAATTTGGAATTCTGTAATTAGGTATGGACACTTGATTTTCTTGTAGAACAAAATCAAATGTAAACTCTACCTATCTCTGTGGAAGTATGACAGGAAAACAATTGAGAAATAAATCACTAAAATGATCTACTAATGGAGAAAAATCAGCTAGTTGTATACCATGATCCTCAAGGAATTGATTTGGAATCTTGTCAGTCAATCGACCTGGTCCATGACACTCTGGTTCATCTCTAATTGTCTAGACTTCCCACTCACACTTATATAGATAACTACTTTTACCAGGGTGACATAAATGATACCCTATGACAATATCATTCAATAAAACCATGATACTAAACCAAACATTCCATACCATGAAGGACATCAAATCTGGTCTTATCAAGAGAGATGTCCCATAAGAAAGGGGAACATCCTACCATAAGGGGGAAATCCCTACAATGGAATATACGGTCTATTTGTACCCCAAATGGATTATCTAGGGTCATTAGAGCATAAAAATACATTATATCTAGTCCTAGAAATTCAATTATTGATAAAAATATAAATGAGTTTGAAGCACCTTTGTCAAATAGTGAAGATACTATAGAATATGCCTCAAGATTAGTACCCCATACTATAGATGGTCATGCAGCCTGATCCTTGCGTATCAGCTGTAGTGAATACAACAGACCTAATGCAAAACACTTTGCAGTAGATAAACTACCATGATCATAACTATTCTATTGGTGTTGCAGGTGATTGGGGGACTATCATCCACATCCTCAACCTCCTATTTGTCCAGTCTTTCCAGTGCTATTACAACTTACCACTTAACATGGCATAAATGAACCCACTACAGATGGTGGAACTTGCTCATATCATTTTTCAATTGATTCTAGTGGAATGATCCTGCAGAAATGATGAATATGCCGCATATGTCCACAAGCCCAAATATCCATGGGTCTCTATCAAAATAATCCATCAGGTTAACCTATTATCTATACTAATGTCACAATTTAGAGCTATCATAATGGGCACAAAGGTTGTCACTTCCCTAATGAGAAACCTCAAGAGGATGCTTCCTACCACCGGATGAACTACAGGCTTAATGTGGAACTGGTCCTTTATTCACGATACCATTTTCATTTATCTAGTTATTTTAAGTGATAGGTTTGTGATTTTCTATTGAAGAAAAGTTATGATGGCGAAAGGCATTCAATTGAAAACTCATAGTGTAAACAGTCCAATCCTCGAAGCTTCCAACACACAAAAGCCCATCACTAGCTAGAAGAAGTTCAATTTTTTAACTTCTATGAAATTAACTAAATACTGTAGTACTGAATTATTACCCTTCTCATGTTTCATGGACTCCCTATATTTGATCACTCTCAATGTATGAGAAATGAACTAATCATAGAATGATGTCTAAAAATCAAACCATGACATGCCCTGATGACGTGTAGCTTGGGTAATCACATCCCACCAGTGTGTTTCTGAATCCCTAAACATGTACGTGGAAATGCTGACCCTATGCTTTAGAGGCATCTCTATATTCTCAATGATAGATAGGGTGGATTCTACCGAAGGCTCATCAATATACGGACCACCATCCCCTTATACGATAGGAGGATGGTGCTACTAGAACTGATGAGTCAAATCAGACACGGTATGTGAAATTTGTGGAGCCCCATGAGTGGACTGCATCATGTTTAGGAATCCATCATGAACACGGTAATCAGTTACTGGATTACACATAGTATGATGTTTCTCGAGTGTCACTCCTAGATGTATGAGTGGCGACTCCAGGAGAACCATGTCTGGACAATTCTCCCCACCACCATCCTGGTGTATGATACGATGACCTTGTGCTGGAAATGGTCTTTAAATTCCAAGCACATGCCTCATAATAAGCTTATGAAGATTGATAATTTCACTATAGGTAGCTAAACGTAAGAAAAAATAAAAACCAATGAATAATACCCCAATTACCAGCTTAGACGACCATGTATCAATAAGTTATCATGTATAAGTTTCATTTCATTTTAAATTTTATTTATCAGTTCACTACATTAACTCTCATAAACAAGTCACAGATGGAAAATGATTGAGAAACAATTCATTCTAGATGGGATGATTCAAATAATAATTGATATCCATTTCTAGTGAATCAGTTCGCATGCACCATATCACTAGAAGCTTCACCAATTTATTTATTTCATAATGGATCGACTTTGTAAATTACCCATCCATCCTATGAGGACCCATACACCACTTGAATTGAGACATGAAATCAATCAATAACAACCAAGAATAATACATGCATATGATAAATATCAGAACATTACTCAACAATCCAAATCATCTAATTAATGTAAAATTAGTGAAATTGACCTATATGGAATGGAAATATGCATGACATGTGAAATATAGGTTCATATAATGATGAATGTGAAAATCCTCCTTCATCTCATTTAATTAGGCTAGGAGTGAAATAAAATCATCAAATAGAGTAATAATAAACAACACCAAATAACATGTGCACCATCCAATGGTGAAATATTATCAATTTTAATAGGAAAAAACATAACTACAATTATAATATAGGAAACATGGATTTTTCTATGAAAATGGGATTGTGATTCCCATGTACCATTTGTGATGAAGTCTCAAGAATTACTAATATCCCATCTATTGTATCCAAATAATAATGATATAAAGGTATATATTTTCATAAAACATTGTGAAATCCTATAACATGATTCCACTTAATTGGTTCCCTAAGCTCGGTGGGACAAATGGCATCAGGTGCATCTCCCCAAACAACGGAGGCTTCTGGATAGCAGTGATGGCCTAGTGTGTCTGTGGGCAGACAATTCCATCATTACCAATGTGTAGCATAATAGATAAATATAAATAGTGGTAAAAAACATAATCAATATAAGTAAACTTAATGCTCAACCAAAAATAGAGACATCAATAATAGAAAATCCAATAACTGGAATAACATTAAATCATACAAAAAATTATGATGATATGCCATGCCACTAGAAAACTAGAAAACATGAATACAAGTCATTTGTCATAACATGTTCCAAAAAATATAAAGGAAATAAAAATATGATACTAATAATACCAAGGTCTGACTCAGTCATCTGAAATCAATATCCTTCGTAAAGAGTATTCCATCATGTATTCTAAGATGTATGCTTCCATTTATCAACAGCTGTATTCATGTAATCTACTTCAGGTACCAAATAAACACTAGAGAGGCTGGGAGATAAATCTCAGTGGTCCACCAACAATTTTTTCTATAACATTTGTACCATGTAATGGAAATGATATATTGTGAAAGAATGCATGTATAACGAAAAGTAGTGCAATGTTACTAAATACCAAATTAATGACTATAGCCCTCGACTATCTTATGAACATATGTAGTCTATTAATTTATTAGTACCAGTTAAAAAACAAGTCAGATATTAATAATAATGAATGTTCCATGTTGTGACAAGGAAACCTATAATGAAATTTAATATTGATGTTCAAAGGGTATTACCAAGGAAATATAGAACTAAAGGGTCCCAAACTATGTAATAAAAATAGCATTGTCACAGGTAAGAGTGTAATCCAACCAATATATTCCATGGAATTCAATAATAAAATTCCTACCAAATTCAAATTGATTGTCCAATATTAAACAAGGCTATGTAGATATAGGTCCCTATAGGATATAACTGTGGTACATACATGTCAATGTGAGATCCATGGATTATATCCAAGGCATAGTATAATAATAGGTGATAGATCCTATAGTTTCATACATGGAATAAAAGAATAATCACGGATTGGGATCTATGATGGTCCCAACCATAGAATGATGTATCCTTGAATTGGAATGGGATTCACGAGTACTGATGAAATTCCCCAATAAGAATCAAAGGCAAGATCGACTTAGGACATTCCTGTTTAATTATGAAGTCTTTCAATATTTTCATTGGTTCACCACATTCCATTCATTATTGTGAAAGAATGATTATCATGAAACCCTTATTTATTCTATTTAATGCATATTAAATAATAAAGGATCATTACCATACCTTCAATTAATGTGGTAAGGGGTCCTATAAACATGGAACATATATTTAATTCACATATAATATGGTCAATTATTATATTTAATATACATTCCAATTTACCTTTTACATTTACTTATCAATTTAAGACAAATAAATCCAGTGAGTAATGTTGCGAGCATACATGGTAACTTCCATTTTGAGATTCACAATATAAATCAAGCTATTTAAAATAGAAACCATACTGTCAAAATGGTAAAGCCAAGTCACACCCAAATAGTGGGTCAACATGTCAAACACTAAAAACCCCATTATTTCATAACATCTGACATTGTATAGATGGTGTAATGGGAATAAAAACAATCAACTAATAACATATATTGAAAGAGAATAACCATACAGTTCTAATGATTATGGGCATGGCATATAATTTCAACACATGATATCTGATGATATCAGTGGGCCCCACCAGTCAATTCAAAAATCAAACATGCGGGATGTGTTATAGACCACTTACATTAGGCTTTTATGACTCACCTACTCGGTTATTGGCCTTTATTTGGATTTGCATGGAGTAGATAATAGAATATAGGAGAAATATTAAAAGGATGATAAATACAAAGAGAGATAAAGAGAAGGAGAAAGGCATAAATAGACTGGAGTACGTACCATTGAAAATCTAATGTGATGATGAAAGATCAATCTAATTCCAAATGAATGAGATCATTCAATCACAAACATAGGTTTTGAAAGAGCTCCTATTTTAGTAAAAATTAGTTTAATATTTCTAGAACTCGAAAGAGGAAGAAAGAGGGGACTTAATTAGATCATTAAGTGAAAATGGACATTTTACCATGAAAAATAGAATGTCCACAGTTTTTCCACACTGTTTCATAGGCCATGTTCAAACCATTCATGGGTACCTGGGATGAAAATACACTTACATAGTTAGGCCACATAGCCGTGTGCCAACCATGAAATATGGTTCTTCATTAGAATTTACCATCCAGACAGTTAGAAAAAATGTGTGACGACCGTGAGAAATACCCATTTTCCATAAAAATATGTGTTATTGACTCTAAACAATCTTTAGATACCCTTAAGAACTTTTTTTAACCATTTGAAATCTATATTAATCCTGAATTAAATAATTATAAATAAATTTTACGAATCGATACATTAGTGATATACCATGTTCTTACATTAACCAAGGTAAATTGAAATTAATTTAATGTTTTAAATATTATTACTAATTTTAATCATTTTAACTATGTTTTAGTACTTATAATCATATTTTCCACAACTATTATAAATTATTTTAAAATTTAAATCGATGATGAAAAATAGCTACTATTCCTGGAAATGCTATGTATAAAATGGTCAAATAAAATTAGTCTTATAAATACCTATGTATAAATGAATTCAAAAATAAAAAACAAAAAATCATTTATGATCATTTCCGATCATCTCTTACTTCTAAAAATTGTGATATACATACCTATTGTTCTTAGTATTTTCATTATTCATCTTGGATCCACTTTTATAATAATTTATAATTCATGTATGTGGACTATACATTTACAATAATAATATTATTAGAAGGTTCATTTGTTGAGATTCTAGATAATATTTTGAGCTTACTGATTTATAGATGGTTTCATGTTTTGTAAAGATGAAATGAAATTGGTGATTTATTAAAATATTAATTGTTTTTTATTAAATATTTATAAATTAAGAATATAAATAATTTATTAATAAGGAAATATATATCATAGATCTTGTATGTTACAATATAATATTTTAGGGTCATAAGTACCTGGTGTATCCTGTACATCTATTATAAAATTATACCCACTCTTCTCTCATCATCACATGAACAAAAGACATTGTTTAAGAAAAATACTTAAAAAATTATCTTCCTTAAAATCCTCAGAAAAACTATATGAATTATTTTTATTATTAATCACTCTATTGAATTTATTAGGTACTAACCTAAGGAAGTTGTTTGATGAAGTGGTAATGATCTTAATTAAGTGTTTTTTATTTTTTCTTCCACGTCCTAGAAATCCAATCAAAATGTTATGTTATAATTGAATAAGTATCTAACATATAATGAGATTTTATTATTTTAATGGAATAACCTAAATCAGTATTTCCATATATAAAATGTGCACTAAAATTGACGATTTTGTCTATGGTGGATGACCACCTCACAAACTAATTTCCCTAGTATTTCATCACAACCACTCACTATTTTTTATAATGATGAATTTAAAATATTTAAAATATTTATATTAATTAATTATAGTTTTGAAATTATGATATCATATATACGAACTTACATTTCATTTTGGAGTAATATGATAACGTCACTCGTGTGTAGGTGGGATACTTCCTAGAAAAACAATGTGATTTTTTTCAAATAATATTTCCATTGAAGGTAATTAAAAAAATTAATTAATATATGATATATATAAGAAATAATAAAGACTCTTTAATGTTGATATATAAGATAGGTTTCTTTTTTGACTTCCACCAAGGAAATTGAAACAAGATTCATTCATATATATGGCCCATCATCTCTATAAATTATGTAATTAATATTATATCTGTAACATTAATAGATTAATATAAAGAAAAATTAAATGACTATATATGATATTTATTTCATTGATGATGATTTTTAGAAGATGGAACCATGATCAGAGTATGTGGACAAAAAATACCTAATTAAAAAATATATGAAAAATATGTTATTATATGAAATATGATTTTAACAAGGAAGAAACCAAAATGTGTAATAAAAAATCATAAGTAAATCATATAAAGAAGGATATATAAAAATTGTAATGGAATAGGTTTCTAATAAATGTAAATTTATATATTTGAGGATGAGTTGTGTATGATGTAATATAAGACTTAATGTAAGGGATTTCAATATCTCTTTTGTTTTTGTAAAATATATGCCATATCAACCTCTTGTTTCTTTTTTCCGGGGTGTATACTACCCCATTGATATTTTTTATATATTGAATATTGTTATTTTAAATATATGTAATTTTTCATATTATGATTATTATCTTACAGGGATTACAATTAAGAGGTTACCAATGTTAAATAGTATTATGACATAATCTAATAGAATATTAGGATTGATTATTATTATGCACCTGATGATGAAATCTTGTGATCTATATATGAATAACATAATCTATTTTATTATCTTTTAGTTTTTTCATTAAATTACATGTTCTATAATAATTTCATCTGTTTTTTGTACTCATGATTAAAAATGATTATATTTCATGGGAAATCATTTTTATTTCTCTCTTTGGTTGAATACCCTATTATTTAACTGTCGATGTTTCTAAATATTTTGTAATGAATTTTTGAAATATTCTTGGATAAATTTCTAAATACATTATTCCACAAATTTATCTTCATTAATTTCTTTAAACGTTTCATGTTATCATATTCTGAAAAAGGTACTTCTTATTTTATCAAAAAATATTATAGGAATAAATGTTTTAATATGTATAACAAAAAAAATATATTTTACCCACATGAATGCTCAATTTTTTAAGGATTTATTTATATTATTCAAATTATATTTTCAAAAAATGGATTATTATTTAATTTATTTTAAACTTTTACTTTTGATATTATTAATTTCAAAGTGAAGTGTTGATTTTCCTCAACAAAATGATCTATGTGATCGTTAAAATATAATTTTCCATCTATGCTAATAGATTTTTATGTTAAATATTTTTTTTCTGGGGATAAGATCTAATGTAACCATCCATATTACATCTCTAAATGGTTTATTATTATGATTATGATAAAGATATGATTTCTTAACCCATTCCATTTCCAATGTTTATGTAATGGGGAATTTTTTTTAAATCCTAATAATCATATGTGGGTTATGATATGATTAAATGTTGATGAACCCTAGTATCATGTCACTTGTTATGATTTGTTGTTATGGGAGATTTAGTATTATATTTTGGAAAATATAATTATGGATATCATTATTCAGTTCTTCTATCTTTAATAATCCTAAAAATGGTTGTTAAATTATATAGAATTATTGTGGTTATGTTATAATAAAGGATGATGGATTTTTTATATCCATGTTGAGGAGGTAAAATTATAATACATGTTTTTTGGACCAATATCACCCTCTAATACATTGGATAATGATTAATATCTCATGAGATAAATAGGACTAGAATGGGGAGGGACCAATGATTAGTAGGGGACCATGTCAATTATTGTAGGCTTTAGAGAGAACCATGACTACTATAACGATTGGGGGAGTGAACCCATTTTACTATGATGACATTGGTGATATTATTTGACTATTTTGAATATGATATTATACAAAAATGTGTATTAATAAAATCTATTTCATATGAAAACATTATGTTTTAATAGGGGTTTTCATTTATTTTTTATGATTTGTGTCTTATGAACATCCATTATTTATTCCATGAATCATGTATATGATATACTATATGAAAGGAATTATGTTCATTTGTTAATTCCATGTTCACATACCCTTATAATCATCTAGTTTCCATATCTACATTTTATACCCTTATTAAAATTTTTTGTTAACCCTTTTTCATGATTTCTTTTCCATGGTTATTATGAAATGTGTTTTTTATGACTTGCCTAAGAAGGGTTCTTTTTTTTTGAATTAAATTGTGGGAGATGTTATATTACACTTATAAACCAACAGATTATTTTTCCATGATTCCAAATTCACTAGACCAAAATGATTCTGGTATATATCATTATGTTGTTTGATGAATATTCATTTAATTAAAATTAATATATATTTTTGAAATGTGTGGGTTTATATAAATGGTATCTGACCATGGTTTATTTATCATTTTGGAAACTATGAAGATTAAACATTAGTGAGAGAAGTAATCATAATTCAATGTATATGAATATATATTGGGATATTTGTGAAGGATAGAGAAAGTAATATTTTTAACTTATATCCTTATCTGGATACTACAAGATAATGCACCTCTAGTATAGTTTTAAGTTGGCTTAGTAACTCTAAAAAGGTTTCCTTGAGACGGAATCAAGTTCTGCATGGTGAATGATTAGAGTCTTGTTTTACAACAAATTTTAACCTCAAAAGAAGTATTTTTGGGGAATAAATATAATCATTATAAAACATGTTGAGCCCTCTGGAAGATTGTGGAATTCTTCCTATGATTGCGGTTTTAATAATCACAAATCATCGTTACTTAATCCGGTTGGATTTCTCATATACATAATAACAATCTTTTAGTGAATCTGTTTATATCGGTTGGATCATGTTTTTATCTGTGCTGGTTATTGATTTACAAGTATTCTAGATGTCTTCTGGATCAAACAGACACTTTTTGTTCTATTAAGTGAACGGTCGCACCGATCCATATCAAAAGACAACGGTCGCACCGATCCATATCAAAAGTGAGGAGTCGCACCGATCCATATCAAAAGAGAACAGACCGACCGATCATGACACACCGATGCTGATCATCTGAGTCACCGAAGATGTCTCACAGATACTAATCATCTGAGTCACCGAAGATGTCTCACCGATGCTGATCATCTGAGTCACCGAATATTTCTCACCGATGCTGATCAAATGAGTCACCGATCATGACACACCGATGCTGATAATCTGAGTCACCAAAGATTTCTCACTGATGCTGATCAAATGAGTCACCTATCGTGACACACCGATGCTGATCAAATGAGTCACCGATCATGACACACCGATGTTGATCAAATGAGTCACCAATCATGAAACACCGATGCTAATCAAATGAGTCACCGATCATGACACACTGATGCTAATCATCTGAGTCACCGATCAGGACACACCAATGTCAAGCCACCGATGCTGATGCTGATGACCTACCGATCACATGACTCACCAATAGCCATAAACAACTGTTTGAATTTATTTACCTTTATTTAATCTAACCAATGGTCATATTAGGTATATTTTAATGCTTTTTCATTTATTTAATGAAGGTTGTTGGATGTTAGGAAACCGTACCTCGTACCTGCAAAAAGAAATCATTTCTTTTGCTGGACCTCGTGCCATTAATACAAGAAGTCCCTGATGGGGAAAAAGGACGACGAGACACATATGAGTGAAAAGAGTGGTGGATGAGATAGTTGTTGAAGACAAGAGAAGATCTCTTACAGATATACATGCACGAACAGGAAGACACAGAAGCTCATACACAATCAAGATTACTCAAGAAGAGTTCTGTACATTCACGAGGACATTGAAGAACATCCTCAACTACATTTTTCACTATCTTTGATCCTGGATGCCAAGCAGACGACACACTATTTTTCAAAAAAAAAACCAGAAGAGGACTCAGAACCATTTCTGATCAAAATAAAGGAGTTCAAAGCTTCACTGAAATCTCTAGATCCATTTCTAAACTCTACATCTCTGCTATATGATTCATTATTTTAAATTTAGAGCAGTGTGTGTTATCTGCTATATTTAACAAACACACTGTCTCCTGTAATTTAAATGGAGGATCTGTAAATCCTTAGAAAACTCTTTACATCTTTCATTTCCCACTGTAATAGTTGTAGAGGTTCTGTGTGACCTGGATAGCTGGTTGTTGTTGTTTTGTTTCCCACGAATAACAGTGGTAGAGGTCTTGGACCTGTACAGTTGTAAACTGTTGTGAATCTCAATATAGGGTGTGGATCAAATTTATATAAATTGCTGAGAGGACAAAGTCTCAGCTTGAGAATGAACCTGTTGGTTATATCTAATGTGCTATTTCTTTCAAAGTTATTTTTCTATTCCGCTGCTAATTACTTTAAAACCAAAATTATTTTAAAATCACTTTTATAATTAAACTCGCAATTGTTTATATTAGTTTTAAATCAGTAAGTTAGTTTCAAAAGTTAATCAAATCATTTGTTTTGATTAACTTGGAAATAATCAATCCCTTGAGAACCCATCATAACCTTTACTTTGATATAAATTCACTACAGTTTAATTCAGCATTTTATTTGGGAGTTTTTAAGACAATGTTTTTTTAAACAAAATTTTTAATTGGAACTCAATTCACCCCCCTCTTAAGTATCCACTCCAAACAACATTTGGTATCATAGGATTTAAAATAACTGTGATTTTAGTTTTATTTTAAAGTTCTTAAAATTTCTTTTATTTTTAAAATTTTACCTCTTTAAAATCTTTGCTTTAAGTAAGCTATCATGGATAATAGACTTGAAGGCGTTTCTACCAACAGACCACCATTTTTCAATGGCACTAACTATGCTCAGTGGAAAATCAAGATGAAAATTCATTTAGAGTGCATGGGTTTTGATATTTGGACTGCTATAGAATCATAATATAAAATTCCTACTACTGGTAGATCTACTTGGAATGAAGCTACTAAGGCTGCCTACAATAATAATTGCAAACTATGAATGCCTTGTTCTGTGCTTTAGGAGATGATGAATTTAATAGAATATCTGCCTGTAAAACTACATAAGAAATTTGGGATACCTTAGCTGTTTCTCATAAAGGAACAACTGATGTTAAGGAAATGAGATTGAATAATTATACTATTAAGTATGATAGTTTTAAGATGAAGCCTGATGAACCCATTTCTAACATGTATCTCAGGTTTAATGAAATTTTCAACACAATGAGTTCTCTGGGAAAGGATGTTCCATCAAAGGAACAAATTATGAGAATTTTGAGTTGTCTACCTGAAAGATGGAGAGGAAATTCTTTCTCAGTTAGAGAATCATGTGATATTTGTGAACTGCCAGTCAAGGAACTAATTGGCATGTTGATGATGTATGAAGAGGAACTCAAGGTTAACAAAGAAGAAGAAGATGAACCTAGAAGGAAGTATGTTTCTTTTAGGATTTAAACTTCAAATAACAAGGATAAGGAGAAGCTCCAAGCTATAAATGAAAGTTCAAGCTGTGAAGACAGTGAAAGTGCTTCTGATAGTGATGCTGAGATGGCTCACATTTCTAGAAGGATAAAGATGTTTTATAGGAAGAATAAGTTTTTCATAAAATCAAATTATAAAGGAAAGTATGACAAAAAGGGACATTGGAAAAAGGATTGGAAGAAATCTGACAAATCATATGAAGTTGTCTGTTATGAGTGCAAAAGAAAGGGACACATAAAAGAAGACTGTCCAAAGTTGAAATACAAGAAGAAGTATGAATACACGGACAATAAGTTTAAGAAAGCCATGAAGGATACTTGGAGTGCTTCTGAGGATAGCACCACTGAATCTGATGTTTCTGAAACTGAACACAGAAATAAGGAAAACATGTGTTTTATGACAAACACTTCTGAGGTAACAGCTGAAACTTCTGCTTTAAATAATTATTATTCTGAAGATGATACTGACTCTGATAACCTGTCAAAATCTTAACTATTTGAATATTGTGATATGTTAGAAGAAACCTGTAATGAGCTGAAAGGCAAATACAAAGGTTTAAAGAAACATTATTCTTTAACTGTCAAACATAAATCTGATCTTGATATTGAAATGGAAAAGAGTACTCAGTTTCTTAAAGAAAATACTGAACTGAAATTATCTAATGAGCAACTGAAGAAAGACTTAGAGAAATTTACCAATGGAAAAGATACTCTTACTCAGATTCTAGGTAAGAAAATAGCACCTAGATACACTAATGGTATAGGATACCAACCTGGACAAAGGAAAATTACCAAAACTAGATTCATTCCTAAATCTGGACAGAATGTAGCTAGTTCTGGAACTTCATTTACTTCAACTAGTTATATTCTTAGTTATGGATCTAATAAGGTTTATCTTTCAAAATCTATTGACTATATAAATATTATGAGACCTATTAGACAAATATGCGTACCTAATGTTTTATTGGATAACCTGTCTGGACCTAAGAAGATCTGGGTACCAAAATCATTTCGTATCTAAAAATTGTTTTGTAGGGAACCTGCTTAAAGAGATCCTGTAAAAAGACTTGGTATTTGGAAAGTGGATGTTCAATACATATGTCAGGAGACTTCTCATGCTTCAAGAGTTTAGTAAAAGTTGATGGAGGCTTTGTCACTTTTGGTGATAACTCAAAAGGAAAAATCACCGGCTTAGGCAAGATTGGTAACACTGACTCAGTATTAATTTCAAAGTTTTTATTTGTTGATGGACTTAAATACAATTTGTTAAGTATTTCTCAGTTAAGTGATGATGGTTTTTATGTTAAATTTGAAAACGATTCTTGAAATGTTTTTAATTCTAATTTTTTTTAGTGTTTTCTACTTTAATAAATGAAAATTTTTATGCTGTTGATTTAAATTCTTAAGCTAAGCAGAATATTAATTGTTTAAATTCTTTTTATAAAGTGTCTTGGCTTTGGCACAGAATATTAGGACACTGCAATGTGAATTCACTTAGAAAACATTCTAGGAAGAACTTAGTTAGAGACCTACCCAAACATGAATTTCCTGCAGACAAAGTTTTTAATCCCTGTAAAAAGGGAAAGCAACATAAAGTTTCTTTTAAATCAGAGAAATAAGTTTTAACTTCTCAACCTCTCGATTTGGTTCACATGGATTTATTTGGACCTTCTAGAGTTTCTAGTTTAAATGGGAAGAACTATGTATATGTTCTTGTAGATGACTTTTCTAGATATACTTGGGTATATTTTCTAGCTCAAAAAAGTGAAGCTTGTTCTTGCTTTGTAAAATATTCCAAGTCTGTAGAGAACCATAGTGGACTTAAAATTAAAACCCTGAGAAGTGATCATAACCGTGAGTTTGAAAATCAAGAGTTTGAATCTTACTGCCCACACGGTGGCTATAGCCACAATTTCTCTGCCCCTAGGACACCCCAATAGAATGGTGTATTAGAAAGAAGGAATAGAACCCTGCAAGGAATTTGTAGGACTATGCTTAATGAGTATGACCTACCTGTTTATTTTTGGGCTGAAGCTGTAAATACAGCTTGTTATGTTATTAATAGAGTCTTGATCAGACCTGTTCTTAAGAGGACCCCTTATGAGTTGTGGAACCATAGGAAACCTAAGGTCAAGTACATCAGAGTTTTTGGCTGCAAAGTCTTTATTCTTAATACTAAAGACAATCTTGACAAATTTGCATCCAAGAGGGATGAAGGAATTTTTTTTGGTTACTATATTTCTAGTAAATCCTAGAGAGTTTTCAATAAGAGAACCAAATGTGTGGGAGAATCTGTTCACATCAAATTTGATGAAACTAATCCACATGAACCTAAGAACTCTCTTGAAAATATTGAAGATGATCTCTCTGTTTTGAACCTTAATGATAAAGACAGTGGACCTGTAGTTAAAACATCCAGTTCTGGAAATTTTCCAGAACCTGCTTCTGTTGAACCTCAACCTATTGATGAATCTGAAATCTCTAGCCCTACCTTTTCTAGACCAACTAGAATTATAAAGAACCATCCATTAGATGTTGTTGTAGGTAATCTAGATAGAGGAACACAAACTAGAGCTTCTCTAAGAAATCAGGTTGAACATCCATCTTTTCTTTAATAGTTAGAACCTAAAAATATCAATCATGCTATCAATGATGAATTTTGGGTAATGGTTAAGCAAGAATAACTAAATCAATTTGAAAGAAACAAAGTCTCCAAATTAGTAGAAAGTCTTAAGGACACTATACCCATAGGCACAAAATGGGTGTTTAGAAACAAAGTTGATGAATCTGGAAACATCATTAGAAACAAAGCTAGGCTAGTTGCACAAGGTTACAATCAAGAATAAGGAAATGACTATGAGGAAACCTTTGCACCTGTAGCTAGATTAGAGGCTATTAGGATCTTATATGCCTATGAATCATATCTGAATTTCAAGTTATATCAAATGGATGTGAAAAGTGATTTTTTAAATGGTTTTATTGTTGAAGATGTTTTTGTAGAACAACCACTTGGTTTCTCAAATCCTCATTTTCATAATCATGTTTTTAAACTTTATAAATATTTATATGGATTAAAACAAGCTCCAAGAGCTTGGTATGAAAGTCTTTCAAACTTTCTTATTTCAAAAGGACTTACAAAAGGAATAGTTGATCCCACTCTTTTTATAAAAAAGATTTCAAGAGATGTTTTAATAATACAAATCTATGTTGATGATATTATTTTTGGGTCTTCTAAAAAGTCTTTATGTACTAATTTTTCAAAGGTTATGCAAAATGAGATTGAAATGAGCTTAATGGGAGAGCTTACGTATTTTCTTGGATTTCAAATCTTTCAAACTAAATATGGTATTATTCTAAATCAAAGTAAATATACTAAGGATTTATTAAAACGTTTTGGTCTGGATAGTATTAAAGAAAGTGATATACCTATGAGTACTACCTGTAAATTGGATGTTGATGAAACTGGGAAACCATTTGATCAAACCAGTTACAGAGGTATGATTGGGAGTTTACTTTATCTTACTGCTAGTTGACTAGATATTATGTTTAGTGTGTGTATGTGTGCTAGATTTCAAGCTAATCCTAAATAATCACACTTACTGGCTATTAAAACGATTTTAAATATCTTAAGTATACTATGAATTTAGGTTTGTTTTACCCAAAAGGACAATCATTTTACCTAACTAGTTATTCAGATGCTGACTTTACTGGATGTAAGTTAGATAAGAAGATCACATCTGGAACATGTCATTTACTTGGAAAGTCCCTAGTATCATGGTGTAGTATGAAACAGAACTCAGTTCCATTTTCTACTACTGAAGCAGAATATATAGCTGCTGGTAGTTGCTGTGCACAGATTCTGTGGATGAAACACACTTTATTGAACTATGGATTTGATTTTAAACATGTTTGAATTAACTGTGACAACACTAGTGCGATCAACATATCTAATAACCCTGTGTCTCACTCTAGGACTAAGCACATTGATATCAGACATCACTTTCTAAGAGATCATTATCTGAAAGGTGATATTTTTCTAGAATTTATTAGTTCTGAACATCAATTAGCTGATATTTTTAAAAAGCCTTAATGCTCTGAAAGAATGAATTTTATTAAACAAGAGTTGTGTATGATCGATCTGTGAAACCGATCTGTGAAACTGATCTGTGAAACCGATCTGTGAAACCGATTTGTGAAACCGATATGTGAAACTGATCTGTGAAACCGATCTGTGAAACCGATATGTGAAACAGATCTGTGAAACCAATATGTGAAACCGATATGTGAAATCGATATGTGAATCCGATCTATGAAACCGATCAGTCAAACCGATCTATCTTTCTATTAATTTTTAATTATGTTGTAATTAAATAATTACTTTTATCTTTATTATGGGAACCCTAAATGATGAAGTAAATGATACGCGGATATTTCTATTCACCAAACCGTCGACCTTTCATTTCCCGCCAAGCCTTATATCCTCTCTTCTACTCTAATTCAAACCTTCAAACTCCTGCTTTCCCCAGAATATTCAAATGGCTAAGAAAAAGTGACCAAGCAAAGGATCAGACAATCCTGTACCTTCAAAGCATGCTCGAGGCGAGTTGAGTAGTACCACTCAAAGATTAGTAAATACGAACCTAGAAACTCGGATTGTTGATGTAGAAAAGGAAGTAAGTTATTTTTTGATTTTGACAAGTAAGTCACTGTTGTTACAAGTTTTAGAATCGCAAGGATGGAAAGCCTGGTTCTCAGATAACACTCATGTATACTACCCAAATCTATTGCATGAGTTTTATATAAATCTGAAAGTTACATTAGATGGTGTAGAGGCTACCAGAATATCTTTTGTACTGAAAGGAAAGAAAATATCTTTTTCATCTAAAAAATGGGATGAATGTTTAAATGTACCCCATGAGGGTTGGTATGAGGATTATGCTGGAAACATTCCTCCAACCACTGAATACTTCTCTTATGAGTTAGCTTTAGAGCTCTTGACTGGAAACAGAGAGTCAAGGAGAATCACATCCTCAGAGTTGGATGGTGAATGTAAAATTCTCTTTATGTTTATTCAACACCAAATTTTAACTAGGAAAAGAAATTTTGCTGCTGTAAAATTATAGGATGTTTTTCTATTGTTTTTACTAAAGTCCAATGAGAAGATCAATTTGTGTAGATATCTAATGGTGCACATAGCTTGAATGGTGAAACCTTCTAAGAAATCCACTGTCATGTTCTATTCTAAAATGATATCTGCTATGTTAAATAATCTGGAATGTGTTGATGAAGCTGATGAGATAGCTGAATCTGATAGTGATTTTTTTGTTAACAAGGAAATTTGTAAAAGGATGAAAATAAATTGGAACCCCTGGAAAAAATTCCGGGTTGCTAATGAGGACAAGTTGTATGAATCCTACAATCCCAATGATCATGGAAAGAGGCCGAAGGGTTTGAGAGACCCTGGTTTGAAATTAGATGAGGAGCCAATTTATTCTGATGATGAGGAAGAAGTAGATGTTGAAAGGAATAAGGGAAATAATGAGTCTGGTAAACAAGGGATGGAAGAAGCTGAAATATAAGAAAGAAGTTTGTCACCTCCTGAGGATAGGAGTGATCCTGATACTGTGAGCCCTAAGATAAGAATGGACTTTGGACCAGCCAGTCCACCTTTAGCCTTACCTGAATCATAACTAGTTCTTGGTGATGAAGAAGCTATTGAAACTGAAGTATCTGACAGTGAAGATTCTGTGAAGAATTGAAATGGGAATGGAGATGATGATGATGATGATGATAGTGATAACTAACCAGTAGATGATCTTGTTGTACCTCTAATAGAACAACATCAAACTATGAAAGAAACAAATACCAGTGGCAAGAGATATTCTCTAGAAATCAGTGGAAAAGGAGGTTATGATAAACTGAATTATACTCTGTGTGCTGCTGTCTGGGATGAATACCATGGTTTTTCTGTTTTGGGTTTAGAGTATTTTGAAGAAGACGAGGAATAATCAGAATCTACTGCGGTTGTGAAGGAAAGCCAACCAGTTGAGGCAAGGTCTGCTCATGTTGTTGATGCTACAAATGTTTATCTACCTAGTTCTACTATCTCTCAGTCTGATTTTGATAAGTTCAAAATTGAGTTTCTTGCTGCTGTGAGAGATACAGTCAGAGAAGAAATTTCAAATGCCCTTACACAAGCTTCTCTGCAAGTTTCTAAAGATTCTTTGGAAGCCTTTTCAACAATAGTATAAAATGTTATTAGACCAGACCTGGCCAATACTGGTGAGTTTATTGGAAGGCACATAGCATCTCTAAATCAGAATCTGAATGATCTAGAATCTGACTTAGTTTCTTTATCAAATGAATTTAGATCAACCATCTCTGGTATGATGGAAGTGTTGAGGAATCTGATTTAACATCTTAAGAAGTCTGATCTGAGGAAGTTGAAAGTTGAGATAACTCATATAGTTGCTCAAGACAGTGCAGCCAACGTAACCAAGATCACTACTCGTGAGCTAGAGGCCTTAAGGAAGATTGTGCATGATGAATTGGCCGCCATTAGACAAGTTCTTGATTTGGACTTGTTGAGGAAGATGAAGGAGCACAATGATCACATTCATAAGATGGTAAAATTATATTCAGTAGATGCCAATAATGCTCAGAAATAGATCAAGGAAAATGTTGATCATTACTTTTCAAAGATTTATACCAAGCATGAGATGACCGCAAATTTCAAGGTGTTGGCTGATAATCTAAAACTACCTCCAGTCACTCATGCTTTCAGGACTCAAGTTCGTCAGTTGCAAAATTTTACTCCTACCTTGGAACAGTTCATGGAGAATAAGGATGATTTTGAGAAGGCCATGCAGTATGGTGCAGAAGTTATTCAGGATTTCATAAATCTTTTGAAGCCTTATCTGAATGAACAAGCCACTGCCATTGTGCTTTCTACTGTTGAACCTCTCAGTACCTCTGATGTTGCTCCAAATCAGATCTCCGTTGCTCAAGACCTATCTCAACTACGACCAGTTCTTCACCAATCTTCTCAACCAGCTACTACTGCTCAACAGAAAATCTCTGTGGCATCCTCTCCTCCACCTTCCAGAGTCATCTTACCACCTTTTCAAATTCGCCCAGTTCACCCTGCCTCCAATCCTTCCAACTTACAAACCATTGATCCTTCTGACAAAGGAAAATCCCCGTTACATCCCAAGAAATAGTTGTGTCTTGTTGTTTATAGGGTTAACAATGTTCTGTTTGTACTCTGATGTAATTTACAATCCTTTTTTTCTCTCTCTATTCTCTATGATGACTTCTTTTAATCTCTTCTTTATATGTTTTCCCTCCTTTTTTATTATCCCAAAGGGGGAGATTTATATCTATGGATTTATATCTATAGCGGAGAAACATCTAATGGTAGGGGGAGCAATGTTTACATAAATATACAAAGGCATAAATTCAGGGGGAGATTTATATCTCATTGTATTTTTATTCTTATTATACCTTGTCACTATTATTGATGATATATTATTTTTATTTATGACTAAGATTTGTGATTATCAAAAAGGGGGAGATTGTTGAGCCCTCTGGAAGATTGTTGAATTTTTCTTATGATTGCTATTTTAATAATCACAAATCATCTTTAATTAATCCGATTGTATTTCTCATATACATAATCACAATCTTTTAGTGAATCTGTTTATATTGGTTGGATCATGTTTTTATCTGTGCTTGATATTGATTTACAAGTATTCTGGAAGTCTTCTGGATCAAACAGACACTTTGTGTTCTGTTAAGTGAACGGTCGCACTGATCCATATCAAAAGACAATGGTCGCACCGATCCATATCAAAAGTGAACGGTCGCACCGATCCATATCAAAAGACAACGGACACACCGATCATGACACACTAATGCTGATCATATGAGTCACCGAATATGTCTCACCGATGCTAATCATATGAGTCACCGAAGATGTCTCACCGATGCTGATCAAATGAGTCACTGATCATGACACACTGATGCTGATCATCTGAGTCACCGAAGATGTCTCACCGATGATGATCAACTGAGTCACTGATCTTGACACACCGATGCTGATCAAATGAGTCACCGATCACAACACACCGATGCTGAGCAAATGAGTCACCGATCATGACACACCGATGCTGATCAAATGAGTCACCGATCATGACACACCGATGTTGATCGTCTGAGTCACCGATCAGGACACACCGATGTCTAGCCACCGATGCTGATGCTGATGACCTACCGATCACTTGACTCACCGATAGTCATAAACAGCTGTTTGAATTTCTTTATCTTTATTTAATCTAACCAACGGTCCTATTAGGTATATTTTAATGCTCTGTCATTTAAATAATGAAGGTTGTTGGATGTCAGGGAACCGTACCTCGTACCTACAAAAAGAAATCATTTCTTTTTCTGGATCTCATGCCATAAATACAAGAAGTCCATGTTGGGGAAAAAGGACGATGAGACACATATGAGTGCAAAAAGTGGTGGATGAGATAGTTGTGGAAGACACGAGAAGATCTCATACGAATATACATGCACAAACAAGAAGGCAGAGAAGATCATACACACTCAATCTTACACAAGAAGAGTTCTGTACATTCACGAGGACATTGAAGAACTTAATCGACTACATTTTTCACTATCTATGAACCTGGATGCCAAGTAGACGACACTTTTTTTTCAGAAAAAAACCATAACAGGACTCAGAACCATTTCTGATCAAACTCAAGGAGTATAAATCTTCACTGCAATCACTAGAGCCATTTCTAAACTCTACATCTCTACTATGTAACTCATTATTTTACATTTCGAGCAGTGTGTGTTATCTGCTGTATTTAACACACTCACTGTCTCCTGTACTTTAACTGGATGATCTGTAAATCCTCAGAAAAATGTTTACATCTTTCATTTCCCACTGTAATAGTGGTAGAGGTTGTGTGTGACCTGGACAGTTGGTTGCTGTTGTTTTGTTTCCCACAAATAACAGTGGTAGAGGTCTGGGACCTGGATAGTTGTAAACTATTGTGAACCCCGATCCAGGGTGTGGATAAAATTTATATAAATTTTTGAGAGGACTAAGTCTCAGCTTGAGACTAAACCTCTTGGTTATATCTGCTATGGTATTTCTTTCAAAGTTATTTTTTTTATTCTGCTGCTAATTACTTTAAAACCAAAACTGTTTTAAAGTCACTTTGATAATTAAACTCGCAAGTGTTTATATTAGTTTTAAATCTGTAAGTTAGTTTCAAAAGTAAATCAACTATTTTGTTTTGATTAACAGGGAAATAATCTATCCCTTGAGAACCCAACAGAACCTTCACATTGATATGAATTCACTACAGTTTAATTCAGTATTCTATTTGGGGGTTCTTAAGACAATTTTTTTAAAACAGAAATTTTAATTGGAACTCAATTCACCCCCCTCTTGAGTATCCACTCTGACCAACAAAACATGATGAATGATTATAATAATCACAATGAATAAACTCGATTACAAATAATATTACAAAAAATAAAAAATGTGACCTGATTTAGATATCCAATGAAATATATATCATGATTAGTCAAATAGATTAATGATTCTTGATGGTTATTCTAACTATATTTATTTTAGAAATATATATAAGATAGATCAATGATGTTGGGGGATGATTTATAAGATAAAAAATTGATTTATATTATTAGATATTGGTTATATAAATTTCCATATAATAGAAAATCCTATATTAATTTTAATACCTATCACTAATGATTAGATGTTGAATTTTTATAGAACGCAACTATAGAAATTATGATCACTTATCAAGAATATGATTACTCTCTAGTTTATTTTTATGGGAATTTTCATCCCAAAAATCTATTTATTAAACTTCTTAATTTATTTCACGTTATATTTGGCATGAATTAGAATTCAATACAAAAATGTAATATAAATTTTAGTAGTAGGAAAGTCATATTTGATGTTCCAAACCAACATAGGATTCTCTATTACTGTGACTATAAATATGAACTTCTATTGGAAATGAATGCAATTATATGTGTCATTGTACCCTTTAAACTGGGTGTTCATCTAATATGTTATGGGTGAAACCTAATATTGATGATATAATTATTATATATAATTTAGATGATTCATTTCCAAAAGGTAGTCCTATTCTTCAACCAAAATATGAAATTTATTTTTCAATAAAACTCATACATGGTGCTATATCTATTTCAATGAATCCATATAATATGGCTCCAATTGGGTTGATGGAATCAAATAAGAAGATGAAAGATAATCTTCATAATAGATTCATTTCAAAAATTGTTTCATCTTATGCCACAATTAATATTTTTATTAATATGAATTATGGATCTATGTGATTCATTATTGATTATATAGATTTAAAATTATAAAAATAAAGAACATGTATCATCTAACACATATTGATTACATATTTGATCAACTGTGTGAAGACCAAGAAATTTCCAATATTTACCATTATTCTGGATATACATAATTGAGGTCGATGAATGATGATATAACCAATGAGGAATTGTATAGAATTTATGGAAACTATTTTTATAATGTTATTAGATTATTTATTACCAATTCCATTATTATATTAATATATTTAATGAATAGAGTTATAAGAGATTTAATTTATCATTTTTTTGGTCGTCTTTATAGAAAATATTATCATTTAATAAAATAAAATGATAGAATTATAAATATAAAAATCAATCTAGATAAGGATAAAAAATATAATAGATTTATAATTTTTGAAAATTTTCTCAAAATCATTTCATTTTATTAGTCATATCTCCCTAAGAGTTTGTATATTGGTGGATTTATCAATGTTAGAGGATATTTAAATATTGTCTCATAGAAACCAGGGAAAATGAGATCTATAATTTTCTTAGTTTGGATGGGTATTTTACTTTCTATTTATTGTAAAATTTCATACATTTTTTCTATATAATCTCTATGTTATATTAGAAGGGATCCATGATACTTTAGATGGATTAACATGTTGAAATTAATGAACTGAATATATGGTTCCTCAGTGAACCAATTATCATATTAACCTAGAGTGGTGATGGGTTTCAAATCAATCGTAATTCATAAAATATTTTATTAGTATAAGTTCTCTTTTAAAATTACATTATGATAGATTATTCCCCATAAAAAAGTATAACGTAGATGGGAAAAATTATCCAACTCATGATTTAATGTTAGGAATTGTATTTTTTTACATTAAAGACATGGAGATTTTATCATTATAGAGAATATTGTGATATATATATATAATGATAATATGTGTTCAATGTATATATTCCCAAAGAAATATTTAAACATGCACAAGGGTGATTGTTGGAGATGATTAAATATTACAACTGTTCAATACAATACCACCCTATGAAGTGGTAAAAGTGGTGATGCATTGATTAAAAACTGATTATTTTTTATTATAAATGATATAGATCATAAAAGATATAATGTAAAAATATTTTTAGAGGATTGATATGATTTTTTTTCAGGATGATGATAAATATTATATTTCTCAATTATGTGATTCACCATATTTCCAATTGAGGATAAATTTTTATAGAAGGAAGAAATGGAGATGAAAATGAAGATGAGAAATATTAAAATGTTTATCCTTCATCATGATTGAATGATAAGGTTTATTAGTTGAGTATGTTTTCTCACAATACAATATTTCGGGAAATATAAGTTATATGAAGCTCAAACTTCTTCATTCTCTATTCAGCTGATAAGTAAAAAGATAAATAGAGATCTAAAAGAGTTTTTCTTATTGGATTTCATATAGATTGATATTCAGGCCTTTATATCTTGGTTAATTGAATGTGATAATGTAAAGGTGATATAAAATATTATATTTTTATGTCACAACCATTAGTGAAATTCATAATGACTTTAGAATATATATTTTTAATAAATATATTTCCTTGAATAGTTTGTGATGCATTAATCAAAAAATTTAAATGTAAAACTCTTATAAAATTTTATATAAATGTGACCATTATAACGAAGATATTATGTTATTATTAATGAATAATAAAAAATAAATGGTTAGTAATATGGTTACCAATTGATTAGAAATAAATTATTTCTCATTTAAATGAAAAAGATATGATTTCTAAAAAAATATATTTTATTATAAAGGACTCTTTATTATTTCATAGAAAACATAATTTAAAAATAATTTCTAACACATTGAGAAATTTTTAAAAAAAAAATAAAAATTTCTTTTGTAATCATTATATAAAATTATCTTAGTATTATTTTTTGTTATTTATCTTAAATGGTAATTTTATGACCAATTTTAAAAAATTCTGAATTTAAATTGGAAACTACAATTTAGTTTAAATTATTAATATATAAATTTTTTATATAAAACTATTTTAAAAGGGTAAATAATTTAATTAAAAATATATAAATCAAAATATGTTAGTTGAATAATCTTCATATAGAAATGTTTTATAAAAAAATTGTTAACTTTTTTAATTATCACATTAGAAATGAAAATTCTCACCACATTTATGAGTTCATTTTTAAATAGATGTCTAACAATTCACATATTTGAACACTCTAAAATGGATTTAAATTTATGAATAATAATAATTTATATCATCTAATTAGGTTTACATGAGTTTTTATCAAAATGAACTGTGAAAATTGTATAAATTAATTAGTTTTGTTAAGGTAAATTTGGATTTACCCAGAGTTAAAGTAAAAATATAATGGTAATATTGACCTAAATATTTGTACGAAATATATTTTCTCTTACTGTTTTATCATTATCTTGTCTAATGATAATAAATACTCTATTTTAGACACATTTTTAATGTGAGCAATATGGGTACACCATATTCATTAAAACAATTACAATTGTTCCCCTCAACACACTTATAACAGTAAATCCCATATTTACTTTTAATTTACACCACAAAACCCTTTTGAATTGGAAAATACCTACCCTCCATAACCTCTTCCAAGAATCCTTTTTCTAGGCTTAAATTAAACATATAAAGGATCTTGGTGTAAACATAAGGTGGATTCCCAAAGAAGAGTTATCAATATATAACGAGCAACATTATTTTCATTGTTTCTATATATAAATAAATTATTTTTACAAAATTATATGATAATAATATATGTATAATACATATACATTGATTTTATTGTGTTTATTTATTAACAAAAATTTCCCCAACATTAATCAAATGGTTTACGAAATCATCAATTATGTGTATGGAGGACCAACACCTCACTAATCCTTGCCACTCATTTTTCCATTTCCACTTATCATGTTTTGGTATGAAAAATATAAACCTCATGAGTAATTATAAAAAAAACAAAATTTACTTTCAATTTAATAAGATAGATGATAACATCACTATTATGAATAGTGGACTACCTTCATCTCAATTTCCCATCATTAAAGCATTTTTCAAATTTATAAACCTATATTAAATTTTTTTAGTGAATATAATGCCACTTTACATGAAATATCATGATTTTTTAATAATTATTTATTATTTAATTTAATTTTTTTATTTGTTTTACGTAAATTTGAATTGAAAATACCGATGTGGAAAAAGGGATTATACAACATCAATTTAGTTTTTAGTGTAAAAATTATCTTCAAACAATCACATCCTTATAATAATTTTTCATTATAGTTTACGTTTATTTTCATTATCTACATTCATAAATGAACGATATTTAAATTTCACAAATAATATTCTATTTTTTAAATACAATTATTTATATTGATTTTTTTTGCTTAATATAGAATATATTGATAAATATTTCTGTTTTACATAATATGGATATTTGATTATAATGGATAATATTCATGAATAAAATTATTTATTTGATATATAAGGAATTACCTAGACATGATGAAATGGGTGTGTTCCATTTATTGTTTTCCACTCAATGAATCGACATGATTAATATGGAGAACTAGTTGGCCCATTCAAATGGTTTTTTCCCTATAGATTTAAATGACATATATGATACCTATTGATGGTAGATGTATCAGATTCCTAATACATGAGGTGAAATATTTAATCATTTAATTCATTAAGAATTTATTTATTATTATCCATGCTTTTTTAGAATGATATTATCAGTAGATGCATTTCATTCTATGTTTATTTATTAAATGTCATATATTTTCCAGAAAATTCTATGACATGTTGATTATGCCTTAGTCAATTATGATTTTACCGATAGTGATGAAATTGATTTTAAATTCACATAATAACCTAGATATATGGACTATTTGTTATCTCATTATGACAGTAATGATATTTAAATGGATTTGTTTTTCAGTTATTTAATTGTCTTTATTGATTATACCAATTGATTATTGAAATCTGACATTAAACATAACCCATCCTTAACATCTATGCTAAATATCATTTTATTTAACCTCCCAAGGACGTGAATAAGAATTATTAGATGTATTTTTCAAGTATTTATTTCATTTTATATAATAAGGTATTATTTTTTTTACTATTCTAATATAAAATGGTGATAATGTTTTTATCTGGTTATCAAAAATTGATAAATTGATAAGCCCTTTATTATTTGAATAATTGTATCAATGACAATATATTAATGTAAAGATCAATATTTTCATATTGGATTGGGGTCATTACTGTGTTATTAGTGGATGTATAGACGGAAAATTGGGAAATATATTATGAAAAATTATATTACTGATCATTTCTTATTGATTGATATTGGGTATAAGTATAGAAGAACCACCTATAGTTTTAGTGAGGAATATATTAGTTGGTTTTCACTACCAACACATCAATTTATATATTATAAATGTGTAAAGAGTTATAGAATAGAGGTTCCTTTAGTAAATATCATTAAAAGGGGAACATTGGTCTTGACATGATCGTTAGCCAATACATGATAATGTGGATGACTGCACATCTAGTTTGACACTCCATAGAGATATACATAGGATAATTCACATTTTCCTTACAAACCATTATGAAGGATATGAATAAAAATATATCACCAATGAAACCATTTTTATAATTTGATGATTAACAATAGATAAATTTTAATATATGTAATGTGTTACATAATATTACAAATAATACACAAGGATTTAAATTTCACAAGTTTTGTTAGATGCCCTATTATATTCCATTATTTCAATATATAACCTAAAAGTAAGACATGAATCAATAATAATAGAAAATTTAGATATTTACCTATTGAGGAATCCTAGTAAACAATAATTATAACTAGGAACGAAATATTTAGATCTTGGATGCATAAACATATTACAACAAATAACCATTCCAGATTGAGAAACTTATTCCAAAGTGATTATATACAATTTTGGATTACTTCATGGCATAAAATAAAATGTAATTTGGTGGGACAACTAATCTAATTGTAGTTGAGTAATGGATGAAATCTCATGAGGTTATATATATTGACATTGAATGTGGTGAAATAGAAATGGATACCTATGTGGTGTTTTGTAAAAAAGGGAATGATATAAATATGGGATGCTGATATATAATAATAGGGAAAAATATGACGTAAAATTCACTGAATACAATTATTTTATGGAGGAATTATTAAAATAAATTTTACCTATTTTGAAAAAAACTAAAATATTTTAAATGATATTTGACTTAATAAAAAAGTATGATGGTTTTTTTTCTTATAATAAAGAAACTTTTTCATTTTAGACATTTATATTATGCATTACATATTGAAAATAGAGTGACAATTTGACCATTTCATTGATTGTATTTTTCCGTGGCTGGATGGATACTATTTTAATTTTTCTATCATATTATGAAATAGTTTTATGTGTCATAAAATTATAGAAATAATTATCAATATAATACATATTCAATGAAAATAAATAGATAAAAAGGACAACCAAAACCCATGAAAAGGTAATACATTAATGAAGAAGAAAAAGAGAAAATAGATATTCCATCTTGTGAAGACTATGGATTAAATCACCATTATGGATTAATAGTGATTTATTTGTTTAGAGATAAGGGTCCCCATGGAATATAATGAAAATATATGTAATAAAAAAACTTATTCAATATTCCAAATGTGTGGAGTTAGCTAACTACATGAACGAATGATCCATACATTATTGGAATCCACTGCATAAGAGACCAAGGGGTGAATCCCAAGCTTATGTGATAAAATAACTAATGTGGATAAACCCAATGATGTGATTTCATGAACATTAATACAAAAATAAAATTTTCTAATTATTTATTTGTTTTTATATCCTTTATCATTGCAAAATCAATTATGCTTTTCTGAAAATTAGATATTTAAACTGTAAGTTATAATGGGAGTTGTTAGTTAAAACTCCTACATAATGTCTCACTATAATAATGATTTGTTAGGGAGTCCTCAATATAACATTGAAAAATGATTTAATTTATATATTTATTATCATACCTATGGTTAAAATTGATATAAAACATGGTATGGAATGTCATTCAAAATATGATCCCAATATTTATTACAAGAATAAGGAAATTATGCTTTGTAAAGATAATGTACAATTCCTTACCAATAAAGAATATATTTCATTATCAGAATCATATATAGTTCCACATGTAGTAGATATTACAAATTATTTTACTTTGGAATAATAGAAAACAAAATTCAGTGATGGGGAAGTTTATAATAACATTGAGGATGTAATTATTGCACATGAATGAATTTATTAATTTGCAGAGGAATTACAAGGAAATCCTCTAGAGTATGAAGTTGAGATTCCAATTTATTTGATCCCATATTCCGGATAAATATAAATGAATTCCTATATAATTTGTATATTGTAATTACTAGAGTTAAATAAACAATTATAGAATTATGGTAAAAAGGGATTTATAAAAACCTTATTTTAACTATAGGGATCTTATATTCTCTTAGATCTGTAAATTGATTGATATAAAATTATATACAATGATTTTTGGGTAATAAATGATATTATTATAATGAAAAACAAAATTATGCCTCACATTTATGACTTATTCAATCAAATAAATGGATCCTAATACTTTTTATCTATATTGAACCTAATTATGTGTATCCATAAT
Source organism: Viscum album (assembly GCA_963277665.1). NCBI lineage: Eukaryota > Viridiplantae > Streptophyta > Magnoliopsida > Santalales > Viscaceae > Viscum > Viscum album. Next base: position 1,813,976,324 of record OY728140.1, on the reverse strand, counting down.
TACGACTACATAATGATGAAATTATGAGAATTTTTTTAATGTAGAATGGGAATTATGAGTTTATTGAAATTCCATTTTTATTTTATAAATTACCATTTTAAGGATATAATGATTATAATATTGAAGTAATATCATGATGATTTTTTTTGTGGTATCCATTGATGAATTTTATTTGTATATTAAATTTTAGTAGGATCATACAAATCATTTTGGATCATTATTGAGTCGCTTATATGGAGTAATTTAAATGATAAATATAGTAATTATGATTAATATCTTTATGGGGTTTTATTTTTCCCATGTTGACTCCATGGATGGAAAATAAGATGTTTATAAGAAGAAAATGAAAGTTGAAGAGTGGCATATAAAAAAACATTACTAAATTACATTTATATATTTGTCAACGTAATATTCGATATTTGTTAGGAAAATTTCCTAAATGCCTAAATCATCAATAAGGATTAAACATAAAGAGTTTATTATTGTTTTGAAAATGAAATTTAATGAATGTTTAGATGAAATAAAGATAATATTGTCCAATTCTCTAATATTGTCTCTACCATCACAAAATAATGTTTCTATTATATATAGTGACACATTTAATAAGAAACATAGTTTTTCCTAGTGAAAAATGATAATGTTATTTGAAATTCATAAATGTAATTGAAGAATCATGTATAAAACTATCGATCTCATGATATTGAGATGGAATCTCTAATATTTTAATTAATGATATGTATATATTATCTTTTTGGAGAAATATGTGAGATATGTATAGATGCTAAATGCCTAAAATGCATATTTTCAAATAATGTTCTTAGAATGAGACAACGTCGGTGGTTTGAACTACTCCAGTATTATTACTTGTAAATGTACTATAACATAATGAATGAAAATAATTTAAATGATGCATCTATTTGGAATGTATATGGAGTTCTAGATAAAATTTCGATTGAGAGGGATCACATGTTAATTATTATATTAAATATGGGTATGGTAATTATTATGACAAGGGATACCTAACCCATTTTTAAAATCAAGGTAAAAACATATTTATAAGAAAAAATTAAAAAATTACAATCTCACGATGAGAAATTAATGAAAAATATTGATTCAGTGCACCATGAGGATTAGTGTAACTTTTTTATGAAGATTGTATTCTGAAATTTGTAATGATATTTTTTGATTAATCAATAAATGGGAGGAAAATAGAATTGTTGGATTATTCTCAAAGCCTAATGTTCTATAAAAACCCTTCAAAAAAAGTTGTTTATATATTATATTAATCATTTTTTAAAGGAAAAAATAAACATTGAATATTTTTATTATATGTTTATATGTTTTTTTCAGAAAGTGAAATCTAAGAAACAAAATACTACATGATTCATGTCCCCATTCCAACTAATATCTAAAAATGGTATGACATTAATTTTTTTTTTCTAGGGATACCATGTCTCCTAGAAATAATTACACTTTATGTATTATCATTGATCTTAAAAAAAATTATTTATATTTCACTAATATATGAGAAGATTTTTCTATTATGCACTAAAAAATGAATTATAATAATGAATTTTAATGATTTCATTATGCACCCATATAATATTTTAGATCATGACCCCCATTGTGAATGAAAATTATGGAATTATACTGAAAAGGATATTGATACAAAGATTCATTTGAGTTATGCCTACTATCCTCAAATTTATGGATAATCCTTAATGAACATTAAAATAGTGGTAGAGACGTTGTGGTCTTTATAAATTCACTTTATAGGTATTTGGGATCATTAATTACATATTTTGATTTATACCTATATAAATAGACATAATTACTGTATTTAAATGATTATATATAAATAATTATATGGAATAATATTTCATACACTATCATTTTTGGATGACATTGGTGAAATGAAACTCATATTTTATGAACATTTTAAAAACCAAGGCACAAAAAAAAAGTCTATTAAGGATCACATTAATGAATCATTATTTATAGAATAAAATTATACTGATAACGGGAGGAAGGATTTGGAAATCCATATGGGAGACAATTTTCGATTGGATTTATCTCTATGGTAGGGTTTTATAAGGTTAAATAAGAAATGGAAAATGTGCCCATGGTATATAGGACCCTTTTCAATACTTAAAATAATTGGTGTTGATTATTTTCAATTGGGAATGTTTTTTAAACTATGAAAAGTACATTATGGGTTAAAAATATCATTGTTAAGGAAGGACGTGCCATACCGAAGAAATATTTTCACCTTAGATGAAATTGAATTGGAACCTGACCTATTAATCTTCAAAAAACACATCAAAATTACTAATAGTAGAGATAATGTAATGAGAAATTATAAAAATCGATTAGTAATGGTAATTTTTAAAACTACAAAAAAAGTGGAAGCAATATGGAAAACAATGGATATTATTAATAAGAATTATAATCATTTATTTATAAGGTAATATCGACAAAATTTTAAGGATGGTTTTTATAATAGTGAAGGATATAATACTCCAATACATTATAATATTATTTTTTGAATAAATTTTATATTAACACAAGCCTCTGCTAAATGGAATACAAGGTTTAAAAAAATACACAATATTAAAATATTATTTAAACATGAAACTTATAACTTATTTTTTTGTAATATATAAATAGTACTATCTAGATTATGAATGTTATAAATGCCAACTTATTATATGAAAAGTAATAATCATTTATAATAAAATAATGTTGTTGTATAAACACTATTATTTTTATAATTAATGGTTTTCCATCTTTTTGTGCACATAATATAAAATTTACTTTCAGCATATTTATAAATATTTTATAAAATAAATTATTTTAAAAAAATTATATTGAGAATTTACTAGGGTGTATTTATTGTATTTTATAAAAAAATTTGTTGAATAGTGAAAAATTATTAAATTTAAATGAAAGGCAGCATTTTAATTTAAATTTATTATAAAGTCAAAGTTTATTTAAATTTTTCTTTCATGTAACAGATGATCAAATATATATCTATTTCTCAAATATTGGTGTCTTGAATCATTTTTATTTAAATTTGATAAAAAACATTTTAATATTTTGAAAATTTTCTCTTAAAAAACACTCATTATTATAATGTCTACAAGATTAATTTTTAACTAAAATTTCTCCATTTATATGGATGTTATTTATAGAAAATTTTCTATAGAATTTTAATATTTTATATAATATAATATAGTCAACAAATTTTTTTAAACTAATGAATTTTAGAATTAGTATAAATAAATTACCAATGTTAAAGTATTGTTGCACTTACCGGTGGTAAAATTAAACTGATAATGGTTATGCTGAAATAAGAGGTAATATAAAATAAATTTTATTGATATATTTTACCTTATCATGTATAATTTTCATGAATTGTATATTTTGACCCAATATTCCTAAAAACAATCTACATTAGTTTTTTATTTTTTTAAATTACTAGTGTTCCACTCGCATAACATATAAAATTAAACCACCATTCTCTCTTCCTCACACCTTCATACCCTTTTGGGCTAGACAAGACCTGGGAAAATTACTTCCATACTTCTATACCCTTATCCATGAATCGTATCATGGGAATAAATAAATCAATATAAGTCTCTTGGTAATGAACTCTTGAGGATACATGAATAAGATGTATTTTTCTTCAGAGAGCATCTATATTTTATATCTCCCAACTCCTCATAAAAATATTACTAAATAATTATAATATAATATACTCAAAATTTCACATATAATGGGATGTTTCTATGATAATTGAATTACCTAAAACAATCCCCACATCCATAAAAATATATAAAAAATTATTATTTTATTGTACAACGGACTACCACTTCGTGAAACTATGCCCTTCATTTTTACAAACACCTCTCAACCATTGGTATGAGAGTAGATTTAAAAATTATATATAATATATTTGTAATAAAATTATAACATTGAATTTATTATATCATATAGATCTATTTATATTTCATTCCATATGAGATAGGATAATGTAACTTTTCTATAAGGAGGACCACCGCCTCACGAAACGATCTGGTTCCCCATCCACTAAAGAATTACATGTAAGGTGATAAGGATAATGATAATTATATATGATATATTACTATTATAACTATTATTTTCATAAAATTGTTACAAATGTGAGATTTAATTCTTAAATCATTTTCATCCATAATATTTCTTTCAATTAATTAATATAACATTGTTCGAGAATGTATGGACTACCACATTCAAAAAATTAAGGGACTCTTTTTTCATCACCATAACACCTGAATAATATATATAAATGTATATATAAAGATAAAATAGGATAGTTTTTTATTATTAATATTTTATAATGAATATATATTACATACTTTTTATCTATGATGATCATTAGAAAATAAATGTGGTACTAATGCATATATGTAGCCTACTATCACAATGATCATAACATATCACAATTTTCAAAAACACAATTTGATAATTAGACTAAATTTTTTAATTGATATATAATTATGATAATTATTTAATAATATTTATTATTTATAGGATGAAACAATATGTTATTCAAATGAACTAGAATATTCCCAGAAATTTATGAATTAGAAGACAATATAATTTACACCCGAATAAATGATAATAATTAAATAGTATTAATGAATGAGTGTTAGAATGTTATAAAATGATTTTATATCATTTTATAAATATTAATTTTTGTTCTATTTTGAGTTTATAACATGTTCAATACATCAAAACATGTGGTCAATGAATGTTCAAACAAAAGGACGCATGATGTAAGGGACATCATCTCAACTTACCTTAATTGAGTAATTTTGTAATGTTATAAACCCATTTTATTTTATATGGTGTATAAAATTCACATATAAAAATAATTTATTGAATCTGTAATAATTGATGGCATTTTATTTTTATATTTTAATTGTATCATATCAGTTTGTTTAACATTAAAATTAGTATCTTGTATAAGTTGTTAAATTATCAAACATTCTATTATGATTATTAACAATCACTTAAAACAGTCACTTTCATGTCATAATTTTTCACTATACATTTAATTTATCATAAATATCAATATTATTTTTAATGGATTTTTTTATTTCTTAAAATGTATACCATTATAAAATATGGTGTTTACTTTTAATGTTATTTGATTAACAGGGTAAATATTGAAAAATATATATCCATCACTCAATATGGGTATATAATGATAAGGAAATACCTGGATGAGCTAAATCAATTATTTGATATACGAGGATTAATTTGGAAATGTAGATATGCTTATTTTTTGGTAATAGATAGACCTGTGATGCATCGACAGTTCTCATGAGACAAACTAGTTGGCCAAAATAGAGAGGTTTATAACTGGTTGTTTTAAATAGTGTTGAAGATAGATCATGACGGTAAAGGTGTAAAATTCCTATGATGTAATGATTAATAAATAAGAATTTAAATTATTAATAATTTAGTTTTTATTATCCATTTTATTTTCAAAATGATATTTTCTTTAGATAACTTTTACTCTAATTTTATTTATTAAATGCAATATGTTTTTGGTCAATTAACACTTCATATTGGTTATTATTTATCGATTTATTATATCCATTATATTTAATAAATGGAATTTCTGTTCAGTTATTTCCCATTACATGTTTTCTATTCCATATATTATCATGATAGGCATGTTATTTAAATTGTATGTGTGTTATGTTATTTATCGTTTCATTTTGATTATTATTATTTTATTAAATATAGATTCTTTTAAAATTACAAAATTATGAGAATCTAAGAAAATCATATTTTTTTACTATACATTTAAAATGATGTTGTGTTATTTGAATATGTTTTCAAAAATGTATTTCTATTTATTTTTTATGAAATGTCTTTAATTTTCTAGTCTTTTTGTAAAATGGGTATCATGTATCAAATCTGTTCTCCAAAATTTTTAAACTAATAAGTTCTTTGGGATATGAAACATTCTATATATACCAATGTAATAATTTAGAAATTATATCCTAGATAATGGTGTTTGGTTTGTTATAATTACCCTTATCATAATGGACATGCAATAAACATAATCATTTATATTGTCTTCAAAATCCCAAAAACCATTATGAGGTACAATTCTATATGGGATGTAGTTCATCACAACAAAAAATCATAAAAAACCAATGTTATTAGAGAAAAGTTCTATTTGGATCATCATTCTACAATCAAATTATATAATGTTTCAAGATTTCATGGAATTCCACATTGAATTGAATATGATCGGGATCTGATGAGTACCTTCATGTTTCTGTGACATCATTAAAAGTATTTGAAGCCAATTTTTTGTTTAAAAAAATATTTTTAGCCTCATATTGATATTAAGTATTATAGAATTAGTCAAACCAAATAAGATATTCTGAGAACTATTAATATGGATGAAAATGTTTGTGGGGATAAATATCACTCTTTAGTTATGTGTTCTTAAAATAATATCATTCACTTAACAAATCCGATGGATGCTTATGTGTCCCTCTACGAAAATAATTTTCAAACACCATTATATTAGGAAGATGATTGTTTATGAACTATATTGGGATGTATGATTATTAGATAAATGAAGGAGATGTTTGGAGTATTTTAGCAACACATAAGGGTAGTGGAATGTCAGTAAAAGAGTTATATTAACAATCAATTGGTTTTTTGTAATTTGATGTTTGTGAAAAACTATTTTGTAAAATGTTTCCACCGAAATGGGTAATGAAATTTATAAATAATTATTGATTTCACCATAGGTATATAGTTCCATTTGAGATTATAGGTCATATCCCGATGATATCTTATGAATAGTTTCATCTACTAAACCTCTATGTAGTCCATTATGTGTTCCTGGTATCTCTCTGAAGGAGCCAAATTCCGGATCCTTCACATGTAAAAGACATAGTGGTAACATCAATGGAAAAAGATACATCATATGAGAAATAAATGGTAGTTAATATAGATCCCATAGGGATGTAATATGAAATAATTACAATAACATATTCAATGTTTTTTGTGAAATAAACAATTTGAAGAATCTAAGTGAGAAACTCTAGATATGATGATGTAGAGGTATCCTAGTTTTTTAAATTAAGGTGATGATTTTATAGAAATAAATTAATTTGAGTTGGTATAATATAAAACCATGATAATTTTGATAAATATTTGTCTGAATAAATTATTTTTTATAGATTTTCTTAAGTACAAGACCAATTTTAAAAGAACCTCAATATATAAATAATAATATTTTTTAAATGAGATGATTATAACCTAGCCATTTACCATATTGGTTTGAATATGAATAAAAAAATTTCTAAAATATATATGGTGGTTTAGATAAATATATTTTTTATATAAATATGATTTCCTAATTTAGTAAAGGTATTACATGTTTCGAAAATAATTCTCACATAAAAAAATGATTTGAAACAATATTTGTGTACTGAGAATAAAATTATCATTTTAATATTTTAGAAACTGTATTTGAAAATATTAAAAAAAAATTTAAATAAACATGTCATATTTATATTTATGTTAATTTGTGAAAATATTCTAATGTGACTAATTTTTTATTGAATTTTGAAAAATTGTAATTTTTATTAACAACTGCCTTTTCTTAGAAAGAATTTAAAAATATAATTTTTTTTGAAAAATTATTTACATATGAAATTATATTTAATATATTATGATAAATACATTTATGGACATTGGAGTAAACTTAATTTTTTTCTTTTGATATTAATACGTTCAATACTTAAGAATAGTTTCTCTTTTTATAACATATGTTTCATCTCAACTATAGGTTTAATATTAAATTAAAATTTCCCCAATATAAAAATTAATTTTGGAAATATTATTTAAATTTATTATATTTTATTAATTAATATATATAATATTTGGAACTTATTTTTACATAAAACTATGTATTAAAAATATTAAAACATATATATAGTGGTTAAAGAAAATTAGGTAATCCGTTGTTAAACTATAATGAAAAGGGGTTAAATAACCTAAATACTTATCAAAATAAAATTTTATTGTATTATTTAGCTGTTATATCATCTAATGTTTGATAAATATACATTTTGGATCCATTTATGTGGTCTCAAACGTGGTTAGAATTATTATTTTCATAATTTTGATATGTTTCCTCTCCACCACTTTTAAAAGGGCACCATCACTAATCTCCTCTACGCACATCCAAAAACATTTAGTTTAGAAACTAACCACAAAAATATATTATATATAACCCAACCAACATTAATTATTACCATATTTTATTATTATACAATCTTCATAGTTATTTGGGTACCAACCTAGTGATGGGTTCTGAATAAGAGGTAATATTCTTGAGTTAGTGGTTTTTTCTTTCTTCAGCTGCCTCATTCAAGTCATCATAAAAAATTTTCAAATAAAAACATAATTATATTAAATATAAATATAGTTTATTATGTTAATGGAATAAATTTCCTCTATCACTTCTTGAATCAATCAAAAATAAAAACAAGAAATCATGTGTATGGCGGACTACCGCCTCTCGAACCGATGTAAATTTTTTTTCCATCATCGCCTCTCATGGATGGATATAATGATGTATTTTACATGACTATAATATATATATATATAATTATTATACATAAGAAATCAAGATATCACTTTTAACTTCTTACATTCCAAATCATGGGAATATGAATACAACATTCACATGTTCAATAGACAATCACTTCGCGAAGAGTTACGATTCATTTTTCACTTATCAAACACATGGAAGGTAATAAAGATAGATTAATTTAAATATTTTATATATATAACAATATAATTAATCTTTAATGATGATATATTATTTATCTTCTCCCCATTCAATCCAATGTGGAAATGGAAACCACATTCAAGCATTTGTACGACCTACCGTATCTTTGAACGATACAAGACATTTTCTAAATATAATACATATATATTAGGATAAAAATATATGAAATTTTTATATGTTATATTTATATCAATGATAAATATTTTTTCATTATTAAACCATTAATAATGTTGATATAAATCAAATAAAAAATCAATACATACAAGACAAACAATGCAGTTATTACACAAAATGTCATTTTAATAAGGAATTGTAAAAAAATTAAAAAAAAATTAATATGTAAACCATATATGTTATGAAATATATAATTATTTTTCAAGAATATATGTAATATATATATATATAATGATTTTATCCCATATATAATTGAGTTCAATAATTAATTTAATGTATTTCTAGTCTCCCATCTATTTTAGAGAGACATATTCTATATTCACCAGTCATTTAATTTGTGTGGTGTATATAATAAAAAAAATATCATGATATATAATAAATATATTTATTTTAATTATTATAATTGTTTCATTAATTTATTGTTATTTTATTTAAATCCGGGTTCAAATGTAAGAAAAATGGTATGTTTGTTAGGATACAATCACACTATTTATTAGGATTTGTTATGATTATGATTATGATGATGTAATATTATTTTACATCACTCATGAATACATAATATTTAAATTACCTCTATTATTTCATTGATATAAATTGTTTAAAATAATTTTCCTCCAATTTTTGTCTTAAAATTCTAAATGAATGGTTATAAAAAATCGATTATATTTCTCACATCAGTTGAAAATCCATTTTCTTCCATGACCACGATTCAAAAAAATCAATAATATTTTCTATTTTCAAAAAATATATTCAAATAAATTTTTACCCATTTTTTAAATTTATAAAAATTTGTTTTAAAATAATCATCTAGTTTTTATCCAAATATTGGACTTTTTACTGTCACCAAAAATGAGAAATGAATATTTATTTTAAAGGGAACTTCATGAACTATATTTTCCATCATCATGATAAATAAATGTTTTAGAGAAAAAATTTTCTTTTTCAATATATATTATCGATGAATTTTTTTTTTCAAAATTTTTATGGAAATTATTTTTAGGGAAGTGATTTTTATTATGGAAATATTATCGTCCTCATGAAATGGTCCTGGTGATATTTCAAAATCATTTTACAACTAATAATGCATCCATTGAAGTAAATTATGTTTTAATTGGGACACGAACCAATAGTCCATCCTTTATTCATTATATAGATATATTTTCATTATTTTTATGGTTAAGCATGTTTATAAGACCTATTTATTTTCTATGGGTTGTTCTGTAATGAAATATTCACTAAACCCATTACATTTCCACAAGTTATACTATGATAAAATTTTAATGAGTTCCAAATAATTTTCATGGGATAATATGCGATGATATGATAAATTTTTTATAATATTTTATAATACAAATGTATGTTTATCAAATAGTAATGGGTGAGTCTGTTAAAAATCCTAGATAATGATAATGTTATATCCAGGGACAATTGTTATTTAATAACCTTGGACAATTGTTGAATTATAACCTCAGATGGGTTTTTATATTATAAAACATGATGGGTGGGACCTATATATCTCACTAATTATTTGGTTAAATATTTATATCAAATGATATAATTAGTAATGGAATGGGGTGTGACCTAGATATTTAACACACTATATGCCCAATGATTGTATTAGAACTGATACATATCACATATGATGGTTTGGGAGTGAACACATGCTATTGTGATAGTCCTGCTGACTTCCCTTGCATTATATGGAAATTATATTTTATAATTACAAGTTTTCAAATAAATAAATTTATTTTGATTTTTTTGACTCATGAATCATGATTTTCGATTCCAATATGATTCATATCTTATGAACTACAATTATTTGTTCCATGAATCATGTTCATGATCTATGATACTTTGGATATGGTTTTCAAATTTTATTCTCCTGCTCTCATAGTTTTATGTTATGTTAATGTTGATATCTCCCTTTTTTCCCATATTGCTAATTTGACCTCACCCTTTCTAATGATTCATTTTCCCATGTTATAAAAAAATTTATTATGTATATAATTCATTATAAGGGTTCTGGTTATGATGAAACTCAATGAGAAATAATAATTTTAATTTAGAAAACTTTAGTTTAGGTATCCGTGTTTCCAAAATCACTTCGATTAAATTAATATGGTATTTTTTATATTACATAATGAATATTTGTAAAATAAAATATAAAATATATATCGATTAAGGGATGTTAATTATAATTCTATGATTAATTAGATGAGGGGTTACATTAATGATATTCAATCTCAGTGAATGAAAAATTAATATTTTCATTGATAGAGATTATATAATTTAAATGGGATGTCCTATGATAACGTAATAGTGAATAATATGGTTTAGTAATACATTTTTCAACTAGATACATGATGAGACATAGAAATCAATTTTACTACTTGGTTTCTATTAAGTATATTTTCTCATACCTAGAATAAAATTTAAGATTATTTAACAAGGGTAGTAAATGATATATAAGGAGTTGATTCCAGCTTATTTTCATTAAACAATATAGTTTCTAGTGATTAAAAAAATAATTTCTATCACATTAAATTGGGACCATGAATTAGTAGTTTCATTGGATTTTTTTCCTTTATATTAATTTATATTCACATTATCTCATCTTACATGAAAATGTTATCGAATGATGTTTCAACATAGTGAAACATCTAAATATTCAATTACAGGACACCATATATACAATATCATTATATATTGAGTTTCTTTTAATGTATGATTTTATTGATAATATATTTGTACAAATATGAATATCAATTGTTGGATGTTTGAAAAACACCCCATGGTGTAGAGCCATGAAAAAATGTGATGACTTATTTGGGAAGTTTTGGTTTCAAACCTCAAATATTTTTTGTATAAATATTTCTTCTATTTATTTAGTTTTTATTGATAGTTGGACTTTACAAGATCCTACTATGGTTATTAATGTAAATTATGGGTCTTCTCCATCTTTTTTACTTTTCCTGATCAATTCAGAATCCTTTTCATTGAAACGATGTATATATTTGTATACAAAAGAAAAAATTGATACATATTTTGAGCTATTAGTCATACTATTATATGAAAAAATTTCAAAATAGCATTGGGATCAAGTGGAATGATGTAAACCGCATGTTTCACCCTATCAAATATGACACATTGAAGATACATGGCTAGGGAGTTAAGATTCACCATGGTTTCTAATGATGACATTCAGTGCCTAAGGAAATGTACTCCATGGAGATTCCAATTCCATGTTAATGCATCATTGATAGAGGTACCATATAATTTTCATCAACCTCTTTATATTCATTGTTTTAATCTTGAGTATTAACGACATAATTATACAATCCATATTATATTCCTACAAGTTATAAATACAAAATTGCACCGTGTTATACAATACACATGTCTGATTTTAATCAGACACACATAAGGTGTGATATGATATTGAATTAATAATAAGGTATCAATTTTAATTAGAATATTTATCCTATAATGAGTAAATGAATACTATGTGATCCTTATTAATGTACTCATTATATTTATTTCATGATATTATTAATTTCTATTAGAGTGGTGTTCTTTTGATTATTTTTGATGGTATGTGTGAAACAGTTATTAATGATATGTGTCAAAAAATTATTATCCAATATATATAATACATTTATTATTAGATTATGAAATATTATATTTTTATATGAGGATATGTAGGAATTCATGGTTCCACCAATTTACATTTTGTTTTATATTTTCATTCAATAAGAGGTTTTTACACCCTCTCTATGATTAGGATGTAATCATATTAGGATATATCAATATAGTAATGAAAGATGTAGATTTAAATTGATAATATTATATGGATGGGTTCCATAAAACCTCAAGTGGTTCCCAAAATTTTACTACTAAAATTATTAATGAATGATTATGGTGTTTTCTGTTTATATATTGATTATTGTTATTAAACATTGTTGCATTAAACTACTAATATATCCTCCAAATGGATAATGAAATCTTTGATATTTTGAACCGTGAAAAATTATAGCTACAGTTGTTTTAACAATATTGTAATCATTAAATAATCATGATTAAGTAATCTATTCTAAATAAATCATCCACATATCATTATTGTATATTTATGTTATATAAGATACCTTTTTATGCAATAATCAACCAAATTGTTTTTATACATACATTTAATTCATTATTTCAATAGTTTAGATATTTTATTTTTTATTTTATATAAATTAAATTAAAATTTATTTAATATTAGTGGAGGATGATATAAATAATAATAGTATTTTTATATGGTTCCACAAGTTATATCATCCTAATGATAATATATGCATGATCAATTTCATTATATGTGTGGTTTATTTCATAGGCATTATTGTGGCATAGTTGGGAAAGTATTTCTTTTAATGAAAGTGTATGGTAGTTTTTATTGGATGTTTCCAATTATTATTATAGAGGTTTATATTTTTATAGCCCTTACAGGGTCATAAAGAATGAATTTACCAAATTTATCTAGGATTGAGGACCATTTAACAAAAAGGATGAAAATGGACTTTTCCTTCATATGGACATCCCATTTCTAGGAAGTATTTGAATATATTATTGAGAATATAGTAATCAATCTACATAATTATTTTTGAAGAATGGTTATTGTGGTATAACATCTTTTGAAATTCTCATTAATTTTTTATTTTAGGTGTCTTTATTTATTAGAGAGTGGTGTTGATTTATCAGTACAAATTATATGGAGTAATGAATACAAAGATACAACTTATGATCATTATAATTTTATTATCATGATTTACCTCAATACATTTAAATATTTTATTATCAATTGATATTATGGGGTATAAAATAATCATAAGTACATATGATATATCTTCTATCAACATGACAAAAATAATTCTTTGATGTGAATGATACAGTTATTATAGGATTATGATAAAAATAAATCCTGCACTCTATGAAATGTTTTTGTGGCCACTAGTTCAATAATTACGTTGTCACAAATGGATATTTCACATGATATAAGAAACAAACTTATTCACTGTGTCCCAATACGCGTTGTTGGTATGCTAAGAGTTCCACCCCAACACTACCAAAAATATTCTTGGGCATGGTGACTAACATTGAGTTTGGAAATAAAATAATATTGGAGGGATTAAACCATATCATCATACTATAGAATCCCAACTCTAATGAACAATGATTAGTGGTAATAGTATCATAATAAAAAGATAATCAAATTAACTGAATTAAATGTATATTAGAGACATCAAGAATAAACATATTTCCATATAACAAAAAAATGACATCCATCAATCTAAAAACATTTGGAGGCTTCACATAGATGTAATGTTTTTTAACCGATCTTCAACCGTAATCCCCAACACCACATTAATAATCACTATATAACACCAAGATACAACATTCATTATTATTCATTAGATCTAAAATTGTAACACCCCTGGTAAATAAATAATATGAAATTTTTATATTTATCCGTATTTGTGAATACAATATTAATATTACTTTAATGGGAATGCTATACTTGATGGCGTACCCAATACGCGACAATGAGTTCCTTTGAAATCTTACGTTGCACTCTAATAATAAAATAATATTATTTTAAATGGTAGTTAACGCTTAGCCATTGTAATGGTGGGAAAGAACATAACTAAATAAAAAATGATTATAAATGTTTTTCAAATATTTTTACTTTCATCCAATAAATGTTAGAGGCATAAAATGCAAATGAATCCAATTTTAAGCGTAAACACTCTAATATTCTTTAAAAGGTCGATTAACTGCCTTTTGATGACAAAACTCTTTTAAATCCACATTTTGACAATTTTATGTGTTATATTTGGAAAAATAAAATTCTACTTTAGAATCGGGACATCAAAATTTACCTTGTGTAAATTTTTGGTATTTTTCCGATAATGATCATTTTTTAATGAATATTGAAAAATGTTGTTTTTTAATTCAAAACCTCTTTTTAATATAATTTATTTATATGATTATATTATATTTTGAATTGGTTATAATGTTAAATTATAATATATTTTTACCATTTAATCCAATAGTGGTCTTTGGAATTAATTTCATCTTGAAATTAGACTTAAACTAGTGTCAATCTTTGATACTTATTATTTCATAAAAACACGCTATTTGCTCTGACAGTGGGAATTAATTATTAAATTAATTAATTTAACTTATATGTTGTGAATTTTGTAAAATAGACATCATTTTTGAATTCGTAATATCAAATATAGCTTAGGGTGAATTTTTGGTATTTTTCCTGAAAAACTTCAATTTTTGATGAATAGTGAAACCACAAAGTGGTAGTTTAAAAACTGATTTTTCGTTTAAATGAAACTTTACCACTTCTATGATTTCAATTTCAAAAATTGGACATACATGGTTGTCATTAAGATGTAAAATGTGGTTCAATGGGATTAAAATAATTTTTTGGTGAATAGTAACTTTTATGTTTTTAATCGCGATTAGAGGTAATTAGTGTAATTTAAGGTAAAAATAATGTTTTAATAATATGAAATGACCTAGAAACATGTCCTACCCTTATAGGATGTGTCATGGCCGACCAATAATATCCATGGGTCATCTTGGGGACCCCATGGAGCCACATTGGTAGGAACATGACATAAATAACGTTTTATTTAAAGTTAAAATAAAAATGTCACAAACATGAGTTGTTTTACTAAAACAATTTTTACATGGGGTTATACAAGTTAGAGTTTTGACTATAAATAGTAATTGGAAAGCTAAAACGATTTCCTACATCATAGTATATTTTTTAGTAAATTTTAGACATTAAATAAATTAACTTATTTATGACATCATGATGATGCAGCGATTACCTCATTATTTAACGATTTAAATAAAATGAAAAGATAATGTAAAATCTAATACCTAAACATGTAAAAAACCTATTGTATGGGTGTATTTCGAACCCTTATCACCTTATACTAGAAATATATCAATTTGGGACCTTTAATATCCGAAAATCATTTGAAAATAATGTATCTTTTGTTTACTTTCCAAGAGTGCCCCTCCTCTCCTCTTATAAAAGGCCCCCACCTCTACCACCATACACACACCTCTAAAGCCTTTGGATCGGACAAAACCTTACCATTTCATCTCTTCAAATCCCTCTCTTCATCAATGTAGCCTCACTTTGGGCAGAAGCCTTTCCAAGGAAGCCTTTGAGCTCAAATAAAAAAGAGTTACCCAATTTAAAGGTAATGTCTTCCCTTGTGTTCTTTTGTTTTATTTTGCTTCTCCAACCCTTTAAACTATTTTTATTCCTTTATTTTGTAACAAAAACAGTATCTTAAATATACTAGGATGTTTTTATGTGAAGGATTCGAGCTACACTTACACACACCTTCGTCTAATGGTTAAAGAACATACTGTTTCCGTGGATGGCGTATTTCTGCCTCACGATACGATGATTGTTCAATCTTCTCTTAACAACATTCATGGTGGCCATTATGATGTCACTATATTTTATATATGATATATATGGTATTTATGTTTTCTATATGATTCTGAATTTTATATTTAAAACATGACTTTATGCTTTTCATGTTGTGAAAATGCGATAATTTCATACGAGGAAGTGTGGACTACCGCCCCCTCAAGTGATGTGACTCATTCATGCAATACATGGAATGTATAAAGAATGAAATTAATGAACATATGAGACCTATATAACATATATATTATACTTTAATTATAATATATATATCACTCAATTATTTTTAATTAATATGACAAATAAATGAAAGTAGCATTCATGCGTACGTACGGCTTACCGTCTCCATGAATGATACATTTCATTTCTTATCTCCAAGTGTTATGTACTATTATAAGTACATATATATAATGGATATATATGTCATACATTACATATAAATTATGGATATCATTCTTGAATTATAATATATATATATCTCTTTTAACTTTATTTCCATTAATATGACAAAAAAATGAAAGTAACGTTCATGCATACGTATGGACTACTGTCTCCATGAACGGTGCTTTTAATTTTTTATCTCCAAATGTTATGGAATAGTAAAAAATGAATATTTACTAGATATATATGATAATTAAAACATTAATACTATTCTGGAGATGATGTACCAATAACTACATGGAAAATTCTTCTCCAACAAGTTCAATCTTTACTCATGTACTGAACATCGACAAAAATGTCTGATATGAACTCACTTTACTAACCAATTATTATAACATTATAATATGTGATATGAAATGAATAATAATATTTAAATGAGGTCCTTATGTAATTATAAATTGACCATATTTTATTATTCAGGATATTAAAGAACTATCGAGTCATGTCGGACATGAGGTATGGGATCTTACCTCCCTCTTTCTTTTTAAGCACTCTCTTTTATGTCATTTCCTTTAAGCTAATCTTTATTATGTTTGGGGATGTTCATTTATATTCATATTACTGTAATTTTTATGTTCATATGATGAGAGACCCTATTTGATCTCATCAAACCATTTTTGGAAGTTTTATGTGGCGCCGTTAGGCTGCCGAGTTTTCGTAAGGGATTTTTCATCTCACATTTATTCACGTGACATTTATGATACGTTTGCCACTATTTCCTTTGAGTGGTGTATGTACTACCCATTATTATACACTTTGTGTAATATAATTTCTTTTATGGGTATTTACATGTTCATTGTATGACCCTTCTTCCATGGGGTGTATGTTTCGAAAGTTACCCAACTCGGTAAGGGGACCTTTCACCCTCCTCTTTATAAAAGACTTCTTTGTTATGTATTTCAATTCACATAATATTATGTTGGGATATGTTATTCTATATCCTTATTTATGTAAATTTTATGTCCAAGTGATGAGATACCATTTTCTCTCTCATCAACTCATTTTCGGAATTTTAAAGTGACGATGTTAGGCTGTCTGATTTCTCTAAGGGAACTTCTTAACCCACTTTCAATTCTTTGGGTTAAACCTCAATTTCATTATTTTATTATTATAATATTATGTGTGGAATATCTATGTTGTAATTTTCACAAACCTTTGTGTGTATATACTACTTCTACAAAAAATCATCTCATTGATAAATTCTTAGGAACTTGTATGGGAAATCATAACTCAATATCATTTCATTGAGTTAAATATCTGTCTCATTGGTTTTGTTTTTCCAAGATTATGTGTGAATGACCTATGATTGTTTCACACTTAATATCCAATTATATTGGGTGTAGTTATATTTCTCACACATAATTATGTGATATATTTATCCTAAATTTAAGGATACCATCTTTATAATGGATTTCATCTCAATTAACATTTCCATTGAGACTTCATTGTTGTTATGCACCAATTCACTCTTATATGGTGTGTATACTGTCCTTTGAAATATTATATCATGAATACCTTTATTCTCATGATATTATAATGTTCATATTAAATGTTATTATGCAATTATTTGTATTCAAGAGTCTCTCATTGTGTTAAATACTCTTTAACAAAAATATCATTTTAAATGTTTTCAAGATTCATTATTCTAAATCTTTATCTTTAATGTCCATGTTTTCAAAATGTTTTTCAGTATTAATTTATAAGGGCATTAATGTCTTAAAATTATAATTCCATTAAAATATTCAAAGTGGTATGGGTCACTTTGATTCACAAATCTCTTTTAAATGATTTTTGAAAATGGATTGATTAATTCAATATCTTGGAATTACTTATTGGGATTAAAAATGAAATGTTTTTATTGAAATGTTTATATTTTCAATATTTTATGTGTAATGATGGTACTTGGACATTTTACGGGTGGTTATGTGATAAACCATATGACAGGTGGTGTCGTGAATACCAGGATGGGTGGTTACGTTATAACCTCCAATGCATTGGGTATGGAAGTCGGCCGTATGGCTATTCCATTAAGTATGTGTGAAAGTCGACGATATGGTTATTCCATTTAATTATGTTTATGTCCCAATTTACCTTTATATGTTATGTGTTCTTTATATGGGTTTTATGGTAATAGTTTGGTTACGAAAGGGTATGTAATGGTCTTTTATTCATTGAAGAGTTTTTTACTACTTCATAAAGGTGAAAATTATTACATTGATAAAGTATACATGGTTTACTTGTTGTTTTGAAAAACTAATAGTTTTCATTCTTTGTGTATCCCTTACAAAGAGTTTTATGCTCACCCCAAGTATTTTGAAATGTTTTTCACAGGACTTAATGTGGAATAGGGTCATGGATGGGATCAAGGGAAAGTGATGATATGTAAAACATGGAACTAAACATGCTTCTTTATAAGAGTTTATATTTTATGAAAACTTAGTAGAAGTGTCTACATTGTAATCTTTTGAGATGTAATAGTTATGTACTAATTCTCTAAAACTCTAAACCATGAAAAGATCCTCAATGTGAATTATTCATTTAATTCAATATTAAGTAAGGTTTAAGGCTGGGCCTTATAGTTGGTATCAAAGGTCAGTTTAGATAACTTTAGAGGTTAGGGTATTCTCTAAGCATAAGGGACATTACCATAATGGTTAGGATTTCAGAAAGAGTCCTAGTTTTAGATAAAGTGAATGAGTAAGTATATCTTAGTGTTTATCTTCCTCATTAGTACATGATGATTTTGTTGATATACGCACACTGACATTTCTGTTTTTAGTAAATGGATGGATCAAGCAGGCACCAAAGTAACAATGGGATAGATGGAAACTGTGGTGGTTCTCTGATTAAGAGACTGGATGAAATGGGGGATTCAATGAGGAATCTCATGGTTGTGCTAAACCAACTATCAAGGATTCATGATCAACCACTTGAACCTTTGTGAGTTCTCTAATGCATCGTGTACGAGATGACCAACTCGATGTGGAAGTTCAGGTAATAATTATAATGGTAACCAATAGGGTTTATATGATCCTTACTTTTTAGGTAATTATGGGTTACTCTATGATATGATGGAAAATGAAAGGCATGAGATAAAATTGATGATAAAATATGTTATGATCATTTTTGAAGATTTTATCTCGTTTTGGGGAATGTTTTAAGAATTATGTAGTTTTGGAAAAAGGACAACACGTAGACTGTGTGACAACCCGTCACGTCGGACAAACCTGTGGGAATCGAGCTCACAACCAAAGTGCGACTGGTATTTATCGCCTACCACTGGACTACGTGAAGTCCCTGGTTAGTTTGACTAATTCTTTTTAGTTAGATGATTTTAGGAATCAAGAGTATGTTTATTTTGGGTTATCTATGGAAATGATTAACCTATCATGGAAGATATGTGATTAGGTTAATTAATTTTCAATATAAGACTTTAAGAGAAACTAATATTATTTTTAGATAAATGTTAATTTTTACCTTGGAAGTCTATGTGATTAAATCCTTCAAAAATTTGTGTTTAAATCATAGTTTGGTTTACTTTGAATAATTTTATGGACAAATTGTTTATTGAATGGTCTTTGTTGAACTTTGGGTATTGTTTGACAAATTTTGGAGATTAAGAATAGTTTTTTTAAAAGGATTATCCTTTTTGGGTATTATCTGATCTCATACTAACCTTTTGGTTTTAGTTTTGGTGAAGGTCTAAAGACATGGGAAGTGTATAGTTCACTTTTGTGGATTAGGTGATTCTCTAGAAGTTGATTATAGCTCTCTTAATGTAAACAAGTCATCCTAAATACTCATCTTTTTGAGAAACTATGAGTTCATGTAAGAAATATAGTAAAATATGAAAGTCAACATGACAAGTAAGTATGTTTCCTTATGTTTTAGTTATGCTAAAAAATAAATTCCTCAATGAAGAGTAACATAAGACAATAATGTTGTCTGTTAACTTTTCCTACTGGAGAATCCAATACCGTTTAACCCATCACATGTTTGTGATTTTAATATGGTTAACTTTCTCCTAGACATGTTTACTATAACTCTCCATCAGAACATGACCCTTTATTTTTTCCTCCATATCCATATTTTCATACAAGGAATCCTAGTATGGGTTAACTCAGGTGACCTTTGTACTTCCATTTCTTTCTATTAAAGTGATAATTTAATTTACTCCTTTTCTGATGTGGGTCTTTCAATGGAGTTTCCAAGCTCAATTTTGAAATTGCGAGGATGCAATTCCCAATAGGGGGGAAGGATGTAACACCCCAGGTAAATAAAGAATATGAAATTTTTATATTTATCCATATCTGTGAATAAAATATTGATATTACTTTAAAGGTAACGCTATGCTCGATGGAGTACCCAATACGCGACAACAAGTTCCATTGAAATCTTACGTTGCACTCTAATAATAAAATAATATTATTTTAAATGGTTGTTAATGCCTAGCCATTGTAATGGAGAGAAAGAAAAGAACTAAATACAAAATGATTATATATGTTTGTAAAATATTTTTACTTTCATCCAATAAATGTTAGAGGCGTAAAACGCAAATGAAACCAATTTTAAGCGTAAACACTCTAATATTCTTTAAATGGTCGATTAACCGCTTTTTAATGACGAACCTCTTTTAAATCAACTTTTTGAAAATTTTATGTGTTATATTTGAGAAAATAAAATTCTACTTTAGAATCGGGTCATCAAAATTCACTTTGTATAAATTTTTGGTATTTTTCCGATAAAGTCCATTTTTAATGAATAGTGAAAATATTGTATTTTAATTCAAAACCTCTTTTTAATCTAATTTATTTATATGATTATATTATATTTTGAATTGGTTTTAAAGTTAAATTATAATATATTTTTATTATTTAATCCAATAGTGGTCATTGGAATTAATTTCATCTTTAAATTGGACTTAAATTAGTGTCAATATTTTGATACTTATGGTTTCATAAAAACACGCTATTTGCTCTGACAGCGGGAATTACTTATTAAATTAATTAATGTAACTTATATGTTGTGAATTTTTTAAAATAGAAATCATTTTTGAATTCGTAATATCAAATATAGCTTAGGGTTAATTTTTGGTATTTTTCTGAAAAACTTCAAATTTTGATGAATAGTGAACCCACTAAGTGGTAGTTTAAAAACTGATTTTTCGTTTAAATGAAACTTTTACACTTCTGTGATTTGAATTTCAAAAATCCGACATGCATGGTTTTCATTAGGATGTAAAATTTGGTTCAATGGGATTACAATAATTTTTTGGTGAATAGTAACTTTTAAGTTTTTAATCGCGATTAGAGATAATTTGTGTAATTTATGGTAAAAATAATGTTTTAATAATAAGAAATGACCTAGAAACATTTCATACCCTTATTGTATGTGTCATGGACGACCAAGACAATCCATGGGTCACCTTGGGGACCCGATGGAGCCACATTGGTAGGAAAATGACATAAATAACTTTTTATTTAAAGTTAAAATAAAAATGTCACAAACATGAGTTGTTTTACTAAAATAATTTTTTTATGGGGTTATACAAGTCATATTTTTGACTATAAATAGTAATTGGAAATATAATAAGATTTTCTACATCATAGTATTTTTTTATAATTTTTAGACATTAAATAAATTAACTTATTTATGACATCATGATGATGCAGCGATTACCTCATTATTTAACGATTTAAATAAAATGAAAAGATAATGTAAAATATAAGACCTAAACATGTCAAAAACCTATTGTATGGGTGGATTTTGAACCCTTATCACCTTATACTCGAAATATATCAATGTGGGACCTTTAAAATTCTAAACTCATTTGAAAATAATGTAACTTTCTTTTACTTTCCAAGAGTGCCCCTCCTCTCCTCTTATAAAAGGCCCCCACATCTACCACCTTACACACACCTATAAAGCCTTTGGCTCGCCCAAACCCTGACCATTTCATATCTCCAAATCCCTCTCCTCATCATTTAATCCTCACTTTGGGCAGAATCCTTTCCAAGGAAGCCTTTGAACTCAAATAAAAAAGAGTTACCCGATTTAAAGGTAATGTCTTCCCTTGTGTTCTTTTGTTTTATTTTGCTTCTCCAACCCTTTAAAATATTTTTATTCCTTTATTTTTTAACAAAACAAGTATCATAAATATACTAGGATGTTGTTATGTGAAGGATTCTAGCTACACTTACACACACCTTCATCTAATGGTTAAAGAACATACAGTTCTTGTGGATGGCGAATTTCTGCCTCACGAAACGATGATTGTTGAATCTTCTCTTAACACCTTTCATGGTGGACATTATGATGTCACTATATTTTATATATTATATATATGGTATTTATGTTTTATATATGCTTCTTAATTCTATATTTAAAACATTACATTATGCTTTTCATGTTGTGCAAATGCGATAATTTCATACGAGGAAGTGTGGACTACCGCCCCCTCAAGTGATGTGACTCGTTCATGCAATAAATGGAATGTATAAAAAATGAAATTAATAAACATATGTGACCTATATAAAATATATACTATACTGGAATTATAATATATATATCTCTGAATTATTTTTAATTAATCTGACAAATAAAAGAGAGTAGTGTTCATGCGTACGTACGGATTACTGTCTCCATGAACGGTACATTTCATTTCTTATCTCAAATGTTATGTACTATTATAAGTACATATATATAATGGATATATATGTCATATATTACATCTAAATTATGGATATAATTCTGTAATTATAATATATATATATATCTATTTTAACTTTAATTCTATTAATATGAGAAAAAAATGAAATTAGCGTCCATGCGTACGTATGGCCTACCGTCTCCATGAACGGTGCTTTTAATTTTTTATCTCCAAATGTTATGGAATAGTAAAAAATGAATATATACTGGATATATATGATATTTAAAACATTAATACTATTCTTGAGATGATGTACTTATAACTACATGGAAAATTCTATTCCAACAAGTTCAATTTTTACTCATGTACCAAACATCGACAAAAATGTATGATATGAACTCACTTTACTAACCAATTATTTTTAAATTATAATATGTGATATGAAATGAATAATAATATTTAAATGAGGTCCTTAAGAAATTATAAATTTATCAAATTTTATTATTCAGGAGATTAATGAACGATCGAGTCATGTCGGACACGAGGTAAGGGATCCTACGTCTCTATTTCTTTTTAAGCACTCTCTTTTGTGTCATTTCCTTTAAGCTCATATTTCTTATGTTTAGGGATGTTCTTTTATATTACTATTACTGTAATTTTTATGTTCATATGATTAGAGACCCTATTTGATCTCACCAAACCATTTTTGGAAGTTTTATGTGGCGCTGTTAGGCTGTCGAGTTTTCGTAAGGGATTTTTCATCTCACTTTTATTCACGTGACATTTATGCTACGTTTGCCAATATTTTATTTGAGTGGTGTATGTACTGAACATTATTATACACTTTGTGTAATATACTTTCGTTTATGGGTTTTTACATCTTCATTGTATGACCCCTCTTCCAAGGGGTGTACGTTTCGAAAGTTACCCAACTCAGAAAGGGGACCGTTCACCCTACTCTTTTTAAAAGACTTCTTTTGTTATGTCTTTTAATTCACATACTATTATGTTGGGATATGTTATTCTATATCCTTATTTATTTAAATTTTATGTCCAAGTGATGAGAAATCATTTTATCTCTCATCAAATCATTTTCTGAATTTTAAAGTGACGCTGTTAGGCTGTCAAATTTCTGTAAGGGAACTTCATAACCCACTTTCAATTCTTTGGGTTAAACCTCTACATCTTGATTTTATTATGCCAATATTATGTTTGTAATCTCTATGTTGTAATTTCCACAAACCGTTTTTTGGATATACTATTTCTACACATAATCATCTCATTGATAAATTATTACAAACTTGTATGAGAAATAATTACTCAATCTCATTTCATTGAGTTAAATATCTATGTCAGTGGTTTTGTTTTTCCATGATTTTGTGTGAATGACCTATGATTGTTTCACACTTAATATTCAATTATATTGGGTGTATTTATATTTCTCACACATAATTATGTGATATAGTTATCCTTAATATAAGGATACCATCTTTATAATGGATTTCATCTCAATTTACATTTCCATTGAGACTTAATTGTTGTTATGCACCAATTCACTCTTATATGGTGTGTATACTGTCCTTTGACATAATATATCATGAATCCCTTTATTCTCATGATATTATAAAGTTCGGATTAAATGTTATTCCGCAATTATTTGTATTCAAGAGTCTCTCATTGTTTTAAAAACTCTTTAACAAAAATATCGTTTTAAATGTTTTAATGATTCATTATTCAAAATATTTATATTTAATGTCCATGTTTTCAAAATGGTTTTCAATATTTATTTATATGGACATTAATGTTTTAAAATTATAATTCAATTAAAATCTTCAAAGTGGTATGGGACACTTTGATTCACAAATATCTTTTAAATGTTTTTTGAAAATGGATTGATTAATTCAATATCCTGTAATTACTTATTATGATTGAAAATGAAATGTTGTTATTGAAATGTTTATATTTTCAATATTTTATGTGTAATGATGGTACATGGACATTTTACGGGTGGTTACATGATAAAACATATGACGGGTGGTGCCGTGAATACCAGGATGGGTGGTTACGTTATAACCTCCAATGCATTGGGTATGGAAGTCAGCTGTATGGCTATTCCATTAAGTATGTATGGAAGTCGACCGTAGGATTATTCCATTTAAGTATGTTTATGTCCCAAAAGGGTAAGTAATGATCTTTTATTCATTGAAGAGTTTTTTACTACTTCATAAAGGTAAAAATT
This sequence comes from Viscum album, assembly GCA_963277665.1. Lineage (NCBI taxonomy): Eukaryota > Viridiplantae > Streptophyta > Magnoliopsida > Santalales > Viscaceae > Viscum > Viscum album. The sequence goes on along the minus strand of OY728140.1, from coordinate 1,813,950,445 downwards.
ATTACATTGATAAAGTATACATGGTTTACTTGTTGTTTTGAAAAACTAACAGTTTTCATTATTTGTGTATCCCTTACTGAGCTTTTTATGCTCACCTCAAGTTTTTTGAAATTTTTTTCACAGGACTTAATGTGGAATAGGGTCATGGATGGGATCAATGGAAAGTCATGCTATCTAAAACATGGAACTAAACATGTTTCTTTTTAAGTGTTTTTATTTTATTGAAATTTAGTAGAAGTTTCTACTTTGTAATCTTTTGAGATGTAATAGTTATGTCCTAATTCTCTAAAACTCTAATACATGAAAAGATCCTAAATGTGAATTATTCATTTAATTCTATATTAAGTAAGGTTTAAGGCTGGGCCTTATAAAAATTCTTATTAAACTCCAAATTGAACTGGGCCAAATCTTATATTTCCTTGGACGTCATAGAAAAAGGCGATTTAGAATAAAACTTGTGTAAGGTATTAGATCAGAATACATTGTTGGATAAATCAAAAACCAATATATAATTATATTATGACATTGAAATGTAGTTCCTATATTACTAGAGATTCTATATGTCATAATCATGAATGAATAATAATTCAGTCATATTATGTATCATTGATGTATATAATTTCTGTTTGTATTATATATTACTATTGAAAGTCATTATAGATTTTTAAATAGGGGAGCTAATAAAAAATATGATTCTAGAAATATTTATATTGTCGTGGGATAATCCCACATCCTAAAACAATATTTCAACTATGTAGTGTTTCCAATCAAATAAATAGTATGATTTTCATTCCCAAAACATATCATTTTTTACCATGAAAAATTACTAAATAATATATTTCACCCCAAAAAAATCGGATAGACAAGAATATATGTATAAAAAATAACAAAATTCTATTAATCTATTGAAAATATACATTGGATGAATAATATTCATTTTCTTCATATAAAAATGAGAGGAATTAACTGAAAAGTATTGTGGTCCATGAAAAAATATGGGGTTATTTAACACATTTTGATCTTGAATCACTCATCTAGACGACTCGATATTTATTCCTACAATGGATCATGAAATCAAAAATAATAATTTGAATGTATAAATAATATGTGAATCCAGAAAATATTTAATAATAATATTATTATATATATATACATATATATAAAAGATATCTTAACATGGATTACCCCTACCCAATAAAGATTCATGCATCCCCATAACTAAAAATAATTTTTCTATATAATTATCCCATCTTGTTATTGTATCCTTTTTATTGTAATTTATTATTTTCATTATCCCTATATTTCATGGTATTCTAGTTCAATTGAATTGAACTCGTAGTCTAACCCTTGATTGGCATCAACTACTGACCACTTGTGACAACACTATCAGTTTAATTCTATATTCATGCATGACACCATGTTATCTCACACAACACTATTATGTGAAAATTAAATTACATGGTTAAACATCACACTCCCCCAACATTCAAAGACCTGATCACTAATTGGAATGCCTCCCACCACTACTACACAACCCTTTCAACCTATCTCAATACAGTAACACTCTTCTCTTACTAACCACCTATTCTTATGTCATTATAATATAGACACACTTTGTTACCACTAAATAAATACCTCACTACATATCAAATTTCTTGACTAGGGGGGAGGGGGGTTGAACCTAGTCATTGGATCACACATCATGCCATACTAGAATGAGTAGTTATTGAGATTCTACTGATAAATATGGGGTCCAATACATCACATATATTCTTGAAATAGAATAAAAAGTCATTATTGATGATAAATACTAGTATAGGGACGAAATTTTTAAAATGGTCAGAATTAATATGAAATAACGATTCACTACTCGATCAAGAAAAAATGGCTAATCGTTTATTCCTTTAATCATATGTGAAATTTTATCCATGTTCTAATCCCGATGATCTCCTTTGACCCCTTCTTCAATAGACTGTGTTTTTTACCAATACCATATATAAGGGGTTAATTATGAATTTAATGTGGTTAGTTGGTTTATAAAATTAATTACATTTAATTAAATATCATAGTTATTTTTCCCATTTCCACCCACAGAACCTTAGGAATAACTCAAAATATCTAACTCCTATTCAATAACAATATTTTAAAACTCAATGGTATTCTTATATTTACTATTAAGGAAATAGAATTGAATGAAAATTTATTGTCAAAAAATTACATGTGGTAAATAAAAAAAATACTATTTTTATGGTTAATATATTTTCATTGATACCGTGTCTTTTCTAAAATACCACATAATCTAAAAAAGGTAAATTTCATTCCTTATAGTAAAAATTGTTTCAACTAATTTTATTTATCCTCATCTTAGGTTATATAATATTTTACCAGTAGCGAGGTCTAATTAATTCAACACTTAATATTTTTATTTGTACCAGCATGGATAAAACATATTCAATACATCATGAAAAACATAAGAACTTTTCTTCACTAAAAATTAATCTATTAGGGATTGAAAACAAAGAAGAATAGAAATATCATGTGGTAAACCTACACCGACTAATTTATATTATTAAAATGTGGTTATTTTATATCTAAATTAAATCAATAATAAAACATATGGGAATTAATCATCACATTGAATTCACAATGATACCATATCTAACTATATCGAATCATGAACAATGTGGAATCACAAATCAAATATGACTGAGTCGTTCCCTAAATCAACAAAAAACCCATATTCTCACATAACTTCCATCTATCCACATTGACCAAAATACAACCATGAATCATTTATAACTATATAAATAGGTTCCAATGAAAATATTAACATTGTAAAGATAAAATCATTCAACATATTTTATTGGTAATTATTGTTGTTATTCATATAAGAACATCACATCCACAATAAAATCCTAACATCGAACATGTAAAAATTACACACCAGCATCAGAAAATATTCGTAAAAGATATATCTCCAAATTAAATATTAGAGCATCTTTCATTCACCTAACCACAATTCACATGCATCTATGTAGAAATATAATAACCGAAAGGTGATCTATGAAAATTTTTCCCCCTTCAGTATTCACAATAATGATCCATATGTTTGAGTTGGTTCTCTAGAACCAACATCTATGTACGTTATGATAAACATGTATTTATCAATTTGAATATTAATAAACTAATTATCTAATCATTATATTCATTCTACATGACATAGTATTCTCTAATGTTCAATGAATATATGTCACACTAAAAGGGCATACCAGCTCCCCACTATGATGCGAACCCGATAGTGCTACAACATTATTCATTAATATATTTTATTTAGACAAATGATATCATTTGAGGGAAAAACATTATTCATTCTATCATGGGTGGAGACTCATATGTCATTGGAGAACCTTCAAATCTTTTTTTAAATTGGTAATATTTAGTAGGATTTTATGAGAATATGACTCGCCTATAAGAAATCCACATTAATACATTCAAAGTTTTTCCCTAACTGCTGACGAAATTATTGGTCCTTAGACATTAAGATTATTATTATCTAATATTATGAGTCACACACATTGGTGTATTATGGAAAATAGTGACAAAAAATGTTTTCAGTGAGGTAGGATATGTTGGGTGCATCACAAGAAATATTTCATTAATGAATAATGAGAGAAAGGATTTTTTACTTTATGTTCATTAACAGATGTGAATGACACAATTAATTTTATGGAAATTATGTATCCTAAATATATCTATATCCAGGTGTTCTATAGGAATGTTCTATTTTGGTAATGTCATTGAAAGAGATATCATGACCATAGGTTGATCACAATACCATGAAACCTTCTTGATTATAGATATTGCGATAATGGGATTATATTACATGGTATGTAAATGTATGAGGTGATATATTGATGCAACAATAACATCTTTATTTATGAGTACATTGTCATGTTCCTAGATGATATCTTTATAATTTATTCTACTTTCCCTAATGCCACTAATATAGAGGCCTAGAGGGTCACACACTATGTGTATTCAAAATATTGTTTAAATAATATATATATATATATATTTATTTTTTTTAAAGATAGAATAAATATTATTCTTAAACGAGGATGATTTTTTTTCTTTAATGCTTCATCGCATTATTTAGGACACATGTTATTTGAAAAAATATATTATGAGAGGAATCTTTAATAAATATTTAATTTACATTCACTGAATTTAATTTTTTTATCTTTGAATAATTCATAGATATTAATATAATAGATAAATAGTTATTTTTCAATGATTGATATATATTGTGGTGGAATGCGAGACTGGTTGTAATTGTCTAGTGATAAATGATAATATTGAATATTAGTAAATTAAATAATATTTAATTATAATTTTCTTGTTAATTTCATGTTGATAAATAATAATATTTTTCTTTATGTTTCACATTTGGTATTTCAAGGATTAAATAAATAATTATGGGAACTTTTAAAATTATTTTATTTTAATGCTTGAAATATAAGAACCAAATTATGCCATTTTTTTCAAAACCCAATTCAGTTGTGCCCACATTTCTTGTAGAATCCTTTCATGAATAGAGATCCCCCTTCTCTTATAGTGCCCGCAAGAATGATGAGAAACCCTCATGCACCAGATCGAGGAGAATTATTTTGAAAAGATTCATGAGGTGATCAAGGTGGACGATGCAACCACATGTATAATCTATGATACCACCTGAAGACTTCTTTGGGGATGTCAAGAAATTCTTGGATCATGTGTGGGTAACCACTATAGGAAATGTACACTTATTTTCTACAACCCAATAATGGATCATTGCATATCAGATTCATAAATGAATATTGAATTACATATAGGAAACTCTTTTTCTAATTAAATTACTAATAAATAATATGTGTTGACCTTCTCTCTCCCTCTCTTGTTTCTTGTATGAGTACCATTGTCTGATCTCATTGATCCATTCCATTTATCACTACATTTATCAATACACAGATATTATATTTGTCATCAATCTTGACAAAATCATTTTTTATAACCATCCAATGCATGCTTCCTCTAATCTTGGAAGCTACTAGTTGAATTAGAGTGGGAAAATAATTATTTATAATTATTTAAAAATATTTGGTGATTTATGAATTTGTAGTTTAGTTTTTCAGTTCATGTTTAAAATTTCATATAATCTGAATTGTAACAACTACTTCTTCCTCCAACATTTCTCATAGATCTAATTAAAACAATTAATATAATGATTAAAATAAAATCAAGGAACTCATATAGAGGTGATAAGGTTTATTGGAAGACAACACAAAACTACATTCCATGTAACCAGAGATACACTCCATGTAGTCACATTCAACACATCAATATTGACATAGAAATCAGTTCAAGAGAGTGGTTTTATTACTTCATTATTTCACAATGTGTTCCTAGAATAAAATGGAGCATGGAAAACTATACTACACTCTGTGTGGCCCATTGGGTATGAAATGTAATCATATTGTTTTAGTGATGGGACTTCTATTCAATACATGGCCTACCCGACTGGTGATCATGTAAATGGGAGTCCATATGGCGTGTGTCCCATTGGACATGTCGTGTACTCAAAATATTCTAAGGAACACTTCAAACTCAAGTTCCTAGGCATATACCTCAGATAGACGATGAGTGGTGTACACACCAGGTAGATTAGATCTACAAGTCATTTACATATAAAATGTTATGAAGATTAAAATTTTATTATCTTACTATGTAAACCCTGAGACATATACTTGTGTCTAGTTGTAAATATATGACATTCTCTATGGCAGGTTTTAATATACACAAATAATTATATGTTTGATTAATATCTATGTAATGTTTAGATCTACATATCATATTTTTGTTTTATTAAAAGTAATCTCTCTATGTGCATTGAAACATAACACGAGACAGAAAAATCATGTTTTAGTGTAATCATCCATGATGTACACATTTTTAATGTATGTGGTAAGTCGTGTTTTAACTTTGTTATAAGAGTAAAATATTATATGAGTATAATACATGTTGGGTAGATTTGGATGAGGATTTACCATCATTCCTACAAGGTACATATATGTAAAATGTTAAATTTAATTGAATTTTTTTACTTTGTATAAATTTATAATAGATGATAATCTAATGTAAATTTAGATATGGATTCAGTTAAAAGTATTGATTAAATAAATATAATAATTAATCGATTCGAGCATGATTTAACTTAAATAATAATGACTAATTATAAAATGTTAGTTTTATTAAATTCGTAAATTGTTGCTTTCTAGTGTATGATCATAAGCTAGACTAGACCTTTTGTATGTGTGTGCATTAATTTAACTTAATATTAAATTAATTTTTTTCATGTGGGCCTTCTCTCTATTCATTATAGGGCATGTAATCCCATGATTTTGTTTATGTAACCCCTTTTCCCCCTCACATGTGTGTGTGTAAAAAAATAAGTAATGGGTGGAGCTTGCAAGCTAGTATAGGTTGTTCATGTTTAGAGCTGAGAAAAAACTTATCCAAGGAGATACAAAGGTGGAAATATGTAAATTAGAAAACCTGAACCTAAATTAATCCATGTTTTTATCCCCTAGATCAATATATATTATAGTAAATACTAGATAAAAAACCATTATAAAAATTAACATGATCATACCCAATATTCTATTTCTGTAAATTACATGTTTATTTCATTATGTATTTTTTTTGTGATCAAACAATTAATGAATTAACAAGCATGAAATATTGGACTAATATAAACCAACATATCCTTAACTTTTATCTTAGACATGGTTAATCACATAACTAATCCCACAAAATGTTAATAATCACGTGATGATGATAATAATAAATTGAAATTTACGCATAAAAGGGTAAAATAACTCAAAAAAATATTAATTCGGTATAGACTTATATTACATTCATTAAAATCATTCCAATGATATAAGTGAATGAGCAGCCAATGTTGGGGTGATTTTAATTATAGTGAAATTCAATCATGAAGTTTTGGGTTGACATAACATGGTTCACATCAATAGTTGACTACCAAAGTAGGACATTGTGAAATTGAGAGAAAAATGATGTGAAAATTATTATTAATGATTTCATGACAATGGAGTCAGCTTAAAAATCATGGAATTTTGAGTTATTGGAATTTGAATTTGGAAGGTCTACCTAAAAAAATTGAAGTTACTAGACAAATGGAAGTTTGTGTAATGAGAATGGACATGTGGTTCCTTTATAGTAGAATTTTTAAGAAACCTGATATTCCAAATCCAATGATAATGGATATTGGGATTTGATAAAATACTGGGAGTCTAATAAATATAATAAATATTTATTTGTCTAAATTTATCAAATATTATTTTAAACTTTTTCCATATTATTTTCTAAAAAAATAGATAAAATGAAATCAAAACTATCATTATGATCGATACTTGGAAATGAATCCCATCTGATTGGAACATGTTTCCAAGATTGGTGAAGGCACCTATGCTTCATTTTTCTCCATGAATGGAAATTGTATGTGATGGAAGAATCATAACCAGTGGATTAGTAATTAGGTCAGTGATGAATAGAAATATCTCTATGAGAAACATTTGAATGTTTCTACAAATGTTTAGTGATTCATTCTATCATCCTTGTCTAATATTATTTTAAATCCACATAAGGATATGGATTACTATAGTGTGATGTATCACCTTCACGATATCTATAAAGAGAACATAGGAAAATAGAGGTATCATATCCCCAACGCATTGTTCACAAATAAGCTTGGAGAGGCTCCACTAGCAGGACCACAAGTAGTATAGATTATTGGTTACATTGAATGCCTAGACATCATAAGGATTTAATTCCAAGGTGAGTTTCATATAGAGTTCATATCTTCATCACTAGTAAATACCTTCTCCCACATTATATTGAATTAAAATATGATAAATAATGAGAGGAGCCATTTGGAACTTATGAAATTAATTCTCTAAGTAGATAAAGGCATGGGTAGTGACAAACCATTATCCTATGTTATAAATAAGAACAGTATGGATAGAGAAAATGGGACCAAGACTTATAAACAGTCTAATTATCTTTCGAACCTTCCTACCAAAATGAATATGATCAATAATAATGGAAAGAAAAAGGAGGTGGTATTTTTTCATGTGTAAAATATGGCTAATGGAAGAGGAACTGCATCCATAAAAATGGGTATGGTAAAGGAGAAATCATTATTGGGTGAAATATTTCCATTTTTACACATTGGATACTAAATAAATCTTTTGGTACTCACATTTAAATCCAAATTGTGTAACCAAGTATATTTTGAATGATTTTAAATGAGATGTGGATTTAAGAGTGGCCAATGGAGGAAGGATGGCTGCCTTAACCATTAGTTACTAAAATCATTCATTATAAATGGTAATAATTTTGGTTTCAAGATATTATTATTATGTTCCTATAGTAACCATGAATAAAATTTAAGTGTCTTGATTATAAATAGATGGCTTTATTTTCAAATTTAGAAATAATATTGGTTACATTTACATGGAAAATATATTTTATGGTATAGAACTTTTAATAATAGACATTATTTGTTAAATTGTGAAAACCAAGTTTTGTTAGTCAATAAATAATCTTCTTCACATGACTTATATAACACCAAACTATGGAATCACTCTCTTAATTAGGTAAATGAGAAGAATTTTAAAAATCCTTGTCAAGATGTGTGTTTATACTCTTATGAGCCTTAACCACATTATAAGTGTCATGTTTATTTAATGGAAAAAAATGACCAAACAATTGTTTGGTGGATAGTGTGAATGTGCCATAGTGATTCTTGTATTGGTACACACTGATTTTTATGGACCATTTCCAATACCATATAGTGGTCGAAAGTCTTACTTCATAACTTTTACCGATGACTTTAGAAGGTATGTCGATATATACTAAATTTCATATCATTCCACGACCTTTGAGAAATTATTTGAATTCAAGAATGATGCAGATAATCTTATTGGTATAATGATTAAACAAATATTCAATCAGATTGATGTGGTTAATATCTTAACCAATATTTCATCTGTAATGCCCCGAACCCAGTTACCCAAAGTCTGTGCATTATTACATAATATTGTCATGATCACAAAAGATCAAGTCTTGAAACACCGATTAGTTTAGTAGCCATGGAAACACTAGATATATTTATAATTATTACATTACATCATAAAGTGAAAAAAACTACAACTACATATTTTTTTTCATATCCTCTCATACTATCCCTAGAGGTTATTCATAAAATACTTATTCGCAGCTTGGGGAAAATAAAACATTGGAAGGTGTGAGCACATATACTCACTAAGGATAACAATATAGCGGAAAATTTCATAAATATACATTAACATTTAAGGAAATGTATAACTAATACAAAAGCCTTTTAAACATGAACTTCAGAATAATATGGCAGTGATAAAATGAAATAATTCCATTTTCTTATTCACATGGATATTCTACTAGTCGAATAACCACATGCAATATCAATAAACACTTTCATAATAATGGAATGCATATTGCCAGACTATCAAAACCAATAGTCAAGGCCTTGTCCCAAGACTATAAATATGTTTTTGTCAAGACCTGTTTCCAAGACACTAGTTTGTCTCATGAGACCTACCGATGCATCGAGGAGCTATATCGGGCTCCACCCATCACCTATTATGTCCAGTGCATTCCTCATATGAAAAGGTTTAAACATAAAATAAACCTTCGTATTGAAAATAGCATACGAAATGTCAAAAATTTATCCATAAAACATGAATGGTATAAAAATAACAGATCCACAATCATACATATCACAAAACCTTCAACACATTATGTAGGTTTTGTATCATAATAAATCAACTTAAAAAAAACTTAAAATCCATCAAAGGATGATGACATAGATGAAATCAAAACTATTTGAGAGAAATATCTCTTTCTTTGAAATCATTTAAAAGTTACAAAATTATGAATGGAAATATTTAAATTGAAAATATTCTTATATGTTTGTAATGGAAGATTCGACAATTTTATAATGGCGTAAAATATCCGCACTTTCTGTATAAGTTAAAAAAGACATTCATACCTTACTTCCGTAAAAAATGTTAAAAGAAACTTGTTTGGAAAATGATGGAAATATTCTTTTATAAATATCTTATAAAAGTCAAAAAAGGGTATAAATGACTTTAAATCATAGTCTATAAAATGGTAAGACTGTTTTGAAATACATTTTTATGAAACTTGGATGTGGATGATAAAGGGGTCCTAGTAGATAATTACATATAAACAACCTCGGATAATGTAGAGATTGTGAAATAAACCCATACCTTGTACTTTTACATGATAGAGGGTAGGGTAACCTCATGTATAATAGTAAAATAATTGTTATTAAATTATATAATAATCATATAAATAAATATGCTATCATATATGATATTCTAATATTTCTTTGTTAATAATATTTTAGTATTATCGTCGTTTCTGGTGTTCACTTACTCATTTTATTTTATATGTTTTGTTACATAAGCCATGATTTTTATCCATAGGTTGTATCTTATTCATATCCAGAATGATATGAAGTCCTTAAACATTATTTTTCATCATCAAATGATAGTTATTCTTGAATGGATACGATGAGGAATGAATCTCATCGCATTCGTGGAGACGGTAGTCCGTACGAACACACGAGCGACAATATCTTTATTTTGATATTAAAATAATATATAATTTGATGGTGTATCATATATATCGAATAATTATCACATTATATTTATTATTTACATGAATAAGACATCATTATTATACCAATCCAAGTAATAATGTATAGAATAACAATTACACCACGACGTGGAGATGGTAAGCCGTACGTACGAACGTATGGTGACATGTCATCCAAGGGATGGATAGAATACAGAATATGGTTGTACCATATTTATAATAACATCGCAGTATATAGAATTAGCTAGAGTTATTATTTTATAATGGATATAACAAAGAAATAAGAAGTAGAAGATGAATGGAACTTGAAAGAGGGTGGTGAGAACATTATCTCTTCTTCGGGTTCTTCCTTTTGATTTGATCAAAAGGGCTCATTAGGATGGATTTTTGATCAAAATAAGGCCTCTAGGTTTAAGTGAGGGAATTTTAGACGATAATTGTGCATGTTTTGGCTGATCCAAATGTCATTGATGGTGTGAAATTTAGAGAAGGGGGAGTTCCCTTTTATAAGAGGGGTGAGGGGATCCTTAGGAAAAGTAAGAAATATTATTTTATAATAAATTCATATTTGGTTTCTATTGGCTAAAAAGTTACTTATTTCCAGGATAAGGTAGGTATGAGTTGAGAACCACCAAACCAATAGGTTTTAGAAAGGTTTGGGTCACTATAACAACCTTATATTTTAGTTTTAACTCTTAGTTAATTAGTTTCTCATTTACCATATCTCTTTGTATTTTTATATTAAATGGTTAATAAACTTACTATAAACTTCCAAGAGAACCCCAAGTGGTTCATTAATGTTACACCTATCATTATAAAAGTCTCTTGGATGAAAAATAGATTTTTATTAGTTGAATATCAATTAAGAATATAATATTTTTTTAAAAACTCTTTTATCTCTATTTTGAAACTATTTGGTATTTTGTTTTTTCTAAATTTATAATAGCATTATTACTTAGAAACTAATTCATTTGATCAACCCCAACATGTCATATTAACATAGAAAATTAGTGGAATTAATTAAAAGTCTCAAATTATATTTATTTGGGTATTTATAATATCAATTATTTTAATATTTCACTAATAAGGTAATTACAACATCATTATTGTGCCATAAATAAATTACATTATTTAGTTTCTAAAAATTATAAATAAAATACCATTACGTAGAAATATAATTATCTTTATAATTATTATTTATAATAGAATTTATCTTATGTATAACCCTATATTAATGAAAGTTTAGTTATTAAACATTGATTTTAACCCTTTTAACTCTTTATTGAATTAAATAATAATAAATGACCTAATCTAATCCATGTGGACCAAAAGATTCGTATTTTATTCCTAAGGTTGTTTTTGGTTGAATTATACTTAGACAATAAAATTAGGACATGTGTTAGGGTAATAATAATATCATTTTTACCCTTAATTACCCTATTTACATTTAACCATGGTAAATAAAAGTAAAAAGTTATTATTCATCAAAAATTATTTTTATCTTATTGAACCAAATTTTACTCCTTGATATTAACTGTGTCTCTTGTATTTTCAAAAATTCCACTCACAGAAGTGGTAAAATTATGTTTTATGTGAATTTGCAAATTCACCTAGGAGATGGGTAAATGATGGTGAAAAGTTCAATAAAATTTTTATATATATAAAATTATTATAAATTGACTCCAATGAATTACGTTGATCATATATAAGTATTATGTATCTATTTTTACCTAAAATAAATTTAAAAAAATTAATAATTATTTAAATAAAAATTCGGTTTTAAACTATGACCTATTGTTTTTTCACGATTCTTCAAAAATTGAAAGTTTTTAGAAAATACAAAAATTTGACCCTATGTTGATTTCGATATTTGGAATTAAAAAATGAAGTCCATTTTGAATGATAAAATTTATAAAATTTCAAAAACTGGGTATTACTATTCATAATGGCAAGTTTGATTGACCATGGTGTGTTAGAATCTCGAAGTTTCATATAATGCAAGCGATTGCATTATTAAAAGGGAAACGTACCATGGAAGCTTGGGATGTTAAATTCTCCCTTACTTCAAATAATTTTGTCCATGAAATTTCAAGAATACTACTGCATGAAAAAACTCGGGTGGTTCTTCATCATATGTTACTCGGGTTCCCACGTTGCCTCTTCTATCTTATAGTTTCTCCATAGAACTTTTACCAGATGAGTCGTCTGGTTTCTCAGCACTTGTTCTCTTTTATCAAGAATCCTGATAGGCTCTTAGCAATACGACAGATTGGGTTCTAGTTCTACTTCCCCATAATTGAGTACATGTATTGGGTCATGCATGTATTTTCTCAATAGTGATACATGGAACACATCATGAACTTCAGAGATATTTGCTAGCATTTCCAAACGATAATCTACAACCCCAATTCCTTCAAGAATTTCTAACGGTCCAATGTACCTGGGACTCAATTTACCTTTCTTTTCGAAACGTATTACTCCCTTCCCTGGACATGCCTTCATGAAAACCTGATCTCTTACCTGAAATTCCAAATCCGTCCTTTAGTTTTCAGCATAGCTCTTTTACCTACATTGAGATTCTTTGATGTGGTTTTGGATTACCTTAACCTTTTCCATCGTCTCCTCCACCAGTTCTGGGCCTACAAGTTTTTTTTCCAACACAATCCAAAAAGGTGGGTGTGCGACATCACTTTCTGTATAACGCTTCATACAGTTCCATCCGAATAATTAAATGGAATCTATTGTTATATGAAAATTCCACCAGAGGTAAATATTGATCCTACATAACCTGAAAGTCATGTGATCAAGATCTCAACATGTCTTCTAAGGTTTGAAAAGTCCGTTCTGATTTTCCATCAGTTTGGGGGTGGTAAGCAGTTCTCAAATGAAGCTTAGTATCCAGAGTTTTCTGAAGACTTTTCCAAAATCATGATGTAAAATGTGGATCACGATCAGAAACAATCGATAGGGGTACTCCATGAAGTCTCACAACTTCATTAATATATAGTATTGCTAGATGATCAAGTGGTAGATCTTTTCTTATAGAAAGAAAATGTTCTGACATGGAAAGACTATCAATAATGACTCATATTGAATTGTTCCTTCTAGGAGTCTTTGGTAGTCCTATGAAAAATTCCATCATAATATTATCTGATTTCCACTCTTGTTTGGGAAGAGGGTGCATGACGAAACTGGGCGGTTGCCTTCCAGATTTCATTTGTTGAAAAACCATACATCTTGACACAAAATCAGCAACATCCTTCTTCATGTTGTCCCACCAAAAATTTTCCTTCAATTATCTATACATTTTGGTGATCTTAGGGTATATATAGAAATTGGAACTACAAGCATCGTTCAACAATTTCCTTTTTAGATCAGGTATATTGGGAACAAAAATTCTCTTCCCAAATTTTAAAATTCCATCTTCATACGCAAAGCCACTCAATCTCTCATCATTCATTGCTTTAATCTTCTTTTGAAACTCTTCATCATCATTCTGAGAAATTTTTATTATTTCAAGTAAAGATGGGTTGCAACCATTTGAAAATTTATTGATGTTTCACCTTCCATGGTTATTCCCATATCCATATTTACTAGATCCATGTATATAGGTTCCTTTTCAACACTCATCTTGTTCAAAAATCCATGATATTTTCTGCTAAAAGCATCTTCCACCTTATTTGACTTCCCTGGGTGGTAGTGTATAGTGAAATCATAATCCTCGGGTAGTTCAAGACATCTCCTTTGCATCATGTTGAGTTCTTTCTATGAGAAAATATACTTCAAACTCTTGTGATCACTATAAATCTCAAATTTTTTACCATATAGATAGTGTCTCCATATCTTCAAATAAATTATTACATAAGCTAACTCAAGATCATGAGTAGGATATTTTTTCTCATGAATTTTTAGCTGTCGTGATGCATAGGAAATAACCCTATTATTTTTCATAAGGAAAAAACCAAGTCCTTTCCTTGAAGCATCACTATAAATAACAAACTCATCATTCCCCGATGGTAGTGTCAATATAGGAGCATTGAATAATCTTCTCTTTGGTTCATCGAAACATTCTTCACACTCTTTTGTCCAAACAAATTTAACCCCTTTACGTGTGAGCTTTGTTAATGGGTTAGCCAATCTGGAAATATTATGGAAGAAACATCGATAATAACCTGTTAAACCAATAAAACAGCGTACCTCAGTTATACTAGTCAGTGCTGGCCATTCTTGGATTGCTCTTGTCTTAGAAGGATCAATAGAGATTCCATCCATAGAGACAATATGTCTAAGAAAAGAGATCTTTTGAAGCCAAAATTCACACTTGCTAAACTTCCCATATAATTCATGTCTTCTCAGAGTCTTCAGGATAATGTGTAAGTGATTTTCATGATTTTCGTAGCTTTCTGAGAATACCAAGATATCATCAATAAATACCACTAAAATGTCATCATGATATTCCATGAAAACTCTATTAATTAGATCCATGAAAAAAGAGTGTGCATTAGTCAGCCCAAAATGCATTACTGTAAACTCGTAATGCTCGTACCTGGTTCAAAATACTGTTTTCGGAATGTCTTCCTTCTTCACACACAACTGATGATATCTAGATCGAATGGAAATCCTTGAAAATTTTGAGCTCCACGATGTTGGTTGAATAAATCATCAATGTGAGGTAGGGGATACATGTTTTATATTGTTATAGCATTGATCTCCCTGTAGTCGATACATATCCTCATGGATCTGTATTTCTTCTTAACAAAAAGGACAGGGGATCCCCATATAGAAACACCAGGGAGAATAAATACCTTATTACTCAAGTCCTCTATTAGTTTATTTATTTCCACTAATTCCATAGTTTCTATTCAATAATGTTTCGTTGATATGGGCCTTGATCTAGGAATTAAATCAATGGAAAAGTCAATCTCTCATTCTAGAGGAAGTCCAGGTAAATATTTTCGAAACACATCAACATATTCTCTCACAATATGCACATCATCTATTTTAACAATCCTTTCCTCACTCACAGTCATTTCATTCTCTTCCTCTCCAATAATTGAATTTAGTTGAGCTACTAGGGGTGGATCTAGATAAGAATTAGGTGGTGATGATTCTTCTCTAAAGATAAGGTGTTCCTTATCACCATCATCAAAAATCATAACCTACTTCTCCTTACAATAATTCTTCGCATCATGGTCTAAAATCTAATCCATATTGAGGATTATATCAAACTCAATCATAGGTATGACGATGAGATCAGCAGATAAAGAACATTTATATGCTCTAATGGGAACGGATTCACAAAACATTGTGGTGATGAAACTTCCCTTAGGAGTTTTAATTGACAACTCCCTTGTTAAATCAAATTGGAAATATCTAATTTTGGTAGTAAACTGGGATGATATGAAACAATGCGATAATCCATAATCAAATAAATCATTTTCTAAACTTTAAGAAACCGTTAAATTACCTTCCACCATGTCATTCAGATCTTCTACCTCAGCAGTATTGATAGAATAATATTTTCCTTGATCCCTTAGCCTTTTCTGAGGTAAGTATCCCCAACTCCTAGGAAATTAATTTCCATAATGTCCCATCTCCCTGAAATTTTAGCGCTGAACATTAGTAGCTTCTTTCTTCCCCATGTAATCATGATCTTGGTGGCCGTTTTCACCACACTTGTAAAAGAATCCCATTCAATGCAAGAAAGTGCCAGGGTGTTTCATCCCATATTTACTGCAGGATGGATATTCAAATTTTCCCTTCTTCCCCTAATTTCCATTTACAGAGTGATCAACATATCTCTTCTTCTCTTTCTTTGCATTAAATTCATAATACACAGAGAATTATTTTTCTATCTTGATAGCACATGAGACTATATCTTCGTACGAAAGGAAGGATTGTGACACTAATGCTTGACAGAGAAACAATTTTAACCCGTCAAAGAAACTATAAATCTTACTTCATGTGTTATGTATATAATCTGTTGCATTCCTTGGTAACCTTGTAAAGTTATACTCATACATTGTAATAATCTCATCCTCCTATTGCTTTAGACTCAGAAATTGTCTTTCCACATTCGTTCGATGGTCATGAGGAAATTATTTTTCTTAGACAATATCTATAAACTCCCTCCATTCCATATTTGATAGTTCATCATATTCCTTCATGTTTTGAATCAATGACCACCATTGATCAGCATCTCCAGTGAGGCGGTAAACTGCCAGGACAACTTTTCCCTTTCGCTACTCCCCAAGGCGTTAAATATTTTCTCTAAAGATTTTATCCATTGCTCAGCTACTAGTGGATTGGTACCCCAATTGAATGTTGGTGGTTGTTGCCTCATGAAGCGATCTAACACTGATCCTCCACGTTTTGAATTGAGGTGCTCCATATGGGTAAGGTTATTATTCATAACCTGGGTGGTTTGTCCTAGTATGGTGATATGTTGAACAACACCAGTTGTATCATGAGCCCCACTATAATTATCTTGAGCAGGAGGGAAATATCTACATGGAGTGTGTGCATTGATACAGTTTTCATTCTGTCCACTATGAACCATTTCTAAACAATTTCATACAATAGATTAGTTTATGAATCACAATACATAAATCCAAACTTGTAAAGCACCTATCATAAATTGAACAGTTTATGGATATAATCCCTAATCAAAAAAATGTTTTTTTGAGAAATTATATACTCATAAACCCTTTATAATGGTTTCTAATGAAAATGAGAATTATCCTATTAATATCCTTCAGGAGTGTCGTAACCAAGAGTTCAGCAAGGCCTGTGGTCGTGCACTGGTTCTCGTTCGAGTCTTGTTCAAAGAAGTGTTTTTAGGTTTTACCCCTAGGTACATCTGTGCCAGAGCCTCCTCTACCTTCTCATATCCATACAGGGATGTATTGCTCAGGAAACTCAAAAAATCTCTACAATACCAAAATTCTAGGAAGTTCTTCTATACTAATCCTCAAAGTATTTCTTAGGTCTATGTGCTCTAATCAGAGCTTATATAAATCTAGCTTCCATGTATTGTACTAATATTCCTATGATACCAACTATAATGCTTTAACCCCAGTTACCCAGAGTGGTTGCATTATTACATAATATTGGAAGGATCACAAAAGACCAGGTCTCGAAAGACCGATTAGTTTAGTAGACTTGAAAAAAATAGATATATTCATAAGTCTTACATTACATCATAAGGTGAAAAAAAACTAAAACAACTTCCTGTATTCATATTCCCTCATACTATCCCTAAAGGTAATTTATAAAATACTTCTTCACATCCAGGGAAAAATAAAACATTGAAAGAGGTGAGCTCAGATTCACAGTAAGGATAACAATATAGCGGAAACTTTTAATAAATAAACATAAACAATTAAGGCAATGTATATATAAAACAAAATCCATTTAAACTCTAACTTCAGCATAATATGGAAAAGATAAAATGAAATAATTACATTTACATATTCATGTGGATATTCTACTAGTGGAATAATCACATTCAATATCAATAACCACTTTCATAATAATGGAATGCATAATGCCAGACTATCATAACCAATAGTCAAGTCCTTGTACCAAGACAACAAATATGTTTTTGTCAAGTCCTTGTTCCAAGACACTAGTTTGTCTCATGAGACCTACCGATGCATGAAGTAGCTATATCGGTCTCCACCCCTCACTTATTAAGTCCAGTGTATTCCTCATATGAAAAGGTTTAAACATAACATAAACATTCGTATGGAAAATAGCATACGAAATGTCAATAATTTATCCATAAACCATGAATGGTATAAAAATAACACATCCACAATCAAACATATCACAAAAACATCAACACAATATTGTATTTTAGTATTATAATAAATCAACTTCAAATAAACATAAAATCCAACAAAGGATGTTGACATAGATGAAATCAAAACTATTTTAGAGAAATATCCCTTTTTTTAAATCATTTAAAAGTCACGTAATTATAAACAGAAAATTTACTTTGAAATTTTACTTATAAGATTTTAAGGGAAGCTTCGACGATTTTATAATGGCGTAATATAGCCGCACCCGCCATATACGTTAAAAAATCCATTCCTACCTTAATTCTGTCGAAAAGTTTAAAAGGACCTTTATTGGAAAACGATGGAAAGATTCCTTTTATAAATATCTTATAAAATTTAGAAAAGGGTATAAATGACTTTAAACCATAGTATATATAATTTTAATAATTATTGGAAATACATTTTTAAGAAACATGGATGTGGATGATAAAGGGGTCCAAGTAGATAATTACATATAAACAACCTCGGATAACGTAGAAATTGTGAAATAAACCCTTACCTTGTACTTTTAGATGGTAGAGGGTTGGTTAACCTCTTTTATAATAGGTAAATCATTGTTATTAAATTATACAAGAATCATATACAAAAATATGATATCATATATGATCTTTTAATACTACTTTGTTAATAATATTTTAGCATTATCGTCATTCGGGTGTTCACTTACTCATTTTCTTTTATATGTTTTGTTACATTAGCCATGTTTGTTATCCATAGGAAGTATAATATACATATCCATAATGATATCAAGTCCTTAAACATTATTGTTTAATTTCCATATGAATATTAGTCTCGAATGGATACGATGGGGAATGAATTTCATCGTGTTCGTAGAGATGATAGTTCGTACATACGCACGAGCGACATTATCATTCTTTTGATATTAAAATAATATATAATTGGATGGTGCATAATATATATAGAATAATCATCATGTTATATTTATTATTTAAATTAATTAAACATCATTATTATACCCATCCAAATAATAATGTATTGAATAACAATTACAGAACGACATGGAGTCGGTAAGCTGTAAGTATGCACATATGGTGACATGTCATCCAATGGTAGGATAGAATGCGGAATATGGGTTTTCCATATTTATAATAACATCACAATATATAGAAGATACTGGTTTTATTATTTTTGAATGGAAATAAAAAAGAAAGAAAAAGTGGAAGAAGAAAGGAACTTGAAAGAGGGTGGTGAGAACATTGTCTCTTCTTCGGGTTCTTCCTTTTGATTTGATCAAAATGGATCCTTAGGATGGATTTTTGAACAAAATAAGACCTATAGGTTGAAGTTAGAGAATATGAGAGGATAATTGGGTAGGGTTTGGGCGAGCCCAATGGCTAGGAATGTGTGAAATTGAGATAAGGGGGAGTTCCCTTTTATAAGAGGGGTGAGGGGCACCTTAGGAAAAGGTAGAAATATTATTTTACAATAAATTCATATTCAGGTTATAATCACTCCAAAGTGACTTATTACGAGGATAAGGAGATTGTGGGTCTCAAAACACCCAACCAATAGGTTTTAGACAGGTTTGGGTCACTATATTAACCTTATCTTTTAGTTTTAACTCTTAGTTAATTAGTTCCTCATTTACAATGTCTCTTTGTATTTTTATATTATATGGTTAATAAACACACTATAAACTTCCAAGAGAACCCCAAGTTGTTAATTACTGATAAAACTATCATTATAAAAGTCCCTTGGATTAACCTTATATTTTTAGTAATTGAATATCAATTAATAATATAATATTTGTTTTAAAAACTCTTTTATGCCAATTTTGACACTATTTGGTATTTTGATTTTGCTATATTCATAACATCATTACTACGTCGAACATAATTCATTTAATCAACCCTAACATGTAATATCAATCTATTATATTAATTTAATTCATTAAAAGTCTCAAATTATATTTATTTGGGTATTTATAATATCAATTATTATAATATTTCACTAATAAGATAGTTAGTGCATCATTATTGTGTCATAAATAAATTAAATTATTTAATGTCTAAAAATTATAAATAAAATACCGTTATGTAGGAAATATTTTCATATTTCTAATGAATATTTATAATCTAATTTATATTATGTATTACCATATATAAAAAATGTTTTAGTTATTAAACATTTATTTTAACTCTTTTAAATATTTTTTGAATTAAATAACATTAAATGTCCTAATCTAATCCATGTGGTCAAATGAGGTTCATATTTTATTCCTGAGGTTGTTTTTAGTCGAATTATACTTATCCAATAGAATTAGGACATGTGTTAGGGTAATAATAATATCATTTTTACCCATAATTACCCTATTTACATTTAACCGTGGTAAATAAAAGTAAAAAATTTACTTTTCACCAGAAATTAATTTTATCTTATTGAACCCCATTTTACTCCTTGATATTAATTGTTTCTCTTAGATTTTAAAAATTCTACTCACAGAAGGGGAAAAATTAAATTTTATGTGAATTTGCAAATTCTCCTAGGAGATGGGTAAAAGACGGTGAAAAGTTCAATAAAATTTCTATATATCTAAAATTATTATAAACTAACACTAGTTAATTAAATTGAACTTATATAGGTATTATGTATCTATTTTGATCTAAAATAAATTTATATAAAATAAATAATTGTTAAAATAAAAATTCTATTTTAAACTATGACTCAGTGTTATTCACTATTCATCAAAAATTGAATGTTTTTTAGAGAAAACCCAAAATTTTACCCTAGTCTAATTTCGATATTCGGAATCAAAAATAAAGTCCATTTTGAAAGATAAAATTTATAAAGTTTCAAAAATTTGGTATTACTTTTCTTAACGGCTAGTTTGATTGGTCACAGTGTGTTAGAATCTCGAAGTTGCGTACAATGCAAGCTATTGCCTTATTCATAGGGAAACGTACTGTGGAAGTTTGGGGTGTTACATAATCAATATTCTTATGGAGTTCGGGAATCTATCTCAACTCACTAAACATTACAGACCACATTGGAATGATTTTATTTAAAGGAGGAATAATAATTCATTGTATATGGTTAGGTAAATGACGAGTCATGAAGATCATCAATTATTCTTTTGGGGTATGGATTACAAACAATGGAAAAAAAATATTAATCTGAGATCTTTGAAAAGTGGAAAATGGAATTCTATTTTTTCATATATTGGAAAGAAACCCATTTTATCATATACATATTTATGTGGTTAAGAAATGTTTTTCAAGGCCTTTTAATAAAAACTAGTTCCCTGAGGAATGATATGTATATCGATATTGTATCACAAGGAAGTAATTTCATAATTCCTATCCAACCCCTCAGACATGAATGTGATTTTCTCTGGGAAAGACATCATTCTTGATAGGGATCAACTCCACAAAGTTATAATGAGAGAAATATTTATTCAATGAATTGGATGCTCAAGATAAATAATATTTATTATAGGAACAAGTTTTATAAGTCCCATGGAAGTATTAGTTCCTAAAAAATGTACTACATCAGAGGTCTAGATAGGTAAGAGAACAAGAGAGATATTTTTTTCTACTCTATCACACCGACGACTTATTTTAAAGGTAAATTTCATTTAATTTCAATTCATTCTTTGTTTTTGGGGGGTTCCCAATCTTTTATGGAGGAATGAGAGAGTGTTCATTAATTGGGCCAAACCGTGAGCCCAATTCCAGATATAAAAACCAATTTTGTTTCTTTTATAACTTTTTCATTTTTTAATATTTTTCACCCATTCAACTTCCCAAATGACCTCCCCTGACCTATTAACACCACCATTTAAATTTGGAGCTTTTATAAATCCATAAACAGGGTTTATTTTGGTTTTTATCTAAGGGGCTGGGCCATCCCGAAAGCCCAATTCCTGTTTTAAAAATAAATTTTGATTATGTTATAACATATTCAATTGTTGGTATTTTTCGGTTATTCCAAGTGGAGCCCAACCCCAATGAACCCAGACGCGAGACCATTCCCTCTCCCACCTCTTTGAAGCTCTGGTAAATCGCGATTTGATGCCGCACTTCAGAGGGTTCCTCAAATCTCCCAGATTTGAAGAGGTAAAGTCTTTCTTTCATAACTCTACCAATTCTCAATATTTTTCCTCCATTCCAGTTTCTAAATGACCTAATACATCTCGTGAGTACGAAACCTAAATTTTGGATCTTTTAAATTTCAGCTACTGGTGTTTTGGAGTGATTACTTCAAGATAATTCAAGTAAATGAGCCCTTTCCTTTCCTCTTTCAAATTACTTTCAGTCTAACTCATTGTTCATTGGGTATATTTGGTTATAATTGAGTTTAATAATGTCCAGAAACTAGGTTTTCGAACCTAGGGTTTAACTTTGGGCTTTCTTGGCCAATTTATGTGGTTTTAGGTTTGATCTAGTTGTCTCTTGGTGCGGCGGGGGTGCGATTTGATTTTCGCACGGAGATTCAAGGGTTTCCTTGGTTTTGGTAGGTGATTCCGTTGTGTGTGCAATTTTTGTGAATTAGCTTGCTGTGTTCATGGTACCTTAATGTTTATTTCACTTGAATGTTTCTGTAAAAATTGGTTTTAGTTGCTTTTATAATTCAAATGAATTTTAAGTTCCATTTTTGGTGAGATTGGGGGCTTTTCATTCAAATATTTTATTGGTTCATTTTGGGCTGACCTATAAGTAATTAGTTGATTTTAATGAACTGTAATAGGACTGAAAATACTGTTTTGATGATTTTTCCATGTGTTTGATGCTGTGAAAGTTGTTTTTAATGGTGTTTGTTAAACACATGAATTTCTAAGATCCGTGTTGTGTAAAAATGGAGGTTTTACAATGATGTCACTTCTTGAACCATATGAGGCCTCCCAAAAAAATGATTTTTTGTTTTAATTTAAATGTATTGGGATTTCATTTATGTTTTGGTAATTCAAAAATGTGCACATAGTGTGCAATTTGTGTTCTCAAGGTGTTTTTTTTTGTGCAAGACACTACGTGATTTTGAAGAATTGTTTTATTACAAATCAAAGTGTTTTATTGTGTGTTTTAAGTGGTATAAAAATGTGATAGATACTGTATTTATTGTGTGTGACCAGTATTGGTATTTTATTTTAAAATGGATTTATGTTGCATGCTGAAATTGTTTGAGCACAAAAGGGGAAGCCCGGGTACTTAGGTGGGCGGATTTGTACTAGTACGACTAGTGGACCGGATGGGTGTTGTCCCTGTTTCACTTAGCATTTGTATAACGACAACTCTAACTAAACTTTATGGATGATGATTGTAAACCACTATGTTGTGGGTATGATCCCTACTAGTGGCTCGTGCACGAGAGTGGATTTTACTATGGTTGCTTTACACCGAGGTACGAGGTACATAGGTCCCGAGACAACCTAGTGCCTAGGGGTGTTCCTGGTTTGTTGCTCACTGGATTTTTAGTATTTACCCATGTATATGGGTGTTTTTTCAGTACTTTACAGTATCTATCATTTCCATTTAGATATTTTAACATTCTGGAAATTCTAGTTTGAAAACTTTTCTTTTAAATGAAAGTTGTATTTCTTAGAATTTCATCGTCTTTTTTCTTTACGAATTAAAAATGTTTGCTTCTTCACCTTATATTGAATGCACTTTGGAATCATTGGGTGGTATCATATTGGGCTTAGGCTCACACCCTACTTACACCCCTTGGGTGTAAGTAGACTTTGTTATGCTTGACTCAGGTAAAGGGAAGGATATGGGCGATGGCAGTTCAGGGTGTTAGTCCTCATCGTTGGGGAGGAGTTGCGGAGAAGGTTTGTGTGTGATGACCCCCTTGTCGTGTGGAGTCCATGGGGATTTCATTATGTTGTCATTATTTGTTTTAGACCACTTTTAGTGTCTTTGAACATATGTATTCAGTTCTGGTTTTTGTGTAAACATCGTTTGGTTTACATTTTTCAGATTCAGTTTATTGATTTTTTTTAATGTTTTATGCCTTCATATTCGGATAAATCGTTCCCAAACAAAAATAAATGATACCCGGGCACTTGTCCCAGCCTGTGGGGATAGGGAACGCCCTTCGGGTCATGTCACGGGCTGGGTTTGGTGCCAGTTTTAGTGGCGACCAGATTCGGTTTGTGACAAAATGGTATCAAAGGAGGTTCACTCCTTGGGTCATGTTATTTGGGGAAGAGTCGGGATAGTCTGGAGCTAGGATTGTCGGGACTTGACATTTCAGTCATGGGTAGTGTGCCTAGACAGCACACCTCAGGACGAGATTCAAGTCCCTAGGGGATTTATGGATTTATCTGATTCATTTGGTTTTCTTGGTTTAATGATGACTATGGGAAATGAAAAGAGAGTTGGGCGAATAATCTCAGTGAGCTCGCAGGGTCTGGCAAGCCATGTGAAGCCGTGGATATTTCCCTAGAATACTCTCTGTGATAGAGAAGTGATTGGAATATGGCTTCCAACCATATGTCCAAGTCACCCACCGAAACTAGTTTCCTCTCACATTGTCTTGTGTCTCTTTGTTTTGGAATCATGGAAACATGTTTTTTTAAGCAAAAAAAATGACTTCACATTAAGGAGTGTGAATTTTTGTGAAGTTATTTTCTAGTAAAGTGAAAATGTTTTTTTTAAAGTCTATAAAGGAAATTTTGGAATTATTTCAAAAGGTTAAATTATGTGTTTATACCTCTTTTGAATGTATGAACTTTGTTAATTGGGGTTTTGAAAATATGTTTCTAGTGGAATTTTTTTAAACCGTGGAAAAGTGTTTTGGATTGAATTAAGTGTTCTAGAATTTTTGTGTTGGGGTTGAATATGGATTTTGGGTTTGGTTACTACTGAACAAAAAAAAATTATGAACTTTTAGAACCTTGTCTAGAAATGAGAAGAGTTGAGTTCTTAATTAAATGGAGATTTATGAAATGGTCTTTTTCATGAAATTAGAAGTGTTTTGAAATGGGTTGAAATGTTTTGAAAAAATTGTGAAAGGCATGAATATGTGCTCTTATTGAATTATTCATTCTTTTCTAAATTGGTTTATGAGATTAAAAATTTTGTATTGATATTATGGTTAGTGTTTTTGAGAAAGGAAAATTGTGGTTAAAGTTTTTATTTTAAAAAGAGGAAAGGTTTGAGTTTTGGTAATTGGTGCTCTCAAGGGTGACCACATGCATAGGTTTATTTGGGAATATGGATGGATATGAGGTGGGTTCCTAGTGTGGAATGTAAACATGCATGTGTGAGGCTCATGAGATACCATTGGTAAATGCGCAACCCACCAACACTGTTTTTTTAAATAATTTTTTTTGAAGGAACGTGTCGTGTTTTGATAATGTATGGTTGGGAGGTATGGATTATGTGTTTTCAGGATTATTATTGTGGGATGTTTCGAGTTCAATAACCCCTCTTGTTTGAATGATGTTTTGGTTTGGTGTTTCATTGATAAGTTGGAATGAAGTGTCGATCAGTGGTCTCTTTTGAGGAAAAGTTTGGGAGGCCAATGTGGTGGCTCCCATCATGTGTTCGGTTCAGGTTTGTGGCCTTTTGTGACCAAATGACCAGTTTGGTTTTGTCCTTGGGTTTTCCTATAGGCCAGGGTATGCCCCCATAATGTGTTAATGTATGATTCATGTTTGGCCTATGGTGATTCATCGTTGGATGATCCTCCAGTTGATCAACATAAGGACTTTATTCTTGAGGTTTGGAGATTGTGTTTACCCCTCTTCTTTGTCAATTATGCAGACCCCCCTATAGTGGGAGAGTGTTTGTGGGAGGTTGAAATAGACCTTAGTTTCTTATGTTTCCTAAGTTGTCTAAGGTCAATGAAGTTCATAGTTTTCAGTGTAGAATGATTTCTTAAAGGTCCTCTGGGTCTTTCGTCAGTCTCATTGAATCAAGAGTTCATGTTAGGCCACCGGTGTGCAAGATCTGGCCAAGAGTGGCTATTATGGACACTTTATGGAATCATGTGCTATTTTGGACTTAGTAAAAGGTCCCTCTCTTTGTGTTTTCTTTTATCCACAATGGTTATGTTCGGTGATGCCTTGCGATGTCATGTGTTCATTTTACTATAAGGGTGAAGATTGTGAAATCTTATGAGAGTCACTATTTTTTTGTTGGATGTGTGTCTCCCTATAGGAAATTCTAAATCCTATGTTCTAGAAGAATGTGTTTCTATATGTCCTTTCATTCTGCTGTTTAGCATCTGAAGAAAAAAAGGGGTGATGTGTGTGCATCCTCTAAGTTCTTGTTTTGGTAAAATGATGGGTTGGGGAAAAGCGGGTTTGAAGTGCGTCATGTCTCAATGAAACCATCTGAGATTACAATATAATGGTTTTTGGAACTGGAAGAATATTTTCAGTTTAGGGGTTTCCAAATCCTAACTACGAGGCCGAAGATGCTTCAATCCATTGAGCTCCAGCCATAGGCCCCGGAGAGAAGCTGGCGCGTAGTTAGGGGAAATCCTAGAGTCGTTCAAAATTTTGGTCAAGGTCATATCCTCAATATGAAAGATATGAATAGTTTAAACCTCTGGTGTCGTCGTCTTGTTCCAATTTCTCACATTTGGTGGAAAGAGGTGTGAGTACCTTGTTCCCATGTCGTACCCTGAGATGTTTTTTCCCCTATGGGGTCCCTTGTGTTTTTGGAGAAAAGTTTAAAATTTGGGTTAGGCAGGTTGAAGTGCATAGTTTGTATGTGGTTAGAAGTAACCATGTTCCAACCCAGGGGACCGTGTGATAAGAGACAGTAGCTAATGCATGGTCTCTGCACGTCCATGATCCTTGTCCAAGGAAACTGTGTGAAGTTTCCTCTTTGGATAGAATGATCCGCACAGTTAACTCGCGGTTTCCCAAACCGTGTGAACCAACTATGCAGCCATGCCAGCTCCTTAAAATTCTATTGTTTTTGTTGTTGTTATCCCATAATATTTAGTTAATATGGTTGGGTTTTGTTTGGGGTATACCCACAATGGGACTCATTTAAGTTTTATTGGAATAATTCTGATATTAATCTACCCCTAATGCTGGGAATTCTGTCCGAGGCCCCCTGTTAATGTCTTGATTTTCTCTTAAGGAAAGTTGTGTTCATTATTATGGTGGGGAGACCCATCATGGGTATCGTGTATGTTCTCTTGGAAAAGGAATAATTTTAGTTTAACCCTTATGATGGGGAGACCGTTCGTTCCTTTCCCAATTGTTATCCTTATTCTATCTAAGAAAATTGAGTTGTCCCTGGTGGTGGGATGTCGAGATTGGGTCACCCCGTACTAGTGACTCAGTTTTCTACTTGGTGTATTCTACGTAGGAGGTAGTATCGTTCAAGTCTATCTATACAAAAATTTGTTATTTGGGTAATTTTGGGGTTGGAGAACACCCAATGGTTTTATTTATGTAATGTTGTGGTAGCGTTATTCGAGTTCGTTGTTCGTTTCAAGTGGATTGCTTGAGCGTGGTCTTGTAGTATTTGAGGTGTATTGTTTTGGGATGTGTTTTTAATGTTTTTCATAATTTTATGTAAGTGGGGTACTTTTTGGTTGGTGAGAGTATTATCTTCCTTCTTTTGATCAACTGGAGATGTTCGTCCTTTTTGAAGCGGGTGAAAACGTGGTAAGGAAGTCTGTCTTGGTCTATCGTTTGGGCTTTGCATTTGCATCTGGTGTTGTTGTGGCATTCCGGGGGAGGAATTCTTTATGGTGGGGAGAATTGTCACACCCATGACTTATTTTAAAGGTAAATTTCATTTAATTTCCATTCATTCTTTGTTTTGGGGGGGTTCCCAATCTTTTATGGAGGAATGAGAGAGTGTTCATTAATTGGGCCAAACCGCGAGCCCAATTCCATATTTAAAAACCAATTTTGTTTCTTTTATAACATTTTCATTTTTTAATATTTTTCAACCATTCAACTTCCCAAATGACCTCCCCTGACCTATTAACACCACCATTTCAATTTTGTGCTTTTATAAATCCATAACCAGGGTTTATTTTGGTTTTTATCTAAGGGGTTGGGCCAGCCCGAAAGCCCAATTCATGTTTTAAAAATAAATTTTGATTATGTTATAACTTATTGAATTGTTGGGATTTTTCGGTGATTATAAGTGGAGCCCAACCCCAATGAACCCAGCCACGCGACCATTCCCTCTCCCACCTCTTTGAAGCTCTGGTAAATCGCGATTTGATGCCGCACTTCAGAGGGTTCCTCAAATCGCCCAGATTTGAAGAGGTAACGTCTTTCTTTTATAACTCTCTCAATTCTCAATATTTTTCTTCCATTACAGTTTCTAAATGACCTAATACATCTTTTTCGTACGAAAACTAAATTTTGGATCTTTTAAATTTCATCTACTGGTGTTTTGGAGTGATTACTTCAAGATACTTCAAGTAAATGAGCCCTTTCCTTTCCTCTTTCAAATTACTTTGGGTCTAACTCATTGTTCTTTGGGTATCATTGGTTATATTTGAGTTTAATAATGTCCAAAAACTAGGTTTTCTAACCTAGGGTTTAACTTTGGGCTTTCTTGGCCAATTTATGTGGTTTTAGATTTGATCTAGTTGTCTCTTGGTGCGGCGGGGGTGCGATTTGATTTTCGCACGAAGATTCAAGGGTTTCCTTGGTTTTGGTAGGTGATTCCATTGTGTGTGCAATTTTTGTGAATTAGCTTGTTGTGTTCATGGTACCTTATTGTTTATTTCACTTGAATGTTTCTGTAAAAATTGGTTTTAGTTGCTTTTATAATTCAAATGGATTTTAAGTTCCATTTTTGGTGAGATTGGGGGCTTTTCATTCAAATATTTTATTGGTTCATTTTGGGCTGACCTATAAGTAATTAGTTGATTTTAATGAACTGTAATAGGACTGAAAATACTGTTTTGATGATATTTCCATGTGTTTGATGCTGTGAACGTTGTTGTTAATGGTGTTTGTTAAACACATGAATTTCTAAGAGCTGTGTTGTGTAAAAATGGAGGTTTTACAATGATGTGACTTCATGAACCATTTGAGGCCTCCCAAAAAAGTGATTTGTTGTTTTAATTTAAATGTATTGGGATTCCATTTATGTTTTGGTAATTCAAAAATGTGCACATAGTGTGCAATTTGTGTTCTCAAGGTGTTTTTTTTGTGCAAGACACTACGTGATTTTGAAGAATTGTTTTATTACAAATCAAAGTGTTTTATTGTGTGTTTTAAGTGGTATAAAAATGTGATAGATACTGTATTTATTGTGTGTGACCAGTAGTGGTATTTTATTTGAAAATGGATTTATGTTGCATGCTGAAATTGTTTGAGCACAAAAGGGGAAGCCCGGGTACATTGGTGGGCGGATTTTTACTAGTACGGCTAGTGGACCGGATGGATGTTGTCCCTGTTTCACTTAGAATTTGAATAACGACAACTCTAACTAAACTATATGGATGATGATTGTAAACCACTATGTTGTGGGTATGATCCCTACTAGTGGCTCATGCACGAGAGTGGATTTTACTATGGTTTCTTTACACCGAGGTACGAGGTACATAGGGCCCGAGACAACCTAGTGCCTAGGGGTGTTCCTGGTTTGTTGATCACTGGATTTTTAGTATTTACCCATGTATTTGGGTGTTTTTTTTCAGTACTTTACAGTATCTATCATTTCCATTTAGATATGTTAACATTCTGGAAATTCTTGTTTGAAAACGTTTCTTTTAAATGAATGTTGTATTTCTTGGAATTTCATCGTCGTTTTTCTTTACAAATTAAAAATGTTTGCTTCTTCACCTTATATTGAATGCACTTTGGAATCATTGGGTGGTATCCTATTGGGCTGAGGATCACACCCTACTTACACCCCTTGGGTGTAAGTAGACTTTGTTATGATTGACTCAGGTAAAGGGAAGGATATGGGCGATGGAAGTTCAGGGTGTTAGTCCTCATCGTTGGGACGGAGTTGCGGAGAAGGTTTGTGGGTGATGACCCCCTTGTCGTGTGGAGTCCATGGGGATTTCATTATGTTGTCATTATTTGTTTTTAGACCACTTTTAGTGTCTTTAAACATATGTATTCAGTTCTGGTTTTTGTGTAAACATCGTTTGGTTTACATTTTTCAGATTCAGTTTATTGATTGTTTTTAATGTTTTATGCCTTCATATTCAGGTAAATCGTTCCCAAACAAAAATAAATGATACCCGGGCACTTGTGCCAGCCTGTGGGGATAGGGAACGCCATTCGGGTCATGTCACGGGCTGGGTTTGGTGCCAGTTTTGGTGGCAACCAGATTCAGTTCGTGACATACTCACCATGTATGGTGTCTCATTATAGGTTGATGATAATGATCCTATATTTTAAAAAGTGGTTGTAGAGAGCAGAAAATACTCAAGTTTTCTAGAATCTATGAATACTAAGATAAATTCCATGTATCCGAACAGAGTTTGGGTTCTGGTTGATGCACCATTTGATGTAAATACTGTTGGAGGAGAACTTGTATTCAAGAGGAAAGCAGACCTAGAATCTAGAGTAAGCACCAATAAAGTAATGCTTGTTGCTAAAAATTTAAACAACATCATAGAATTGACTATAAGGAAACCTTTTCACCATTTTCCCTATTCAAATACATCAGAATAATTCTAGATGTTGAAGCATGACATAACTATGATATTTGGAAGTAAGATGTCAAAACAATATTTCTTAATAGGATCCTTCAGGAAGATCTCATTATGACACAACGAGATGGTTTTGTGACTCTATCTGATTCCAAAAAGCATTGGAAGCTGTATAGATCAGATTATATATCAAATCAAGCATCTAGGTCATAGATAAATTGATTATATTTATCCAAAAAATTAAATTTTTTTCATTGAGAATGAATTTTTTTCATGTATTTACAATATTTTTAATGATAATCTGTTCTTTATCCTAGTATTATATGTTGAAGAAATTTTAAAACATGGAAATAACATACTAGGCATACAGTCTATTATAGACTGGTTAAAAATGTTCTTCTCAATGAATGACATCGGTGAAGTTTCCTATATTGGATGTATCAAGATCATTCATGATAGATCCAAGAGGCTACTTGGACTAAGTCAATGTACAAAAATTCACGGGATACTAAAGAGATATAGTTATGAACAATCCCATAGTGGATTGGTTCTAGTGTCACTTGGTCTACATATTTTTAAGAAAATGCGGCCCCATACACAATAGGAGAATGATAGAATGAGTTAGATACTATACACTTTAGTGATAGGATCATTTATGTATTATATGATATGTACTAGACTTGATGATTCCAATGCACTGAGAAGGGTAGATAGATTTCAAACAGATCTAGGAGAACAACATTGGATAGATTGTAAGGAAATCATTATGTATATAAGAAGAACATAGTATATATTCTTGGAGTATAGAAGAGATGATGATATATTCTTCAGGGGTTATACCGATCTTGGTTTTTAGATAGTTCAAAATTATATAAAGTCACAAATATTAATTTTTTCTATATCAATAGAAGAGCTATGATGTGGAAGAGTTCAATGAATCCATTTTTCACTAATTATATAGGGTAGTCTGAGTATATACTAGCTTCAGTTGCATCCAAAGAATACATTATGATACAAAACTTTTTTCAAAATATTTATGTGGTACCTAGAAGTAATGTCCCATTCAAATTGTATTTTTATAATACTACAATGGTGGCACTTGAAAAATATCCAAGTTCCAACAAATAAGAAATGTATATAATCCAAAATTATCACCTCAAGAGGGTTATTTATTAAACGGGTAATATTGTAGTGAGTAGAGTACCCATAGTAGGGAACATGTCATCCACCTTGACTAATGACCTATCTCAATAGAAGCATGGGTATCAAGTGAGAGATAACCGACTGAGGGTTTTAGCAGTTGGTTGTATTGAAAATGGGAGAATGTTGGATTTGGATCTCTAGAAACAACATCTACATATGTGTTGAAAAAAATGTCATTATTCTTATTAATATTAATAAACTACATATCACATAATGATTTTTCATGTGTGTGATAAAGTATGTGATAATGTTCTAAGGTCAATTTTCACCATAAAAGGTCAAAGAAGTTCCCCGCTATGATGAGAACTGAGAACTACTTAGAAACTATTCCTACTTATATGTTCTATAGATGAATGATATCATTTCTGGGACAAATATGATATTGGTTTGTCAGGGGTGGAGACTCATAGAAGTTTTAGCCACCTACTTAAGGTGTTCTCAATAGTTAATATCTAGCTGGATATAAACAAAATGAGTCCCACAAATAGGAAATCTATATTTATATGTTTCATTGGATGTTACTATCTACAACTGTATGTATTAGTCCTT
Organism: Viscum album; assembly: GCA_963277665.1. NCBI lineage: Eukaryota > Viridiplantae > Streptophyta > Magnoliopsida > Santalales > Viscaceae > Viscum > Viscum album. The sequence goes on along the minus strand of OY728140.1, from coordinate 1,813,917,512 downwards.
AGACTTTATACTTATTATTATTGAATTTCAGGATATATGTACTTGGATATATTGATAAAAATAGTGATGAAAAATGTTCTCAGTGAGGTACGATACATTGGGTGCATCATTAGTAATATTTAAATAATTAATAATACCAAAAGTATTTTTCCCTTATAGTCATTAATAGATTTTAACATCTGAGTACCTTTGATGGAAATGATATAGCCAAAATAAATCTGTGGCCATGATGTTCTATAGGCATCTTCTATTTCTAGAAAGTCATACAAAGTGATATCAAACATATTGGTTGATGCCTCTGGTATGCAACCTGCTCGATTATTGATATCATGATAAATGGATTATATTACATGGTAAGAATCTTTATGAGTTTACATTTCATTGTAGAATGAAATTCATTCTTTATGGGTTACATGGAATTTTCCTAGATGCTAACCATTGACTTTATGCTCATTTTCCCAATGAAAATGATAATGATTCTTAGAGGGGCTCCCACTATGTGTATCCAAGATCTTTGTTAAATAACATATATTATTATTTTTATTTATATATTTGAATGAATATTATTCCCATATGTTGTTTAAAAATTATTCAGGTATGTTTGATCACTTATATTTGGTTCATAGTTATTCCTGAGAATATTTTGTGAGCAGAGTATTAAATAAATACAAATTTTCTATTTAGTGAAGATAATATTTATTTATTTATTTGTGGATAAAAAAGATATATTTATTTAATAAATAAATATCCATTATTCATGGATGGATAAAAATGTGGTGGAATGGAGGAAAATGATTAATGGTCTTTTGAGAAATGATAAGTTTCATTAATACTTAATTAAATAATATTTGAATATAAATATAAAGTTAATCACATGTCATGAAATTATAATATTATAATTATTATTGGACATAGGGTATTTTTAGGATTAAATAAATACTTAAGAGAACTTGTTGAATTATTCTATTTTAATCATTTTAATATAAATATCCACTAATAATTATTTTCTGGTGAACCAATTCATTTGAGCACAACGATTAATAGAACATCATCCTAAGCATATAGATAGCTATTCTAAAATAATTATTTCATGAACAATGAGAAACCCACCACCACCGAAGCAAGGAGAACACATTGGAAGAGATTGTTGATGTGATCAAGGGAGAAGATGCAAGTGAAAGATCTTTCGTAATAGCACCCAAACACACCATCGACGATGTCTGGAGATTCATGGAACATGTGTGTATCACCACTAGAGGAAATATACCCTTTTTTTATATAATTAAATGATGGTTCACCTAAGATCAATCACCTATGTCATCAACGAATACACAATTCTTTAGTGGAAATTTAATATCTAATTAAATTAATTATAAAAAATATATATTGAACTCATCTCTATTGGCTCTGATGTGATTATCCATGTATTATATAATTGATCTGGTCCATATATCACTAAATTTATCATTGTGTAGATCTTGTATTACACATCAATCATGTCAAAAGAAATGTTTGGCACCACTGAACACAAGCTTTTGTTGCACCTGAATCCTATATAATCCACAAACCACTTAATGATATTTTCCGATTCATTTTCAATGAAATCCTTTTATTAGGATCATTACATGTTCTACAAATATACTAATTCGAACCTATAAAACAAATTTTCCCCTTGCCAACTATACTATATCCCACTATTGTTTATTAGGAATCCATATCCCTAATAATATGAATCAAGGATCATGATGATTTAGATGACCAAGTATTATCCCTTATAAGCCCAAGGTAACACCTACACCAGTGACCAACATCTACAATCAATTGATAAAATTTTCTTGTGCACTACAAATAGTTGTTTCTATGTGATCGGTATATCGAAAATGATCCATTGATCATACCAAAATAAGGTTTTTCCAAACTATAATGTCTAATAATCACAGTGAAAAATAAATATTAAATTAACAAAATAGAAAACCACTATTTACCAAGGATATGGGAAACATGGTATAAACCTTAGTGAAAAACCTTTATTTATATGACAAAAAATAAATCATTCACATATTTCCACTATATCGACAACACCATGGTAGGACCCCCCAATGTTGGGGAACCATGTGGGGCTATCGTAAATGATCAAATTGGGAAATAGAATCACCGTTTATACAGAATAAAAATTATTCTAAAGGATGTAACTCATGTTACTTATCCATCATCGTGACATAGAGTCCTCTAATCATAGAGTTTTTTATTTCCACTATTAATCTATAATGACCATATCAACCAGTAATACCTCAACATTAGGAATAAAATACAAGACTCCATTAATTATGGAGATCGACATATATTTGGAGGAATCAATGGTGATAATCATATAGTGTGACCATGGGAAAAGTGTTTCAATTCCCAAAAAGATCATCAAAATCCATGTTATAGGCACAGTTCAGCCATCTTTTCTACGATTCCAAATGGGAACACACAATTCCACTAATAAACACAAATAATTTTTTTTATAATTCATCATAATGAACACAACAGGATCCAAATAATGTTAAATCATGGGTAACCATTCAGATGAATCTACCTAGTCGAAAATATTCATTGGAATATTTTCTGTCATCCAAACATAAAGTATATAATTCATCCAATACCATCTATTGGGTAGTAAGCCTCTAAATAAATAGGGATGTATCTACATACTACAACAAAAAGGATAGAATGAAAAATTCATTTGTTCCTACCTCTAATAATGGAATATGTATTCTTCTATTATATGTCCATGAATAATATTTAAAACATTTATAAATCTAAAATACATATTACCAAATCGAACTCCGATGACTTCACAACACAAAAATGGGTAAGTGAAATATGTAATCCATCTATGAAAACTCCATATATATTAATGGCAATGATAATGGTTCAAATAAAATCCCAAAATCGTAATAATATATACTATAAAATATATTTCATTCCTATTTTATCGTTTAAAAGGGTATTAGAAGATATGACATGAGTGTTTATCTAAACAACATCTATTAATAATTGACCACATCCTTATATCACAAATATCATCCCATATATCCCTCAATAATTCAATATCCATTGAATGTGACTTAATGGATATCCACCATGATAGATCATTGTAAAAAATATAAACTCAATAACTCTTCCACAAGAGTAACAAAATGATATTCTAAGATAAATAACATCATTCATAAAATTGGCATAGAAAAAATGATGAATAGTTCCCACCACAAACACCACTATAATCACACCAACATCTAAAGCATCCCAGAATCTATAGATAAACTCAATTCATAAGAATGACTAATACCATGTCTATAATAGAGATGTTCTATTGAGATTAAGACTACAATAAAATTATGACACAATTGTATATATGGAAACAAATGAATGAGTCATCAAATTTTCACCAAAAGTCCAAACTAGATTTGTTTGTGTATCTCACACTCATTCAAACTTACTAAATATCATGGATGAGACACACCATATAATCTCATGAGGTCTATATCATTAAAATAATATGATCATTGTCATTAAATAGTTTTTATCAATCATCACATATGTGTCTATGATATAATTAATATAAAAATGATCATTAATATGTAAAGGGTGAAGGAATATACATAAGAATTTCAGATTATAATTTCACATAACAATGTTATAAGAAACAAAATCATGTCATTGAATATTTTGAGGAGATATTCCATACTACAGTCATAGGCACATCAGAGCCCTCCCATCACATTGAACTGAGCTATTTGTGGGAAGATCTAACATTTCCAAGGAAAAAACACTATGTTATTGGGAATATATTTATGAATTAAAATAATGAAGAAATATGTTACCATTAATCCCCATTATATGATAAATTTTCAAACCATATTATACATTATAATTTGTTCATTGGTTTTTGTGTCTGGATAAAATGTTATCAATGTTCTGGTGAAGGGATACATTGGATTTTTTACTGATGATAAAATCCATTGTATAATAATAGAATTATGGACTCCTGTAACATTGTATTATATTAATGAAAAAATAATCATCCCATGATAGCTATGTTCATAGTTCTTTTTGAGGAATAAAAAATAGAGAAAAACCTATGCTAGGGGAAACCTGAGTGTTCAATTCTAGAAAATGACTATTAGGAAATCGACTAGTGACTAGCACTATGTATACATATCAACAAATATAGAAATTTTCATCCCATTTCATCTTGAAATAGTTTTATAATATAAATTTAAACTATATTTCAATAACACTAGAAAAAATATATAAAAGAATAAACAACAAAAAATATAATTCAAATAATAGATATCATTTGAATAACAATCCCATCATGGGAAGGTATAGATGGACTATACATTTATCAGTCATTATATATTTGGAATCCCATAAATTTTTGAATACTTAACGATTGATCTCTAGATGAAATATAGATTTCTATACATAGATTTAGAATACACCACCTTGAATCAGCTGAAAATAAGCCTTACATGTTCCATGACAAGGATGAAAATTTCCAAAAAGAGTGTCAACTATACATAAACAATATCTAGGGATTATGGTCATGTATATGTACGTGTGTAACTACATAGAAAGACACCAAGAATAATAAATTAATAAAATAGAATTTTTTTTGATAAATGTTACAGATACTGTAGAGGTCCCATGTGAAAGGTAACATAAAATTTAGATATAAAAAGACACTATAAAACATAGGTATGAAAATAAATATCTGGCATCATATCTAGTTTTTAAAATTTCCAATGTAATTATTTATGTTCATCTCAAAAAATAGAAATCCGAAATTGTGTAGAGGTGTAACGAGATACTAAAAATTATGTAATATATAGAAATTCCTACTACCATGCTATCCTCTGATTCCATAAAGTTGGTATTCCAATCTAGGATGTATGCTCATTTGTAGAGGATACATGTATTAGTGTAATCAATTAAGTTCATATAAATTTTTGGGTATGTTGGATATCCCATGAATGTTTACAAGGGATTCTTACTTTTATGGATGATCTTAAACTACATATGAGTTTTATGAGTGGGGGGGGGGTTACTAACTCTATAAAATGATGATTACATGACATGAGTAATTTAGGGGATATAATCCCCACCTATTTCATTGGGCCAAGGTATCATAATCAGAGTACCTCAAAAATGATTGGGATTGTATATCATAATTAAAGATGATTGTGGTCACCCACACAATAAATAACTACTATCACCTGAGAGGTTTTCTAAATATAGATAAACTTTGATCATTCCTCATGAACCACACCATTAGTCCACTAGTAAAAAATAAAAAGAATCATATCTCGACATGAAAATTTTCATATGAAAATCATTTATTAAAAATTGTTGTATAAAGGGGAATGAATTAGTATATTCTATCCAGTTACAGATAAAATCATCAGATTAAAATAATTTCCTTCTTTATGGAACACATTATAGTTGTTACATTACGGTACTTCGTATGGATTCCCCAATTTAGTAATGTATATCATAAATTTCTAATTATATATCCTTTGTATTCTACTATCATGATGATAATGAAATATAATCAATACTATATCATATTAAAATGATATATTGATTTTCTGAACGTATAAAAATAATAATATCATTGTAAATATATTTGCATATATAGAAGTGCTGGGATTCTTGTTGCATTCCTCAGTATTACCTTATGGCACATGCATCCCACTTCTCATTATTAGAATTATTTTTTAACATATAAATGTAATATCATATATTTTAAATTCTGAATATGACAATTTTCCTTCCATTGATCAATTTATTTTACCTGAATTGTAATCATTTTCACATAGTAGCTCTAGATTTTTATCCACCACTAACCATATAAGATAACACATCCACTCATATTCTACTATTTCAGTTGAAATAGTGGACACTCAAATGATCTTTTGTTTTATTCCTATATTCCCTAATTCATCATTGCAGTTTTTTCCTTTCATAGATCCCATAATTGATCATACTAAATATTTCAACAGGTGAGTACATCTTGAAAATCACCAATACAACTAACATTTAATATTTATTCCACCTCGTATTCACCTCAGGTTTCATTAACTCCATATTTTACTAATGATGTATTCTCGTTATAATGTAATGGTCCAAACAAATTAATGGGAAAAAATAGCAGCCACACCATTATCAATAAACGACACTGAAAAAAATTACTAAAAATAATATTGGAAAATAGTGGTAAAAATGAAATCCTCAAATTATTGGAAGCACTCCATAAATTTATAATTGAAAATTAATATCAAATCACATATTTAATTCGATGAAGAATGAAATCATAGTGAATTAAGGTGTTTGGAGTTTATGCTAAAATTTTAGAGCATCATGTGTTTATTTAATATATTATATTCTTAGTTCCATGATTTAGAATTACATAATATCATCATCCCTTAGAATCCATAGGATTGTTTTTTATCACGTCCAACAGTAGATAAATGTGATTATTTTTCAATAAAAATGGTTACTAGTTCATGATAATGAAGTATTTTCATAACATTGATATCACTCCTCTTAATACCACCATCAATAATCCCAACATTAACTTGAAAAATTTTACACCTACTACAAATATATTATCCTATACACTATGGTAGTCATAAATTTTACATATTCTATTTTTTTAAATGATTATATCTAGAATTTTCACATGGATGAGAATGAAATTATATTATTATTTTTATGTAATTTACTGGATAACTTTTGGTTTCTACTACACTAAAATAGTTTAATATGGGGTTTAAGAAACACCTAAATCAATAAAAAATTCTTATTGTCTCCAATTTTAAATATATAATTTTACCTCTGATGATGTTTTAATAAATTTTTTTTCAATGGTGAACTATGTATCCCCATGAAAATTAGAGGTCAATACTAATAAAAAAATGAATTGTGAATTTTATTGGATCATTATCTTTTATTATTTACAATGATTAATATCCTAAAAGGGTGTTCTAATATCATATGATATGGTATTATTCCCAAATTTAGTAAGCGGTTTATACATAATTTATTTTTATTGCCATGGATTTGTAGGAAGTGGATGTTTGTAGTTTCTATTTTCCAAATGGATAGTGAGAGGATTAACAAGATCTTGATTGGTATCTTGGGAATCATAATTCAATAATTGAATTAATAAGTGGGTATCTGAGAGATTTATTCTTCACATTTTACAAAAAAGACCATGTGTATCATGGCTGCCCCATGATTTATGATTCAGTTGTATTTGTTATGGGTGATGTTTTATGTGGATGATTTCATGTCTTTGAGTTTGTTTTATTAGTAATAAAACATGGAATTTTCCTAGATGCTAACCATTGAATTTATGATCATTTTCCTAATGAAATCGAGAAAGATTCTTAGATGGTCTCACACTATGTGTTTCCAAGATCTTTATTAAATAACATATATTATTATTTTTATTTATCAATTTGAATGAATATTATTCCTAGATGTTGTTTAAAAATTATTCAGGTATGTTCGATCAGTTATATTTGGTTCATAGTTATTCCTGAGAATATTTTGCGAGAAGAGTATTAAATAAATATATATTTTCAATTTAGTGAAGATAATATTTATTTATTTATTTTTGAATAATAAAGAGATATTTATTTAATCAATAAATATCCATTATTCATCGATGGATAAAAATGTGGAGGAACGGAGGACAAAGTTCAATGGTCTTTTGAGAAATGATAAGATTCATTAATACTTAATTAAATAATATTTGACTATACATATCAAGGTAATCGCATTTCATGAAATTATAATATTATAATTATTATTGGACATGTGGTATTTGTAGGATTAAATAAATACTTAAGGACACTTGTTCAATTATTCTATATTAATCATATCATTATAAATATCCACCAATGATTTTTTTTCTGGTGAACCAATTCATTTGCGCACAACGATTCATAGAATATCATCCTGAGAATATAAATACCTATTATAAAAGAATTATTTCATGAACAACCAGAAATCCACCACCACCGAAGCAAAGAGAACACATTGGAAGAGAATGTTGATGTGATCAAGGGAGAAAATGCAAGTGAAAGATCTTCCGTAATAGCACCCAGACACACCTTCGACGATGAATGGAGTTTAATGGAACATTTTTGGATCACCACTAGAGGAAATATACCCTTGGTTTCTACAATGTTATGATGGTGCACCTAAGATCAGTCAACTATCTCATCAATGAATAAACAATTCTTTTGTGGCAATTCAATATCTAACTATAGTAATTATAAAAAATATACATTTAAATCCTCTCCCATGGTTTTGATGTGATTATCTATGTATTATATAATTGATCTGTCCATATGTTACTACATTTATCTTTGTGTAGATCTTAGATTACACATCAATCATGTCAAAAGAAAAGGTTGTCACCGCTGAACACAAGCTTTTGTTGCACCTAAATCCTATACCTTCCACAAACCACTTAATTATATTTTTTGATTCATTTTCAAAAATAGCCTTTTATTGGGATCATTACATGTTCTACAAATATACTAATGACAAACTATAAAACAACTTTTTCCCCTGTCAACTATACTATATCCCACTAATGTTAATTTGGAATCCATATCCATAACAATATGAATCAATGATCCTGATGATATAGATGACAATGTATTATCCCTTATAAACCCAAGGTAACACCTACACCAGTGATCAACATCTTCAATCAATTGAGAGAAATTTCTTGTCCACTACAAATAGATGTTTCTATGTGATCAGATTATCGAAAATGATCCATTGATCACACCAAAAGAATGTTTTTCCAAACTATAGTGTCTAAAAATGATTTTGGAAAATAAATATTAACTTAATAAAAGAGAAAACCACCATTTACCAATGATGTGGGAAACATGGTATAATCTATAGTGAAAAACCTTTATTTATATGACCAAAAAGAAATCATTCACATATTTCCACTATATCGACACAACCATGGTAAGACCCCCAAATGTGGGGGAACCATGTGGGGCTATTGTAAATGATCAAATTGGGAAATAGAATCACCGTTTGGGTAGAATAAAAATTATTTGAAAGGATGTACCTCATGTTCTACATCCATCATCCTGACATAGAGTCCTCTAATGGTAGTGTTATGTATTTCCACTATTACACTATAATGACTATATCAACCAGTAATACCTCAACATTATGAATCAAATACAAGACTCCATTAGTTATAGAGATCAAAATATATTTGGAGGAATCAATGGTGATAATAATACAGAGTGACAATGAGAAAAGTTTTTCAATTCCTGAAAATATCATCAAAATCCTTGTTATAGACGCAGTGATCCATCTTTCCAACGATTAAAAATGGGAACACATAATTAAATTAATAATCACCAATAAATGTTTTTATAATTCATCATAATGAACACAACATGATCCAAATAATGTTAAATCATGGGTAACCATTCAGATGAATCTACGCAGTCAAAAATATTCAGTGGAATATTTTCTATCATCCAAACATAAGGAATAGAAATCAACCAATACAATCTATTGGGTAGTAAGCCTCTAAATCATGAGTGATGTATCCAGACACTACAACCAAAAGGACAGAATGAAAAAAAAAATCATTTGTGCCTACCACTAATAAAGGAATATTTATTCCTCCATTATATGTCCTTGAATAATATTTAAAACAATTATAAATCTAAAATACATATTACTTGATCGAACACGGATAACCCCACTTCATAAAAATGGGTAAGTGAAATATGTAATCCATCTTTGAAAAGTCTATATATATTAATGGATTTGATAAGGGTTCAAATGAAATCCCAAACTCCTAGGAATATATACTATAAAAAATATTTCATTCTTATTTTATATTCTAAAATTGTATTAGAAGAGATGGAATGAGTGTTTATCTAAACAACATCTATTAATAATTGACCACATCCTAATATCACAAATATGAGCCCATATATCCCTCAATAATTCAAGATCCATTGATTGTGACTTAATGGATATCCACCATGATAGATCATTGTAAAAAAATATAAACTCAATAACTCTTCCACAAGAATCACAAAATGTTCTTCTAAGATAAATAACATCATTCATAAAATTGGCCTAGAAAATATCATGAATAGTTCCCACCACAAACACCACTATAATCACACCAACATATAATGCATCCCAAAATCTATAGATAAACTCAATTCATAATAATGAATAATACCATGTCTATAATATAGATGTTCTATTGAGATTAAGACAAGAATAAAATTATAACTCAATTATATATATGGAAACAAATGAATGAGTCATCAAATTTGCACCAAAAGTCCAAACCAGATTTGTATGTGTATCTCACACACATTGTAATTTACTAAATCCCATGGATGAGACACACCATATAATCTCATGAGGTCTATATCATTAAAATAATACATTCATAGTCATTAAGTAGTTTTTATCAATCATCACATATGGGTCTATGATATAATTAATATAAAAATGATCCATAATATGTAAAGGGTGAGTGAAAATACATAAGAATTTCAGCTTATAATTTCACATAACAATGTTATAAGAAACAACATCATGACATTGAATATTTTGATGAGATATTATAAACTACTGTCATAGGCTCATTACTGCCCTCCCATCACATTGAAATAATCTATTAGTGGGGAGATCTAGCATTTTCAAGGAAGAAACACTCTATGCTGGAGAAAATATTTATGAATTAAAATAATGAAGAAAGTTTTGACCATTAATCCCAATTATATTATAAATTTTCAAACCATATTATAAATTATAATTTGTTCTTTGGTTTTTTTGTTTGGATAAAATGTTATAAATGTTCTGGTGAAGGGATATATTAGATTTTTTACCCATGATAAAATCCATTGTATAATAATAGAATTACAGACTCCTATAACATTGTATTATATTACTGAATAAATAATCATCCCATGATAGCTATGTTCATAGGTCTTTTTGAGGAACAAACAATAGAGAAAAACCTGTGTTGGTGGAAACATGAGTGTTCAATTCCAGAAAATGACTATTAGGAAATCGACTAGTGACTAGCACTAAGTATACATATCACACAATATAGAAAGTTTCAACCTATTTCATCTTGAAATTGTTTGATAATATAAATTAAAACTATATTACAATAACAGAAGAAAAATATATATAAAAATAAACAACCAAAAATATAATTCAAATATAAGATATCATTTGAATAACAATCCAATCATGGAAAGGTGTAGATGAACTATACATTTATCAGTCATTATATATTGGGAATCCCATAATTTTGTGAATACTGCACGATTGAACTCTAGATGAAATATAAATGTCCATACCTAGATTTACAATACACCACCTTGAATCGGCTCAATATAAGCCTCACATGATCCATGATAAGGAATAAATTTTCCAACAACTGTGTCAAATAAACATAAACAATTTGTCTAGGGATTAGGGTCATGTAGCTGTACGTGTGTAACTGCATAAAAAGACACCTAGAATAATAAATTAATTAAATTGAAAATGTGTTTGATAAATGTTACAAATACTGTAGTGGGCCCATGTGGAAGGTAAGATAAAATTTAGATATAAAAGGACACTATAAAACTTAGGAATGAAAATAAATATCCGGCATCATATCTAGTTTTTCAAATTTCCAATGTAATAATTTATGTTCAACTCAAAAAATAGAAATCTAAATTGTGTAGAGGTGGAATGAGGAGCTAAAAATTATGTAATATATTGAAATTCCTACTACCATGCTATCCTCTGATTCCATAAAGTAGGTATTACAATCTAGGATGTATGCTCATTTGTAGAGGATACATGTAATACTGTAATCAATTAAGGTCATATAATTTGTTGGGTATCTAGGATATCCCATGAATTGTTTCGAGGGATTCTTACTTAAATCAAGGATCTAACACTACATATGGGTTTTATGAGTGGGGGGGGGGGTTACTAACATTATATAATGAAAATTACCTGTCATGAGTAATTTAGGGGATATAATCCCCACCTATTTCATAGGAAAAATATATATCATAAACCGAGTACCTTAATTTTTTTGGGATTATAGATCATAATTAAAGATGATTATGGTCACCCACACACTAAATAACTACTAACACCTGCGATGTTTTCTAAATATAGATACACTTTGATCATTCCTCATGAACCACACCATTAGTCCACTAGTAAATAATAAAATTAATCATATCTCAACATGAAAATTTTAATATGAAAATCATTTTTTTAAAAATGGCGTATAAAGGGAAATGAATTAGTATATTCTATCCAGTTACGGATAAAATAATCAGAATAAAATAATTTCCTTCCTTATGGAACACATTATAGTTGTTACATTATAGGACTTCGTATGAATTCCATAATTTAGTATTGTATATCATAAATTTATAGTTTTATCTCCTTTTTTTCTATTATCATGATGATAATGAAATATAATCAATACTATATCATATTAATATGATATAATGATGTTCTTAAAGTATAATAATAATATAATCATTGTAAATATAGTTACATATATAGTACTGTGGGGATTCTTGTTGCATTCCTCATTATTACCTTAAGGCACATGCGTCCCGCATCTCTTTATTAGCATTATTTTTTAATATATAAATGTAATATTATATATTTAACATTCTGAATTTGAAATTTTTCTGTCCATTGATCAATTTATTTTACCCAAATTTTAAACATTTTCACATACTAGCTCTAGATTTTTATTCACCACTAACCATATAAGATAACACATCCACTCGCATGCTACTATTTCAGTTGACATAGTGGACACTAAAATGATCTTTTGTTTTATTCCTATATTCCCTAATTCATCATCACATTTTTTCCTTTCTTAGATCCCATAATTGATCATACTGAATATTTCTACAGGTGAGTACATCTTGAAAATCACCAACCCAAATAAAATTTAATATTTACTCAACCTAATATGCACCTCAGTTTTCATTAACTCCATATTTTACTAATAATGTATTCTCATTATAATGTAATGTTTCAAAAAAATGTAGTGGAAAAAATAGCATCCACACCATTATCAATAAACTACACTGAAAAAAATTACTTAAAATAATATTGGAAAATAGTGGTAAAAATGAAATCCTCAAATTTTTGGCACCACTCAATAAATTTATCATTGAAAATTAATAACAAACCACATAAATAATTCGATGAAGAATAAAATAATAGTGAATTAATATGTATGAAATTTATGATAAAATTTTAGAGCATCATGTGTTTATTTAATATATTATATTCTTGGTTCCATGATTTAGCATTCCATGGTATCATCATCCCCTAGGATCCATAGGATTGGGTTTTATCACGTCCAACACTAGATAAATGTGTTTATTTTTCAATATAAATGGTTACTAGTTCATGATAATGAATTATTTTCATAACATTGATATCACTCCTCTGAATACCTCCACCAATAATCCCAACATTAAGTTTAAAAATTTTACACCAACTAAAAATCAATTATCCTATACACTATGGTTGTCAAAAATTTTACATATGCTATTTTTTTAAATGAATAATTCATGAATTTTCACATGGATGAGAATGAAATTATATTATTATTTTTATGTATTTTAAAGAAGAACATTTGGTTCCTTCTACACTAAAATAGTTTAATCTGCGGTTAATGAAACACCTGAATAAATAAAAAATTATGATTGTCTCCAATTTTAAATATATAATTTTAGCTCTGATGATGCATTAATAAATTATTTTTCAATGTTGAACTATGTATCCCTATGAAAAATATTGGTCAATACTAACAAAAAATTGAAGTGTCAATTTTATTGGATCATTATCCTTTATTATTTATATTGATTAATATACTTAAAACGTGTTCCAATATCATATGATAGGGTATTCTTCCCTAATGTAGTAGGCGGTTCATACATAATTTACTTCTATTCCCATGGATTTGTAGGAAGTAGATGTTTGTAGTGTCTAATTTCCTAATGGATATTTATTGGATTGATAAGATCATTATTGGTATCTAGGGAATCATAATTCAAACATTGAATTAATAAGTGGGTATCTAAGAGCTTTATTCTTCACATTTTACAAAAAAACCAAGTTTATCATGGCTGCCCCATGATTTATGATTCAGTTGTATATGTTATGGGTGATGTTTTATTTAAATGAGTTTATGTCTTCGAGTTTGTTTTATTAGTAATAGTACATTGAGATTCATGTTCTTTTTAGTTCATTGAGTCTATTATATTTACCATTGTGGAAATGGTATGTGAATTTAAAACATTTCCATAAATGTTATCCTTCATCTAGGTGATCAATTTTTTTCATATTAAATTCTAATAAGAGAATTATTTTTAATATCCAAATTATACTAAAATAATTTTTATTTCTTATGTTGACATTTTATTTATGTTAAATTAAAATTCTATTTTCATATGTATCACATAGTGTATTAATTTTATTATTTCATTATTATCAATATTATGTTTTTTTAAAAAAATTATTAAGTTTTATAATTTGTTTGTTATCAAAAAATGAGGCCCTATTTTTGTCAGAAATAAGTATTATTTTGTAGTAAAAGAGATATTTATAAGGATTTCCCTAGAGGAGTATCGTGGTAGTAGATAGGGATTTTATAAAAAAATTAAAATTCCTGTAAGCCATACCGGGTCCTAGAGTATTGTAACATGATTAGTTTTTAAAGGAAACTTACATTCATTATTAGTATTGTTAGATGATAATTATAGTCATTAAATAAAATTCAATCATTTACTATATGAATAATAAGGAAGAATCATTCAATGATCCACATTATGGGGCCAGGAAATAATTTCCTAATTTAAATTTCACATGTCTCATTGTTGAGTGTTTGTATAGCATGATTTAATTAATGATGAATAATTAAGATTAATCTATTTTGATAATTCTGCCATATGATTTCTTATTTATCTATAATGTTATTTTTTTTATAAATAAATTTAATTTCTTAAGTAGTTAGATTCATTGATATCAGAATATGATTTCTGTATTTGAATAACATGGTTGAATTAACGTGGATCTCAAATTGTCATTATTATCCCTGCGGATTTTAATATTATTTTAAAGTAAAAATAAAATTAATTTTATTTAATTTGAATTTCCTAAATCCATGTAAATTACGTATCATTTACTTGGTGAACAGTGATCACATAGTTAGTGGTTTGAATAAAACAGTAGGACTGACTGATTGATAATGGGTTTTTGTTCTCTTCCAATATATTTTCTTTATTCTACGCCACTTCAATTCATATACACATTTTTGAATAGTCATGGAAGGGGTTGCGTGTTTATATATTTTTTATTTAAGTATTTATAGACGATGATGTGTCATTGTATGTTAATTGTTTCTCATGGGATATTTTGATTTTTATTATTATATCTGATACAGATTATATAAAATTTATTTTTTGTAATTTTTCTATATGTATTTTTATTTATTTAAATAATATGAACAATTCAAAAAATATTGATATTTAACTAAGAACAAATAAACATCTGGGAATAGTTTTTATGACCATGTATTTTTTCTCAATTATTAAAATATTTTTCCTTTTAATGTTGATTGATTTCTTCTATGATGTATTCATTTTCATGATTAATATATAGTATATTTTTAATAATATAAAGAAAATAAAAAATGTTAAAGTAAAATATTAATTAAAATACGAATTTTATTTTATTGTTGTTATTATATATTATTAAATCACAAAGATGTGTGGGTGGTATAGTATTTTATTTCCTTAATGTTGTGGGTGGTATAGTATTTTATGATATTTCATGATTACGTGTTTTTTTATTATTGTTAAAAAGGGTAACTAAACTGGGAAATTATAATTTTTATGATCGGATGTGATTTAGTCATCATTGTAATGCTGTTATTTTGGAAGGATAAGTACCAAATGTATGGTTAGCTTGATGTGGGTACAAGAGATGTAGATGTCGGGATGGTTTTGTTTCAGTGATCTTATGGTCTAATTGTAGAATATTAAATAGATTCATACAATTCTGATTATACTATATTTATATGTAGGAATTATGGAAAGAAATATATTGATTAGAATTACTTGGTTAGAATTAAAAAATGAAAAAATTAGAAAAATTTTGTTTATTAAATGAAATATTGACTATGTAAGAGAGAAATATTAAGTAAAATTATGTTTCTTGAAATTAATAATAAATAATGTATTTATTGTTGTTGATAAATTATTAAATAATTAATTTAAATACTCTATATTAAATGATATTATTTTTTGTTTTATGGTTGTCTCATACTGGTTTTCTCTAGTGGTTGTAGAGGATGTTGATGTGTGGTAGTGACATTGTGGCGATGTGTATTATTTTCCATTTTTTTAAATGATATGTAAAATTTAGGAAAGGATACTATGATATTATATCCCCATATATTTTCAGTATTTTCTAATCAAAATAACAGGAATCAATAAACCATATAGACAACCACATGAGGATTTTTATTTTTTACTAATATCATGGTTATAAGTGATATAAATTATTTACTATAAAAACTCAATTTATTCACATATAGATATTACCTATGTTGTAATGTATTGATTTTAAAATTATAAGTGATTTATTCATCAAATGGATCCTCAAATAAGATGATAATCAATGGCGAGGATAATGATTATTTTCATCATGTTTTTATTTTCTACTCTTACATGATATGCTGGTGTGGTTGTGATATTATTATAGACATGTTGATTTGATTGTGTTTATGAGAATTAGATAATTAGTTTGTATCAATCGTCATTGGATGTGATATGATAATGGAGATATTATTTTGTGTGGTCTGAGTGTTACTTTTTTAGTGGGGATGTGGTAGTAGGGTTCCATATTAAGTATTTCATGAAAATAATTTATTATACATGTTAGTGGTATCAGGTGATGGATCTAATGTGTAGTTAGGGTATTATTTTACATAATAATGCAATTTTTTATCTTCTAAAATATTGACGTATTATTTGTCTTCATCCATATATGAAAGAGTATATTTTTGGAGGATTCTATTTTGTTTACATGTATGATCAAAACTATCATCTTTATACATTTTCAAATATTTTTCTTCTTGATTTGGTGATCCTAATTAGCATAAATTTATGTTGATGTTCTGTAAGATAATGTTTCATAGTATTTTTATCATCAATACCGCATTGCACCAGGATGGAATGGATGAAGGCATCATATGAAATCCCTGGTCACTAGAGGATGGAATCTACCATTAAGGGTCTAATGATATGACATAGGGGGAATTAAACTATCATTTTTATCACAATAAAACCACAAAATGTAACCATCCAATAAAAATGTATATAGAAAACGAGGGACACAATATCTATTATCTGTTACATCATATAATTTATTCCCACATAAAAACATTATGTATCATTGGAAGAATACTAGTAAAAAATAAAAAAAATACGATTCAACATGATATAAAAAAATATGAAGGCAAAAGAATTAAAACTCTTGTAGTGTCTCATGAACGTAGCTATATTTTGAATCACATCACCAATAACACATTATATTGAATTCATTAATTATAATTAAATATCATGAATTTAGTCTATATGCACTTGTGGTGTGTATATATAGTTTGTGGGAATGAAACTCATGATAAGAACAACTAAATCTATTGTTGCACAATTATGATTCAAATTTTAAAATGCAAGTGGTATAAATACTCAATTCTTTAGAAATAATTATTTTCACTATTAAAAAATAAAAATATATGGAAATAATTGGACATGACTAGTCAATACCTGAATTAGACCAGGGTTGTGCCTATATAATATATCTAACAAACTCAAAGAATAGCATATTCCCGTAAACAATCCATAGGGAACCACATATTCTAGTATTCTAATGAAATTGTACTAATAATAATTCCTTTGGTTGTCTCATGTCTCTCAAATACAATGTCATGTGGTCAAAAACAAATATCCATCCATACAACTATGACATCTTATTTTCTTACATTATAATACATTATGAAAAAAAATATTTAGAGAAACTGAACTCAATTATCTTTTTTATTTTTATTTAACACATTGAAGTAATATTCATATGAACCAAATAGTCACCAAATAAAATTTTAATATAACCTGAATAAATATAGTATATACACCATCAATTAGTGTTTACAAACATAATTGAACAACATTACACAACTCAATAAACAAAACATTTTTTTAAACAATACACTTTCTAATATAACCACAATAATAAACAATTTTAACAATTTTAAAAAAAAATCCCATTTAAAACACAATATCTGACACACATCCATATGAATTTCATTCCAATTTCGACCATTAAATCAAAATATTTAATTTCATTACATTAATTAATATAGTTCCACTTTCAACATTGTTTTTTTCATTTTTTTAGTAATTTAAATTTTTATATTCACATGTTAACCTCCAATGTAATCATAAAAATTATAATAAACAACATTCTATTTATAAATTTTATGATTAATCTATTTACATTTGAATTAACATCTATAAGATCAAGAACTATAGTATTTTTTAGTCAATATATCCTATATAATATCAATTAATACACTATAAAAAGATATTATAACTAAAAAGATTATATTATACTATTGAATCACCCAATAAGTAATAACCATATTCCTACAAATTATTTTTTCAAATAAATAAAATTACATTGATAACAGGAATTACACATGACACTGTGTTATTCATTCCCTGTAAACAACACTAGGATAGGTTTCATTACACCTCAAACCAAATTTTTACGAAAACTATGATATATAATTAATATATTTTGTTTATCATGACTGATATAACCTATCCGTTAAAGAACAGATATGAATAGAAATAAAAAAAATAAAAAATAAAAAATAATGGTTTTATATAATTGATAAATATTTTTAAAAATGTAATTAATTTTTTTCAATGTCATTCTATGTATTAAAAATTCTATTTTCTTAGAAAATAAATTTTAAAACATTTATAAACATTTAAAAAAAGTAACAAAATTTTTAATATTATTTTTAAAAAATAATTTTACATTTTTAAAGAATAAATTGATTATATTAATCCAAATCAAGTATCTAGGTCATAGATAAATTGATTATATTAATCCAAAAAATAAATTGGTTTCATTGAGAATGAATTTTATTCATATCTTTACAATATTTTTAATGATTATTTGTTCCGTATCCTAGTATTATATGTTGATGAAATTTTAAAACATGGAAATAACATAGTAGGCATAAAATCAATTATAGACTAGTTAAAAATTTTCTTCTCAATGAATGACATAGGTGAAGTTGCCTATATTGGATGTATCAAGATCATTCGTGATAGATCCAAGAGGCTTCTTGGACTAACTCAATGTACAAATATTCACCGGATACTAAAGAGATATAGTTATGAACAATCCAAGAGTGGATTGGTTCCAGTGTCACTTGGTCTACATAGTTCTAAGAAAATGTGGCCCCATACCCAATAGGAGAATGATAGAATGAGTTTGATACAGTACACTTTAGTGATAGGATCATTTATGTATTCTATGTTATGTACTATACTTGATGATTACAATGCACTGAGAATGGTAGATACATTTTAAACAGATCTAAGAGAACAAAATTGGATAGATTGTAAGGAAATCATTATGTATATAAGAAGAATATAGTATATGTTCTTGGAGTATAGAAGAGATAAGGATCTATTCTTCAGGGGTTATACCGATGTTGGTTTTCATATATTTCAAAATTATATAAAGTCACAAATATGATATTCCTCAGTATCAATAGAGGAGCTATGACATGGAAGAGTTCAAAAAATCCATTTTTCACTAATTCTATAGGGTAGTCTGAGTATATACTAGTTTCAGATGCATCCAAAGAAGATATTATGATACATAACTTTTTTTAAAAGATTTCTGTGGTACCTAGAAGTAAAGACCCATTCAAATTGTATTGTTATAATACTACAATGGTGGCACTTGAAAAAGATCCAAGGTCCCACAAATAAGAAATGTATATAATCAAAAATTATCACCTCAAGAGGGTTATTTATTAAATGGTTAATATTGTAGTGAGTAGAGTACCCATAGTAGGGAATGTGGAATCCACCAGGACTAATGTCCTATCTCAATATAAGCATGGGTATCAAGTGAGAGATAACCGACTCAGGGTTTTAGCAGTTGGATGTATTGAAAATGGAAGAATATTGGATTTGGTTCTCTAAAAACAACATCTATGTATGTTTTGAAAAAAATGTCATTATTCTTATTAATATTAATAAACTACATATCACATAATGATTTTTCATTTGTGTGATAAAGTATGTGATAATGTTCTAAGGTAAATTGTCACCCTAAAATGTCAATGAAGTTCCCCGCTATGATGAGAACCCAGAACTACTTAGAAACTATTCCTACTTATATGTTCTATAGCTAAATGATATCATTTTTGGGAAAAATATGATATAGGTTTGTCAGGGGTGGAGACTCATAGAAGTTTTAGCCACCTACTTAAGGTGTTCTCAATAGTTATTATCTAGCTGGATATAATCAAAATGAGTCCCACAAATAGGAAATCTATATTTATATGTTTCGTTGGATGTTACTATCTACAACTGTATGTATTAGTCCATAGACTTTATACTTATTATTATTTAAAATTAGGATACATGTGCTTGTATATATTGATAAAAATAGTGATGAAAAAGGTTCTTAGTGAGGTACGATACATTGGGTGCATCATTAGTAATATTTAAATAATTAATTATGCCAAAAGTATTTATCCCTTATACTCCTTAACAAATTTTTACATCTGAGGCCCATTGATGGAAATGATATAGCCAAAATAAATCCATGGCCATGATGTTCTATAGGCATCTTCTATTTCTAGAAAGTCATAGAAAGAGATATCAAGCATATTGGTTGATTCATCTGGTATGCAACCTGCTCAATTATAGATATTATGATAAACGGATTATATTACATGGTAAGAATCTTTATGAGTTAACATTTCATTGTATATTGAAATTCACTCTTTAAGGGATACATAGTATTTTCCTAGATGCTAACCACTGACTTTATGCTCATTTTCCTAATGAAAATGAGAATTATTCCTAGAGGGTCCCACACTATTTGTGTCCACGATCTTCGTTAAATAACATATATTATTATTTTTATTTAGCAATTTGAATGAATATTATTCCCATATGATGTTTAAAAATTATTCAGGTATGTTTGATCACTTATATTTGGTTCATAGTTATTCTTGAGAATATTTTGTGAGCAGAGTATTAAATAAATTTATATTTTTTATTTTGTGAAGATAATATTTATTTATTTATTTGTGGATAAAAATGTGATATTTATTTAATAAAGAAATAGCCATTATTCATGGATGGATAAAAATGTGGTGGAATGGAGGACAATGTTTAATGGTCTTTTGAGAAATGATAGGATTCATTAATAATTAATTAAATAATATTTTACTATATATATCAAGTTAATCACATGTCATGAAATTATAATATTATAATTATTATTGGACATAGGGTATTTATAGGATTAAATAAATACTGAAGAGAACTTCTTCAATTATTCTATTTTAATCATATTAATATAATTATTCACTAATGATTTTTTCCTTGTGTACCAATTCATTTGAGCACAACGATTCATAGAATACCATCTTAAGAATATAGATACCTATTCTAAAATAATTATTTCATGAATAATGAGAAATCCACCATGACCAAAGCAAGGAGACCACATTGGAAGATATTTATGATGTGATCAAGGGAGAAGATGCAAGTGCAAGATCTTCCGTAATAGCACCCAGACACTCCATCGATGATGTCTGGAGATTCATGGAACATGTTTGGATCACCGCTAGAGGAAATATACCCTTGATTTCTATAATGAAAGGATGGTGCACCTAAGATCAATCACCTATCTCATCAGCGAATAAACAATGCTTTAGTGGCAATTCAATATATAACTAAATTAATTATAAAAAATATATATTGAACTCCTCTCTCTTGGATATGATGTTATCATACATGTATTATATAATTGATCTGGTCCATATATAACTACATTTATCATTGTGTAGATCGTGGAATACACATCAATCATGTGAAAAGAAATGTTTGGCACTGCCGAACACAAGATTTTGTTGCACCTGAATCCTATACAATCCACAAACCACTTAATGATATTTTTTGATTCATTTTCAATGATATCCTTTTATTGGGATCATTACTTGTTCAACAAATATAATAATTAGAACCTATAAAACAAAATTTTCCCTTGTCAACAATACTATATCCCACTAATGTTAATTACGAATACATATCCATAACAATATGAATCAAAGATCATAATGATTTAGATGACCACGTATTATCCCTTATAAACCCAAGGTAACACCTACACCAACGAACAACATCTACAATCAATTGAGAAAAATTTATTTTCCACTACAAATAGTTCTTTCTATGTGATCAGTATATCGAAAATGATCCATCGATCACACCAAAATAATGTTTTTCAAAACTACAGTGTCTAAAAATCACAGTGAAAAATAAATATTAAATTAACAAAATAGAAAACCACCATTTACCAAGGATGTGGGAAACATGGTACAATCCTTAGAGAAAACCCGTTATTTATATGACCAAAAATAAATCATTCACATATTTCCACTATATTGACACCACCATGGTAAGAAACCCCAATGTGGGGGAACCATGTGGGGCTATCGTAATGATCAAATTGGGAAATAGAATCATTGTTTATGCAGAATAAAAATTATTCTAAAGGATGAACCTCATGTTACTCATCCATCAACCAGACATAGAGTCCTCTAATGGTAGTGTTATTTATTTCCACTATCACACTATAATGACCATAACAACTAGCAATACCACAACATTAGATATAAAATACAAGACTCCATTAATTATGGAGATCGACATATATTTGGAGGAATCAATTTTGAAAATCATGCAGAGTGACTATGGGAAATGTGTTTCAATTCCCGAAAAGATCATCAAAATCCATGTTATAGACGTAGTTCAGCCATCTTTCCTACAATTCCAAATGGGAACACATAATTCCACTAATAAATAGAAATAAAATTTGTTATAATTCATCATAATGAACACAACATGATCCAAATAATGTTAAACCATGGGTAACCATTCAGATGAATCTACGCAGTCGAAAATATTCATTGGAATATTTTCTGTCATCCAAACATAAGGAATATAAATCAACCAATACAATCTATTGCGTAATATGCCTGTAAATCAAGAGTGATGTATCCATACACTACAAAAAAAGGACAGAATGAAAAAAAAATCATCTGTGCCTACCTCTAATAATGGAATAAGTATTCCTCTATTATATGTCCATGAATAATATTCAAAACATTTATAAATATAAAATACATATTACCAAATCGAACTCTGATGACCCCACTTCACAAAAATGGGTAAGTGAAATATGTAATCCATCTTTGAAACTCTATATATATTAATGGCTTTGATAAGGGTTCAAATGAAATCACAAAATCGTAATAATATATACTATAAAAAATATTTCATTCCTATTTTATCTTGTAAAAGGGTATTAGAAGATATGAAATGAGTGTTTATCTAAACAACATCTATTAATAATTGACCACATACTTATATCAAAAATATCATCCCATATATCCCTCAACAAATCGGGACCAATTGATTGGGACTTAAGGGATATCCACTATGATAGATCATTGTAAAAAATATAAACTCAATAACTCTTCCACAAGAGTCACAAAATGATCTTCTAAGATAAATAACATCATTCATAAAATTAGCCTAGAAAATATCATGAATAGTTCCCACCACAAACACCAATATAATCACACCAACATATAAAGCATCCCAGAATCTATAGAGAAACTCAATTCATAAGAATGACCAATACCATGTCTATAATAGAGATGGTCTATTGAGATTAAGACAACAATAAAATTATAACACAATTTTATATATGGAAACAAATGAATGTGTCATCAAATTTGCACCAAAATTCCAAACCATATTTGCATGTGTATCTCACACTCATTCAAATTTACTAAATCTCATGGATGACACACAACATATAATCTCATGAGGTCTATATCATTAAAATAATACGATCATAGTCTTTAAATAGTTTTTATCAATCATCACATATGGGTATATAATATAATTAATATAAAAATGTTCTTTAATATGTAAAGGGTGAGGGAATATACATAAGAATTTCAGATTATAATTTCAAATAACAATTTTATAAGAAACAACATCATGTCATTGAATATTTTGAGGAGATATTCCAAACTACAGTCATAGGCACATCACAGCCCTCCCATCACATTGAACTGAGCTATTAGTGGGAATATCTAACATTTTCAATGAAAAAACACTACGTGCTAGAGAAAATATTTATGAATTAAAATAATGAAGAAACATGTGACCATTAATCCCCATTATATGATAAATTTTCAAACCGTATTATACATAATAATTTGTTCATTGGTTTTTTTGTCTGGATAAAATGTTATCAATGTTCTAGTGATGGGATACATTATATTTTTTACCCATGATAAAATCCATTGAATAATAATAGAATTATGGACACCTATAACATTGTATTATATTACTGAAAAAATAATCACCCCATGTTAGATATGTTCATTGTTCTTTATGAGGAATAAACAATAGAGAACAACCTATGTTGGTGGGAACCTGAGGGTTCAATTCCTGAAAATGACTATTAGGAAATCGACTAGTGACTAGCACTAAGTATACAGATCACACAATATAGAGAGTTTCATCCCATTTCATCTTGAAATAGTTTGATAATATAAATTAAAACTATATTACAATAACAATAGAAAAATTTATAAAATAATAAACAACAAAAAATATAATTCAAATATTAGATATCATTTGAACAACAATCCCATCATGGGAAGGTGTAGATGGACTATACATTTATCAGTCATTATATATTGGGAATAACAGAATTTTGTGAAAACATCACGATTGATCTTTAGATGGAATATAAATTTTCATACCTAGATTTACAATACACCACCTTGAATCGGCTCAAAATAAGCCTTACATGTTCCATGTAAAGGAAGAAATTTTCCAACAAGTGTGTCAACTATACATAAACAATATGTCTAGGGATTAGGGTCATCTTGCTGTACGTGTGGAACTATATAGAAAGACACCCAGAATAATAAATTAATAAAATAGAAAATGTGTTTGATAAATGTTACAGATACTGTAGAGGTCCCATCTGAAAGGTAACATAAAATTTAGATTTAAAAAGACACTATAAAATATAGGTATGACAATAAATATCTGGCATCAGATCTAGTTTTAAAATTTCCAATATAATTATTTATGTTCATCTCAAAAAATAGAAATCCAAAATTGTGTAGAGGTGGAACGAGATACTAAAAATAATGTAATAAATAGAAATTCATACAACCATTCTATCCTCTGATTCCATAAATTTGGTCTTCCAATTTAGGATGTATGCTCATTTGTAGAGGATACATGTAATAATGTAATCAATTAAGGTCATATAATTTTTTGGGTATCTAGGATATCCCATGAATGTTTTTGAGGAATTCGTACTTTTATTGAGGATATAACACTACATATGAGTTTTATGAGTGGGAGGGTGTTTATTAACTCTATATAATGATGATTACATGACATGAGTAATTAAGGGGATATAATCCCCACCCATTTCATAAGAACAAGATATCATAATCCGAGTACCTAAAATTTTTTTTGGGATTGTAGATCATAATTAAAGATGATTATTATAAGGCCCCAGCCTTAAACCTTACTTAATCTTGAGTTATTACAAGATTACACATTGAGGATCTTTTCGGGTTTAGAGTTTTAGAAAATTAGATCATAAAACTTGCATTACATTCCACATATAAACAAAGTGGTTACATAAAGATAGTATTCTTATTTCCCATCAATGGAAACTTATTTTAAATAAAACATGGATTATTTCTTGACACTTCCTTTACACTATCATCATATCATGTACCTCTTCCTTGACCTGTGAAAAACATTTCAAAAAAACTTGGGATGAGCATAAAAAGCTCAGTAAGGGATATAAAAATAAGGAAAGGAAACATGGGTACATATATACATAAGGATGAGATCATACTTTACCCATAAAACATAATCACTTTAACATACCTCATCAAATCATGAATAAATCATAGAAATCATAAGACATAAAGGTAACTTGAGGCATTTATAACATTCTTACATAGGGAGTAACCCTCTTGGTTACGTTTGGAATACCCATCACAGTATATTCCCTAAATCTCTTCGGAGAAACCTTAACGTTTCTCTCCTTCGCGTTACCCAATGCATTGGAGAGCTATATCGGGCTCACCCGCCCTTAGTTTATCACGGAACCACCCGTTTTCATAATAATGCCCAAGAACCTCAACATAATCATATCACATAAAACATGCATAAAGGAAACATAACATTCCCACCTTTCAATCACAATATATCAATACAACACATTGATATAAAAACATTTTGAAAACCATTTTCGATGCCAAAATAAAATAAAAAGTAAAACATGGTATTTATTTTTCTTTTAAAAAGAAGGTATGGCTTGTAGAGGAAGCTGAAACTCAAATAACGGTCACGATGGCGGAGAAGTCGTTGTCGCCGCATATGTACGACAAAAACATTCCCTTTTGTCGTTTAGTAAATGCTTCGTATAAAAATATTACTATTGAATAAACGTAAATGTCAAAGGTGTTTATACAACGTATAAAAGAAAGTTGTGTATAAAATAAAATATGCCTCAATGAAAGGAGATTGAGACGAAGTCCCATACCTCAGGTCCGACTTGACTTGATCTTTCTTTAATGTCATGAATAATAAACATTCGTTAATTTCTACTTGTTTAAGAACCTTTTTCAAGTTCATTATTCCTTTTATATCACTTATTGCCATGTCATGAACACTATGTAATTATTTAAGTTAATAACGGTCGTTTTAACGATCATTGGTACTTGAGTAAAAAATAATCCCTTTATAATTACATGTTGTTCATGTATCCATTATATCCAGAATGGTATTCTTGATGTAGATATCATATATGTCATATATATATGTAGTACATGCATGCATTTATAATATTACATAATCCTTTAGAGGTAAGAAATGAAATGCACCGTTCATGGAGACGGTAAGCCGTACGTACGCATGAACGCTACATTCATTTCTATTTCATATTTTATAGAATGGAATCATAATTATATAAAGGTATATTATAATTCCAGTATAATATCATATATAATATCATATCTCCATCCTTTATATGTCCCCCATATGGTATTTAACGAATCAAATCACTTTGAGGGGGCGGTAGTCCGCACTTCCTTAAATGAACATATCGTGTTTACCCATAATGGAAACCATAATGGTATGCCCAAAATAATAAATACATTAGCTTAAGGAAAACATAAACATATTATATATCATATATAAATAGAGTGTCATATTAATGGCCACCTTTGAAGGTGTTAAAATAATGTTGAACAATCATCGTTTCGGGAGGCATAAATTCACCATCCACGGAAACCATATGTTCTTTAACCATTAGATGTTGGTGTGTGTAAGTGTAGCTAGAATCCTTCTTATAAAAACCTCCTAGTATATTGAAGATACTGGAGTTGTTACAAAAGAAATGAATAAAAATGGTTTAGGGGGTTGGAGAAGCAATATAAAACAAAAATACTCAAGTGAAGACTTTACCTTAAAATCGGGTATCTCCCTTTGGTTTGAGCTCAAAGTGTTCCTTGGGAAGACTTATTCCCAAAGTGAGGCTTCAAGGAGTAATAGAAGGAAGTGGAGATACAAAATGGGCAGGGGTTGGCCGAGCCAAAGGCTTTGGGAGTGTGGGTAAGGAGGTAGAGGTGGGGGCCTTTTATAAGAGGAGAGGAGGGGCACTCTTGGAATGTAAAGAAATATTACTTTATTTGAAAATGAGTTTCGGATTTAAATGGTCCCACATTGATATATATAGATGTTAAGGTTATAAGGGTTCTAAATCCACCCATCCAATAGGTTTTGGACATGTTTAGGTCTTAGATATTACATTATCTTTCTATTTTATTTAAATCCTTTATTAATGAGGTAATCGCTACATCATTATGATGTCATAAATACATTTATTTATTTAATGTTAAAAAATTATAAAAAATACTATGATGTAAGAAATCGTTTTATCTTTCCTATAAATATTTATAATAAAAAATATGACTTGTATAACCCCATTTAAAAATTGTTTTCGTAAAACATATTATGTTTGTGTCATTTTTACTTTTACATTAAATAAAAAGTTATTTATGTCTTTTCCCAACCAAAGTGGATCTATGGGGTAACCAAGTTGACCCATGGCTGTCTTGGTCGGCCATGACACATTCAATAAGGTTAGGACATGTGTCTAGGTCATTTTATATTATTAAAGCATTATTTTTACCTTAAACTACACTAATTACCACTAATCGTGATTAAGAACTTAAAAGTTACTATTCACCAAAAAATTATTTTAATCTCATTGAACCAAATTTTACTTCTTAATGAAAACCATGTATGTAGTATTTTTGAAATTCAAAACACATATGTGGTAAAATTTCATTTAAACGAAAAATCAGTTTCTTTAACTACCACTTAGTGATTTCACTATTCATCAAAAATTGATGTTTTTCAGAAAAACACCAAAACTTCACCCTAAGCTATATTTGATATTCTGAATTCAAAAATGATGTCTATTTTACAAAATTCAAAACATATAAGTCACATTAATTAATTTAATAATTAATTCCCACTGTCAGAGCAAATAGCGTGTTTTTATGAAACAATAAGTATCAAAAGATTGACACCAGTTTAAGTCCAATTTCAAAGTGAAATTGATTCCAATGACCACCATTGGATTAAATAGTAAAAATATATTCTAATTTCACTTCAAAACCAATTAAAAATATAATCTAATCATATAAATAAATTAGATTAAAAAGCAGTTTTGATGTAAAATTTACATTTTTCACTATTCATTAAAAAATGAACATTGTCAGAAAAATACCAAAAATTCACACAAAGTAAATTTTGATGTCCCAATAATAAATAATTAGTTTATTTTGACAAACATAGTTTATAAAATTGTCAAAAGATAGATTCAAAAATGGTTTTCCATCAAAAGGCAGTAAAACAATATTTTAAAAATATTAGTGTATTCCATGCTTAAGATTGGATTTATTTTCATTTTAAGCCTCTAAAACACTATCTAATTCATTAATAGGCAGAGATAAAAATATCTATTATTCATTACTTACTTGTGATGTTACATCCTTCCCCCCTTTAGAAAATTGCGACCCCGCAATTTATTTACTTATCAGATAAATGGGGGTACTTATCCCTCATTGCATTTTCAGATTCCCATGTTGCCTCTTCAATCATGTGGTTTTTTCACAAAACCTTTACCTGTTGAATCACCTTATTCCGTAACACTTGCTCCCTGTGGTCAAGAATCTGGACCGGTTGTTCCTCATATGATAGGTTCTCTTCCAGCTGAACTACCTCTGGACTCAAAACATGAGATGGATCTGGCATTTACTTTCTCAACATCGAAACGTGAAAAAAATTGTGTACCTGAGATAAACTCGGAGGTAAAGCCACTCGGTAAGCAACTGATCCAACTCTCTCCAGAATTTCATATGGTCCAATGAACCTTGGACTCAGCTTTCTTTTCTTACCAAATCGCATCACACTTTTCCATGGTGATACTTTGAGAAAAAAATTATCACCTACATCAAAAGATAGACCCTTCCTCCTGTTATCTGCATAACTCTTCTGCCTACTCTGAGCTGTTCTCATGTGCTTCGGAATCAGCTGAACTTTTTCTGCCATCTCTTCTACCAATTCTGGTCCCATAAACTTCCTTTCACCCACTTCATCCCAGAGAGCTGGAGTTCGACACCGCTTCCCATATAATGCCTGAAATGGTGCCATCTGTATACTGGAATGAAAACTGTTATTATATGAAAATTCAACCAAAGAAATATGTTGGCCCCAACATCCCTGATAATTCATAGAGAAAGAACGTAGCATATCCTCCAAGGTCTGAATTGTTCGTTCTGACTGCCCATCTGATTGAGGGTGAAAAGCTGTACTAAAATTTAATTCGGTACCCAACGACTTCTAAAGGCTTTTCCAAAAGTTAGAAGAGAACCTGGGATCACGGTCAGACACAATGGAGAGAGGAACTCCATGTAACCTGACTACCTATTTAAGATACAAACGAGAAAGTTGATCAAGAGAAAAAGTATCTCGTATAGCAAGGAAATGAGCAGACTTGGTCAAGCGATCAACAATAACCCAGATTGCATTATTACCTCGAGATGTCTTCGGTAATCCCACAACAAAGTCCATGGATATATTCTCCCATTTCCACTCTATCACTAGTAGAGGATGAAGCATCTCTTTCGATAACTGCCGCTCTGCTTTAACCTGTTGACATGTCAAACACTTCATAGTAAAATTAGCAATATCTCTTTTCATTCTATCCCACCAGTAATACTCCCGAAGATCTCTATACATCTTAGTACTGTCTGGATGAACTGAAAACAGAGAACTATGAGCTTCACATAACAACTCTCTCTTCAACTGTGAATCAAAAGGCACACACAATCTCTTCCCAAATCTCAAAACATAATCATTATCAATGTTGAATTCAAGAAAATTACCTTTCTGAACCAGCTCTACCTTTTTCTGCAACTCACTGTCTGGCTTCTGTGTTTGCTTGATTCTATCTGATAAAGATGATCTCACTGATACCTGAAACAAAACAGAATAAATTCCTGTACCAACAACTTCTATTCCAAATTTAATCAAGTCCTTAACCAAAGGATCACATTCCAAATGCAACATTGCTAATGAAGCATTACTTTTTCGACTCAATACATCAACCACTTTATTTTCTTTTCCCGGATGGTAATGAATTCTACTATCATAATCCTTGATTAATTCCAGCCATCTCCTCTGTCTCATGTTTAACTCTTTTTGAGTGAATATATACTTTAAACTTTTGTGATTGGTATATATTTCACACATTACTCCATACAAATGATGCCTCCATGTTTTTAAAGCGAAAACAACAGCAGCTAATTCCAGATCATGTGTAGGGTAATTTACCTCATGATTCTTCAACTGTCGTGAAGCATAAGAAATTACCTAATCATTCTACATTAGGACGCAACCAAGTCCTTTTAATGAAGCGTCACTGTATATAACAAACTCACTATTCCTGTAAGGTAGTTCCAAAACTGGAGCATTCACCAATCTTCTTTTCAATTCCTGAAAACAATCATCACATTCTTTTGTCCAGATAAACTTAACACCCTTCCGAGTTAGCTTAGTCATTGGACTAGATAATCGTGAAAAATTTCTAACAAACCTTCGGTAATAGCCTGCCAAACCAAGGAAACTACGAATCTCTGTTACATTTTTGGGTCTTGGCCAGTCTTCCACAACTTTTGTTTTTGCAGGATCAATAGTTATTCCATCTTTAGAAACAATGTGACCAAGGAATGAAATTTTTTGCAACCAAAACTCACACTTGCTGAATTTTCCATATAGTTTCTTTTCTTTTAAGGTTTGCAAGATAACCCTTAAATGTTTTTCATGCTCCTCTTTACTTTTAGAAAACACCAAAATATCATCAATGAAACCCACCACAAACTTATCCAAGAACTCATGGAAATTTCTATTCATTAAGTCCATGAATACAACAGGTGCATTGGTTAGCGCAAAATGCCTTACTACAAAATCATAATGGCCATATCTCGTACGGAACGCGGTCTTCGGAATATCTGCCTCCTTTACCTTCAGCTGATGGTACCCCGATCTTAAGTCAATATTTGAAAAAAACTGAGCTCCCTAGAGCTGATCAAACAAATCATCGATATGAGGGAAAGGACATTTGTTCTTAACAATGATATTATTCAAGGCCCTATAATCAATTCAAAGTCTCATAGAACCATCTTTCTTTTTAAAAAATAAAACATGAGCACCCCATGGTGATGTGCTAGGTCGAATGAAACCTTTCTCTAATAAATCTTGCAATTGCTCCTTCAACTCTAAAAGTTCAATTTGAGCCATTCGATAAGGGGGTTTTGAAATTGGCTTATCATCAGGAACTAAGTCAACAGTAAACTCAACTTCCCGATATGGTATTATTCCAGGCAACTCATCAGGAAAAACATCAGGATACTAATTTACCACCGACACATCATTAATTTGAATAGTTCCTTTATTTTCAACTATGTGTGCAAGGTAACATTCATGTACATCTTTTACAAGTTTCTTGGCCTCTTGATAAGTTATCAACAGTAAGGGTTCATTCTTGTACACAAAATGAAAGTCTTTCTGAAAAGAGTCTTCTTTAGCTCTACAGTCAATCTTAGCATGGTAAAAAGAGAGCCAATCCATACCCAGGATAACATCAAACTCTACTAGAGGTAGAACAATAAGGTTTGCAAGTAGGTTCTTTCCACAGATAAGGATAGGAAGATTCTTATAAATTCTTTTTGACTCAACATTTCCCCCTGGTGTTTTTACCAAAAGTCCAGGAGTCATTTCTTGAGATGGTATTACCATTTTACTAGAAAAGGTTTCAAAGATGAAAGAATGTGTAGACCCCGAATCAAACAACACACAGGCATAATCTGAAAAAACAAACAAAGTACCTGATACAACTTCATTTGACGGCTTGACATCTGCTGAAGTAGTTGCAATGGATTTCACCACCCCTTTCTGCTTGTAGTCTAACTGCTTCCCATCACTCAAGCTCATTGTCAGACACTCATTTGCATAGTGACCCATCTCATTGCACTTATAACATTTCACTAACTGTAAATCAAATTTGGTCTTACCTTCACCTTGATCCTTTTCAATGCAATCACGAGCCTTATGTCCCATATTACCAAATCAATAGCACTTTCCATAATTCAAAAGACATTCCCCCACATGCCTTTTTCCACATTTATCACAAACTGGAAACTTAGTTTTCTTACCATCAGACTTTTTTGAAGAATTCTTACCTTTCTCCTGCCACCTCGGTCTCTTCTTCTGTTGGTTGTTATAGAACACTTGATCATCGGCAAACTCCATTTCCACATTCTCAGCACATCGAACAAGCTTTTCATAACTTTTAAACTCATGAGAAGCTAATTACATTCAATATTTTGGATTTAATCCTGTGTAAAAATGATTGATTTTACTATGAAGGTCTCGAATAAAATTTGGAGCATACCTTGCCAATCGAGTGAATCTTTCTTCATAGGCAGCCACTGAGTCTTCCTCTTGCCTCAATTCCAAGAATTGCTTTTCCATCCTAAGTCGAACAGCCTTAGGAAAATACTTCTCAAGAAACATACCTTTGAATTCATCCCAGTCGAGAGCATCAATCTCATCAGCGTCCCTGATATTTTTAACCATCGACCACCACTGATCTGCCTCACCCTCCAAACGGTAAATAGCAAGACTAACCTTTAGATTGTCTGAACACCCCATGACATCGAAAATATTCTCCAGTTCTTTAATCCACCCTTCAGCTAGCATAGGTTCAGATGATCCTCTGAATGATGGGTGATGTTGGCTCATAAAATGTTCCACTACTGACATGTCCCTCTGCGGTTGATCTGGCTGATCTCGTGCATGGATACCACCACCATTTATAGCCTGAGTCAACTGTGCCATCACTGCAACAAACTTTTCAGTTCCAATTCTGACCACCTCAGGATGCTAATTCGGAAGGTTATTTCCGTCTACATGCCTTCCTAGCACTGCTTCCCTGTTTCCTCTGCGGAAAACCATTCTGAACAAACATGTCTTAGATGAAGCAACATGGTAATCTTCAAATGCTATATCATTTCAAAAAAAATATTTTTGGATAATCATTTAATAGAATTCTAAATCCTAAAGTTATCTAAACCGACCTCGGATACCAACTATAAGCCCCCAACCTTAAACCATACTTAATCTTGAGTTATTACAAGATTACACATTAAGGATATTTTCGGGTTTAGAGTTTTAGAGAATTAGATCATAAAACCTGCATTACATTCAACATATAAACAAAGTGGTTACATAAAGATAGTATTCTTCTTTCCCATCAATGGAAACTTATTTAAAATAAAACATGGAGTCTTTCTTGACACTTCCTTGACACTATCATCATATCATGTACCTTTCCCTTGACCTGTGAAAAACATTTCAAAAAAACTTGGGATGAGCATAAAAAGCTCAGTAAGGGATATAGAAATATGGAAAGGAAACATGGGTAAATATATACATAAGGATGAGATCATACTTTACCCATAAAACATAAGCACTTTAACATACCTCATCAAATCATGAATAAATCATAGAAATCATAAGACATAAAGGTAACTTGAGGCATTCATAACATTCTTACGTAGGGAGTAACCCTCTTGGTTACGTTTGGAATACCCATCACAGTATATTCCCTAAATCTCTTCGGAGAAACCTTAACGTTTCACTCCTTCGTGTTACCCAATGCGTTGGAGAGCTATATCGGGCTCACCCGCCCTTAGTTTATCACAGAACCACCCGTTTTCATAATAATGCCCAAGAACCTCAACATAATCATATCACATAAAACATGCATAAAGGAAACATAACATTCCCACATTTCAATCACAATATATCAATACAACACATTGATATAAAAACATTTTGAAAACCATTTTCGATACCAAAATGAAAGAAAAGTAAAACATGGTATTTATTTTTCTTTTAAAAAGAAGGTATGGCTTGTAGAGGAAGCCAAAACTCAAATAACGGTCACGACGGCGGAGAAGTCGTTGTCGCCACATACGTACGACAAAAACATTCCCTTTGTCGTTTAGTAAATGCTTCGTATAAAAATATTCCTTTTGAATAAACGTAATAGTCAAAGTTGTTTATACACCGTATAAAAGAAAGTTGTGTATAAAATAAAATATGTCTCAATGAATGGAGATTGAGACGATGTCCCATAACTCGTGTCCGACTTGACTCGGTCGTTCTTTAGTGTCCTGAATAATAAACTTGAGTTAATTTCTACTTGTCTAAGAACCTTTTTCAAGTTTCTTATTCCTTTTATATCACTTATTGCCGTGTCATGAACACTATGTAATTATTTAAGTTAATAACGGTCGTTTTAACGATCATTGGTACTTGAGTAAATAATAAGCCCTTTATAATTACATGTTGTTCATGTATCCATTATATCCAGAATGGTATTCTTGATTTAGATATCATATATGTCATATATATCCAGTACATGCATGCATTTATAACATTACATAATCATTTAGAGGTAAGAAAAGAAATGCATCGTTCATGGAGATGGTAAGCCGTACGTACGCATGAACGCTACTTTCATTTCTATTTTGTATTTTATAGAATGGAATCATAATGATATAAAGGTATATTATAATTCCAGTATAATATAATATATAATATCATAGATCCATCCTTTATATGTCCCACATATGGTATTTAATGAATCAAATTCTTTTGAGGGGGCGGTAGTCCGCCCTTCCTTAAATGAACATATCGCGTTTACCCATAATGGAAACCATAAAGGTATGACCAAAATGAAAAATAAATAAGCTTAAGGAAAACATAAACATATTATATATCATATATAAATATAGTTCCATCTTAATGGCCACCTTTGAAGGTGTTAAAATAATGATGAACAATCATTGTTTCGGGAGGCATAAATTCACAATCCACGGAAACCGTATGTTCTTTAACCATTAGATGTAGGTGTGTGTAAATGTAGCTCGAATAATTCTTATAACAACATCCTAGTATATTGAAGATACTGGATTTGTTACAAAAGAAATGAATAAAAAGGGGTTAGGGGGTTGGAGAAGCAAAATAAAACAAAAAGACTCAAGTGAAGACTTTACCTTAAAATCGGGTAACTCCCTTTGGTTTGAGCTAAAAGGCTTCCTTAGGAAGACTTCTTCCCAAAGTGAGGCATCAAGGAGTAAGAGAGGGAAGTGGATAGACAAAATGGGCGGGGGTTGGCCGAGACAATGGCTTTGGGAGTGTGGGTAAGGAGGTAGAGTTGGGGGCCTTTTATAAGAGGAGAGGAGGGGCACTCTTGGAAAGTAAAGAAATATTACTTTATTTGAAAATGAGTTTCGGATTTAAATTGTCCCAAATTGATATAATTAGATGATAAGGTGATATGGGTTCGAAATACACCCATCCAATAGGTTTTGGACATGTTTAGGTCTTAGATATGACATTATCTTTCCATTTTATTTAAATCCTTTATTAATGAGGTAATCGCTACATCCTTATGATGTCATAAATACATTTATTTATTTATTTTAAAAAAATTATAAAAAAACACAATTATGTAGGAAATCTTTTTATCTTTCCAATGAATATTTATAATCAAAAATCTGACTTGTATAACCCCATTTAAAAATTGTTTTTGTAAAACATATTATGTTTGTGTCATTTTTACTTTTACATTAAATAAAAAGTTATTTATGTCATTTCCCAACCAAATTGTCTTCATGGGGTCCCCAAGATGACCCATGTCTTTTTCCGGTCGGCCATGACACATCCCATAAGTTTAGGGCATGTGTATAGGTCATTTTATATTATTAAAGCATTATTTTTACCTTAAACTACACTAATTACCACTAATCGCGATTAAGAATTTAAAAGTTACTATTCACCAAAAAATTATTTTAATCTCATTGAACCAAATTTTACTTCTTAATGACAACCATGTATGTTGGATTTTTTAAATTAAAAACACAGAAGTGGTAAAATTTCATTTAAACGAAAAATCTGTTTCTTTAACTACCACTTAGTGATTTCACTATTAATCAAAAATTGATGTTTTTCAGAAAAATACCAAAACTTCACCCTAAGATATATTTGATATTATGAATTCAAAAATGAAGTATATTTTAAAAAATTCAAAACATATAAGTCACATTAATTAATTTAATAATTAATTCCCGCTGTCAGAGAAAATAGCGTGTTTTTATGAAACAATAAGTATCAAAAGATTGACACCAGTTTAAGTCCAATTTCAAAGTGAAATTGATTCCAATGAACACCATTGGATTAAAAGGTAAAAATATATTCTAATTTCACTTCAAACACAATTCAAAATATAATATAATCATATAAATAAATTATATTAAAACACAGTTTTGATGTAAAATGTAGTATTCTTCACTATTCATTAAAAAATGAACATTGTCAGAAAAATACCAAAAATTCACACAAAGTAAATTTTGATGTCCCAATAATAAATAATAAGTTTATTTTGACAAAAATAGTTTATAAAAGTTTCAAAAGATAGATTCAAAAATGGTTTTCCATCAAAAGGCAGTAAAACAATCTTTTAAAAATATTAGTGTATTCCATGCTTATGATTGGATTTATTTTCATTTTAAGCCTCTAAAACACTATCTAATTCATTAATAGGCATAGATAAAAATATCTATTATTCATTACTTACTTGGTATGATACAATTATGGTCACCCACACATAAATAACTACTATCACTTGAGAGGTTTTCTAAATATAGATACACTTTGATCATTCCCCATGAACCACACCATTAGTCCACTAGTAAAAAATAAAAATAATCATATCTCAACATGAAAATTTTCATATGAAAACCATTTCTTGAAAATTTGTGTATAAAGGGGAATGAATTAGTATATTCAATGCTGT
Source organism: Viscum album (assembly GCA_963277665.1). Taxonomy (NCBI): domain Eukaryota; kingdom Viridiplantae; phylum Streptophyta; class Magnoliopsida; order Santalales; family Viscaceae; genus Viscum; species Viscum album. The sequence continues at coordinate 1,813,879,457 of OY728140.1, read as the reverse complement.
TAGGGAAAAAATTGTCAGATTAAAATAATTTCCTTCACTATGGACCACATTATAGTTGTTACATTACGGGAGTTCGTATTGATTCCACAATTTGATAATGTATATAAAAAATTTCTAATTTTATCTCCTTTGTATTATACAATCATGATGATAATTAATTATAATCAATACTATATCATATTAAAATGATATATTGATTTTATGAAAGTATAAAAACAATATTATCATTGTAAATATATTTACATATATAGAACCACATGGATTCTTGTTGCATTCCTCAGTATTACCATAAGCAACATGCATCCCACATCTCATTATTAGAATTATGTTTTAATATATAAATGTAATATTATATATTTTAAATTCTGAATATGAAATTTTTCTTTCCATTGATCAATTTATTTTACCCAAATTGTATTCATTTTCACATACTAGCTCTAGATTGTTATCCCCCACTAACCATATAAGATAACACATCCACTAACATGCTAATATTTGTGTTGACATAGTGGACATTGAAATTATCTTTTGTTTTATTCCTATATTCAGCAATTCATCATCACATTTTTTCCTTTCACAGATCCCTTAATTGATCATACTGAATATTTCAATAGGTGAGTACAAATTTAAGATCACCAACCCAACTAACATTTAATATTTATTCATCCTTGTATGCACCTTACGTTTCATTAACTCCATATTTTACTAAGGATGTACTCTCATTACAATTTAATGTTCCAAACAAATTTGTGGGAAAAAATAGCAGCCACACCATTATCAATAAATGACACTGAAAAAAATTACTAAAAATAATATTGGAAAATAGTTGTAAAATGAAATCCTCAAATGGTTGGAACCACTTCATCAATTTAACATTTGAAAATTAATAACAAATCACATAAATAATTTGATGAAGAATGAAATCATAGTGAATTACGGTGTTTGGAATTTATGCTAAAATTTTAGAGCATCATGTGTATGTTTAATATATAATATTATTGGTTCCATGATTTATCATTACATGATATCATCATCCCCTAGATTCCATAGGATTGGTTTTAATCACGTCCAACAGTAGATAAATGTGATTATTTTGCAATAAAAATGGTTACTAGTTCATGATAATTAAGTATTTTCATAACATTGATATCACTCCTCTTAATACCTCCACCAATAATCCCAACATTTACTTGAAAAATGTTACACCAACTACAAATCTATTATCCTATACACTATGGTAGTCATAAATTTTACATATGCTATTTTTTAAAATAAATATTTCTTGAATTCTTACATGGATGAGAATGAAATTATATTATTATTTTTATGTATTTTACTGGAGACCTTTTGGTTCATGCTACACTAAAATAGTTTAATATGGGGTTAAAGAAACACCTAAATCAATAAAAAATTATTATTGTCTCCAATTGTAAATATATAATTTTATCTCTGATGATGTTTTAATAAAATATTTTTCAATGTTGAACTATGTATCCCCATAAAAAATAGAGGTCAATACTAATAAAAAATTGAATTGTGAATTTTATTGGATCATTATCCTTTATTATTTACATTGATTGATATCCTAAGAGGGTATTCCAATATCATATGATATGGCATTCTTCCCAAATGTAATAGGCGGTTCATACATAATTTATTTCTATTTCCATGGATTTGTAGGAAGTGGATGTTTGTAGTGTCTATTTTCCAAATGGATAGTGAGAGGATTAACAAGATCTTTATTGGTATCTTGGGAATCATAATTCAATCATTCAATTAATAAGTGGGTATCTAAGAGCTTTATTCTTCACATTTCACAAAAAAGACCACGTATATCATGGCTGCCCCAGGATTTATGATTCAATTGTATATGTTATGGGTGATGTTTTATTTGGATGATTTCATGTCTTCGAGTTTGTTTTGTTAGTAATAAAACATGGAATTTTCCTAGATGCTAACCATTGAATTTATGCTCATTTTCCTAATGAAATTGAAAAGGATTCTTAGATGGGCTCACACTATGTGTACCCAAGATCTTTATTAAATAACATATATTATTATTTTTATTTAGCAATTTGAATAGACATTATTCCCATATTTTGCTTAATAATTATTCAGCTATGTTTGATCATTTATATTTGGTTCATAGCTATTCCTGAGAATATTTTGTGACAAGAGTATTAAATAAATATATATTTTCAATTTAGTGAAGATAATATTTATTTATTTATTAGTGGATAATAAAGAGATATTTATTTAATAAATAAATAGCCATTATTCATCGATGGAAAAAAATGTGGAGGAATGGAGGACAAAGTTCAATGGTCTATTGAGAAATGATAAGATTCATTAATACTTAATTAAATAATATTTTAATATAAATATCAAGTTAATCACATTTCATGAAATTATAATATTATAATTATTATTGGACATGTGGTATTTATAGGATTAAATAAATACTTAAGGACACTTGTTCAATTATTCTATATTAATCATATCAATATAAATATCCACCAATGATTTTTTTTTCTGGTGAACCAATTCATTTGCGCACAACGATTCATAGAATATCATCCTGAGAATATAAATACCTATTCTAAAATAATTATTTCATGAACAACGAGAAATCCACCACCACCGAAGCAACGAGAACACATTGGAAGAGAATGTTGATGTGATCAAGGGTGAAGATGCAAGTGAAAGATCTTCTGTAATAGCACCCAGACACACCTTCGACGATGTCTGGAGTTTAATGGAACATTTGTGGATCACCACTAGAGGAAATATACCCTTGGTTTCTGCAATGTTACGATGGTTCACCTAAGATCAGTCAACTATCTCATCAATGAATAAACAATTCTTTTGTGGAAATTCAATATCTAACTATAGTAATTATAAAAAATATACATTGAACTCTTCTCCCATGGGTTTGATGTGATTATCCATGTATTATATAATTTATCTATCCATATGTTACTACATTTATCATTGTGTAGATGTTAGATTACACATCAATCATGTCAAAAGAAATGTTTGGTACCGCTGAACACAAGATTTTGTTGCACCTAAATCATATACTTCGACAAACCACTTAATTATATTTTGTGATTCATTTTCAATTATAGCCTTTTATTGGGATCATTACATGTTCTACAAATATACTAATGACAAAATATAAAACAAATTTTCCCCCTGTCAAGTATACTGTATCCCACTAATGTTAATTTGGAATCCATATCCATAACAATATGAATCAATGATCCTGATGATATAGATGACCATCTATTATCCCTTATAAACCCAAGGTAACACCTACAACAGTGATCAACATCTTCAATCAATTGAGAAAAATTTCTTGTCCACTACAAATAGATGTTTCTATTTGATCGGTATATGGAAAATGATCCATTGATCACACCAAAAGAATGTTTTTCCAAACTATATTGTCTAAAAATCATTTTGGAAAATAAATATTAACTTAATAAAAGAGAAAACCACCATTTACCAAGGATGTGGGAAACATGGTATAATACTTAGTGAAAACCCTTTATTTATATGACCAAAAAGAAATCATTCACATATTTCCACTATATTGACACAACCATGGTAAGACCCCCAAATGTGGGGGAACCATGTGGGGATATCGTAAATGAACAAATTGCGAAATAGAATCACCGTTTATGTAGAATAACAATTATTCTAAAGGATGTACCTCATGTTCCACATCCATCATCCTGACATAGAGTCCTCTAATGGTAGTGTTATGTATTTCCACTATTACACTATAATGACTATATCAACCAGAAATACCTCAATATTATGAATAAAATACAAGGCTCCATTAGTTATAGAGATCTAAATATATTTGGAGGAATCAATGGTGATAATCATGCAGAGTGACAATGGGAAAAGAATTTCAATTCCGGAAAATATCATCAAAATCCATGTTATAGACGCAGTTCAGCCATCTTTCCAACGATTCCAAATGGGAACACATAATTACATTAATAAACACCAATAATTTTTTTTATAATTCATCATAATGAACACACCATGATCCAAATAATGTTAAATCATGGGTAACCATTCAGATGAATCTACGCAGTAAAAAATAATCAGTGTAATATTTTCTGTCATCCAAACATGAGGAATAGAAATCAACCAATACCATCTATTAGGTGGTATGCCTCTAAATCACGAGTGTTGTATCCACACACTACAACCAATACCATCTATTATGGGTGATGTTTTATGTGGATGATTTCATGTCTTTGAGTTTGTTCTATTAGTAATAGTACATGGAATTTTCCTAGATGCTGACCATTGAATTTATGCTCATTTTACTAATGAAATTGAGAAAGATTCTTAGAGGGTCTCACACTATGTGTATCCAAGATCTTTATTAAATAACATACATTATTATTTTTATTTAGCAATTTGATTGAATATTATTCTCATATGTTGTATAAAAATTATTCAGGTATGTTTGATCACTTATATTTGGTTCATAGTTATTCCTGAGAATATTTTGCGAGTAGAGTATTAAATAAATATATATTTTCAATTTAGTAAAGATAATATTTATTTATTTATTAGTGGATAATAAAGAGATATTTATTTAATAAATAAATAGCCATTATTCATCGATGGCTGAAAATGTGGATGAATGGAAGACAAAGTTCAATGGTCTTTTGAGAAATGATAAGATTCATTAATACTTAATTAAATAATATTTGACTATAAATATCAAGTTAATCACATTTCATGAAATTATAATATTATGATTATTATTAGACATGGGGTATTTATAAGATTAAATAAATACTTAAAGAAACTTGTTCAATTATTCTATATTAGTCATATCAATATAAATATTCACCAATGATTTTTTCTGGTGAACTAATTCAGTTGCGTACAACTATTCATAGAATATCATCCTAAGAATATAAATACATATTCTAAAAGAATTATTTCATTAAAAACGATAAATCCACCACCACCGAAGCAAGGAGAACACATTGGAAGAGAATGTTGATGCGATCAAGGGAGAAGATGCAAGTGCAAGATCATCCGTAATAGCACCCAGACACACCTTCGAAGATGTCTGGAGATTCATGGAACATGTGTGGATCACCACTAGAGGAAATATACCCTTGGTTTCTACAATTAAATGATGGTTCACCTATGATCAGTCACTTATCTCATCAATGAATAAACAATTCTTTAGTGTCAATTCAATATCTAACTAAATTAATTATAAAAAATATATATTGAAATCCACTCCCATGGTTTTGATGTGATTATCCATTTATTATATAATTTATTTGGTCCATATGTTACTACATTTATCATTGTGTAGATATTTGATTACACATCAATCATGTCAAAAGAAAAGTTTGGCACCAATGAACAGAAGCTTTTGTTGCACCTAAATCCAGTATCATCCAAAAACCACTTAATTATATTTTTTATTCATTTTCAATGATAGCCTTTTATTGTGATCATTACTTGTTCTACAAATATACTAATGAGAACCTATAAAACAAAATTTTCCCTTGTCAACTATACTATATACCAATAATGTTAATTAGGAATCTATATCCATAACAATATGAATCAAAGATCCTGATGATTTAGATGACCATGTATTATCCCTTATAAAACCAAGGTAACACCTACACCAGTGACCAAAATCATCAATCAATTGAGAAAAATTTCTTCTCTACTACAAATAGATATTTCTATGTGATCGGTATATCGAAAGTGATCCATCGATCACACTAAAAGAATGATTTTCCAAACTATAGTGTTTAAAAATCATTTTGAAAAATAAATATTAAATTAATAAAAGAGAAAACCACCATTTACCAAGGATGTGGGAAACATGGTATAATCCTTAGTGAAAAACCTTTATTTATATGACCAAAAATAAATCATTCACATATTTCCACTATATCGACACCACCATGGTAAGACCCCAAAATGTGGGGAAACTATGTGGGGTTATCTTAAATGATCAAATTGGGAAATAGAATCACTGTTTATGCAGAATAACAATTATTCTAAAGGATGTACCGCATGTTCCACATCCATCATCCTGACATAGGGTCCTCTAATGGTAGTGTTATGTATTTCCACTATTACACTATAATGACCATATCAACCGGCAATACCTCAAAATTATGAATAAAATACAAGACTCCATTAATTCTAGAGATTGACATATATTTGGATGAATCAGTGGTGATAATCATGCAGAGTGACAATGGGAAAAGTTTTTCAATTCATGATAAGATCATCAAAATCCATGTTATAGACGCAGTCATCCATCTTTCAACGATTCAAAATGGGAACACATAATTAAATTAATAAACACCAATAAATGTTTTTATAATTCATAATAATGAACACAACATGATCCAAATAATGTTAAATCATGGGTAACCATTCAGATGAATCTACACAGTCAAAAATATTCAGTGGAATATTTTATGTCATCCAAACATAAGGAATAGAAATCAACCAATACAATCTATTGGGTAGTAAGCCTCTAAATCAAGAGTGATGTATCCACACACTATAACCAAAAGGACAGAATGAAAAAAAAATCATTTGTGCCTACCACTAATAAAGGAATATTTATTCCTCTATTATATGTCCTTGAATAATATTTAAAACAATTATAAATCTAAAATACATATTACTTGATCGAACTCAGATGACCCCACTTCATAAAAATGGGTAAGTGAAATATGTAATCCATCTTTGAAAAGTCTATATATATTAATGGATTTGATAAGGGTTCAAATGAAATCCCAAACTCCTAGGAATATATACTATAAAAAATTTTCATTCCTATTTTATATTCTAAAATTGTATTATAAGAGATGACATGAGTGTTTATCTAAACAACATCTATTTATAATTGACCACATCATAATATCACAAATATGTGCCCATATATCCCTTAATAATTCAAGATCCATTGATTGTGACTTAATGGATATCCACCATGATAGATCATTGTAAAAAAATATAAACTCAATAACTCTTCCACAAGAATCACAAAATGTTCTTCTAAGATAAATAACATCATTCATAAAATTGGCCTAGAAAATATCATGAATAGTTCCCACCACAAACACCACTATAATCACACCAACATATAATGCATCCCAAAATCTATAGATAAACTCAATTCATAATAATGAATAATACCATGTCTATAATATAGATGTTCTATTGAGATTAAGACAAGAATAAAATTATAACTCAATTATATATATGGAAACAAATGAATGAGTCATCAAATTTGCACCAAAAGTCCAAACCAGATTTGTATGTGTATCTCACACACATTGTAATTTACTAAATCCCATGGATGAGACACACCATATAATCTCATGAGGTCTATATCATTAAAATAATACATTCATAGTCATTAAGTAGTTTTTATCAATCATCACATATGGGTCTATGATATAATTAATATAAAAATGATCCATAATATGTAAAGGGTGAGTGAAAATACATAAGAATTTCAGCTTATAATTTCACATAACAATGTTATAAGAAACAACATCATGACATTGAATATTTTGATGAGATATTATAAACTACTGTCATAGGCTCATTACTGCCTTCCCATCACATTGAAATAATCTATTAGTGGGGAGATCTAGCATTTTCAAGGAAGAAACACTCTATGCTGGAGAAAATATTTATGAATTAAAATAATGAAGAAATTTTTGACCATTAATCCCAATTATATTATAAATTTTCAAACCATATTATAAATTATAATTTGTTCTTTGGTTTTTTTGTTTGGATAAAATGTTATAAATGTTCTGGTGAAGGGATATGTTAGATTTTTTACCCATGATAAAATCCATTGTATAATAATAGAATTACAGACTCCTATAACATTGTAATATATTACTGAATAAATAATCATCCCATGATAGCTATGTTCATAGGTCTTTTTGAGGAACAAACAATAGAGAAAAACCTGTGTTGGTGGAAACATGAGTGTTCAATTCCAGAAAATGACTATTAGGAAATCGACTAGTGACTAGCACTAAGTATACATATCACACAATATAGAAAGTTTCAACCTATTTCATCTTGAAATTGTTTGATAATATAAATTAAAACTATATTACAATAACAGAAGAAAAATATATAAAAAAATAAACAACAAAAAATATAATTCAAATATAAGATATCATTTGAATAACAATCCCATCATGGAAAGGTGTAGATGAACTATACATTTATCAGTCATTATATATTGGGAATCCCATAATTTTGTGAATACTTCATGATTGATCTCTAGATGAAATATAAATTTCCATACGTAGATTTACAATACACCACCTTGAATCGGCTCAATATAAGCCTCAAATGATCCATGTTAAGGAAGAAATTTTCCATAAACTATGTCAACTATACATAAAAAATATGTCTAGGGATTACGGTCATGTAGCTGTACATGTGGAACTACATAAAAAGACATCCGGAATAATAAATTAATAAAATAAAAACTATGTTTGATATATGTTACATATACTGTAGAGGGCCCATGTGGAAGGTAAGATAAAATTTAGATATAAAAGTACACTATAAAAAATAGGAATGAAAATAAATATTTGGAATCATATCTAGTTTTTAAAATTTCCCATGTAATTATTTAAGTTCAACTCAAAAAATAGAAATCCAAATTGGGTAGAGGTTGAATGAGATACTAAAAATTATGTAATATATTGAAATTACTACTACCATGCTATCCTCTGATTCCATAATGTTGGTATTCCAATCTAGGATGTATTCTCATTTGTAGAGGATACATGTAATAATGTAATCAATTAAGGTCATATAATTTGTTTGGTATCAAGGATATCCCATGAATTTTTTCGATGGATTTTTACTTTTATCGAGGATCTAACACTACATATGGGTTTTATGAGTGGGGGGGGGGTTTACTAACTTTATATAATGATGATTACATGACATGAGTAATTAAGGGGATATAATCCTCACCTATTTCATTGGAACACAATATCATAATCCGAGTAACTCAATTTTTTTGGGATTATAGATTATAATTAAAGATGATTGTGTTCACCCACACACTAAATAACTACTGAAACTTGATAGGTTTTCTAAATATGGATACAGTTTGATCATTCCTCATGAACCACACCATTATTCCACTAGTAAAAAATAAAAAGATTCATATCTCAACATGAAAATTTTTATATGAAAATCATTTCATTAAAACTGGCATATAAAGGGAAATGAATTAGTATATTCTATCCATTTATAGATAAAATCATTAGATTAAAATAATGTCTTTCCTTATGGAACACATTATAGTTGTTAAATAATATTTGAATATAAATACAAAGTTAATCACATGTCATGAAATTATAATATTATAATTATTATTGGACATAGGGTATTTTTAGGATTAAATAAATACTTAAGAGAACTTGTTAAATTATTCTATTTTAATCATTTTAATATAAATATCCACTAATAATTTTTTTTCTGGTGAACCAATTCATTTGAGCACAACGATTAATAGAACATCATCCTAAGAATATAGATAGCTATTCTAAAATAATTATTTCATGAACAATGAGAAACCCACCACCACCGAAGCAAGGAGAACACATTGGAAGAGATTGTTGATGTGATCAAGGGAGAAGATGCAAGTGAAAGATCTTTCGTAATAGCACCCAAACACACCATCGACGATGTCTGGAGATTCATGGAACATGTGTGTATCACCACTAGAGGAAATATACCCTTTTTTTATATAATTAAATGATGGTTCACCTAAGATCAATCACCTATGTCATCAACGAATACACAATTCTTTAGTGGAAATTTAATATCTAATTAAATTAATTATAAAAAATATATATTGAACTCATCTCTATTGGCTCTGATGTGATTATCCATGTATTATATAATTGATCTGGTCCATATATCACTACATTTATCATTGTGTAGATCTTGGATTACACATCAATCATGTCAAAAGAAATGTTTGGCACCACTGAACACAAGCTTTTGTTGCACCTGAATCCTATATAATCCACAAACCACTTAATGATATTTTTCGATTCATTTTCAATGAAATCCTTTTATTAGGATCATTACTTGTTCTACAAATATACTAATTCGAACCTATAAAACAAATTTTCCCCTTGCCAACTATACTATATCCCACTATTGTTTATTAGGAATCCATATCCCTAATAATATGAATCAAGGATCATGATGATTTAGATGACCATGTATTATCCCTTATAAGCCCAAGGTAACACCTACACCAGTGACCAACATCTACAATCAATTGATAAAATTTTCTTGTCCACTACAAATAGTTGTTTCTATGTGATCGGTATATCGAAAATGATCCATTGATCATACCAAAATAAGGTTTTTCCAAACTATAATGTCTAATAATCACAGTGAAAAATAAATATTAAATTAATAAAATAGAAAACCACTATTTACCAAGGATATGGGAAACATGGTATAAACCTTAGTGAAAAACCTTTATTTATATGACAAAAAATAAATCATTCACATATTTCCACTATATCGACAACACCGTGGTAGGACCCCCCAATGTTGGGGAACCATGTGGGGCTATCGTAAATGATCAAATTGGGAAATAGAATCACCATTTATACAGAATAAAAATTATTCTAAAGGATGTAACTCATGTTACTTATCCATCATCGTGACATAGAGTCCTCTAATCATAGAGTTTTTTATTTCCACTATTAATCTATAATGACCATATCAACCAGTAATACCTCAACATTAGGAATAAAATACAAGACTCCATTAATTATGGAGATCGACATATATTTGGAGGAATCAATGGTGATAATCATATAGTGTGACCATGGGAAAAGTGTTTCAATTCCCAAAAAGATCATCAAAATCCATGTTATAGGCACAGTTCAGCCATCTTTTCTACGATTCCAAATGGGAACACACAATTCCACTAACACAAATAATTTTTTTTATAATTCATCATAATGAACACAACAGGATCCAAATAATGTTAAATCATGGGTAACCATTCAGATGAATCTACCTAGTCGAAAATATTCATTGGAATATTTTCTGTCATCCAAACATAAGGTATATAATTCATCCAATACCATCTATTGGGTAGTAAGCCTCTAAATCAAGAGGGATGTATCCACATACTACAATAAAAAGGATAGAATGAAAAATTCATTTGTGCCTACCTCTAACAATGGAATATGTATTCTTCTATTATATTTCCATGAATAATATTTAAAACATTTATAAATCTAAAATACATATTACCAAATCGAACTCCGATGACTTCACAACACAAAAATGGGTAAGTGAAATATGTAATCCATCTATGAAAACTCCATATATATTAATGGAATTGATAATGGTTCAAATAAAATCCCAAAATCATAATAATATATACTATAAAATATATTTCATTCCTATTTTATCGTTTAAAAGGGTATTAGAAGATATGACATGAGTGTTTATCTAAACAACATCTATTAATAATTGACCACATCCTTATATCACAAATATCATCCCATATATCCCTCAATAATTCAATATCCATTGAATGTGACTTAATGGATATCCACCATGATAGATCATTGTAAAAAATATAAACTCAATAACTCTTCCACAAGAGTAACAAAATGATATTCTAAGATAAATAACATCATTCATAAAATTGGCCTAGAAAAAATCATGAATAGTTCCCACCACAAACACCACTATAATCACACCAACATCTAAAGCATCCCAGAATCTATAGATAAACTCAATTCATAAGAATGACTAATACCATGTCTATAATAGAGATGTTCTATTGAGATTAAGACTACAATAAAATTATGACACAATTGTATATATGGAAACAAATGAATGAGTCATCAAATTTTCACCAAAAGTCCAAACTAGATTTGTTTGTGTATCTCACACTCATTCAAACTTACTAAATATCATGGATGAGACACACCATATAATCTCATGAGGTCTATATCATTAAAATAATATGATCATTGTCATTAAATAGTTTTTATCAATCATCACATATGTGTCTATGATATAATTAATATAAAAATGATCATTAATATGTAAAGGGTGAAGGAATATACATAAGAATTTCAGATTATAATTTCACATAACAATGTTATAAGAAACAACATCATGTCATTGAATATTTTGAGGAGATATTCCATACTACAGTCATAGGCACATCAGAGCCCTCCCATCACATTGAACTGAGCTATTTGTGGGAAGATCTAACATTTCCAAGGAAAAAACACTATGTTATTGGGAATATATTTATGAATTAAAATAATGAAGAAATATGTTACCATTAATCCCCATTATATGATAAATTTTCAAACCATATTATACATTATAATTTGTTCATTGGTTTTTGTGTCTGGATAAAATGTTATCAATGTTCTGGTGAAGGGATACATTAGATTTTTTACTGATGATAAAATCCATTGTATAATAATAGAATTATGGACTCCTGTAACATTGTATTATATTAATGAAAAAATAATCATCCCATGATAGCTATGTTCATAGTTCTTTTTGAGGAATAAACAATAGAGAAAAACCTATGCTAGGGGAAACCTGAGTGTTCAATTCTAGAAAATGACTATTAGGAAATCGACTAGTGACTAGCACTATGTATATATATCACCAAATATAGAAATTTTCATCCCATTTCATCTTGAAATAGTTTTATAATATAAATTTAAACTATATTTCAATAACACTAGAAAAAATATATAAAAGAATAAACAAGAAAAAATATAATTCAAATAATAGATATCATTTGAATAACAATCCCATCATGGGAAGGTATAGATGGACTATACATTTATCAGTCATTATATATTTGGAATCCCATAATTTTTTGAATACTTAACGATTGATATCTAGATAAAATATATATTTCTATACATAGATTTAGAATACACCACCTTGAATCAGCTGAAAATAAGCCTTACATGTTCCATGACAAGGATGAAAATTTCCAAAAAGTGTGTCAACTATACATAAACAATATCTAGGGATTATGGTCATGTATATGTACGTGTGTAACTACATAGAAAGACACAAAGAATAATAAATTAATAAAATAGAATTTTTTTTGATAAATGTTACAGATACTGTAGAGGTCCCATGTGAAAGGTAACATAAAATTTAGATATAAAAAGACACTATAAAACATAGGTATGAAAATAAATATCTGGCATCATATCTAGTTTTTAAAATTTCCAATGTAATTATTTATGTTCATATCAAAAAATAGAAATCCGAAATTGTGTAGAGGTGTAACGAGATACTAAAAATTATGTAATATATAGAAATTCCTACTACCATGCTATCCTCTGATTCCATAAAGTTGGTATTCCAATCTAGGATGTATGCTCATTTGTAGAGGATACATGTATTAGTGTAATCAATTAAGTTCATATAAATTTTTGGGTATCTTGGATATCCCATGAATGTTTACAAGGGATTCTTACTTTTATGGATGATCTTAAACTACATATGAGTTTTATGAGTGGGGGGGGGGTTACTAACTCTATAAAATGATGATTACATGACATGAGTAATTAAGGGGATATAATCCCCACCTATTTCATTGGGACAAGGTATCATAATCAGAGTACCTCAAAAATAATTGGGATTGTATATCATAATTAAAGATGATTGTGGTCACCCACACACTAAATAACTACTATCACCTGAGAGGTTTTCTAAATATAGATAAACTTTGATCATTCCTCATGAACCACACCATTAGTCCACTAGTAAAAAATAAAAAGAATCATATCTCGACATGAAAATTTTCATATGAAAATCATTTATTAAAAATTGTTGTATAAAGGGGAATGAATTAGTATATTCTATCCAGTTACGGATAAAATCATCAGATTAAAATAATTTCCTTCTTTATGGAACACATTATAGTTGTTACATTACGGGACTTCGTATGGATTCCCCAATTTAGTAATGTATATCATAAATTTCAAATTATATATCCTTTGTATTCTACTATCATGATGATAATGAAATATAATCAATACTATATCATATTAAAATGATATATTGATTTTCTGAACGTATAAAATAATAATATCATTGTAAATATATTTGCATATATAGAAGTGCTGGGATTCTTGTTGCATTCCTCAGTATTACCTTATGGCACATGCATCCCACTTCTAATTATTAGAATTATTTTTTAACATATAAATGTAATATCATATATTTTAAATTCTGAATATGACAATTTTCCTTCCATTGATCAATTTATTTTACCTGAATTGTAATCATTTTCACATAGTAGCTCTAGATTTTTATCCACCACTAACCATATAAGATAACACATCCACTCATATTCTACTATTTCAGTTGAAATAATGGACACTCAAATGATCTTTTGTTTTATTCGTATATTCCCTAATTCATCATTGCAGTTTTTTCCTTTCATAGATCCCATAATTGATCATACTAAATATTTCAACAGGTGAGTACATCTTGAAAATCACCAATACAACTAACATTTAATATTTATTCCACCTCGTATTCACCTCAGGTTTCATTAACTCCATATTTTACTAATGATGTATTCTCATTATAATGTAATGGTCCAAACAAATTAATGGGAAAAAATAGCAGCCACACCATTATCAATAAACGACACTGAAAAAAATTACTAAAAATAATATTGGAAAATAGTGGTAAAAATGAAATCCTCAAATTATTGGAAGCACTCCATAAATTTATAATTGAAAATTAATATCAAATCACATATTTAATTCGATGAAGAATGAAATCATAGTGAATTAAGGTGTTTGGAGTTTATGCTAAAATTTTAGAGCATCATGTGTTTCTTTAATATATTATATTCTTAGTTCCATGATTTAGAATTACATAATATCATCATCCCTTAGAATCCATAGGATTGTTTTTTATCACGTCCAACAGTAGATAAATGTGATTATTTTTCAATAAAAATGGTTACTAGTTCATGATAATGAAGTATTTTCATAACATTGATATCACTCCTCTTAATACCACCATCAATAATCCAAACATTAACTTGAAAAATTTTAAACCTACTACAAATATATTATCCTATACACTATGGTAGTCATAAATTTTACATATTCTATTTTTTTAAATGATTATATCTAGAATTTTCACATGGATGAGAATGAAATTATATTATTATTTTTATGTAATTTACTGGATAACTTTTGGTTTCTACTACACTAAAATAGTTTAATATGGGGTTTAAGAAACACCTAAATCAATAAAAAATTCTTATTGTCTCCAATTTTAAATATATAATTTTACCTCTGATGATGTTTTAATAATTTTTTTTTCAATGGTGAACTATGTATCCCCATGAAAATTAGAGGTCAATACTAATAAAAAATTGAATTGTGAATTTTATTGGATCATTATCTTTTATTATTTACAATGATTAATATCCTAAAAGGGTGTTCCAATATCATATGATATGGTATTATTCCCAAATTTAGTAAGCGGTTTATACATAATTTATTTTTATTGCCATGGATTTGTAGGAAGTGGATGTTTGTAGTTTCTATTTTCCAAATGGATAGTGAGAGGATTAACAAGATCTTGATTGGTATCTTGGGAATCATAATTCAATAATTGAATTAATAAGTGGGTATCTGAGAGATTTATTCTTCACATTTTACAAAAAAGACCATGTGTATCATGGCTGCCCCATGATTTATGATTCAGTTGTATTTGTTATGGGTGATGTTTTATGTGGATGATTTCATGTCTTCGAGTTTGTTTTATTAGTAATAAAACATGGAATTTTCCTAGATGCTAACCATTGAATTTATGATCATTTTCCTAATGAAATCGAGAAATATTCTTAGATGGTCTCACACTATGTGTATCCAAGATCTTTATTAAATAACATATATTATTATTTTTATTTATCAATTTGAATGAATATTATTCCTAGATGTTGTTTAAAAATTATTCAGGTATGTTTGATCAGTTATATTTGGTTCATAGTTATTCCTGAGAATATTTTGCGAGAAGAGTATTAAATAAATATATATTTTCAATTTAGTGAAGATAATATTTATTTATTTATTTTTGAATAATAAAGAGATATTTATTTAATCAATAAATATCCATTATTCATCGATGGATATAAATGTGGAGGAACGGAGGACAAAGTTCAATGGTCTTTTGAGAAATGATAAGATTCATTAATACTTAATTAAATAATATTTGACTATACATATCAAGGTAATCACATTTCATGAAATTATAATATTATAATTATTATTGGACATGTGGTATTTGTAGGATTAAATAAATACTTAAGGACACTTGTTCAATTATTCTATATTAATCATATCATTATAAATATCCACCAATGATTTTTTTTCTGGTGAACCAATTCATTTGCGCACAACGATTCATAGAATATCATCCTGAGAATATAAATACCTATTATAAAAGAATTATTTCATGAACAACCAGAAATCCACCACCACCGAAGCAATGAGAACACATTGGAAGAGAATGTTGATGTGATCAAGGGAGAAAATGCAAGTGAAAGATCTTCCGTAATAGCACCCAGACACACCTTCGACGATGAATGGAGTTTAATGGAACATTTTTGGATCACCACTAGAGGAAATATACCCTTGGTTTCTACAATGTTATGATGGTGCACCTAAGATCAGTCAACTATCTCATCAATGAATAAACAATTCTTTTGTGGCAATTCAATATCTAACTATAGTAATTATAAAAAATATACATTTAAATCCTCTCCCATGGTTTTGATGTGATTATCTATGTATTATATAATTGATCTGTCCATATGTTACTACATTTATCTTTGTGTAGATCTTATATTACACATCAATCATGTCAAAAGAAAAGGTTGTCACCGCTGAACACAAGCTTTTGTTGCACCTAAATCCTATACCTTCCACAAACCACTTAATTATATTTTTTGATTCATTTTCAAAAATAGCCTTTTATTGGGATCATTACATGTTCTACAAATATACTAATGACAAACTATAAAACAACATTTTCCCCTGTCAACTATACTATATCCCACTAATGTTAATTTGGAATCCATATCCATAACAATATGAATCAATGATCCTGATGATATAGATGACAATGTATTATCCCTTATAAACCCAAGGTAACACCTACACCAGTGATCAACATCTTCAATTAATTGAGAGAAATTTCTTGTCCACTACAATTAGATGTTTCTATGTGATCGGATTATCGAAAATGATCCATTGATCACACCAAAAGAATGTTTTTCCAAACTATAGTGTCTAAAAATGATTTTGGAAAATAAATATTAACTTAATAAAAGAGAAAAACACCATTTACCAATGTTGTGGGAAACATGGTATAATCTATAGTGAAAAACCTTTATTTATATGACCAAAAAGAAATCATTCACATATTTCCACTATATCGACACAACCATGGTAAGACCCCCAAATGTGGGGGAACCATGTGGGGCTATTGTAAATGATCAAATTGGGAAATAGAATCACCGTTTGGGTAGAATAAAAATTATTTGAAAGGATGTACCTCATGTTCTACATCCATCATCCTGACATAGAGTCCTCTAATGGTAGTGTTATGTATTTCCACTATTACACTATAATGACTATATCAACCAGTAATACCTCAACATTATGAATCAAATACAATACTCTATTAGTTATAGAGATCGAAATATATTTGGAGGAATCAATGGTGATAATAATACAGAGTGACAATGGGAAAAGTTTTTCAATTCCTGAAAATATCATCAAAATCCTTGTTATAGACGCAGTCAGCCATCTTTCCAACGATTCAAAATGGGAACACATAATTAAATTAATAAACACCAATAAATGTTTTTATAATTCATCATAATGAACACAACATGATCCAAATAATGTTAAATCATGGGTAACCATTCAGATGAATCTACGCAGTCAAAAATATTCAGTGGAATATTTTCTATCATCCAAACATAAGGAATAGAAATCAACCAATACAATCTATTGGGTAGTAAGCCTCTAAATCATGAGTGAAGTATCCAGACACTACAACCAAAAGGACAGAATGAAAAAAAAATCATTTGTGCCTACCTCTAATAAAGGAATATTTATTCCTCCATTATATGTCCTTGAATAATATTTAAAACAATTATAAATCTAAAATACATATTACTTGATCGAACTCGGATAACCCCACTTCATAAAAATGGGTAAGTGAAATATGTAATCCATCTTTGAAAAGTCTATATATATTAATGGATTTGATAAGGGTTCAAATGAAATCCCAAACTCCTAGGAATATATACTATAAAAAATATTTCATTCTTATTTTATATTCTAAAATTGTATTAGAAGAGATGGAATGAGTGTTTATCTAAACAACATCTATTAATAATTGACCACATCCTAATATCACAAATATGAGCCCATATATCCCTCAATAATTCAAGATCCATTGATTGTGACTTAATGGATATCCACCATGATAGATCATTGTAAAAAAATATAAACTCAATAACTCTTCCACAAGAATCACAAAATGTTCTTCTAAGATAAATAACATCATTCATAAAATTGGCCTAGAAAATATCATGAATAGTTCCCACCACAAACACCACTATAATCACACCAACATATAATGCATCCCAAAATCTATAGATAAACTCAATTCATAATAATGAATAATACCATGTCTATAATATAGATGTTCTATTGAGATTAAGACAAGAATAAAATTATAACTCAATTATATATATGGAAAAAAATGAATGAGTCATCAAATTTGCACCAAAAGTCCAAACCAGATTTGTATGTGTATCTCACACACATTGTAATTTACTAAATCCCATGGATGAGACACACCATATAATCTCATGAGGTCTATATCATTAAAATAATACATTCATAGTCATTAAGTAGTTTTTATCAATCATCACATATGGGTCTATGATATAATTAATATAAAAATGATCCATAATATGTAAAGGGTGAGTGAAAATACATAAGAATTTCAGCTTATAATTTCACATAACAATGTTATAAGAAACAACATCATGACATTGAATATTTTGATGAGATACTATAAACTACTGTCATAGGCTCATTACTGCCCTCCCATCACATTGAAATAATCTATTAGTGGGGAGATCTAGCATTTTCAAGGAAGAAACACTCTATGCTGGAGAAAATATTTATGAATTAAAATAATGAAGAAATTTTTGACCATTAATCCCAATTATATTATAAATTTTCAAACCATATTATAAATTATAATTTGTTCTTTGGTTTTTTTGTTTGGATAAAATGATATAAATGTTCTGGTGAAGGGATATATTAGATTTTTTACCCATGATAAAATCCATTGTATAATAATAGAATTACAGACTCCTATAACATTGTATTATATTACTGAATAAATAATCATCCCATGATAGCTATGTTCATAGGTCTTTTTGAGGAACAAACAATAGAGAAAAACCTGTGTTGGTGGAAACATGAGTTTTCAATTCCAGAAAATGACTATTAGGAAATCGACTAGTGACTAGCACTAAGTATACATATCACACAATATAGAAAGTTTCAACCTATTTCATCTTGAAATTGTTTGATAATAAAAATTAAAACTATATTACAATAACAGAAGAAAAATATATAAAAAAATAAACAACAAAAAATATAATTCAAATATAAGATATCATTTGAATAACAATCCCATCATGGAAAGGTGTAGATGAACTATACATTTATCAGTCATTATATATTGGGAATCCCATAATTTTGTGAATACTTCATGATTGATCTCTAGATGAAATATAAATTTCCATACGTAGATTTACAATACACCACATTGAATCGGCTCAATATAAGCCTCAAATGATCCATGTTAAGGAAGAAATTTTCCATCAACTCTGTCAACTATACATAAAAAATATGTCTAGGGATTACGGTCATGTAGCTGTACGTGTGGAACTACATAAAAAGACATCCGGAATAATAAATTAATAAAATAAAAACTCTGTTTGATATATGTTACAGATACTGTAGAGGGCCCATGTGGAAGGTAAGATAAAATTTAGATATAAAAGTACACTATAAAAAATAGGAATGAAAATAAATATTTGGAATCATATCTAGTTTTTAAAATTTCCCATGTAATTATTTATGTTCAACTCAAAAAATAGAAATCCAAATTGGGTAGAGGTTGAATGAGATACTAAAAATTATGTAATATATTGAAATTACAACTACCATGATATCCTCTGATTCCATAATGTTGGTATTCCAATCTAGGATGTATTCTCATTTGTAGAGGATACATGTAATAATGTAATCAATTAAGGTCATATTATTTGTTTGGTATCAAGGATATCCCATGAATTTTTTCGATGGATTTTTACTTTTATCGAGGATCTAACACTACATATGGGTTTTATGAGTGGGGGGGGGGGTTTACTAACTTTATATAATGATGATTACATGACATGAGTAATTAAGGGGATATAATCCTCACCTATTTCATTGGAACACAATATCATAATCCGAGTAACTCAATTTTTTTGGGATTATAGATTATAATTAAAGATGATTGTGTTCACCCACACACTAAATAACTACTGAAACTTGAGAGGTTTTCTAAATATGGATACAGTTTGATCATTCCTCATGAACCACACCATTATTCCACTAGTAAAAAATAAAAATATTCATATCTCAACATGAAAATTTTCATATGAAAATCATTTCATTAAAACTGGCATATAAAGGGAAATGAATTAATATATTCTATCCATTTAAAGATAAAATCATTAGATTAAAATAATGTCTTTCCTTATGGAACACATTATAGTTGTTACATTATAGGACTTCGTATGGATTCCACAATTTAGTAATGTATATCTTAAATTTATAATTTTATCTCACTTGTATTCTATTATCATGATGATAATGAAATATAATCAATACTATATCATATAAAAATGATATATTGATATTCTTAAAGTATAAAAATAATATTATCATTGAAAATATATTTACATATATAGTAGTGTGGGGGTTTTTTTTTCATTCATCAGTATTACCTTAAGGCACATACATCCCACATCTCATTGTTAGCATTATTTTTTAATATATAAATGTAATATTATATATTTAAAATTGTAAATTTGAAATTTTTCTTTCCATTGTTCAATTTATATTACCCAAATTGTAATCATTTTCACATAGTAGCTCTAGATTGTTATCCACCACTAACCATATAAGATAACACATCCACTGACATGATACTATTATAGTTGACATATTGGACACTAAAATGATCTTTTGTTTTATTCCTATATTCCCTAATTCATCATCTCATTATTTTTCCTTTCTTAGATCCCATAATTGATCATACTGCATCTTGAAAATCACCAACCCAAATAACATTTAATATATATTCCACCTCATATGCACCTTAGGTTTCATTAACTCCATATTTTACTAATGGTGTATTCTCATTATAATGTAATTTTCCAAAAAAAAATTAGTGGAAAAATAGCAGCCGCACCATTATCAATAAACAAAACTGAAAATAATTACTAAAAATAATATTGGAAAATAGTGGTAAAAATGAAATCATCAAATTGTTGGCACCACTCCATAAATTTATCATTGAAAATTAATATCAAACCACATAAATAATTCCATGAAGAATGAAATCATAGTGAATTAATGTGTTTCGAATTTATGATAAGATTTTAAAGCATCATGTTTTTTTTAATATATTATATTCTTGGTTCCCTGATTTAGCATTCCATGATATCATCATCCCCTAGGATCCATAGGATTGGGTTTTATCACGTCCAACATTAGATAAATGTGTTAATTTTGGAATATAAATGGTTAATAGTTCATGATAATGAAGTATTTTCATAACATTGATATCACTCCTCTGAATACCTCAACCAATAATCCCAAAATTAACTTGAAAATTTTTACACCCACTACAAATCCGTTATCATATACACTATGGTAGTCAAAAATTTTACATATGCTATTTTTTAAAGGAATAATTCTGGAATTTGCACATAGATGAGAATGAAATTATATTATTATTTTTATGAATTTTAAAGGAGAACTTTTGGTTCCTGCTACACTAAAATAGTTTAATCTCCAGTTAATGAAACACCTGAATAAATAAAAAATTCTGATTGACTCCAATTGTAAATATATAATTTTAGCTCTGATGATGATTTAATAAATTATTTTTCAATGTTGAACTATGTATCACCATGAAAAATATAGGTCAATACTAATAAAAAATTTAATTTTGAATTTTATTGGATCATTATCCTTTATTATTTATATTTATTAATATACTAAAAGGGTGTTCCAATATCATATGATATGGTATTCTTCCCAAATATAGTAGGCGGTTCATACATAATTTATTTCTATTACCATGGATTTGTAGGAAGTGGATGTTTGTAGTGTCTATTTTTCTAATGGATAGTTAGTGGATTAAAAAGATCTTTATTTGTATCTAGGGAATCATAATTCAAACATTGAATTAATAAGTGGGCATCTAAGAGTTTTGTTCTTCACATTTTACAAAAAAACCAAGTTTATCATGGCTGCCCCATGATTTATTATTCAGTTGTATATGTTATGGGTTATGTTTTATGTGGATGATTTCATGTCTTCGAGTTTGTTTTATTAGTAATAGTAAATTCAGATTCATGTTCTTTTTAGTTCATTGAGTCTATTAGATTTACCATTGTGGAAATGTTATGTGAATTAAAAAGATTTCAATTAATGTTATCCTTCATCTGGGTAACCAATTTTTTTCATATTAAATTCTAATAAGAGAATGATTTGTTTTATCCAAATTATACTAAAATAATTTTTATTTCTTATGTTGACATTTTATTTATGTTAAATGGAAATTCGATTTTCATATGTATCATATAGTGTATTAATTTTATTATTTCATTATTATCAATATTAAGTTTTATTTAAAAATTTATAAATTATTATCATTTGTTTTTTATCAAAAAATGAGGACCTAATTTTGTCAGAACTTAGTATTATTGTGTAATAAAAGAAATATTTATAAGGATTTCCCTAGAGCAGTATCGTGGTAGTAGATATGGATTTTATAAAGAAAATTAAAATTCATGTAAGCCACATCGGGTCCTAGAGCATTGTAACATGATTAGTTTTTAATGAAAACTTACATTCATTATTAGTAGTGTAAGATTACAATTAAAGTTATTAAATAAAATTCAATCAGTTACTATATGAATAATGAGGAAGAATCATTCAATGATCCACATTATGGGGCCAGGAAATAATTTCTTAATTTAAATTTCATATGTCCCATTGTTGAGTGTTTGTATAGAATGATTTCAATAATGTTGAATAATTATGTTTAATCTATTTTGATAATTCTGCCATATGATTTCTTATTTATCTATAATGTTATTTTATTATAATTAAATTTAATTTCTTTACTATTTAGATTCATTGATATCAAAATATGATTTCTTTATTTGAATAACATGGTTGAATTAACGTAGTTCTCACATTTTCCTTCTTATCCCTGGGGATTTTATTATTATTTCAAAGTAAAAATAAAATTAATTTTATTTAATTTGAATTTCTTAAATCCATGTAAATTACATATCATTTACTTGGTGAACATTGTTCACCTAGTTAGTGGTTTGAATAAAACAGTAGTACTGACTGATTTATTATGGGTTTTTTTTCTCTTCAAATATATTTTCTTTGTTCTACTCCACTTCAATTCATATACACATTTTTGAATAGTTATGGAAGGGGTTGCGTGTTTAGATTTTTTTATTTATGTATTTATATACGATGATGTTTCATTATATGTTAATTGTTTCTCATTGGATTTTTTTTATTTTTATTATGGTATGTGATATAGATTATATAATATTTAATTTTTGTATGTTTTCAATATGTATTTTAATTCATTTAAATAACATGAACAATTCAAAAAATATTGATACTTAACTATGAATGAATAAACATCTGGGAATAGTTTTTATGACCATGCATTTTTTCTCCATTATTAAAATATTATTCCATTTAATGTTTATTTGTTTCTTCGATGATGTATTCATTTTCATGATTTTTTATAGTATATGTTTAATAATATAAAGAAAATTAAAAATGATAAAGTAAAATATAAATTAAAATACGAATTTTCTTTTAATGTTGTTATTATATATTATTAAATCACAAAGATTTGAGTTGTAATATGATGTTGGGATTTCATTTCCTTGATATTATGGGTGGTATGGTATTTTATGATATTTCATGATTATGTGTTTTTTTTATTATTGTTAAAAAGGATAACTAAACTAGGAAATTATAATTCTGATGGTGGGATTTGATTTATTCATCATTGTTATACTGTTATTGTGGAAGGATATGTACCAAATGTATGGTCAGGTTGATGTGGGTACAGGAGATGTAAATGTCGAGTTGGTTTTGTTTCAGTGATCTTATGGTCTAATTGTAGAATATTAAATATATTCATACAATTTCGATTATACTATATTTATATTTAGGAATTATGGTATGAAATATATTGATTAGAATTACTTGGTTAGAATTAATAAATGAAAAAATTAGAAAAATTTTGTTGATTAAATGAAATATTGACTATGCAATAGAGCACTATTAAGTAAAATTATGTTTCTTGAAATTAATATTAAATAATGTATGTATTGTTGTTGATAAATTTTTAAATAATTAATTTAAATACTTTATATCAAATGAGATTATTTTTTATTTTATAGTTGTCTCATTCAGGTTTTCTCTATTGGTTGTAGAGGATGTTGATGTGTGTTAGTGACGTTGTGGCGATGTGTATTATTTTCCAATTTTTGTAAATGATATTTAAAAATTAGGAAAGGATACTATGATATTATATGCAAATATATTTTCATTATTTTTTAATCAAAAAAACAGGAATCAACAAACCACATAGACAACCACATGAGGATTTGTATTTTTTTACTAATATCATGGTTATAAGTGATACAAATTATTTAGTATAAAAACTCATTTTTTTCACATATAGATATAACCTATGTTGTAATGTATTGATGTTAGAATTATAGGTGATTTATTCATCAAATGGATACTCAAATAAGATGATAATCAATGGTAAGGATAATGATTATTTTCAACATGTTTTTATTTTCTACTCTTATATTATATGCCGGTGTGGTTGTGATATTATTATAGACATGTTGGTTTGACTGTGTTTATGAGAATTAGATAATTAGTTTGTATCAATCGTCATTGGATGTGATATGATAATGGGGATATATATTTTTGTGGTCTGAGTATTTCTTTTTTAGTGGGCATGTGGTAGTAGGGTTCCATCTTAAGTATTTCATGCTAATAATTTATTATACATGTTAGTGGTATCAGGTTATGGATCTGATGTGTGGTTAGGGTATTATTTTACATAATAATGCAATTTTTTATCTTCTGAATTACTGAGGTATTATTTCTCTTCATCCATATATGAAAGAGTATATTTTTGGAGGATTCTATTTTGTTTACATGTATGATCAAAACTATCATCTTTATACATTTTCAAATATTTTTCTTCTTGATTTGGTGATCCAAATTAGAATAAATTTATGTTGATGTTCTGTAAGATACTGTTTCTCAGTATTTTTATCCTCAATACTACATTGCACCATGATGGAATGGACAAAGGCATCATATGAAATCCCTTGTTACTAGAGGATGGCATCTACCATTAAGGGTCTAATGATATGACATATGGGGAATTAAACTATCATTTTTTATCACAATAAAACCACATAATGTAATCATCTAATAAAAACATATATAGAAAACACGGGATAAAATTTCTATTATCTGTTACATCATATAAATTATTCCCATATAAAAAAATTACGAATCATTAGAAGAATACTGGTCAAAAAATTAAAAAAATACGATTCAACATGATATAAAAAAATATGAAGACAAATGAATGAAAATTATTGTAGTGTCTCATGAACATAGCCATATTTTGTATCACATCACCAATAACACATTATATTGAATTCGTTAATTATAATTAAATATCATGCATTTAGTCTATATGCACTTTTGGTGTGTAGATATAGTTTGTGGGAATAGAACTCATGATAAAAACAACTAAATCTATTGTTGCACAATTATGATACAAATTTTTATATGCAAGTGGTCTAATACTCAATTCTTTAGAAATAATTATTTTCACTACTAAAAAATAAAAATATATGGAAATAATTGAAAATGACTAATCAATACCTGAATTAGACAAGGGTTGTGCCTATATAATATATCTGAAGAACTCAAATAATAGCATATTCCCACAAACAATCCACAGGGAACCACATATTCTAGTATTCTAAAAAAATTATAGTAATAATGATTCTTTTGGTTGTCTCATGTCTCCCAAATCCCATGTCGTGTTGTCAAAAACAAATATCTATCCATACAACAATGACATCTTATTTTATTACAATGTAATACATTATGAAAAAAATATTTAGAGAAACTGATCTACATTAACTTTTTAATTTTTGATTTATCACATTGAAGTAATATTCAAATGAACCAAATACTCACAAAATAAAATTTTAATATAACCTGAATAAATATAGTATATACACCATCAATTATAGTATACAAACATAATTGAACAACATTACACACCTCAATAAACAAAACATTTGTTTAAACAGTACACTTTCTAATATAACCACAATAATAAACAAGTTTAACAATTTTTTAAAAAATACCATTTCTAACACAATATCTGACACACGTCCATATGAATTTCACTCCCATTTCGACTATTAAATCAAAATATTTAATTTCATTACATTAATTAATATAGTCCCACTTTTAACATTGTTTTTTTCAATTTTTTCAGTAATTTAAATTTTTATATTTATATGTTAACCTCCAATGGAATCATAAAAATTATAAAAAACAACATTCTATTTATAGATTTTATGATTAATCCATTTACATATGAATTAACATATATAAGATCAAACACTATATTAGTTTTAGACAATATATCCAATATAATATCAATTAATACACTATAAAAAGATACTATAACAAAAAAAATTATATTATACTATTGAATCACCCAATAAGTAATACCCATATTCCTACAAATTATTTTTTCAAATAAACACAATTACATTGATAACATGAATTACACATGACACTGTGTTATTCATACCCTATAAACAACACTAGGCTAGGTTTCATTACACCTCAAACCATATTTTAAGAAAACCATGATATATAATTAATATATTTTGTTTATCATGACTGATATAACCTATCCGTTAAAGAAGAGATATGAATAGAAATAAAAAAATTTAAATATTAAATATAATGGTTTTATATAATAAATATATATTTTTTAAAAATGTAATTTATTTTTGTCAATTTCATTCTAAGTATTAAAAATTCTATTTTCTTAGAAAATAAATTTTAAAACATTTATGAACATTTAAAAAAATTCACAAAATTTTTAATATTAATTTAATAAAATAATTTTATATTTTTAAATAATAATTTAAAATATATGGTGGTGAAGTTTTGGGATTTATTTCGAAATGCTTCATTTTTTTGATTAGAAGTGAAAAATATTGAAATTTAATAGATAAAACCATTCCATTTAATTATTTTTTAAAGTTAAATTTTATTTTAAAATGATATTAATGTAAAATTAGTTCAACTATACAACCATAAAATTAAATTAGGCCGTTCGAAACAATTTAACATTTCATTGTGATATACAAAAATTTGAATACTTTTGAACATTTTTATTCAAAAACCATTGTTCTCATCATATCTGTGAAATTAATTTCTAATTATTTTTCACAAATTATGTGAATGAAATTTTAAAAAATGGAATCCATATTTAAAATAATCCAAATTTTAATAATATTATATGTTAAACTTTAATTTTATAGAAAAATTAACAGTGAAAATATTTTAAATTATTTTTTATAATTATGGTAAATGTTGTTTTAGTGGGGGTGAAACTAAAATAATAGTCATGAAAAACAACAAGAAACTTTTAAAACACCCATTTTCAGATGGTATTTATATTTTACCCCTTATTTTATTTAAAATTATTAATTTTTGAACCATTTAAAATTATAAAAGTTTGGTACACCATTTTAATGTAAAAAACAAAAAAAATTCAACTCAAAACTTTTCTAAAATGTAACCCCTTTACTGTAAACTTCACAGCATCAAACACATTTCGTTCGTTCATATACTAACAAAAAAATCACCAAAATCAGTACCCAATTCCTAGAATTATTATTTTGGACATATATCTCACCTTGGTATGATGTTGATGATATCATAAAAAGGATTCAAGATGATGAGGTAACGTTCATCAACAAAATTGTTTTATTTTATTTCATCACAGACACCCAAAAATTAATATTATTACATGTTGATATAATATCCTCAGCATCCTAAATAAACATAAATGTCGGTATGTTAAAAAAATTACTTAAAACAATTTCTACATCCATCAAATGGGTTTCAAAATCATCATTTGCATTTATAGAGGACTTCCACTCCATGAACTGGTGTCATTAATTTTTCCATTACCACCTTACATGATTGAAAATAATTATTGATTTATTTTTATTCTATATATTTATAATTTAATAATATTATTAGAAATCTTATATCACACTTACCTTCATGACTTTTATTTTTTGGGAATATTATATCATTGCTCATGTCTACGGAGGGCATCCACCACACAAAGTAAGTTTATTCGTTCATTCTTCAAAAAAATGTTCATAATGGCAGTTTTAATGAAAATAAGTAATATATATTTAATAATTTCATTATGTAATGATAATATACCATTTAAATTTTTTCAATACATAAATTGAGAAAATGGAAATAGTGTTCATTTTTTATGTAAGACCAACCATATTCATGAATGGTGTAATCCATTTACTATATATGTATTCTATAGATTACTATAAATGAACATATACTAAATATATATTATAATAATATAATATTTAATATTCTATTCATTATGGAACCTTGATCAATGCATGTGGGAAAAAATAAAAAATCTAAACATATAAACCAACAAAGCGGTTATTTCCCAAAACAATCCATTTACATTTAATTGTTAATAAAATTGTACTAAAATTTCATAATTAAATAATATAGGCTATGATGTATATAGTTATAGTTCTATAATATATTTATAATAAAAAAATATTTATTATATATGTGGTTTTAATGTTAATAATATAAGTCACGATGTATGGTATGAGAGTTTTCAATGATTTTTTATTCATCAGGACTTATGTTAGGTAATGCACCTATTTTCATTCACAAAGTGTATAAAAAACACCATTTAAATATAATATCATATATATATTTAACCCCCCTATTTTTCTTATAATTTATTTGTTATTCCTTCATCTTTAAAATGATTCATAACTACCAAATTGGTAATTAATTATTGAAAATATCATCATTTATTAAGATTAATTATTATTTTGTTTCAGATGAAAAATTATTTTGATCTATATCTAATGAAACACATGAATATTTTTCATGTATCCTAATTCATGATATTTTAGTGTAATATCAATATTTTCACTCTTTGATACATAAAAAATAGTGAAATAATATTTATGAAAATATTAATTATTTCTCTATATGTTTGAAAATTAATTTTCATCCCAAAACATTAATTCTAAAAATGTTTTCAAAAATGATTTATCTATTATCTTATGAGTTTTAAAATTATTTTTTACATGTTTTTTATTTTTTTCATTTATTTGAAATGAGTATTCAATTATTTATCTAAAAATAGATGTTTGGTTCTTATAAATAATGTGAATGGAATATTTGATTAAATATGTTTGGAATGAAAATAATCTTTTAGTCATCATGAAAATAATTTTTATTGAAGATATCAGTATAGTTTTTAATATTTATTTTAAAGGATTAATATTTTAAAACTTTTTTATATTTAATAAACAATTTTCCAAAGAGGATATGTTATTTTCCTAATGGAATATTTTAAATTATTTTTAAATTTACTCTATTTTTTCAAGCGTATTTTCAAATAATATTATTTTGAATCTTTTTAGTTATAATAATTGATTATAAAATAAATTATAGTTTCATAGAAAATAGTTTCGAGTAATTTTTCATTCAAAATAATTATTCATTAAGTTGATATCATTTGAGGTTACTTATTTTTTTTACCAAGGAACAATTTGTAGAATATAGAAAAAAGGATGATTACATGAGTCTGATAGATTGAATCTTAATATAATCTTTCACATTAAATGGTCGAAAATTCCCAGGAAAATAATCCCACCATGTAATGCCCTTGTTGACTCCCTTATTGGATAGACCATCCTCTACTATATTTGCTTCATGAAAATCATGCATGATAATGTAGTTGGTTTCCAAAAGCAGGGTGAGAAAACTCATCCAACCGGAATTAAGTTTCCAGGAAAGATGCACCACACCCATCCAGATAGCTTAGACAATAGTGGTTTAATTAAATTCCATTCAAATATTGTTCCAACATTTTTTCTTGGCAAAATCGACAACGTATATGACCCCCATCATTTCTTCTTCTAGTGATGAGGTCATACCACATCCACCAAAGAAGAAATAATTACAATGCCCCAGATGATCTCTGAAGCTAGCACCACATCGTACAGGTCCTTGATTTCCATTGGAGGCAATGTCGACATTCACATTGATCCATCTTGGAAGTAGGGATTTCCAGAATAACTCAAAAGTGCGTCTGGGTGGCCTATAAAGTCCAACAATCTGATGTAAAGGAAGTATTTCAATGTTATAAATGGTGTTGTCACAATAGGCTTTCTGAATTGAGGTAACATCGTTAATGGAAATGTGAATATTCTCCGTAATGGAATTAAGTATAAATGAGGAATTATTATGAAAAATTTTATTTCTATCATTCTAGATGACATGTAGGGGCTGAAAAATAGTGGTTAAGAAGTGATTTTTTATTTGTTCAGAAGATTCAAAAACAACCCAAAGCTGAAACTAGGAGTTGAAGGAATTAAGCAGAAACCATCTACACTCGAAGACGTCTAAAATAATGTTCCAAAGAGTTTAAGTTATAGCACAAGTCAAAAACAATTGGTTAGTATCTTTTCTATTCTGGTTTCACTGGAGAAATTTAGAGCTACGATGGATCCCAAAAGATTACAAGAAAATTTCAGTGGGGACTCTATTATGCACAATATGCCAAACATGAGTCACTCTCGAGGGCTTAATCCAAGGTTTTCTAAAATATTTCAACCAACATAAGATAGAATCACAATCTATGAAATTGTGATTATAAAAAAACTAGGAATCTAGGATAACTTTACAAGCGGGTCCCTAGATGAAGAAATCATCAGAGTTGGAATATGGATAGTTACTAATGACACTTATGATGTTTTCAGGAAGGGGTATGTTATTAGAATTTAGATAATCCCTTATAGTGGAATTATTCTTGTCATGAATGGAATTGGGAGGCAACATGGAAACAAAAGGAGCACCCATCCAATTGTCAAACCAAAAATTCAAGGATAAATAATAGCTTACAATCCATCAAAGTTTTTCCAAAATGTGGGTGTAGGATTTACTAATGGATAACCATATGGAAGAATTTATGTAGTTCAAATTGACATTCATTATATTAGTTCCAATTCTTTTTTCGAGGAAATCAATAAAGTTCAAATTGTTGTTATGCAACCTCCATGTGAGCCTCACATTAAGAGCATCATTAAAGATATTCATATTTTTTATGCCAATAACACCTTTTTCAAATGGTTTAAAATAGGTTCCCAAGAGATGATCACAAGCTATGCTTCCTGTCTAAACAAAATTTTTAATGCAAACAATAATTTTTTTTAAAAGACCAAAAGTCCATTTTTAAACCATCATCTAGTAGACCATTTTGGATAAAATCTTATATTTGAAATGCCAAATTCCTCTAGCCATAGAGAGGGAATTCTCCTTCAAAGAGGAATATTGACTTATAATTTGGACAACAATGGTGGAGAAGTAGCTAGATTTAGTTCTTCCCCAAAAGATAGCCAGACCTAAATAAGTGATAAGGAAGGATACTTCCTCGATTCCTATATAATTGATGTGATTACATTTTATAATAGAAGAAATTTTTCCCAATGAATATAACGGATTTTTCTATGATTATAATTTGGCCATAAATTTATTCATAATGTGACATAGAATTTACAAGACATTGGATGTTCATTTCATCCCCTTGTTAGAATAGGATTATGTCATCATCATATAAAATACATGTTGGCATTTTTATGATTCTGGAATCCTGAATATGTTTAATCTTGTTTTTATCCACAAGGAAAGTGAGAATTAATCTAATGTAATCCTCCACAATAAAAAAATAATAGAACAAAGAGGATCTCCCTATCTTACCCCCTTGGTGTATTTAAAAAACCATTGGGGGTACCATTGCCAAGGATAGGGATGAAATCCGAGTTTAGTAAAGAGATTATCATACTAATTAAGGAGTCATTAATTCCAAATATTTTTTGAACATTGATGATTAATATACAATTATATGTATCAAAATAATTGTTAATATCAAGATTAATGGTAACATTACCTCCTCTCGTGGCATTGTTAAGGATATTGGTACATTCATAGGAGAGACCGATATTGTGTTGAATAGACCAACCATTGATAAAACCATATTGATTATAAGATACAATTATATTACATATGTTATTAGGTCTATTAGCTAAAAGTATAAAAATAATTTTAAAAAGGGCGCTAATCAGAGAAATTGGATGGAAAAGATCAATCTCATAGTCATTGTCCACATTATGAATTAATGCCAAAAATTGGGCATTTAAACCATAAGGTATAACACTATTGGAAAAGAATTCTTTGAAAAGATTGAAAACATCCTTATAAATAATCTCCTAGTAGATCTGAAAAAATTCATTATTGAAGCCATCTTAATCCGGGGCAGTATCATAAATAAGACTAAATACAGTGTCTTTAATCTCATGATCAAGAGGGGTTCTTAATAAAAAATTATTATCCTCCATAGTTACCAATGTATGAATGATATCAGGAAGGGGATATTTGATGACATTCAGACCATTAAACAAATTTTGAATGAAATAGACCCCAATATTTGCAATAGATTCCTCTATGTCAAAGATATTATTTTCATCTCAATGAAAATAAAGAGGTATAAAATATTTCCTGAACCATTATAGGGAATTATAGGAAATTATATTTCTAACACCATCCATAATCTATTTAGCTTTTAAAACTTGTTTTCGCATGTTTCCTTAAGGACATGCAAGGAGTTGAGCTTAATGAAGGTATATATTTCATGTTGAGGATCCAAAATGAAATAAGAGATAGTGTTGGAGATTTGGATTTGAATAAGGTCCCTCTCAAGAAAAGAGATATCTATATCAAGTTGCTATAATTTGGAGACACAATGTACTTTAAGACGCTGCTTTATGTACTTTAATTCACTGACACAAGGAAAGGCCACAATTTTGAGTCATCATTCTTTCCCCTGATTTATTTATGAATCTAGTAAAATCGGGATTCTTGGACCAGGAATTCAAAAATTTCAAGGGAATAGAGGGTTTGGTACCTTTTATTAAAAAAATGATATGAATAGGATGATGTTCAGAGTTATGTCGGTTTATGGTGATGCTCAAAATGGTGTCCAAATTATCAACAGAAAAGATATTAGTGAAAGATCTATCGAGTCTGCTAGAAACTAACCTATTGTAGTGTAATATATACCATGTGTACATGGAACCTATAAGATTAACATCAATAAGATTACAATCCTCAATGAACAATCTAAATTCTCTTTAAGATATATAAGATTGGGACAAGCTAAATTGTTCACTGTATGTTAGAATCGCATTAAAATACCCAATAAAAAACTAGTGCTCATCGATATTGTTAGAATAATCATAATCATCATTCCAAAGGTATCATCATTCTTGGTAAAGATTATTAGTATATATCATAGTTTAAATACTGTGTAAATAATCATTGATAAAATCAAATGTAAACAACTATTCAGTAATTTTGGATTCATTAACAGACTACAATGAGCAGTGATAAAAAATCCAAAGAAACTCAACAACATTACTACTGTTTCACGCATGTAGGAAATTATAACCATAAGAACAAAAATGCATACATTTTTATGAAAAGTTGATTCTAGGCTCAGCAATACAAAATGTTTTGGTTTATGATTTATAAGATATATTTCAATATAGTATATGTTTCATGGTTAGAAATACCAATAAAATTTCCAAAAATAATAAATTCAATGGAACCTGTGTTTGGAGTTATAACCCCCTTTATTTAAGCCACCGAAAACCTCCACCCTCTTTGATCATCTAGCATATATATGAGAGGTTTCACTGGTTTTCATTACTGGCTTACACATAGAAGAGACAACAGATTTGATAGAAGAACAAGTGTTATCAGTACTATGATATTTTTCAGAATCATTAGCTATCAATGGTGAATACATTTGGTAGTACTTTGAAGGCTCAAATAGGTGTTGGTCCTATGAGGTAGACAAGAAGCTATAAGAATTAATAGGGGTTGTATACTGAGTATTCACTGCCTCTGATTTATCGGTGAAAACAATTTGAATTATTTCAGATACATCGATATTAAAATGTGTACTGATTGTGTTGTTTTTGAGGGCTCAGATAATTGTTTAAAATGTGTATTAGGTAGGAAATTTGACACAAAAATAGGTGAAGTGATCTGGGATCAAATTACCTCCGATTTCTCAATAATTATCTATTATAGTGTGTCTATGGGAGAAACTAGATGTTCCATACCTGTTGTGTCCAGTTCTGGGTGATTAAGATCCAAGTCCGCCTTGCCATACACTATAACATGTATTACAAAGGCAGTATGGGATGCTGTAGATTTTATATTATATAAATCTAGGATCTCTTAAGCCTGGGAAACATTAATAGATTCAGTAATATATTTGTCTTCAAAAACCAATGACGACTGGATTTTTTTATGCGTGTCAAGAAAAATATTACCAATCTCATATATGATGTATTGCTAAAATGTTTCATTTTCATCATCTAAAATCATCTTATCCCAACTCATACCCAAGGCCTCACCCATGAGTGGAAATTATTTTTCTAGATTATGTTTTTCTTCTTCGGTGCTTCACATTTCTCCAAGGAAATTATCTTATCTTCTTTCTTCTTTCATTCCAGTATCCATTCATCAACCCGTGGTTGTTCTACCAGATTTGTCATCACTCTACAATTCAACAGTGAATGCACAATGATGTTACAGAGCTAAAATATTGGAGGTTTCCTCTCATATTAGAGATTATCCTCTATTTTATACTCATTTTTATTGAAGGCAACAACATCTGGCAGCTTTTATTCCTTGTTAACCTCTACCATAACCTTCACATAACACATGAGTTTTGAATTTAGAGTCCGATGATCAATCTTTAGAGGTGTACCGATGCAGGAAGCAATGTTGTTTAGAATCTTAGGATGCCAAAAATAATAGTTGAGCCCATGTAAACCCATCCAGACATGTACCATAGTATTCGTAATAAAATGAGGGTTGATGAAAAAATCCCATTCAAATAATATATGAAAACCAGGTTTGAGATGAAAATTACCCAATTTCCATACCTGATCAAGCTCGTCATGTGATCTTATTAAGATGTAAAAATTTTGTCAACCAATAGGGATAATCATTTAGTCTTTGAATCCCCAAATGTATGCAATACAAAATTTTATATCTAGGGAAAACCATGGATTGTCTCCTACGAGATAATAAATATAACCCATAATTGTGTACTTACACATTTCTGATCGCTGATGTAGTGCTTCAGGTTCATCCTCAACTACAAAGCGTCTACCCTCTAATTTCTTGCAGCATGCAGGCTTGGTCGAGTTTTCATTTTGTAGGTCTGAAACCTTGAGAGTTTTGAGAATGTAAATCCCTTTGGGCCTTCAAACTATCAATGATTGATCTTTGTGCACTATGACTCCACACCCTTAAAAGGATTTGTCCAATTCGGGATCAAAATATTCCATACAACAAATTATTTTTGGCATTTCAAGATGTTCATCATAGTCATTGAGAGAAAACCCTAGTCGTCGCGAGGAAGAATCCGAGAGCTCCTCTGCCACTATCTCAGTTCTCATGAAAATATTCTCCATTATTAGGAGAATCAATTGTTGTAACATATTCATTAATAGGGATACGATTCAATGATACCATTATAATTCATTCATTTAATTTCTTATATTGATAAGATGATTATGAGACCTTTTTCTCTTCCAAATTATTACCATGGTAAAATTATTATCCAACATATTTGTTTTCAAAAGAGTATTATATAATTAAATGATGAAGTGATGATATTATTATGAAAACTATCTATTTTCCTCAGGTTTTTATATGATCAACTATTTATGAAACCCATTTCATATCACGGGTTATGGTATGATAACTGTTTTATGATCTTCTAGAAGACATAAATATTGTTTTTATTCTTATAATGGTGGAACTATATCTCCCTATAATGAATTTTGTAATAAATAAAGTTATATGGTCCCTAATTGTATATGGGAGGCTATCTTGAGACTAGTGACTCTACACTGGTGGTTTTCCCATGACAAAAATGTATTTAATACCATGGTAGATATCCATGAAATAATATGTTATATTATTATGTGTATTCCAAAAATCTCTATATTATGATAACGTTATAATCTCATGGAGCATGTTATTTTATTATAATTTTATTTTTATCATATGAATATCTAATAATTATAGCATGACAAATTATAATAATAATTGATTTTAATGGTATAGTTAAAGAAACTTATTCTTCTGTTCTCATTCCTATATTTTCATTTTATGATTAAAAGTATTCTTTATTTAACCTTACTAAAAATCTATTCTCACCCTTTCATAATTTACATTTACTCTGGTTGTTAATAAATGTAATATTTATGATATGTATAAGAAGGCTTCCAGTTGTGAAAATCGTATTTTGAGATGGTGTAGTATACCTATGGACAAATGGTTTATGTACTTATTTTTTCAAATACAATCAACTATTATGGTCTGTGTACATGTTTTGTTGTAATGTAATGAATATTCATCAATAGTTTTAAATAAATATGTTTGGAAATAATGGATCATCGTAGTTTTTGTCAGAGTATAGGGTTAGTTATACATTGTAAACCAGGATGAGAAAAACATAATGATATGTTTATGAAATGTACAAGGTATGACAATGTTCAAGTAAATTAATAGTAAAATTTCTATTATTTTTGGTATAGGAGGGAGGAAATGTTTTCCATGAACACATACCTGCTTCTACACCAATTTCAATGACTCACTATAGAATAACACTAGTTAATTTAAAATATTTGAATACAAAACTCTTTGAAAACATTAATAATGGGTTTATTTGGATATCTGTATCACATTGGTGTTAACCTTTTGTTAATCATGAAAATAAATATGGATCAATTAAACTATTCACTGATTATAGGGTAATGAACAAGACCTGAATTATGAACATGTTTTTATTTCCCCATATTGACGAATTATTTTATCCACTCCAAGGAACTCAATACATATACCAGTCCATCATTCAATCTAGATATCATTTATTTATGGTCAAGAAAATGGTTATACCAATGAATTCATTACAAACAACATATAAAAATAATATATAGTGAATCCATTCATTATTACTATTTACCTATAAATATTTATGGATTTTAGAAATAAAACACCGATAATTACCCTGATAATTTTTTGATAGTATTTAGTCATTAAATTATTATCTATTAAAGTGAAGGAAAGATACTTGAGACAACAAATGTATTTTACTATAGGCCCTAAGGAATGATAAAAAATAAGATAAATTTAAAATATATTTTTTTTCTATAAAAGTATTCTTTTTTTCATATAATCTCAAGAGATGGTATATCATTATATCCATTAAAGGATGTAGATAGTTTTTTTCAGAGACCATACTAGGTGAATTTTATCCATCAATTTCATTTATTATCAAGATATTATAAATGGTTTATTGTAAATTTCTCATGAATTTGAAATACTATGACCATGTTATCCAAAAGGGATCAAATATTCTATTGAATTCTGTATGTGAGGAAACATTTATATAACTAATGTGATCATTTTCCCATGAAACAATTATTATATTAAACTATAGATGAGAAGGGGTTTGGATCATTACTGATTCGTCCAAGATGACATTGGGATGTGTTTTTAATAAAAATTACATTGATAAATTTTATGCATTATGATAAATGTATATTCATGAAAAAAACTATCCATATCACGATTTTATGTCTACTATGGTAACTATAGAATTAATTAAATGAAGAATCATCCTCATGGAGAAAAGAGTTACATATATACTGATCATTAAAGATTACATTATATATTTTCAAATAATTAGATGAAGATGTGAAAATGATGTTAGTTAGATAAGATTAAACATTATGATTTCTAAATACATTAACACCATCTGAAAGAAAAAAAGGTGGATGATGGTTTAATGTGAATGGATCATGCTATTTTATCTATGATGGCGATTACAAAAGATCTAGTATTTATGGATTTTAAATGGAATTACTTTGGAATAATAATTGAGTGGGAACATTGTATCCTTATAAATTGAATGATCAAATATCTATATGAGTGATGATTAACGTAGTTCATAATGAAGATATAGAGCTGAAAAATAATGAATGGAATGTTTTCAGTTCAACCATGGTCACAAAAGAGTGATAATATTTAAAAAATGGGTATGCATTCATTCATGACCAGATTTGATAAAGGAGTTTTAATTGATGATAATATTTCTTCACTCTCAATTCATCAAGGGGTATGATTATTTAAAGAAACATTGGATATTAGTTATTCATGAATAAAATGAAGAGAGATATAATAGATTTTGTATTCCATTTTAGGGAATGTTTAGAATTTATGTATTAAAAAAAACAAATAAGAATATGTTTCATCAACTATGCTTAGAATAATGTAAATGTGAAAACATCAACTTGACATTTTTTCAATGCAGCCTCTAAAATGTCTAAAGGGAATAACTCATTTTGGGATTTTTTCTATCACCTTACTATTTCAGTGCACAAAAGTTTCATCACATATGATTCTTATCTGGATCACCTTTCTGGAAATGTATTTATAATGTGGCAAGGTTTCATGGATTACCATATTCCATTATCACTGAGTGAGAAATGTAGTTTAATCTATATATCCATGAATCCAATTCTATGAATTGGTATCAATTTCATATTAACATTCCATATAGTAACACTATAAAAATTTTAATATTTTCTCACTAAAAACTCACCTTATTATCCAACATGAAGGATTACTTTTAAATTAAAAATAGCCACATATGTGAAAGGATTTTTTGGAAAAAAATGATTCCATATTTTGGATAAGAATAATTTATATTATCAAATTATTTTAAATTTATTTTTTTACATATTAATAATAGTGTAAAAATTTAAAATTTATATACACCCATTATGATAAAAATGAGTTTATAGAAGGCTAATGTAAATCGATAATGGTAAAAAATCTCTTTACATAGAAAAAATGTTTTATTGAAATGTATTTATATTATAAATTATATGATATATAATTATTCTGTTCGGATCATTATGTAATGAGAAAAACATGGCCTCATGTTTTTATTTTCAAAAATATACAAATGTGCCACTCAACTAACTTAAAAATGGAAACCCCTTCACTTATCAACTATACACCATGAAACCCTTTTTGTTTATCCAATAACTACCAGAAAAATTACCAGATTCCCTCCAATCATCATTAAATAATTATTTTGAAGATTCAAAGACATGGAATGATTTTGTAAAAAACATTGGGAGGATTCCCGATAATAAATATAATGATAATAAAAGGAATTTTTGAAATATTTAATCTTCATAATCGTTAAATTTGCAATATAATATTATGATATAAGAAAAAAATTATATGCCAAATATGAATATTTTTTTATGTTAATATCATTACCTATATCTAATTGTACTTCCATCAAATGGGTTATGAAATTATCATTCGTGTGTATGGCAGAATACCACCCCTAGAACCGATGTCATTCATTTTCCAATTCAAAACTCTCAAAATTGGAAATAATATTTTATTAATTATTTATTACGGATTTTTTTATATTATAACACATTAGGAATTATTATATAACATATACCTTCATTATTTACTTTTTTTTTGATAATATGATAATGTTTATTGTTTGTACAATGGACTACCACCTTGAGAAGGGATATGATTCATTCACACATTATGTGGAAGGTAATAAAGACTTGTTAAATGAAATAATGTGATTTATATTAAGTTAAAATTATTATTTAATTAACATATATCATTTACCATTCTTTCATTTCATGATTTGACAATATGGAATCAATGTTCATTCGAACGTTTGACATACTATATCCATTAATAGTGTATTTTATTTTCTATCTCTATAAATTATAGTTTAATATGAATATATATATCTATAGTGAATATATATATATATATATATATTATTTAAATGATATTTACCATTTTGGATATGATTGAACCATGATTAAATTATGTGGACCAAAAATATAAAATCAAAACATATATGAAAGGTAAATTGTTATTTCATGAAAGATGACATTAACATGGAATTTTTTATAAATAGGTAATATAAAATAAAATTTAAATAATATATGTATTTATGTATATAATAATTTTACAATAAAATAATTTTTTTAAAAAATATATATTTATTATTCAAACGTTTTAAACATTTATGATGGGTGTTAGGACATATGGTAATAGATTTCTTAAAAAAATTTATTCATTGAGAGTTAGGTTATTTTAGTGGACAATATTCATTCATGATGTGTATATTAAAAAAGTTTCAAAATTTAATATAATAAATTTTTGTATACTCATAATATTTTATGTTCAAATAAACATTATTCCTTCATGGGGATTACAATTAAATGTTTCCAAAGTGGTATTAAATTATGAATTAAATCATTCTATTTGTCGACATTGTTTACGATTATATTGTTATGATAATTCATATAATACATCACAAATGAATATCATGTATATTATTTTCATCTATAGATTCATTATATTTTTATTTAATAGTCCAATTTCACCAATCCTTAGAATGTAATTGTTGAGGAACAATTATTATTAAAATCCAACATTATTTCAATCTTTGGTAAGAGATTTAATTTCATCCATAACTATTCATTCTAATATGTTTTTCACAAAGGTTTTAGTATTATATTATTATTATTAAAATAAATATTACCCATGTTTTATTTTTTCACTTATAGTTTTTCTGAAGAAATTATCTTTTTTTTCTGAAAATTTCATGTTTGGATGTTAATATAAATGTAAAATAAGTAATTTCCTTAACATGAAAGGAATGAATGAAACATCCCAAAAACATGCAAATATTTTATTTGAGTCTTAAATTATATAGTTTTTAAATTTTATTTAAATGAAAAATAATTTAAAAAAATATTCTGTTTTAAAAATAATTTTAAAATAATGAAAGGTTATTTCCTCAAGAAATGATTGAAATAATTTTTATGGATTCCTTCATATGTTTTAATTTTTATTTTGAAGTAAAATATTTTCTAAGGTTTAATTTTTTAAAGTGATAAATAAAGAATATTTATTTTACACATGAAGCATTCCAAGTAATTTTTCTTCTGAAATTATTCTCCATCTATGATTTTAACATCATAACTGTATCCATCATGTCTGAGTCTGAAGGTCGCATGACCTCATGCACACCTCCCCATATGCCAGAGGTTGTTGACTAGCAATGAGGGTATGATTCCATCCATTGGGATTCAATTACCTTAGTATCATGTAAAATGAACTATAATAGAACTTAATAAATATTATAAATATTTTTACTAAACAATTGTGATGATAACGATGGAATACATGTCATAAAAATAAAGATTCTTCCAAAGTTGCATGCGTATATTATGTAAATGAATAATATAAAAAATGAAAAAATGAACGTCTCACCGGTGTCCATAATATACCACCACCATCATAAAATTCCCCATCATACATTTCTACCACATGTAACATTCCCTTTTCAAGATCAATCATGAAATATATAAGTGAACCAATATGCCAATGGTGTGTGTGATTACATAACTCAATATAAAACAAGAAAATAATATTAAAAAATATACCCTCATTTATAAAAGTGTATTCCTTAATAATTATATATGCATAACATGAATATATATAAAAATTCTAAAATATTTATGCCCTTAACAAACCAAGAAGATATAAACACGTAGACATACCTTCATAAAATGTATTCTATATGGATTATCCGGGTGCTCTATGGATTAGGTATTAACACAAGGAAAAGTAATCATAATATTTATAATTGTGTGATCACACAACTCATTATAACCCTTCCGTCATGGATGTCATGTTCACAACATTCTCCAGGAATCAAGAGCTACTAGACATTCACTAGGCATCGAGAAAATACCACTCATGTTCCATGTATAATATGAAAAATCCAACATAGCATTGTGGGATACAACATAATGAATATAAAAGTAATTATAAGTAATGTAGAATAATGATATATGAGATAAACCATGAGCATGAATAATAAGGTTCAAATACCTCATGGAATCAAGTATCACATACAGTTCAAAAACTACACACACGTTCCAACATAATATTGCACAATCATCAAATATGAGTACACAATATTCATATTGAAAAAATAATTTTTACAATACCCAATAAGAATGTGTCCCCCAAAAATAAATTTATTACATTTCAATGTGAAGGATAAACTATTAATAAGAACATCTAAGTGGTTTATGTTCAATTATATTGAGAACTAGAGGTTCTATAGAGGTCCCTAAATCAAGAAAAAAAAATTAATTTTATAAAAAAATAAAATATCACATTTGATGATAAATTATCCCACATAGATAAATTTATAATTAACATTAATATTTCACATGTTGTATTATTTTCTCACTACTAAATAATTTACGAATTATCTTACTGGTCAACACAAGTCCCTAAAATAGTCTCCTACAGAATAATTATCCATTGATAAATTATCATAAATTAACCTTTTATAAATATATATTGATAATGTGTAATAATTATACTTTTATAACAATATATATACTATTTCTCTTAAAATTACCTTTTATTTGACAATTTCCCATAAATAATACTTATATAAATTTCACTGATAATAAATTATTCTTTTCTAATTTTTATTCGATAAATTACCCAATTATATTCAAGAATCAATATATTTATAAGTTTAATAATTATCCTTGATCATCTCAAAATTATCATTTTATAATTATAATAAATATACTTTAAAAATATTAATATTTTTCCAAAGAAAATTTCGAATTCATTTCATATGACAATTTCATTATGATAATACATTAATAATTTTCATAATATTAACATGGATAATCTCATGAAATTATTGTTTGATAATTCTTTATAATTATTTCCTGAAAACTCATCATATTTATCATTTAATAAATATTTAAAAATAATTTTTTTATAATTTAATAATTCCACCTTTTATAACTTTATTTAAAATTATCATTTAAAAATATGGTGGAACTTTCATTGATTATTTGATGAAATTATTGTTTTATAAATAAAAAATATATTTTTATAAATTGAATAATATTATACCAAAAAATACATTTTTTAATAACTTTAATTTATAATTTTTTTCAAAATATCAATTTATTATATTTTAAAAATTTCACTGAGAATACATCATTGAACATTGTTTGTTTAATTTTTTATTAGAATTCCAAGTGATAACATCAAAATAATCATTGATTGTTTTTTTGTGTAAAATATTATTATGGAGATTGAATTATCAAGATAATATTTTGGTATGAAATTACCATATATACTTCCATTGAAATCAATGATAAATGATTTTTTCTTCCCATTAATTGGTATAAGTTATAAA
The DNA here is from genome assembly GCA_963277665.1 of Viscum album. Lineage (NCBI taxonomy): Eukaryota > Viridiplantae > Streptophyta > Magnoliopsida > Santalales > Viscaceae > Viscum > Viscum album. Next base: position 1,813,835,090 of record OY728140.1, on the reverse strand, counting down.
AAAGAAAAGAATAAAAAAATATAAAAACATTAATAATGCTCATATTCTTAATGTTAGCGGTGTATGAGGGGGATGTGTAGTCACACACTACATTCCAAGTTTAGGAGTATTCGATAGACTACAGTTCTTCAATTACCCAAAATGTATTCTAGGGTCATTCGAACTCATATGAATTTACCCACAAAAATCTACTTATGAATCATCCATTTTAATACCCCTAGAATGTGGAAATCATCTTGAAAACCAAAACCACTATTTAATCCACAATTTCAATATAATGTTTTATGGTATAGGTTTTATTTTCACAGAATTTAGGTGTTACAATTTTTATTAGGTCCAAAAGAGTTAATATTCATTTCTTTGAAACTCTATGTTCCATTCACTAGAGTTCATGTGTGAGTCAGGGGAGATGATGAATCATGAATTTTTTTGATAATTAACTTAATAATTAATTTTCAAAATAACATAATATAATAAGATAAAATAAATAATTCTCAAAGGGCATAAATATATGCCTCACATAGGGTAAACCCCACAACCCTTACTAAACTAGGATCTTATCATTCTCATACAATGAACCTTTTAGGAGATATAAATTTTTTATCGATTAATAATACGGTAAAAATATTAAATAATTTATCATACTGTGTCTTTGAAATAAACACCTCATTGAAAAAAAATGTTACCTCGCAAAGGGTATACCATGTGTCCGTGACTGAATGGTTGTCTTTTACATCTCAATGAAACCCCATTTAAGAGAAATTAAATTAATTCAAAAAAATTAATTTAATAAAAATATAATCTAAATTCCATCATATATGATCTAACCAAGAGTTTTTTGTTAATAAAAGTTATACCCCACCAGGGGAAAACAACTCATCATGAACCTAATGTTGGTCTCAAATTTTTTATTTGTTGAACCATTTACGAGATATTAAATTATATACAATAAAGAATGTGAACATAATATAATAATTTAAATATTCCTTCCCATCATTTACAATTCTCTAGAGGACTTTGATTATCACAATAACTCAGTTGCATATTGTTAAAGTCATCCATTTTTTCTTCCAAGATGCTAAATTTAGTTTATCCACGACTGACTTCCATTAAAGATATTAGTATGATATATTTCCTAGAAAAAAATTAAAATTAAAATAACTATACATTATTAAAATATATGGTTTTTATTATATTAATTAATTAAATTTATAACAATTATCCCCTTGTATTGATATCTCTTACCTGAGATATATCTCAATAGGGATTACTTTAACTAATTATTAAACTGATTTTGGACCGAAGACATGAACTCCGTCATCTCTTGATGGATAAATCAATGATTCCATTAAATCAATAGTATTGATACAGTATTTACTGGAAAACCCATCTCACATTGATCTATGAAACTCATAGTATTCACTTTATATGATTCATCAATATCCATCAAAACGTCCTTACAAAAAAACCATGAAGAGGGTTGGGAATGTAGCTCTAAAGATATGACACAAGGAACACATAATGCATACCTTGATATTGAGAATATAGGTGTTGATGATACAAAAATCCCCATAAATTTTCAGTAATCTAATAGGGTCCAAAAAAAGTGGTTTTATCTTTCACTTCATCTCTAAATTTTTTTTTACAAAGCTAGGATTCAAACCCAGGAATGAAAATTATTCCATAATAGAATCCATGGGATTTCTCCTATAATCATAATAATATATTTGTCTCCACTAAGAGGTGATTAACATCTTCTATATCAACTAAACATTCATAAATGTCTCATGATCTATAGGGATAATAATAAACACTTCATAAGCTACCTCATGCAATCATAGAGGTGAGAAATATTGACTCCCATAAAGATCCTCATAAGATTAAATCATAATTGAATACTGGTAACTGATTTCATATGTTACCTATATCAATTATTTGTGATCATGTCATTCTCCATCTATATCTAACATGTTACATCATTGTGTATCCTTAAATATGTATGTAGTTTTTTTTGGAATGTTCGTTGGTATAAAGATGGTATTCCATGCCATATCATAGAAGAATATCTATGTCTTTATGGTATACATTAAAAATGTGAAACATAAAACTAGTTTCTCTATGTGAAATAATTGTCAAGGGAACACTATATTGGTGTATACTCTCCCAAACATAGTGTTTCCCAATAATTCAACTTAGTTACTCACTCTTATCAAACATAATTGAGTATACATCATTAAATATTTAAAAATCAGATATAATACAAAAAAAATATTTGTTGTCTTGTGTAACCCTATAAAAATATTAATTTTTACATACTCCCACATCCACATAGGTATAAAGAGTTTTTGTAAAAAACCACTAGAAAACTGGTGCTCATCCTTCACCCTCTAACAGGTATGTAATTGAATTAAAAAATAAGGAATGTATGACTTTATCCATAGCCACCAGAACTACTTATTAATGTCATGATATATCATGTTCTCACCAAGATGTACTGCCCATATATAAGTATGGTAATCCCTCATAAAATACTCTATTATAAATGAAGGTAATAATACTATTATTTGTATAAAGATCACATCATTGATATCCATCAACAATTTAGGCGTCTAGTCACACCGAATTGTTGATCCCTCATTATTACACACTCTTTTTCTAACATCCAATCAACTTTTACATGGTCTACAATTCATTATTTCAATAACTATGGATCAAAATTAGAAGAACCCTATATTATTGTGTCATCCATCATCCAAAAACCCAATACACATATTATGTTTTACTAAAAATCCATGGACCATTCACCAATATACTACACAACCCATTAAATATGTCTAAGAGATGTTATGACAACATTAACCATCCAAGGTGAAAATTCTATATCAATGTTAAGCATCATAACATACTAAACCTAGGAAATATGTACCATGTTTAGGACCCTCTATGTCAATATATAGATATGTATCTTTTGGTTAATGTAAAAATTCTCTCACTCAAGAGATCGTGTCTCCATCATTTCAAAACAGGGACCACAACTTATTTCATTATTCCATGTATATAGCAATTCCTATCATGGGGTCATAAATTATGATAAACATTGGATTCTACCTTAATTATTATCAATAAAAACACTTCTGTATAGACACCTAATATATTACTGTACAATTTATTACAAATCCTAAGATTATGGGGTGTCAATATTGTTGATATCGTCAATATTATATTTATCATAAGGAAGGATTATTCACAATTTTCTGAACATTGGGGCTTCACTCCCTTATTTTGTTTAGCATTGTAATGTTTTTAGATAATCTGTATTATTCCAAGATAAACCACTAATAATATTCTATTAGACCCATAATTCTTCTAAACTAGATCAATTCCAAGGGACATGTCCAATATATGACTTCATCAACCATTTATGTGCCTGCAAATATATTGATCATTGACACCAAATTCTGAGGAAACATAACATGTTGTACCTAGATGTCTCCCATCTGTAGTTTGGTGTAAATAACATGTTCTCAAAATTTCCATAATTTATATATATATATTTCTAGCATGTTTAACTATTATTACTGAGTGAATAAGGATATCGTCGACGAATACTGTGATGAGTGAAAACATTTATGGATAGAATATCTTATTAATGAGGTAAACGGATATTTTGGTTGTATTTTTCATCCCAAATAACCTCATTATGATCCTATATAGTACATGCCTTCCCTATATCACCATATATAAAATTTACACCTCACTAACTCCTAACTAGTGATATCACAATCAAATATAAACATGGGGGAACCACAGAGATCCATATAGCTGATAAAAAATATAATTGATCATAGGATACAAATATCAGTTAATCAAGTTCACTTGTGTCTTCTTCTAGTAATAATCACATAGCTACATAATTATTTATTAATTATTATATATGAAAATATATTCCCACCATGGGGAATTACTAACACAAATAAATATACTCCTCTCTATCTCATCTAGTTGTACCATGATCCCATTCAGCTCGGTTTGAGCCATTCAATATAGGGGTATAAAATGGGTTGTTAAGTTAATTTGGGATATAAAATATTTTCTAATCTATTTTTTATGAGATATTCCTACAAATTAATCTTCATATATGAGACAATATAAATCCATCACTAGCATAAAAAATCATGGGGCTGCCAATGATTATGCTAAAAGATCAAAGAAGACCATCTATGCAGTGATCATCTCAAGATGACTCATTTCTAGTCAACTGATTCCATCTCAAATATCCAATTATATAGTCATTAATAAATTCTATCCCTTTAGTGATATTTAAGTTACCCAACCATGATACCAATCAATATTATATTTTAAGAGGTCCATCCTATCCATTTCAAGAATGACATCAAATGTTATTGTCTCTAAAATCATGAATTCCCACAGATTTACATACATTTTGATGAAAAATGGAATATCTATGATTCTATAAATAAGGTCCACTAAAATAAAATATCATGCATGAACGGATACTAATGTAGTGGATATTCTGACCAGTATGTCATTTCCAGTAAAAATTATGTGGCTGTAACAAAATTGGAATCAGTGATATAGAATAAAGCAATATATAAATTTTATATTTTTAAGGTTTATCGAGAACAATTTATGGTCCATATCAAATATATAATAGTGTATAATCTATAAATAACACCTGACCTACCTCATATTATCTTACTTGTCCATTAGGTTCATGACTAGCATGATTCAACTGATAAGAAACCCAGACCAATCCCCACGTCTAACCCATACCTCTATGGAAACCATAAAATATATGTATAAAGAAAAAATACTAAAGATTCACCATAATTATACATTTCCTACATATTATATGAAATTTTATAATGAACCTATAATAATTTACTTCATTTACATTATTTAAACATAGTGAAACACCCCTTGATGTAGCTAATGAAGCTACAATCTGTTATGAATTCATTATATTCCATTGTTTCATGTCTTTGGTCTTCCACTTCCTATTATCAAAATGAAATTTTGTTCTTCTAGGTGTAAACTCATTCACATGACCTTCATGGGATAATATTAATTCTAGTCCCAAATTCATCCTCCAATCTCTTCTCAATGTTCATGGACAAGTGAATGACATGTGTATACATCATCAGGTTAGTTCCCCTGAACATAAGTCTTATCACCCGTCGAATTACAATATCCTACATTAGAACTACCATTGACTCATTTACATAAAAGAGGATAAATTGGATGATAATTTACCAATCATGAAGGATATGTAGTGATTTTTATAGAACCCTATTATTATTCTAGGAACTATTTTCCATAGTCCAACATCATCAAGTCTGGAAAATATAACATGAGAAATATATACTTGAAGTTTTCCAAAGTATGAACCTATCATCTACTACACTAATTCATAGTAGACAAAAAAAACTTTTGAAGACCACATATCATGATGTTTAGGAGGATAATATTCTCTTCATCAATATTCTAGACCAGCTTAATTATAATGATAATAAATTCCATCCAATCCTATGAATCTTATAGGCCACCAGAACCCTAGATTATTTGAGTGTGATGGAGGTGTAAATCAAATTAATATTTAGTAATGGTCCTTTGTATAGCTCTTATATTGATGGGAACATTCCAAAAGGGTATTTTATGCACTAGTCCTACATCCGTAATCACCTATGATAATACTGGAACATGATGGGGAATATCCACATGTACTAAAGGTTGTGGTATTAGTTTATCCTAGTCTGATTAGAGGGTGGATCCGTAAATTGACTCTAAAGAATCATGTCTGAAAATATAGTTACATGAGGAACATAAAAACCCCTATCTAGTATATCAGATCACACAATCTTCTAATAAGACATTACACTTAACTAAACAAATAACCATATTAGCAATACCCTAGTTTATATCCCAACACGTCATCCATAATAATTAAATATATACACTGACCTAAATATAATTATTAGATCATCTAATTATTTCCACATCATATATATCAAAATAGAATGAATCATATAAATTTCATGACCAGATAATCTATCCTAAATAGATAGAACAAAATAGAGAATTTTATTACTAAACTATTATATAATACATCGAAAAGTGTGTATATATATGTTATTCCTAGTCATGATGCTTGAACACACTTGAAAATATAATAAATCACATATATAAATCTATTTCATCCCCCATGGTTAATTTAATTATCTTTAATAGTATTACATAATTTTGACACTGTTTGATAACTCATAACACCACTACATAGTGTTGTCCAATAACTGTTATACTTCAACTACTAGTGTCCCAAACTTCCAGTCTCCAATCTATCATGTATTATCCCAATTCATATAGAATAAATTTATAGTGAGTCCTAATTCCTAGATAGTATTTTGTAACATATCGATATGAACAATAGGGTCTATCCCAAATTGTCACAAGACCACATTTGTGTATCCCTTTCTGGAAGAATCTACTGACTATTAGTGATGGTTTCACTCCATGTAGGGATAGACTATAATATCATTATCATTTAATCGGATCAATAATATACAATAAAAAACAAAATAATGATTTGGTGTAACCATATTGACTAATAATGATTTAATACAAGAAATACAAATACAAGATCTCCCAAAGTGGAAAGAATAACTAGAGTAAATAATATAGCTAAAGAAAAATAGTAATCAAAATTTACCATAAATTTCCATCATAGACCACCACCATCTCTACACTTCATAGATTATAATTTCACCATAGGGACATCACATTTTGTGGGATCACTCATGAAATCTACAAGAGTAGAAAATTTCTATTTAGGTGTGAGTCCAAGACTCATTATGAAACCACCAATGTGTCCCAACCAACATTATCACAAGAATACATGTGTATGTGATATTAATAAAAATTGAGTAACAAGTTTAGAAGAACAGAATCCAAAATCAATTTGTTATTCACTAATCATGCCACCAGAAGCCTCCTGTTTTTTGTACATTACCATTATATTGGATGAAACATCAGGGTGTGAGACGGATATAAGACCATCCGTGAGGATAATTAAGAATTCTAGTCATCATTAAGTTATCATGAAACTCATAAAATTATTAGAATCAAGTAATTTATGTTCTCATAAATCTCTAGGAATTGATGTCTACGTGGAATAATCCTGGAATCAAGAATGAGCCCCCTAGAATCCACTATGCATCAACTACATCACATGGAATCTATGAAGAGTTTTTTAATCCTTACACTATTTATACATCCATCAACATCATCATTGAAAATCATGATCACTCTTCCTCTAAGGGATAAACATGTCACAATGGTCCCAATTCCTAGTATTGTAAGAACAGTACCATAAAAGCACACATAGCGTGGTGGAATACATGGGAAATAATATAACACCATCATAGGTAACTTATCAAAAAAAATACCTATTATGAACATTAAATATAAATAATAAGCTACAAAGTACTCATGGAATCATGTGTCACATAATGTTCTCATTGTAACATAGAAGAAGTTGTATGAAATCATAATCTAAAAAGGTCTTAAAATATAACTAAACATTAATAATATTGACTATGCATGTGTAAAAATCAGAAAATTTCAAGGAACCTCCTATGTCAAAATACATAAATTTAATAAGAAAGGATTCACTAGTAAATAACACTTATTTGTGACCATATAATTCAAAATGTCGAATATTGAGGTTCACCCAGGGTCCGTAAAACAAGTACCAACTATTTTTTCATAATATCGAATGAAAAAACATATCACAATTAATGTTTTCCATATCCTTTATATCTATAGTGTCCTATCATAGGTGAGACACAAAATAAGACATGATTAACTACATAAATTATAAGAGGATGATTATTGTTATTACAATAACACTAGTTTCATGTAATGATATATATATATATAACATATTTTTGATCACATGTTATTATTTGGGGGCCACTAAAAAAATATATGACCAAAATATGATTTCCCGCCATCTTCAGCATAACACAAAACAAACTGAAATGATATTCCATAAAAATATTTCAATAGTTGTATAAAAATTAATGAATAGTATCATTCAATATTAAAATCCAAAACATACACAATATCCTTCTAAATAAACTAAAATGAAAAAATTACCCAAAAAAAATATCCTGGTTAATTTGAATTATGTTAATTTAATTTCAATCTCTATGTAAATTTCAATCATAAAAAATATTTAATTATGAATATTTTGAGTTTTGGGAACCATGCAATAAATTTAATAAAACCCCCTTATTATGACTATTCATGATAAGGATATATAGTTTTTTGTTGCACTATATTCATGCCAACATAAATCATTCAATTTTGGTAAAATGGATGAGTCTCATAGGTTTGATTAAAATGGGAACGCTATGTTAACCAATATGTGAAAAAATCAACTTCATAACCTTTTAGCATTATTTTATTCTCATACACAATCTTATATAGAAGGAACCAAATTTATATATAATAATGAATCCATGAATAGAACTTGTATCTTAATCATCACTGCATTAAAAAATATAAATTAATACACATTAAAAATTAGACATATCATGCATCATATAAATTATAGAAGGGTTATCCTGCAACTATTTTCTATTATAGTAGAACTAGGGCTAACAAACATTTGAAAAACATTATTCATCTCATCAACTTGGTACACTATGTTTTTGAATCATTTTTTGTCAATTTGAATTCCTCATAAATATGGAACTCAAAATCCAAATTCAAATCATACATCATCCAATCTATTAGGGATATTTTTATCATCAAATACTCTATAATAAATTAAAATTATTTCTTAACCACATCAGGATAAAACTCTGTGAATATCATTCTAATCAGTCTCTTATATTTCAACTCACATAATACATAATCACGAGATTTTGTTATAAAAAACATTAAATAGAATTCACCACCCCATGAGTATATATCATTTGAACATGTGATGAATGTAAATATTTAACTATCATCTTATATCATATATTTCAATCTACATGTTAAAATATGTTAATCAAAATATTGTTACCATTGAATATGATTAACCATTTATCAAATAAGTAATTACACCATTATAAGAGGGCATGTACAACATATATATCAATATCATGTGTAGGGTTGTTAATATTTTTCATTCATATCATATGGTAACCATAGACCATTAGATTGCCACCTTTTATGAAAAAACACCCCAACCCAATACAATAAGAATTATAAAACCCCACATAATAATTTTTCATCAATAGATTAGTGGAAATAGGTTCTCATTTTAACAATTTTTTATTTCATGAAAGTAATATCAAATTTCATAATCCATATGAACAATATTCCATCCAAAATTAGGTTCATAATTATAAAATATTGATTATTGATTTCAAGAATAAATACATTAAACTACATCATAAGAACAAAAAATATATGAAAAAAATAAATTCATTAAGATCACCCCTCATATCAAATAATCTAATTTTTTATGGGATGAAAAGACCCTGACATATAAAATGACGTGATCATGTTAAATCACCTCCAAACTCAAAATATATAAAAGGTAAATCATTACCTTTAATAGTGAATTCGTACAAAAACTAAATTATTTGGAGTATTTTCATCACCATGGTTCTATAATTATCATGACTAAGATAATATATTAATATTAAATAATAATATGAATGAATCAAATAAAAAATTTATTTTATATTTCCAATAGGGTATAAATACCACTGATGTGTTCCCCACAAAAAATAAGAACATCAGATACATTGCTTTTCCACAAAGTGTTTTAAGGAATCTCATAAGATAATTATATACTCTAACCCTTTAAGAATTATAACTCTTCTATATATAAATCATATAAAACCATATATCCACTAATGAATTGAAAAAAAAAATATTGTTGGAAAGGGATTCTTCTTTCAAAATTTTTCTATTTCATCAGTTGGTAATCCCAATTTATAAACAAAATCATGAATTTTATAAAAGGAAAACACATAGTCATGGCCTAAAAGTTTCACTCTATAATAATAAGCATGTAGATTCGTGATACTCAATATATCCTATAATCATTTTGAGATCAACTAGTTTCATATTATATATTATTTAAAAAAATATATCAATACTTATTATCAGGAGAATCATAAATTCTAAAAACCATTTAATGAAATCCATACAATATCCTTAACACTATCATCCTAGTACCAATCAACCATAGTGTACGAACCCAAATCCTCATCATAGTTAAGGATCTTTTTTTGGGTGTTTATGAGGAAAAACCCTAAGAATTTGGTGTTTTGTAACTACATGTCATGTATGCTTGAGTACACACCATGTAGCCAGATGCTGCATATAACAGTGTACTGGTCATGTAACAACCAAGTACATAGCCGTGCAGGTGACCTGGTAGGCCGCCTAAATAAGGATCTGGTTGAGGAGAGTACCCTGCGTGTATATTAAATAAACATGATGTATGATTTTATTTTTATTTTTTATATCATTTCAGAATAATGACTCGCATCTAGAAACAATTTCTTCTCCTTGGGTTTTGTTTTGGAGAGCGATGTACGACCGATGATCTTAGGGCTCCTCCTGTTCCACTATCTGAGCTTCGATTGAGATGTCATCAGGTGCATTGGAATCCCACCTGTGGGTTCTCTCATTCCCTAGAGCCTCTCATCCTGATATCTCTTCTCTCTCATGATATCGAGGGTTGATCTTTTTTACCCTTTTCATATATCTACATCGTTATAATACTATTTATGGGCCGACGTTTGAGAGTGTTTATCAAACAACATCAATATAGGTGGTTTGTGCCTTTCTTCAATTGTCCTTGAATTATATATTCCTAATATTTCTGAACACCAATGATGGGGTATTAGGTATTCCTGATTTTGACACGGTATAATACCTTCGATGGGTAGGTAGATTTATTAAAGGTTGTTTCCTATGTGTAAGATTGTATACCCTTGTTTTTGGGACACCCCATAGGTGTGTTACCTTGTCTGATTGTTATTACTAATTTTGCTTCAGCTTTCGATGAGGTATACCATATTTCCATGCCTTGAGTTGTTTAGGATGTGATTTTTTTGGTTATATATGATGTCTATTTTATTCTTTGATTACAGTGGATCCATGTGATAGTTTCAATTTCATTTTGATCCGTTGAACAATGTTATAGGTATAGTGATCTTCCATGGACTATGTGAGCCTTGGAAAAGGAAAAATATGTGGGTGTTCATGTTTGTTTAAATAAAACAATGAGAGCATTATTGTAGATTTTGAACTAGGGGGTATTGACTGTGAGAGATACATGGAGGTGATGGATATAACTATTGATTCAATGTGGACCTAGGGTTATTGACTATGAGAGCTTCCTTGGTCATCCTTTCAAATTGATTAGTGATACTTTAAACAAAAGGGGTTAGACCATGAGAGCATTCCCATTGGGTTATTATGAATTATTTTTTTCTCTCTGATGAGTCTCCTAAGCTAAAGCACAAGATTGGTCTTAGATTTACATGGTTGTTTAGATGGTTTTCTGATAAGTCTATTGTTTCTATTACATGGAGGTATATAGAGCTTATGATAGTTCCCAGGATTCATTATTCAATGATTTGAATAATTGATGAGTAAGAAGTAATGTAATTGAAAACTATAGGATTTATTACTTTTGAGTACTTCTAGTTTATTGCTTCGTTTCTACATATTCCCTGCTATATATATTCACCAGCTGTTGGGAATAGATATTTTGGTGGTTTCCTAATGGGATTCATCTCACAATCTTTTTGGGACATATTTTTGACACAAATATATTATATTGTTGCAGGTATAGAAAAAGGTAAAATTCCCTTCTTCGTAATGTACTTCATTGCTACTGGAGCTAGAGAGTATGGGACCGAGTTGAGGCTTGCCATACAGTTGGAGTTTACTATTTTTTGGTAATTTAGTTTTAGTATTGTATTTATATCATTGTGACTTGTTTGGATGGTTTCCTGTATACATGTCACATTAATCATTTATTTATATATATTCCACGACTATTTATACTATTAGTCTTATGTGGTTTACACATATGTATGGTATTACTACTTCTTCTACTGTTTACTCATTATTCTTCTATTGTGAATAATCATCCAATGAGAGAATAGTTTCCCCACTATTAGACCATGGCCCTCACAGATATTTGGTAGCCTCAGGTGTTTGGGGAAATGTGCATGATGTCATGTGACTAATTGGGTACGGTGCACCTTTGGGTGGCACCCAGAACTAGGATGCTACAAAGTTGTATCCAAGATATTATTTTCTGCATTATCACACTTCTTAGAGAAAATAGATAGGTATATAAAGGAATGGGTAGTTGGAAATAATATGTTCCTAAGATTATCACACTTTTGTATAAAGAAAAGAGAAGTTATCTCAAATATTATAAATTTTCTTGGTTTTCAATTGTTAAAATTGATTTTATTTCAATTTTGGATGATTCACTTGTTTTTTGATGTTATTATTGAATATATTGTAGTTATATATCAATTTAAACTTGATTAGATGAGGGTATTCCATCTCATTTATCATATAGGATCTTTCTAGAGATCAAATTTCATTCATTCTTTTCATTCCATTTACGGTGCATTACTAATTACATGTTATTGTGATATATGTTGTGATAGATATACATGTTGTTGTGTTAAATTATATGATAATTATATCTTCTAGTTTTATAGGTTATTTAAAAATTTAAAGTTTCATTTGGATGGATTCCAAAAATTTGACCATAAGGTGTCATGGTTCCTCTCAGATTAGAAATTGGTGGATCATGTTGAACTTTAAATTAATTTTGTAAAGTTCTAATAAGAATAAGGATGCCAAAATTTGATTCATGGTAGTATGGGCTCTTATGGGTCAAAATTTGACATTATATGGACAAAATTTAATGTTTTTGAGGATTCCACCGATGTTTCAGATGCTTACTATCTGGAAACCTAGACAACCCGACGTGTGGTGTTATGAACACATGTCATGTGTTCTTCTGTTTTGGAAGAAAAAAAATTTCTTCAGTGCATGCTATGTACTTGAAGTACACGCTATGTAGTGTATGACCACGTGACTGACTGTGTGAGCTGAGATAGGTGGTTGGGAAATATTATATGGAACTCACCATGTATCGGACACACAGACCGTGTTGTAAAGGACCTTTTATCCTTATGGATGACCAACGACACAACTTGATAAAACATAGATTGTAAAAACCATGTCCCGTTCATGCATGAAATGTCAATCCGACCATGTGACTAATGGAACAAGTAGTTAGAACATACCTATTACACGTTATGTCTAGGCTAAGCACACCATGTCGTATTACACATGCAGACCCCAAGTGGTTTTTCCGTGTATAAGAACCTGGGAAGGAGGGAAACATCAAGTAAACGTTGTGTATTAGGATAAACACAACATGTCAAGGGGAGTTACATGACTTGGTTTTGCTGAGGCACATGCCGATTTAAAGAATAAAGGGAACACTTCATGTGATAGTTATACATATTGTGTAACCCTATTTTGTAAAACCTGAATGGATCCTTTTCCTATTTCATTCATTCACTTATATGTTTCTTTTCTTGGTAATAATGAATTGTTGTGTGTAAATGAACTTTTAGAGTCATTCCACCAGGACGTCATCCAGTTGTATGCCAGATTTGGGGAAATCATCATACAAAAAATATGGTCTATCAAGATCTACCAGCAAATCCTACCATCGTGCCCGTCTGAGAACCATCTATTATACTGGGCGCAGGTGATGATGTGCAGTTATGTAAAGTCTTTATGAGGATGATGCAAACTTTTATGGGGTTCCACATCCTACCCCTTACATGGAAGAGATGACATGAGTGTTCCAGGAAAAGCATCCTCCAATATTTTCTAGGGATGGGGGACCATAGGCTGTAGATTCATGGTTAGAGGCGATACTTTCTATCTTTGGGCATCTGTACCGCCTCTAGGGAGGATGGTGAAGATAGTGACATACATGTCATATGATTCATCCAAGAGAAGGTGGGATGTTGTCTCACAGGAAAAAAATCATCAGGGTAGGATTATGAAATATTTCAATAGTACCATCTATGAATACATCTATCCTAATACATTGAGGGATGATTGATCCCAAGTCTTCATTCATTTGAACTAGGGAACTCTTTCTGTGATGGAGTGCACTTCTCATTTCACAGAGCTTTAGTGCATTGCACCTGCTTTCAGAGGTGATGAGTTATCACATGCTATGCGGTTTGAGGATAGTCTTTGGTATGACAGCTGATAATAGGTGAATGTATTCATGCTAATTTCGGTGATGGCTATAGTGATTCAAGTGCTTATTATCAAGCAAAATATGAGAAAGTTGGGATTTTTGAGCTAGGGAAGTTCAATATCTAGGTCTGGTACTCCTTCAACTAATGGAAGGAAGCGCCACAGGACGAATTCTCATAGTGATTCTTGTAAAAGGGATATATTTACAGGTATAAAGGTGAGGTGCTAACATTGTGGGATGAGAGGACACCCCCAACTGCAGTTCCCGAGATACCTAGTTGAGGGCCATGTTTGCAGGAAGATCGGTCATATACATTGTTTTATCCAGTTTTTTTGCACCGGTGCTAGTGAGAGGGGATCTATTGTGACTCCTCATTTAGGGGAAGGAAAATTAGTTTCTCCTCACTTAGGTAACGAGAGTTCGTTAGGGTGTCTAGGACAACGAGGTGTCCATTGGCCTGGTAGCTAGTTGGTAGGCATTTAGGGACAACATGGTGGACCCGATTTGGGTAGTCAAGAAGGGTTGTATGGACACAATAAATGTCAGAATTTGGAAGTGGATATAACCTAGCAAGAGTAGGAACCCGAACCCTCTATAGTTAGAGGTACAATTGTAGTTGCCTAGATTTTATCCTCTTCTTGTTTTGATATAGGGGATTCCCATAGTTTTATATTTGATTCTATTGTGGTGATCCTTGGGCTTTGTATCGTTAATTCATAAGTTTTTATGATTCTAGACACTTCATTGGGGAACTGGACGGCTAGTGTACATTAGTGCAAGGAGTTCCCTCTTGATGTGGGTTGGTGTCACTTATATTGGGACCTCTACTTCTAAGATATTACTGGCTTTGATGTCATTCTCAAAATGGACCGATTAGTCTCCTCCATGTACTATGTTAAAATCTATCACCATAGATTGGGTTTCACATCACCAGGGGGGTTCTTTCTGCATAACGGCGAATGGGATGTCAGGGAATGTATAGTGGGACTTGAGTATCATGGGTTGGGATGAATTAAAACTCATATTTCTAGTGTATACATATATTAATAGGGGACTTCACATATGTAATTCACTCTAGTGGTGGATCATTTTAAATATGTCCTTCCAGATGTATTTTCAAGTTTACCTTTATAGTGAGAGGTATATTTCACTATTGATATTGTTCTAGGAGTAGCACCAGTGTTATTTCCCACTTATAGGATGGATACAGCAGAGTCACAAGAGCTCAAGAAGAAGTTATAGGAGTTGTAGTAAAATGGTTTCACCTGAACCAGTACATCTCCTTGGGGTTTTCATGTCCTTTTCATGATGAAATTAGATGGTTGTCTTAGACTTTGTGTGGATTATGAGAAGCATAACATTATGATGGTCAAGAACAGATATCCCTAAATGAGGATTAATGAACTATTTGATTAGCATCAAGGAGCCTAAGTCTTCTCAAATATTTAATTGAGATCTGGTTATAATTAGTTTTGTGTTAGACCATCACACATACCTATTACATCCTTTTAGATTAGGTATGTTCTATAAAAGTATGTGGTTATACCATTCAGTCTCACAAACTCTCCAAAACATTTCATGGAACTGATGAACCATGTGTTCCATCCTTATATGGATTCGATTATGGTAGACATTGTGGATGATATCATGGAGTGCTATCATCCTCTACAAGACCATCATACCCATCTTGTGATCATATTGAGTACAATAAGTGAGCATAAGTTATATGATATTCTCTCAAATTGCTTCTTTAGGATGGACAAAATTCACTTCTTGGGTCATTTTAACTTAGAGACAAAAGTATCAGTTGTCCCATTGAAAGGGAGATCACTAGTTTCCTTGGAGGATCCGATGAGCTTCATTGATGTATAATGTCTTCTGGGGATGGATGGTTAATACATGCACTTTATATAGTACTTTTCATGCATAGAAGCGCCACTGATGGGACTAACTAAGAAGGGTGTGATGTACTTATGGACAAATTCGTGTGATTGAATCTTTCTAGAGCTGACAGGTATATTGCCTATAGCACCAATCCTAATTTTTCCAGATCTGGGAAGGAGTTAAATCATATATTAATGATGAATCATGAATTCAGATGGGAGAAGTGCCTACGATAGGGGAAGGAGTCATTCCATGAGGGTCTCGACAGTTGAGGCCACATGAGAGGAATTACTCGACACACGATCTCGAGTTGGTTGTAGTTGTGCACATTCATTATGGTTTGAGACATTATATTTTTGTATAGAATGTTGTCGTATTTGGTGACCACAATAGTCTCTACTATATATTTACCCAATGTGATATGAATTTCAGACCATGAAGGTGTGTTGAGTAACATCAGTCTTTTAACATTGAGATTTATTACACTTTTAGAAAAGGAAACATAGTGGCTAATGCATTAAAAAAGAGGACTCCGATACATTTAGTTTAGTAGGAAAGTAGTGAGTTGAATATTATGGCTCTGATATATGAGAAACAATTGGGGGTTCATGATAGATAGGGAAGTCAATTATTTATTCCTGAACTATTCCATATACTCTTCTCGATCAAGTGAGAATGAGGTAACTTTCTGATTCTGAAGGCCTAGTACTACTGTTGAATGTGTCTGGTAAGGACCGTACTCCTAGGAGGACCCCAAGAGATAATGAGATCTTTCATTTTCATGTGTGTTCATGGGTGTTAGCTGACATACATGAGGATCTATTGCAAGATTTTCGTGCCTCATTATGGAATGTTCATCCCGATGTCACCAAGATGTATCACGATCTACGACAACAGTATTGGTGGAAAGGAATAAAGAGAGATGTTGAAAGTTTTGTTATGATGTGTTCCACCTATAAAAAGGTGAGGGTGGAATATCATTTGATGACATGGATTTTAAATAAGTTACCCATTCTAAGTGGAAGTGGAATGATTTCGCGATGGATTTCATGATGCATTTTGTGAGGTTTCTTCGAGGGAATGATGCAGTATGGGTGGTTGTTGACATATTCACAAAGGATTTACATTTAATTCTAATAATGTAAAACTTAAGTGTTGATGAGATTGGATGGTTGTACATTTTAGATAATATAAGTTTACCTGGGTTTCTGCACTATATCATTTCAAATAGGGATGCCAATTTACTTCTCATGTCTGGAAGGGACTACAAATGTCTTTGGGTACACATGTACTTGTGAGTACAACATACCATCCCCAGACAGATATCTAGTCCAATGGAACATTTAATGTTTTGGAGGACAATGTTTGAGAATACATCTTGGATTTCATGGGCTCTTCGGAGAGACAAGTATCCCTAGTAGATTTTTCCTAGAATAACATTTTTTTAGGAGACGATTTAGATAGAACCTTAGGAGGATTTGTACAGTTGACCGTGTACATGTCCTTATATTGTTTCCTTATAGGCACAAATCATTATCACAATGGGGATTTATAAATATAAATCTACATAATATATCAATATTCAAATATAGGTAATAATATATGTGACAAGATACTATTAATGGATATGAAATATATTCTGATCACATACTATTATGGGCTGATGTAACGAACAATTTTCCTAAAAAATCATAGAACCCAAATGGAGAACTACAATTACCTTCTTCTATGAATACTACTAATATAAACTGGAACTATTACCTTGTCTTTAGGTATCAAGGCTATCCTATATTACTTATCAATATTTATCATGTCCTTGAAAACATATTCCACCACCTCTGACATATCTCCTAGATGATATGTGTAATATCCTAGAACCGTACACTATTAAATAGTTCTACACGCCCATTTGGTCACATGAAATAAAGAGAATCTACCAAAATTATAAAAGCTTCTGACTTGTAATGAGGGACTATTGGGTGTATGTTCGGACACTATTACATCATGAAAAGAGTGTAATAAAATAGAATAAAAGTAATAGTCAATAGTTAAAGTAGTTTAATAGCAATATAATAGATAACAACAATAATATAAATATATAAAAAATATACAAGAAATCTCATATACTGGTGATGATACATGTTAATAGAAAGTAGTGAAAATATGTACATAACAATACATGAAAATACATGTTTCAAAAAAAATAATAATACAATAAAGTCAAATCTTAGAAAATCATCATGTTATTCAGCTCGATCGCATAGCCCCCATCTTCCAATAATGACACAAATTTAACCCTCTAACATTGGGTGACTACCCTAATCCTTATATTCATCCAAATAGTATGTCTAGGTTCCCAATAGCGGCCTAAAAATGGTGTGTGGTACAATTCTAGTAGGCGACCACCCAATGATATATATAAGTAAAGGCTATTCAATATAATAATATTTGTAGTGTTAAAGTAAATGGGTATGTAGTAAATAAATGTATCGTTCCCATGGCATATGAACTACTAAAAAAGTAACTCTAAAATAGACTTTACAGGCTTCATACAAAATATTTTCAAGATCCTCTATCAAGGAAGCTGTAGAGATACATAAATAACTAACAATTCCTTGTGATTTATCCAAATATTTCATCACAATAATGGAAATTCTCCCCAACCTATAGTATCAAACAACCATGGTAAAGCCGTTAAAACCAAAATATCACATTTCCATAGTGGTTCCATATAAACAATTGTCATACTATAAAAGGTTGGATCCAATGTGTAGAATACCAAGTCATAATTATCATTTCCTAGAATAATCTCAATATAAAATCATTTAGTAACTGGTTGGAGACTGAAGAGCATGTCAACCAAAAAATTGGTATGTGAGTCCAAGCTTTCTAGGTCCAAGGGGCATAAAATCCCGTGGAATACAACAGAATCATTACCCAAGGATCATTCTCTATACATGGAATCAAATATCTTGTTCGTGATACCATGAGAAAATTCATTGTTATCTATGTAATCAATCACCATTCCCTACCATTTATCTTTTCAAACCATTTTTCATTTCATTCAATATGAATCTATAGAATCATATAATAATTCACATCTCAATAATGTAATTCAGTATCCACACTCAATTATCCATATATATTTTTTCTTAATATAACAATGAGTATACCTAGACAATTAATAAATACCAAATATTAAAATTATATGAATTCAATAATTTAACAGTTTAATAGATCAACATATTCCTAAACAAGACAAGGGTGGATGACATAACCTTAGCAAGTAATAAAATTTAATTTAATTATAAATAATCTTAATTTATGTAGTTTACACCAAATCCCATACCATGGGTATTTCAACATGTGGCATATAAAAAGGGAACACACAATGGGGTCATTTCTTGGGAGACCACCAATAACACTTCTCATGATTTTCAAACATTTTTCCTAACAGGTTTCAATTCACATAATTCAATTTAGTTTTTCAATTTTGGGGTTTAACAAGAATGTCAGGTTGGTGAAATAATGAAAACTAGATATATAAATCACCAAAACTAGTGAAAAAAATATATATCACCTACCATATAACAATAATGTAGTGATCCTCAAATATGAAATCATAATTCATGTAATATCATAAGAAAAATGAAGAACGGATGAAGAACATAATAATTTGGTAAAATAAATTGCACATATATCGCATCGTTGATAGGAAGAAGAATGGAAAAATAATTTAAATCAATTTTTACTAACCGATGCAGATCCAATGCGATGAGTGGTGCTATAATGAGAGATCATAAGTAGAGTGTGCCTTCATTCCATGAATAGTTTCCCATGGGAGCTATCAAAATGAAATTCTTCTTTATATAGGATGACAAAAATAATATTTTTTTTAAAATTTAATGTTTTTTTATTTAAAATTATAAAATTACCAAAATAAAATGTGCCCACTTTTTTAGTGAACAATCTGATAAAAGATGGGCCAACCTCGCACACTTATTTTTAAGAGAAAAGAACTCACATGGATACCATGTATAGTTTGAATAACCATGTAAAATATGTGAAAGAACCAACTGTTGGAATTGAAGACATTTTCTTATGGTTGTGGGCCTCATGTCCCGCGGTTTGAATAAAACCTTTGTCATACTCCTTCTCATTACTCATGCCTCACACAAGTTATCAGACCACAAATCCTACCAGATATTGTATGAATTAATCATGAATAAGACCAGTTTCACTCAAAAACAGGGGTTTGGGGCTTTAAACAAGCTCCATACACCCTTCATAGAACTGTGACCTCAATGGGTAATACAATTATTATTAATATAATCATTGAAACTATAAAATATTAGATTGTTACGATATACGTACAATGGGGTCCTTACAATTTTCCCCACGAATACACTTTTCCCTAAATTTCCCTCTAATGGGTGTTTAGGATTAATCTATGAAATTTTCTTTCCACTGACCAGGTGCATCTATGTCCCACTCACATGTCTCATCATATATTTGGTTTCACATTCTTATAAACCATAGTAGATTAAATAACTAGGATCAGAGAATCATTTTTTCCTGTTATTGATTCTAATAGGATGCACCTTAATGGACACATATTCTGGTTACTCAACCTCATCTATATAAAGGGCATGAGATAAGTCGGAATGGTAATGATGACCATGAGATATGTGGATGAGATCAGGCATGGATTAGTTCATCGGAGAAAATTGTAATCAATGTGACACCACCTCAACTCTCTCCAATATCATAATGACCGGTAATATCATGGTGAATGCATACCCTATCTCGTAATCTATAAATGTCCTTGCAATAGTTATACCCGTAGGAAGACTCTATTCTAGACCTCAAATTCTAGATGTTATTAGAAGTGATTTAAGTAATATTTCTATAAATACTATAGAGTTCCCATTCACATCAAAATCATCTGGACCTACTTAGAAGTCTCTTATATGGTACCTGATCCCAATAAATATGTCTCACATGACTTCAACCATCACATGGGTGATCAACATGGGCTACCATAAAAATCATGATATGTTCTCATATGTACCAACACATGATATTTGTTATTATATGAAAACTCAAAAAAGGGTATATTATAGTTCAAAGAGCCCCCAAAATCTATAATCCATGCCCTAAAAAGTCCTTAATGGAATGTATTATACACTCAGACTAGCTATCTATATGGGGGGTGTGATTTTGTTATTTGAAGCACCTATGTACCTAGTTCCATTGACACAATTTTCTAGAACAGAAACAGAAGATAGTTAACCCAGAATGAAACAATATTTTGTGGGACCCTTTGAAGTTTTAATATCTCACATATATACCACATATTATGGTTATCCACTGTAAAGTTCTCCATGATCAACATAAGAGGATAAATGTTTTGATCCTATCACCAAAAGCCCAACAAACATTGGAACCCCAGGAAAAAATTGGTAAAACATTCATGAAATCCATCGTAAATTCACCCATTTCCACTCATAAATACATATCTATCGTATGGATAATCATTGATCTTTTTTCCTTCACCTTCTAGAATGTGTAACACCTCTCAAAAAAAACCAAGTCCATACATTTCATACAAGTCCAATATTAATGATGGATCACCTCATAAAACATATTAGTTACATTGGGAATCACTCCACAAACAATAGAATGAAACTCCTTCATTAGATCATCACATATTTCTACTTGATCCCAAATTTTACCAAGGATACACATGATCTCATCCTCACATATATCCAACATTGAGTTGGATCATCACCTTACACACTCTCTAGTTTGTCTAGGTCATTTAAATAGGATGTATTCCTCGTAATCACTATATCGAGTATGGTAGAGTTCATAACTAAGGATGAGTGGGAAGCCTATCCATAACTATCCTACACCTCCTTTTGTTTCCCAGATAATTTATAAATAAAATTATACTTGCTAATATCTAGCTGACCTAAATGTATCTAATTTCTCCTACTCAGTGCAATGAACACCTCATTTTCCTTTATTAATAATCTAGGGAAGCACATAGTCACAATAATGGAGGTATTAAACCCACATTCACTTTCTCAGATTCAGATAATGCTGTAAAAATTTATACATAATCCATTTATGGTCTCATTAGACCACAATATTTTTTCCCACTATGTAATATCTCCAACAACTCAAAAATGGAAAAATGCATGTAATTTTTGATCATGTGTTGGGTAATTCATCCCATGTGGCTTTAGTTGTAGAGACCCATATGAAACTATTCTATCCCATTATATCATATCTACTCCATGACTAATACTTGATGAATTATGATTCTCAGGTCATCTCATTCCCTTATCTAAAAAAATCCGAACTGATTATGAAGTCAATCTCTCATTCAGCACTTGAAAGAACATATCCAGTCTATCATACCATACAATCATCAAACACATCATATTTGAGACCATTAATAGGCAAGATATCCAAGATGCTACATTGCACCTTTCGTCTAGTTTGTGGGTGTTTGGGCAATGTAATGGGCTTCATTCATACTAGGCCTTCGTGCTATGTAAGGAATATACACGGCTTGATGGGTGGGCTATAACATGGGGGGATAAATCTTTCATTTCTAGTATGAGTGTGTGATGTTTGTGTGTCTAATGTAATTGTACAGCCAATCATCGAATATATATAATGTGACACAGTAAGTGAATATGATCCTTCTAGAAGTTTAACTTCATGAGAATAAAATATTACTTATTCTATATCAGTGTATCTAAAACAATCTCAAAAATCTTAGCATGGTCGTGTTGATTTTTTAGATAGACCAAGATATATTCAATGAAAACTACCACAATAAAATCCATATATGGATGGAAGAATTGGTTCATCAACCCTATGAAAATTTCAAGACCATTCGTGCGACAAAATGAAATAACTATACACTTTTATATACTATACATTCAACGAAAGTTTATATAACTACTAGAAAACCAATATTTAACAGCGCTAGTATTTATTAGTGCTATAAAAAAATATCGGTTAACAGATGTTTTATCATCATTAAAGAATGAAATGATAAATTTAACCATTTATCTGTGCTTTTTTAGCGGTGATAATGTGAAACATTATCAGTGATTTATTTTTAGTGTTGATAAATGGTACCCTTTATCAACAGTGTTAAATATTTCTCTAACCAACATTTTTTAGCACTGAGAAAATATCTGAATAAATAAAATAAAATGAGTAAATGAATAAAAAATAAAAAATAAGGTCATTAATAAAATTAAAAATTTTATTAATTAAATTCTTACTGATAAAAATGAATAAATTGATTATAGATCAATAAATATTAAACATTTCATTAATTAGATAATAATTATTTTTATTTTCATTAAATTATTCATATTAAATATTTTAATAGATATTAATGAATATAACTATGATATATATATTACAAAATATTTCTGATCATTAAATTATGTATTCATTCATTTATTGAATAATTGTTTACAATTAAAATGTAATATTAATAACATATATTGACTAATTTCATAGTACTCAACATATAATTGAATTTCTTTGTTTATTCATTTTAACATAGATCCAATTTGAAATATATTGATTTCACATATTCAAAATTAAGGCATTTTTATATAGAATTCAAACACATGAACTTATCCATTTTATTGATAAAGTTAAAGTTTACATATTCATAATTTATTCTGTTTCACTCATTTTTGGAACATATATATGTACTTAAAATGAGATATTCCCTAATAATGGTAAAAAAAATATTTGTAAAAAAATATTTATAAATAAATATATTTATAAATGTACTATTAATATAATTATATAATAATATATTTATAATTAGTAATAAATAAATATTTTTTATGGAATTCATATAATTATATATGCATAATTATATATATTTATAAAATTATAAATAGATAATTATATATTTTTAAATAATTATAAAATTTATAATAAATTTACATAAATTATGAATATATTTATATATTTGAAAATGTATATATTTATTTAATATATATTTATATAATTATATAAATATATATAATGATATGAAAAATATTTTTTTATAAAATTTCTATAATTTTAAATAAATTATTTTATAACTATAATAAGCATATTGAAAAAATTATAAATTTATTATATTTATATTTTGATAATTTTTTATGAATATATAAATTTATTTATAATTTATTATTTATAATTACAATTATAAAACATTTATCAGTTCTTAAGTGGTAAGAACTGATAAAAAGTTCTTTATAATAGTTTTTTTGCAGATAAAGTTGAGGATTTATTTACACTAAACAAAGTACTGATAAAATGTACATTTATCAGCGCAAAACATACAAAAATAATATATAATTATTTTATTAGATAGTTTATAGCACTGATAAATACCTACCATTATCATTGCATAAGTGATAAGCTTAGATAAAAGAGATATTTATCGTCCTTTATTTATAAGAAGTGATAAATGTGTCAGGATCTAATTTAAAAACCCTAATGATTTATAATCCCATTATGATATCAATAGAATATAATGTAAGACACCCACTGTTGGTTCTCCTCCTTGGAGAATCCAAGGTCTAATCACACCTCTCAATTGTCAGCGATTGCTTGAAAATATCATACATCATCTTGTGTTTAATTGTATTTAGGATTTACAAAGAAGGATTCAAAATTTATTCAATCTAGCGAGGTAGGAATTCCAATTTTATTTATTTATTTTAATGTTTTATTTATTTTTTATGATTTATTTATGATCATGTGCTTATAATCAATGATAATTAAATGTCTTATTTTTTACTTTTATGTCTTTTGTTTTGGAAATCACAAATCTCATTATACTCATTTCTCTAATAAAGGGCTCACTTTTTATTCAATTTTTATATTAATCGTACCGAATCTATCTATCGCACTGAATATGTCTATCATACTGACTCTGTCAATTGTATTAACTCTCTATATCGTACTTATGTTGTTTATCATACTAAATATGTTTAGCGTAATCACATCACGCATTATATTTACTTTGAATCATTGCACTATGTAATATTAATTGTACCCATGGTTTACTTTTATCACGTGCATTATTTATATTAAAAAACAAATTTTACACAAATTAAAATATTTTTATCATTTACATATATCTATCGCTTTAACCAAAACAATTTAATGGATTTAGTTATAAAATAATCAAAATAATGTCGTGTTTTCTTTTTCAAAATGACTGTTACAATTCCCGATGTCAATGTCCCTCTGATATTTTAGATGATATATAACCATTGGAGAAAATATGACAGTTGGAACATGAGGCCTATAGATAGAATGTCATTTGAAGTAGACAAGAAAACTTGAATGACTTTAGCTACGTCCACGTTCTAGAGAGATATCATGTGACTTCTCTCTGCTTCATGCAAAAGCTTTGAAATTACAAAATGTGAACGACTCCTTCTTAGTTTTTTATTTCAATATGTTCTTTGTTTTTCATTGTGTGTTTGATCAGGTGATCTCGATCGAAGGGATTTCATTTATAAGTAGAGGGAGAAACTAATTATCGTATCAAGGTATTTCAATTTTTTAAAAGGATGTGGTTCTGATTACCTATATAATCGACAACTTGCAAGGATATCAATATAGATGTGTTGATAATCATATTGAGGGTTTACCAGTGTTGGTGATACAAACATATTATCCTAGGTGAAAGGATACCCAACTCTTTACGATAAACGAATCGTAATACCTTTTACTTTTCCAGTGCTTGTTATAATAGAAGGAGAATCCCATTATTTCTTCTTTTTATTTGTATTCTTTTGTAATTATTATAATTATAGCTTACAATTTTATTTGTTGATTCTATAAGCAATATGGTAAAATCATTTAAAATTTGTTTTACTCTGATATTTTTATTCTATCCGAATACACTTTTTTAATAACCGATGTTATGATATTATATAATAGGACATAGAGTCAGTCTGATCATTTGTTTTTATTTGTTAGAGGATTTGTGAATTGTTTTAGTTATAGTAAACTAAGAAAGATTCATGTTTTAATAGAAATTTTTTTAATATAAAATTCACCCCTCTATTATTTGTTCCATCTCATATCCATTTTGATCCATCAATTAATTGATAATGATTTTTTTTGTGATTTGTTTTTTAGTGACCATTTTTTGCCCCTTATTTTTATTGACTTCTGATGTATGGTCTGTTGATTATATTTACAACTTTTTTCGCTATTATTTTACTATTATATTATATATTTTCGAAATATATAATTCATATATGTATCCAAATGTGTATAAATTTCAATTTATGTTATTCATTATTTACTACCGATATGAGGAACATTGGGGGTTCCCTAATGATTATATATATGTTGACACCATTCATTGAAATCTCAATAGACATGTATCTTCATATGTTATTTTATAGGTACTATGTTAGTTGAGTGATGTATATTCATCAATTGGTTATATTTATCACTGGATATAGTTCTTTTTTGAATTCCATATGATCCTTTGTTTTATTATGGAGTAGACTGAAGGGGATCATCCCTAATAAAGAAGATGAGGTTTTATCACATAAAGCCATCAATATTTGAATCATTATGGTGCATTTAGTTTACATTGTGTATGAATGTCATGTTTATATCTATTTGGTATTTCATATATATAGTTTAATTGAGTTTTCATAATTGAATGACTTGTGTGTTTTTTAATATAGTTATTTCATCATTTACATCCATAGATGTTTGTCTAATATATATAAATATATTAGCTAATGATGATTTTTTTTACAAGTCCATTGAACCCATGGTTAATGCAAGAGCATTGTTCAACCTCTGATACTAATTGTTCCTTTGGGGTGGGGGACTACCTCATTATTACAGATTTTTACTCCCACTGTTTAATCCATCCTTTAGTGACTTCGTGGTTTGTTAGATTTCATATAATGATCTGACCTAGTCTGTTTCGGGTAATTCAGTTTAGGGTCATTACACTATCCATCGTCCGTTTTACACCTATAATGTTTAGTAATAATATAATTTATTATCTCCCTTTATTTTCCACTCGTTATCATATTCTTCAGTTTAAATCAATATAGTGTATCCTTCCATGTCGTTATCCCATACCCTCAGACATGATAAATAACAAATAATATGATTCATTAGGAAAATGATTCATCCCCTAGGATTCTTCTATTGGAATCCCTCTCACCATCAGTTTCCCTACGTGGTTGATAACCCTCAATAAGGGATTCCATCAAATTTATCTTCTATTCATATTATAATTTATTTAGTTAGTGTCTTTGTGGATTCTACAAGTTTTCACTGGATATGAAATTCTATTTATATCATTTATTCCTTTATTTCCAAATGCACCAAAGTGCTACAAAAATAATGATAGTACTCCGTCTTTTAACATTATAGTTGTTCGTCGATCCATGAAACCACTGATCTAGTTGATTTAATGATGGATTATTATTATTGATTCTCATATTTGAGCTTCTTATTACTTTTTAATGGAACATATTGTATTTACATATGATTGTGGGATTTAATAATAATTTTATGTGTATTAATTCTTTACATAAATTAATATATCAATTTTCATCAACATACTGTAATTAATTTAAACAATCAAATATTGAGTTTCCCTTATTAAAATTTTCTATTATATTCACTATTTATAATGAATATAATATGTTTATCTATTTATAAATTTTATAAAATTAATATTTTATGAACCCAATAGGATGGATATGAACTGAAAATGGATACATGATAATAATTTGACAAATGAATATGATGATGGAGTTATAGAGTTCATCATGTTTGAAAACGATCTTGTAGGTGAACCGTTTAAAATCCTAGGTCCATTTTTTCATTTTTTTTATTCATGAAAAATTTTTCTCAATGATTTATTAGAACATTGTATTAGTCATAGAATAGACCTAATATATAAATTTTGGACTAAACTAACAAAAAAATTAATTTCAACATCGATTGGGATGATTCTATGTTTGATGAATCATTTGATATGAATACCTTTGTAAAATATGATCAAAATGAAAACGAATAAATTAAAATGGAATTAAAGATTTTTATCCATGCATTAAAGCCTACAAAAGAATCCCTATTGTTTTTCATCAATCAACGGCTAATTGATGGATATCCAATATAGAGAATGAATAATTTACAGGATGGTTTAGAGATCAAATTTATATGGAGCAATCAGAATATATGAAATTAATTTCTGAAAAACATCGATAGATATCCATAGGACCGATTAAAAATGTAACATCATTCACCGATTTTGTAATCAGTGGTTATAAATAATATACAAAAGAACATGATAACATTAGTACGATGAAAAACAATGATGTTCATCTTCTGGATGAAGTGATGACATATTTGAATCCAAGGATAGAAATAAAATTTATCAAAATAGAGCATATATTTGAATTATGGAATATATATACGAGTTGGATTTTACCACATTTCACATGCCGCTTTTCCAATTCAAATGGGTTGACAATATAACATAAGTGAAAGTTAAATAAATGGGATTTGTGAAGGTGAATAACAGTGTGGAAGTAAAAAATATGAATGATTAATAATTGATTCACATGTAGTCAAATTATGTTATGTTTATGATCTAGCAAACATCAATCGATAAATTTTTCTACAGGTGACTAAAAAAGTATTGAGTTAGTACAATAATCAATAGAGGATGACACTTTAATTATTTCACAACAATCATTTCTCGTCAGTTCCAATGTATAATATTTCTTAAATGTTAGAGGAGACCACAAATAGGGGATTTTGATTCTCTATAGAGGAACCAAGTCCTTGAAAACATTTAAAAAAGAGTGTTTAACATTTTGTTTAAAGTGTTTCTCATATATTATGTTTTCCTCATTATATTTTGTGTTCTATAATGTATTAACACAATATAAATTAATTTTATTACCACTCATGTTGAAAACATCGTTTACACTTTATGGATGAACAAACTATAATGAAGGATACCCTTATAAAAAGGTACATGAATGTTATGATATATTTTATCTAATATACTGAAAAATTATACAATGAATTAATGATTTAATTTTCATTATTCTATACAGTTTTTGTTTATTTTAAAATATTTACGTCCATTTTTCATGACTTTAGATGAAGAGAAATGATGTTGTCTCTACACAATCACAAAGGTAATCATGATTATTGCTCTATAAAATTAGTGTCCACAGAATTGATGAATTTTTTCATATTTATGTTTAATTTATTTCTTTTTAGAATTCCTAATTTAATAATTTATTTCGTATATTGGTTTATTATTTTGTTTGAGTTGGGGTCATCTGTGTAATTTTCATGCTTCTTATACCTCAAAACCATTTCTCACCTATAATGTTTCACTTATTACGTTATTCCATGTTTTATCCACTGCCTTTTCAGGTTGAGAAATGATGCTTATTGTTCTTAATCCCAATGATAATCATAATGTTTTCACTGTGAAATAATTATACATAAAATTAATGTATTCTTTCATATTTATTATTAATTTATTTCTTTTTATTATTGCTAACATAATAATTTATTTCTCTTACAGTGGAATTATTTTTAATGAGTTGTGGTGCTCTGTCCAACAATCACTCTTCTTGTTCCTCAAAACTATCTCACCCCTATATAGTTTAATTTATTAATTTATTTCATGGTTTCTCTAATACATTCTTATGAAGAGAAATAACACTAAATCTACTCAATTACACAGATAATAATGATGTTTTTATTGAAAAATCATTTTCCATATAATTAATATATTGTTTCATATTTAGGATTTATTAATTTGTTTTTAGTATTACTCATATAAGAATTGTTTTCATATATTGGTGGATTATTGGGGTTGAGTAGGGTTTCAATGGAAATCATTCACCCCTTTCTCCACCAAAACATCCAAAGAATTCTTATCCATAAACACCTTTCACCACTACAATGTTGACATTTATCACATTCCTTCATGTTGCATCCACTGCTAAATCACATAGGTAATCATGATATTTTATTATTATAACCATTATCAATTTAAATATTGTATTATAACATATTAATTTTTATGTATTTCTTTTTATTATTGAAAATAATTTTTTTTTCTTATACAGGTGGATTTTTTTGAGTTGATGTGATTTTTGGAGAATATATTACAGTGTTGGAAGTTCGATAAATAAATTCATTGAAAACAATTTTTACATTCATAATTAAGATTGAATTGAGACATTGGGATATTTAAAAATTATCCACACATCAATCTGACACATGATGTGACATGTATGAATAAAGGTACTTATTTCAATTTTAAATTAACATCATTTTTAAAAACAATTTAAACCAACTCAATGTATCTATTATCTTTAAAAACTCATCATTTTACATTAAATGGTTTTATTGACTGAAAACATGGAAAACACGATCATATTTTCATGATGATTAAGGAAATTGATTCTATAATCATTTTGACATGTAGTAATTGGTCTCATATCCAATCGATATATGGTGGGATCTGTATGGTTCAAATGGAATGATTCATGTTTAGAACAAAATTTTATTAAAAAAATGTGACATAATAAAAACCAAGAAAACACAATCATATTTTTTTGATAAATTAGTACAAAAATACATATGTGATTTGGAACAACTTGGAGTCATCCTCACCAAAATATGATGCACAGTGTGATTACTATAGCTCTATATTCATATTTATTTAAAATTGACATCAATTTTTTTTTAAAAACAGACCTCCTCAAAACGAAAGAAGAAAGTTCTGATTATTTTCATACATTAGGAAAATGATCCAAATGTGATTTGAGACATCTATGAATTATAACCACCTCAATCTGATTGAAAGTAGGACTGATATGACACCATGTCGTATTTTTATTTAAAATTGAAATAAAATTTAATAGGAGTCTAATTGAACTACTCCAAACAAATAAAATGCAATAAAATTTTATAAATAGTATAGGAAAATGATCTATATGTTATTTGAGACTTTTCAGAATAAGTTGAACCTCAATATGATGAATGGTGTGACCTGTATCACTCTGAGTGCATCTTGTTATTTAAATTTAACATCAATTATAGGAAAATTAACTCTCTATGTTAAATTATTTATTTATATTTTTACTATAATATAAATTTTGTGCTTTTAAAGTTTCATTATTCTCTTCAATAAGGGGTGTATTGTTCAAGAATTTCATCAGTTGTTTCTGGATTAAAAGATAAAGGAACTTTGAGGTTTTAAATGTTTTTTATAATTTGTATATATGTAATTGTAGGAAAGAATGTTTGAAATGACTATAATATTGTTTATTTTCTTGTATTTCATTAGTAAATTTCACTTCATTTAAATCATGTATTAGGACATGTTTTTTTCATATATTTTGTGCTTCTGGTGATGCAGTATTCGGTTCCAACACACAACAGTATTTCCCTTTT
Source organism: Viscum album (assembly GCA_963277665.1). Lineage (NCBI taxonomy): Eukaryota > Viridiplantae > Streptophyta > Magnoliopsida > Santalales > Viscaceae > Viscum > Viscum album. The sequence goes on along the minus strand of OY728140.1, from coordinate 1,813,803,331 downwards.
CCAGTATTTTTAAATGTACTGATAAATGTTTAATTTATCAGCTCTCATAGAAGCACTGATAAATAATCCTTTTTATGGATCCTAAAACACGATTGAAGTGTCCATTACCACCAATTCAATATGTTCTGATAAATAACCCTTTATCAATGCATTTATAAGCATTGATAAAGTGTTCCTTTTGGAGATTCTAAAATAAAGTGTGAATTAAGGTCCCATTTATGAAATATTTTTTAACACTTCTAAATGACCCATTAATCAGTTCTTTTTTAGTTCTAATTTAAGACCAAGACATTTAACCACGATCATGATGTTACCACTTATCCAATGCTATTAAAGGCCTTTTCTAGAACTATTAATGGCTGGTTTTGTAGTAGTGTATGATTTATGTCTCTAGGTTGAACACATAACTAGTTATATTCAAATCACAAATCAATTTATTATAACACCCGATCAACTAAAATATAATAAATCATGTCTTCTATAATTGGAAATAAATTTTAATTCATAATTTTTAGTCGGTTCAAGATTCAAAAATCCTCACATAGTCTAAGGGTACCATCCACCTTTTTTTGAAAAAAAATACTAGTGAACCCCATAGATAATTATTTGGTATAGTGAACCCTTTTTCCTATAAATACTCTAGCATTCTCTTAAGATATTTTAGGTTCATCGGTGCCGAAATATAATGAGGAATGGGTAAAAATGTCAATCTTGAGATTAACATGACAGTGAAAACATGTTACGACCTAATGCTTTAACATTGGAATTCAATTATTATAATAATGTATTATATTATAATAATATAATATTACACATAGAACAACATACAAACCATATAAATGAATAATGAGTGAAATACATGTTATCTCTAGAAGTTAAGAAATTTATTCTGATTGTATAATAACCAGACCCTTGGAACAGTAATGAGACCCATATGAATCGTAAACTTGTTTATTTAATAGTAACAACAATAATAAAATTTATCAATATTATTAGTGACAATATGGTGTAATTATATCAATGTATAAATAAGTAAATATTTTAAAAATTATTAATTAAGTCTTTGTATTTTTGTAGGTCATATATATTTTTTCAGAATATTATGGTTAGCTTAACAAATAAAATAAAATTTATTGTAAAAAAAATTCAAAAAATATTATTTGTTATTTATTTTGATAATAAGATAATTATATTATACCTTAATTAATTTTTGATATTTTCAGTAAATTGGTATCAATTATTAAATTTTTTCATGAAAAATATGATTTAATTAAAAATTTAAATTCTCCAATTTAGAAAACTATTTTGGAAAAAATGGAGTTCATTTTTGGATTCTAAATATCAAAAAAATATTTGGGAGAAGTATTGGCATTTTTCTAATATACTTGACTTTTTTAGTGAATATTGATATTCTATAATTTAAGAAATATGAAAATTAATTGAGTTTTTGCATCATGCTTGAGTCATGGATGATGTAAATAGAATTTGGTGAAAAATCACATTGAGTATCTTATTTTTTTCATAAAAATTAATACAATTCATTTCCATGGGAAAATATATTAAATTTATTATTAAAATAAAGGGAAACCACCCCCGTCCTCCACTATAAAACCCACCATCACCCCTATCCTCTTCACTCTGCTCAAGACATCATCCTAGTCCAAATTATTCTTAAATATCACTCTATTACAACTCCCACATACAAATACCCATGGTCTCATAAAAAGACCAAATCATCTCCATTATGAGGTTCTCAATGATGATATATTCATGAGGTAAATTTCTCTGTTCATTTCGTTAATTTTATTTCATGTTTGTTTCTTTCTTTTTGTTAACTCACATTATTTCATAAAATTGTTATGAAAACTATAGTACCATAAATGTACTTGAATTTATTTACGATAGTGTAATAATTCTTCATTGTCTCTCTTTTCCCCTCTTTTTATAATAGAAATGAAAACATCATCTAAGATGAGTTAATTTATCGCATTTAAGGACAAAAAATTTTCAATTTATTTTAATGTATTCAATTCTGGTCAAGAAACCATTTTCGTGGTCGAAACAGACTGAAATATATGTATTATGTCTAATTTCTAGTTTTGTAATAAATTTACACATGATAATAATTTATAATGAATACATGTGTTCGTCGTGATCCAAAAACATCAATAAAAAAATGGTTAGCATAAATTTTTTACTCAATGATTCATCATCACTCAAAAGAGCCATATGAATTTTATAAAAATGTAAAAATATAGAAGTTAACAAATGACATATAACTCTATTTCTGAAAAACCATTATCATCTATCATTTTTATCATGAAATTTATATCAGTTAACCAGTAAAACAAATGGTGGAAACAAACACTCCCAAACAAAGAAATTGAACCTCTTGACTAGTCAAAAAAGACATGAATGAAATTAACAAGGCTATAATAAATCAATCAAATGAAATAAATTTATTTAGACACTAATTAATTAATTTGATTTAGTTATCCAGGACGTTAATATCTAGATAAGGACACCATCTTTCTTAAGGTTATGGATTCTACAAAAACATCCTTTATTACTTTGGGTTTCACTATCATTATTTATATCCAAATGAAGCTATATTTTCTTTTTTTATACATACTATAATTTTATTATATTCTCAAAAATCATGTATCAATATTCATTCATTATTATCTTTTGTGGATATTGATTTTTTTAAATGATTATATCCTCAATATATCCTTATATACAAACCTAGTTAAAGGGAACTTCCCAAATTTTTACTCATTTTGTTGTAAACTATATAATTTATTTTTATAAAATAATTATTTTTATAAAACCAATATTATTATTATAATAAAATTCATTGTTTTATATAAAATATTATTCCCTTTTATTTTCTTAATGATTATTAGGATCATCCTTCAATACCATATTTTTTTATTCTAATGTTTCATATATAATACTTTTACATGTTATTACATGAAATAGACAAAAAATTTCATGACATATGCTATTATACTATATGATTTCCCATGCATGTAATAATTAATTTTTATGTACATTTTTATTATAGTCCCATTTTTGTGATTTATGACATGATTATGATACCCAATTCTTACAATGGGTAACCCTTATGTTAATATATGATTTACAATGTATAATTATATATATGTAAAGAATATTCATGATAATTTTATTATGGTGAGCCTAGATATTTCTCTAGTGTATTGGTTAATGATGAGTCTCATAAAATTTTATGTGAAATGGTCTTGGAAGTTATCCTATACTCGTGCTACCATTTTCAATGGTCAAGGTGGTTACCTATTACTTGTGTTACTCTATGTCCAACGAGACTTCAGTAATGGTAAAGTCTTGTTTTATATTTTTCCACATTATTATTATTAAATGTTTAAATGATATGATGTTATAGGTTTTGATTCAATCTATTCCATGAATTTTTACATCATTTCATTATGATTTCATTGACATGTGCTAATGATTTATTTTTATGATGTTTCTTTTACTCAAGTTTTACCTCATCCCTTTGTTCATGTTATCCCAATGTTATCCTATGAGGATTTATTAAACTAATAGATGTTTTTAGATCCTTATAAATATGAAATAATTAAATGTTTTATTTAGTCCCATGAAATTCTGTTTTATGTATATAGTGTTCAAAAAAAATACTTCACAATCATTGGCTTGTAAAACGATAATTTATTATGCTTTAAATAATGGAAGGATATATTTAAACGTATAGGGTCACTATAGTTGGTATCAGAGGATGGACTAGTTTTTTGTAAGATTAGGAATAAAACACTGTAGTATGTACCTTGAGGATAAGACTATGTATAAGAAAAAATATTTATTTTTTTGTAATCATAGAGTAAATACATCTCTATATGTATATGAATAGTTGGATGTGGCTCTAGAACATATGAATATAGGGATAAAACCCTAAAACACTTATTTGAGAAAGAAACAAATAAGAACTGGTGCTTGTCAATAGGCCTTGCTGTACTCCTAGTTTTACTCTCCAGGGGGATATGCTTTGGTAAATTCATAATATTTTAAAAACAATTAATAATGGAAAAAAGAATCCTATATGAATAAACGTGAGAATGAAAATCATGGGTTTCCAAGATTGAATCTTATGGAATCAAAAGTTATGATATACTTTTCCATTAAGAATTTATCCTTTTTGGTTTAATGTATCCTTTTATCTCTTATTAACTATGTATTAACTTCCTATAATTGTAAATTCTTTTCATTAGTTGTTGAAGAGAAATAAAGGAACACATGCCAACAATAAATGTGAAATGAAGTATTAGGATTTTTCTAATGATATGGTTAATTTGAGGGGAATTGGTGATTAAAAAAATATGACCGTACTTTATTTTCTAGCTCCAGTTATGAATAATTACATGAATCATGTGGATCATCCTCCTCATCCATGGTTTGAAAAAAAACATTAGAATCCATTATATGGAAAAGTATTCCAATGTTTAGTGGATCTTCAAATCCCCTCCTTACTGAGCTCTGGATTAACTCCATTGAATATATATTCATTGTCCTCCAGTGGTCATATGAATTTAAAGTCATACTGGTAGTCTACAATTCTGACAGGCAAGCAGATCAATGGTGGACACTAATCAAGAATAAAATATTATAAGAAGAAATTGATTCCATGTATTGGGAAGAAATTTAAAACATATTCCGAAAAATATTTTCTCTGAACCCTTCATCTCATGATTAAACGAGAGTTCCTAAGACATATGTAGAAGACATATGAGTCCATCGAGGAATATTAAGAAAACATCACAAGGCTTGCGAGATATTATAATGGCTTCATCATGAACTATGAATGGAAGCCGGATTGCTTCATTAGAGAACTAAATCTATGTATCTGAAATGTGTTGGCAATTCGAGACTTTCATAGTAATGAGTAAAATTTTCTTTGTCCCCTTAAGGATGAAACTGTGACTGTAGAATCTCAATGGTATTGGGGACCCAATGAATGAATGTGGAAAATTAAGTTTAATATGGGTGTCTTGGAGAATAAATCTCATGATAGAAATATGATTGAAAATCACACATGTCAAAATTGTGGGAAGAAGCATCCTTGAAACCATCTCAAGGGATGCATGAATTTCTTCAAATGTGTAAATATAGAATATATTTCATTATAATGCCTAAGGGATATGACTAATCCCACTAATATATAATAATAAAGGAAGGTTATGATCAACACTCAATTAGTATTGTAGGGTTTCAACTGTATGGAGCATGGGAATTTTGTGAACAATTACTCTAAGAAAATGGTTATTGGAGGAAACCAACCAGAACCTCCAAGGAAAAAACGAAGGGCTTATGCTATCACTACTACTAAGGTGGAGCTAGAAAATTATATGGTGACATGAACACTAGTTATTTTTACATTTACATTAAACATAATATTTGATTATTGTTCTAGTCATTAAATGATATTTTGAATATTTAGAATAACTATTGAATGACCACATAAAAACATGGAGGTCAAGTTATTTATGAGAACCATGAAGGGGGAAATATTGGTTACAAAGATTAAAACTCCTCTATAATTAATATTTATGGATTGATACTCCCAAAAAAAATCATTTCATACAACCTATAATAGAGTTCGATTCTATTTTGGGCATGGATTGGATATCTTTATAGAAATACAACATTAACTCTTAGGATATGGAGATCACCCTTCACATCCTAGTGTATCCTAAAATCCTATACAAGTTTAATTAGGATAATGAATCTATTTTAGAATCATCATCTTGAGGGTAGATATTGTTTTCTTTTGAGCAAGAATATCTTTCACATATAATTGAGACAAAATAGATGATATTTCTCAATTATATTCCCATTGTTAGGGATTACACTGATGTATTCTCTAATGAATTTATAGATTATCTTCAGGATTGATAGGATGAGTTCTCAATTTAAATTATTCTTGGATCCCAACCTATATTCAAGACACCTTATATGATGGCCTCTATAGAGTTGGAATAACTGCATAAGAAGTAATAGGATAATATAATCAAGAATTTTATTTTCCCATGTGCATCACCATGGAGAGAACCACTCCACTCCATTATAAATAAGGATAGCTCAATAATAAGATGCATTTATGATCTTGATATCAAAGAAATCAAGATAATGAATAAGTTCCCCAACATCAGATAGATGTATTGTTCAACCAGATTCTTAGGGATTGTTATCTATCTAATATGGACATTCAGTCAGGATCTCACTTATTAAAGGTGAGGGAGGGAGATATTCCCAAATCAACCATTCAAATATGGTATGAAAACTATGATTTCATAGAAATTCCTTTTATATATACTAATTCTCTAAAAATATTCATGAATTTAATGATCATGTTTTTAGAGATTACCTCGACAGATTTGTTGTAGTCTTTATCAATGATATTCTGATATAATCTTATAGAAAGGAGTAACATGAGGAGAATGTAAATATTATATTGAAGACTTTGTGAAGGGAGAATCTATATGAATAGTATAGAAAATGGGTGATCTGGATAGAGGGTATACCTATCTTGGGGAATGTTATCACCTACAATGGGATACCTATGGATCCTTCCAAGAGAAATGCAATTAAAGAGTGGCCCATACCATCATTTTGTAATGGATATTTTTAGCTTCAATGGTAAATATGGGTATTATTGATTATTTGTGGAGAAAATTTCATTGATTTAAAACCCAATATCTAAGATGAAATGAATGATAGTTAGGTTCATGTAGTCTCAATAATGTGAGGAATGGTTTAAAGATATCAATAGAAGGCTTATCACTACACAAGTACTCAGACTCCTGATAAGTGAAGAACTCGTTGTGGTGTCAATTGATGCTTAAAAGAATAGTTTAGGATGTGTGCTGATGAAAAATGATAATGTGATACCCTATGAGTCAAGGAATCTAAAAAATTATGAGAAAACTATACTATACATGATCCAGAGTTGGAGGCGGAGAACTTTTCATTGAAAATATGGCAACATTATATCTATGGGGAGAACTGTGAGATATATACTCATCAAAAGAGTCTCAAATATATGTTCTAAAGAAAATAGATTTATATGCACCTGTGAAGATTGTGATATCTCATCATGGTTTATAACTAATCAATCCATTACCCTACTGATAAGGAAAGTATGGTGGAAGATTCACTATGTAGAAAGGATATGACATCATTATCAATTATTTGAATTGTAAAGAATATAATGTTATTATATTTTTAGAGGATGGATATAAGAATCATTATAATAGCAACACAATATAATATTTCTCAAGTGATTTCTCAACCATCACCCATGGATAAAATAAATGACGCTTAATGAAATGTTGTGTAAATTTAGAAAGTGGTGGAAGATATCAAAAATAGAAAATCCTCAATTTTATGATTAGAATTGAAGGAGTTTTATAATTTATGTAATTACTAAGTTTACAATTTGATCTATCTATTAAGAACATTATTTTGAATGACATACATAGCTCAACCTTTTCAATTCACCCATGGAGCACAATGATGTATCGAGATCATCAGGAGAGCCTTTGTCGGGACAATTTGAAGAAGGATATTCCTGAATATAAATCAAATTTCATAGTATTTCAACATCATTATATTGAAATAAAAAAATGTAAGGGGATGTTGAAACAACTATACATACCAACAAGGAAGTGGGATAACATTACCATGGACATTGTTACTTGACTTACAAGGAAATCCAGATGAAAAGAATCTATATGGGTCATTGATTATCATCTTACAAAGAAATCTAATTTTATCAAAATTCGAGAAGACATTCCATTAGATCAAAATGAAAAAATATATATCATATTTATTGAAATGATGCATGGTGTACCACAGTCTATTGTATTTGATCGAGAACCAAGATTCACCCAGAAGTTCTAAAATTTTTTCCAAAATTATATAAGCTCTCAACTAAACTACATTATGATGTTTCATCCTCAAACCAATGGCCAATCTATGTCAACTATTCATACAATATAATTCATTACGAGAGCATGTTATATAGACTACAATGGTGGATGGGATCAACATCTTCCACCTGTTGAATTCCCTAAAACAATAGTTTCCACTCCAGCTTCAGAATAGAACCATATGAAAACCTTTATGTGAAAAGGTGAATAAAACCAAAATTCTGGGATGAAGTTAGTGAGAATATCCTTCAGGGACCAATAATGGATGATGAAATGCTGGATAAGTTTAAAACCATTTAGTATCCCATTAATACTACCTAATAATGATAAAGGATCTCTACAGATAATCATTGACAAGTCCTTGAGTTTAATGTTGGAGACATGATTTTCCTTGACATATCTCCATGGAATATGTTCATGAGGTTTTGGAAGGATGATAATATAATAATTAAGTGAATCATACCTTTGAGATTCTCAATCATATTGGAGATATTTCCTACAGACTATCACTTCCACAAGAAAACTGTCTAAAGTACACTATTTCATCCATGTATCCCTATTAAAGAAGTACTTTCCCAATTATTCACACATAATCTCATCAGAGGTAGTAGAGTTTGAAAATGATATTTGTCACGAGAATATTTTAGTGAAGCTCTTGGATTGTAGAGATAATTTTTTAGGTAATAATACTACACACCTGGTCAATGTACTATGGTAGAACCATAATTACGAAGAGGAAACATGGGAACTGGAGAAAGAAATTATGAAAATGTACCCACACATTTTTATGAATTATAATGCAAAACAAAATTTTCAGGGGTGAATTTCATAAGGGGGGTGAATGTAATAATAGAATGCCTTATCAACGATATTTCATACTTATAATTATGTATTATATTATAATCATATAATATTACACATATAACACAATATAAACCATATAAATTAATAATGATGGAAATAAAATGTATCTATAGAAGCTAATGAATTTATACAGATGAAATAGTTACAAGACATTTGGAATAGTAATGTGACCCTTAAGAATAGTAAACTACCCAATTGAATAGTAAACTCACTAATAAATTTTTTCCATTTTATAAATGAAAATATAGTATAATATCATCAATGTAAAAAAATTATATATTTTAAAAATTATTAAATAAGTGTTGGTATTTTTGTAAATCATTTATGTATAATAAAAAGTTTATGATTAATTTAATAAATTAAAATACATTTTATTTTCTTAAAATGAATACATAAATTATTATTTCTTTCGTCTTATGATCATAAGACAATTTAATGAGAGCAGAATAAATTTTTCAAAATGTGAAAAAGTAGTCTAAATTTTAATATTTCTATTTTTCTTGTATATTATGATTTTAATTATAAATTATATTTCCCACTGATAGAAAAATATTTTTGAAAATTTTAAAATATTTATAGATTATATACGTCAAAAATGATTAGGGTGTGTTTTTGGGATTTTTATAAATTCAAATAATTTTTGGTGGATGGTGAAATTCTATAATTTACCAAATATGTTAAATAAATGAATTTCTTCCTCATACTTAATTCATGGATGATGCAAATTGCTTTTGGTTTGAACTCACATTCACTCATTCCTATTTTTTCCTCAATAATATGTAATATATATAGTATTGTGCCAAAATAATAAACTAATGATTAAATTAATGGGAAACCCTCTTCTCCTCCACTATAAAAACCACCCTCACACCCCCTCTTCTATTCACTCCCTTTAAGCCTTTTTCCTTGCCCAAATTATTCAAAAATAACTTTCTATGACCTCTCCAACTTCTTTCATCCATTGTTCTCTTCAAGATACAAAATTCTCTCCCATAAAGAGGTTCTCAATGATGATTTATTCAGGAGGTAAATTTCCCTTTTCGTTACATTTATTTTAATTCAAGTTTATTTCTTTCTTTTTCATTTCCCATGTCCTTTCATAAAAATGTTATGATATATCCATTACCTTACATTTACATTAATATTTTTATTATAGTGAAATATTTAATCATTATATCTCATTTACGCTTCTTTTTTACTAGAAAAGAAAACAACAACTGAGATGTGTTAATTTATCATATTCAAGGATGAAAGGTTTTTAATTTCATTTCCATCATCAAATATTTTCATTAAACCATTTTTATTGTTGAAAAAGACTATAATATATGTATTATTCATCATTTATTTTTTTGGAAACTTTTATACACATGATATTAATTTATAATGAAAAATAATTTCTTCTTGATAAAAAACAACCAAAGAACCAAAACATCAATCTTTAATGTTACAATTAATGAATCATGTTCATTCCAAATAACCAAATAAATTTTTTAACCACGTAATCTTATAGATGTTCAATAAAAACATATAACTCCAATTCTAGACAACCAGCCTCATCTTAGATGATTATCCACACATCTATGTATGTAATAAAATCAAGAAAACCAAGAAAAATATCTCTTTTAAACAATATAATTAATCTTCATAACCTATAAACAGTGTCTCAAATTGTATGGACATGGGTTTTCTCTGACTATGGTTTGAGCATAAATTTGAATATTTTCTATTGAATGCATGGGAGGGAAAAAATGGTCTTTCCCCTACCTTTTGATCTAAAATTATTATTCTGACCACTCCATTGGTTCTAGAATAGGGTGCTCACCGAAGGATAGGAGTTAGGAGGAAATATGGACTATTTGAATTTATGTCGAATAAATAATATGAAATATAATTAAATAAAATATTTACATATTTCTGATGTCATGTTTGGAAATAAATTTTATATAGAGCATCAGATTGATATTCTCTATCTATCTATGTGTCCGTAATGGTGATTTTAGCCTAGGTAAAGCATAAACTTGTGTTGGGCACCGAGGCCGGCCCATGCCGCCTTTTCTTTTCCTTCCTTTTCTTCTTTTCTTTTCCTTGTACTTATTTCCTCCTACTCATTGAGCACACCTCATGTGTGATCGTCATTGGATGAATTCTATTGAAGAAAATGGATATTGAGAAAAGGAGTGAGATATGGAAGGAAAGAAATATACTATTTTGAAGCTCTCTACATGCTTAGTCGGCGTGCAGCATCCGAGGATGGTGAAATTAATCGAATCTTCATTGGTTCCCTCATGACGACATGCCTGTTTTCGTTTTCACCATATATACCCTTTAAATAGTTTTTTTCAAGATTTTATAGGCATATATTAATTTTTTGTGGCCTCTATAGGCCCGATCTACTGTTTCAAGGGTGAAAACATGTGTTTTGGGATATCCGAGTGATTTCCCATCATGAAACCCAGGTAACACAGAATGTGTTCTAGGGGAACACGCCATGTGTTCTTTTCATTCAAATATTAATAATGTCTCTTATGTACCCATCGTGTACTCTGAGTACATGTCGTGTGGTTTCATGGCTGTGTGTCCAACCATTTGAGAAAGACCACATGTTTTTGGTTTTTAAATAGTACATGCGATGTACTTTTAAATAAACTCCATGTAATTTAACACAAGAAGACACCATGAGTTATGGATATGTATATACACTCATCTTGGGGTGGATATGAGTACATGTTGTGTACTCTGGAGTACACACCATATACATTTTCCAGCATAGTAGATTGGGGTATTGTGTGCCAGGGATGTCAAAATTGGTAGGGTGTGTAGTCCATTCGGAGCATTTTTTCATGTATATTACAATTTAGGAATCCACCTGACATTTATATGTTATAAACAAATTGTTTTAGGGGTTTAAATATAAATATATATGTTCTTCCTCTTCTTATTGGGTTCAGTTTTAACCAGAGAGTGGGACTTGTCTTGGAAGATATGTTGGGTGTTCGGGAAAACATACTTGAGACTATTTATCCGTGATCAGCAGTGAGCTATCTCCCATGACATATGTTTTTAGGACGTTTCCCTTGTGAGTTGTGCCCTTAGGGCCTATGAGTCTGTGAGACTAGACGCTTCCAAGGATCGCCTGAGTGATGCCTTTGCTCAGGTGATGATTAATGAATTCCCCTATAGGATCTCTCTCATGTTTTACATTGGGATGATCCCTTTAGTAGGATTCCTATTTTGTTCTTTGTTCAGGGATCCCATGTAATATTCCTCCCTTACAGTTCACTAAGGATCTTTTGTAGGATGCCATCGCTCATGTTTACCTGCAAGATCCTAAGTAGGAAGCCTCTTCAGTGATTGACTTCAGGAACACAGGGGGTTCCCGTGGTTTGACTGACCTTGATTTGTACACTGGGATTGGGTATATATGGTGTTCAGTTGTCACCTAGAACCTGTGCTGAACATGTATTCCCATGGGGTTGTGGATGTAGTGTTGGGTTGGGTGTTCAATCCACCCTCACTCGATTGTTTATATCTGAATTGGTTTTGTTGATGTTGTGTTGTTTAGAATAGGTGCTTCTTGGTTGGGTTATGTTGTGCTTGACACAAGGCATCTTTCTTGTTGTTGGGATTCCTAGACATGCTCTCAGGGGATCTAGATTCTGAGCCATGTTATTTTTGATCTTTTATTACTACACAGAGGTATTACCTGGGACATGGCTGTTGAGCCTCAATGTATATATATATATATATATATATATATATATTGTGCTACGTATTTTTATGGAATGTCCATAGGTGTTTCTTAGTTTTTTTTGTGACTTTTGTGTTGAACTATATGACCTATGTGATGAATGCATTCCCGTTGATGGAATTCCTTGGATGGGATCATTGGGTTATTTATTTACGTACCATGAGTGATACATGGATTCCTGTTGATGGAATTCCATGGACGAGATTAGTGGACTGGTGAATTTAATTAAACATTGTGTGAATAATGGATCTACTAGAGGGATTCCTCAAAGGGATCATTAGTTTAATATGATTATACCCAAAGTGATACGTGGATCCAGTGGAGGGACGCCCTGGACAGGCTCAGTGGGTAATAGAATTATGCACTTTGAGTGATACTTGGATACTGCTGAGGGATTCCTTTGATGGGATTAGTGGGTAGATGAATCATACACATTGAGGGGTATTTATATTTTCACATTTGGAATGCCTGGGAGAGTTTCATAGGAGGATGTTATATGATCTTAATGATTACATTCATTTAGATTAATTATGGGAATCTAGGGGTGTAGTAAGGAATCTCACTATGTGTATGGGTGTTTTTCCTAAAATATTTCTAAAAAGATTGACCGCTGGTATACGATATCCTTGATCACTGATTAAGGTGAGTATGAGTGAACCCATGTGTAGGATGAACAACCCACTATGGTGATATAGCTAGCTCAGAGATATAATTCCATCATTGGGTGAAGTAGGTACATGTAGATGGGAGTAAGGACCTTGAGACCAACATAATCATACACAGCTTGAGTGGCATGATGTCTAGTTCAATGTCATCCCACAAGACATCTAGTCTATCCAGACAATTGACCTATGGATCGACAACTATTGAGGTTTCTTGTTATTTGATTCACATACTCATGAATATTTATATTTATATAGAAGTGGATATGTATTTTGATGTACTTGTATACGTATATAAATATGGACATCTGTGGCGGTTCTTGACCAGTTGATAGGGATTACTGACTCGTGGTTCGACTAGTGTTTCACATTTCGTTTACTTATTTTTTTTTGTGTTCTAGCTAGGATGAGCATATTGTTATTTCATACACTTAAATAGAACAGGTCTAGGATTCTTGTTTGGGTGCCCTACTGAGATTATTTATCAATCATGAAAGTGCTCCTCAGCGTACGTTCAAACCATATGTATGCTTTTCATGTTGATAATGAGTTTCCTGGTTGATAAGTTCAAGACGCAGTGTTTCATGATCGATCAGAGCATCTTGAGTGGTTCTACTGATTGGTATGATGTAGTTTAAAATTGTCTAGAGATCGGGTACGTGGGTTGAATCAGATTTAGTAGTTGAGCCCTCTTTATTTACATTTAGCTTATTTTGTACATGTATATCTATGGTTGGACTAGTGGGTGACCATTTTTGTATTGTATTACATAGTTGTTCAAGCATTTGCAACATTTTACTACTACAACGCATTATATTTTTCATTTTTTTATTACTTATTCACTTGGTTTACTTTTGTTTATGTATGATACTTAGTTATTTCCAGTTTTTCTTACACTGGTATGGGATAACAGTCTACAAGCTATCACACCCTAGTTCCTCGCTTCTAGTTTTCTTCCTCTGGCGTATAGGGAGGCGTACTTGAGGCCTTTTGTGGACCCGGCTCAGAGCACTGGATGAGTGGTTTCTGATTCGGGATGATAAAATGTGGTTTTAGAGGAGTTTTCCTTTCCTGATATTTACTATTTGGGATATGCTACATAGTATTATTAGGGATGTGTTGGAACATGTGATTGATAACAGACTAATGCATCAAGAACACCTGTTCTAGTAAGAAGTCCGGGTTATCAGGTTTTGTGATTGTTGTTCTGTTTTTGTGATGTTACAGTTGTGTATGAGTTTTTTTGAGAGGCAAACATGTTTTTTGGGTCTTTTGATTTAGTATGGATCTTTAGGTCTTGGAAATTGGTAATATTACAGTGATGGATTTTGACTCTTGGTCGAAAAAGGTAAGAGGCATCTCATGCATCATACTACGCACATATGATTCACCATATATGGGTCTACTAGTGTCTATTTTTACTGAAGACTAAGACCTTTGGGTCGGCATACAAATACATTTTACTTTGATTACAGTTTATGTGGATCTATAATGAGGAATGTTTTTTTTTGTCTAATGACTTAGTAATTATGCACCTCTTGTTTTGTGAACTTTTAGGTCCATGACTGTTTTGTTCTTGGGCACCCTATGTGAGAGGGGATGGCCCAAGTTTTCCAATTCCTTTTGGCGGGAAGCATTGTTTTAAACATGTGTTTTGATCAATTCATAGTAGGTTCTTAGGATTATTTTATATGTATGTTGATGTCGTCAGATATTTATTGAGTATCTTTAGGGACTTGTTTTTCGAGACTCGCATCGACAGATAAGACTGTTCGAGATCTTGACATGGTTGACCAGTGGTTCACAGCTGCTAATGTAGTCATAGAATGGATAGATTATATTGAATGGAACAATGTTGTGTGTACAGGTTGAGTGTCAATTATACACACTATTTGTGTGTGGTATCATTTGAATCAAAATTGATGAGTTGCTGGGTGCGAGTTGAGGACTGATGTTTTATGAGTTGTCATGGGGCTAGACCCTGAATGTTGTGTTGGAATATACCTTCATGATAGAGGTGACATTATGAAATAAATCAGGTACAATAAGACAGTTGACTGGTGGATTAATCCTAGTCACATTTAGATAGTATGGTGAGAGTGGATCAGAGGGAGATACACTAGTCTTTTTGTAGAATCCCATTATGCTCTTGTTAGAGATGATCATGAACTACATTTAATTTTCTTAAGTACTCTATGAGAGATTTGGACCAACGCTGAGCTACTTTTTATTTCTTAATTTTCTTCTCTATTGAGGGTGGAACCTATTGTGGTTTCGCTATACTAGCGTTGAATGGAATTCCATATGGTGGGGAGTGCACCATTAGTCATTTAAGTGTGGGTTTCCTCATTTTTGTTAAAATTTTCTGTTTTTTGTGAGCTTTTGAGCTCAAAATTTTCTTTTTAGACTAAAAGGAGGGATTCTTATGGTGGGGAATACTAGATCAGACGTAGTTAAACATCATCAATGAATAAGGTAGTTGTTAATGGTTCAAAGATGGTTATTGGATAATAATTATATATTGAATGTGAAAATGCTCTGGTTGGGAGAAATCAAGCTTGTCCATTCAACAGGCTGCTCATGGATTAGAAGGATTATGGTGGGGAGTTTGTAAGGACTTATGTTTTTTGGGACAACATTTTGAGCATAAATTTGAATTTTTGTTGTTGGATGCTCACAAGGGATAAAATGGTCTATTTCCCCTACCTTTGGATCTTAGATAATTTTTATGAGAACTCTTTTGGTCACAGAATAGGGCGTTTACCCTATGATATATGTTTGGGGAAATTCTAAGATGTTCAAATTTTTGCGGAATAATTAAAATTTAATAATTTTAAATTAAATATTAATTTATACATGAATGTTTGTTCCATGATAACTATAAAATAGAGTTTTGGATTGAGATTCCACCTCCACCATTGAGTCTATAATGGGGAGTTTCTCCTAGGCAAGGTGTAAACTTGAGATGGATATCGGGACTGACTTAGGTCCCTTTTTAATTTCATTCATTCTCAAATTTTCATTTCCATATTGTTCTTTCCTCCTCCTTCTTGTTCACGCCTCCTTTGTGCTCCACCATGGTCGTGTCTTATGGAATAAAATGGATATTTTTAATGATATAGAGATTCATGGAAATAGATATATCATTTTGAAGCTCTTGAAGCGCTAATTCTTCTTGCGGCATCCAAGGATGGTGTAATCAACTAAATCTAAGAAAATATCCTATAGAAGGTAGGCCTATTAACTTTTTCATGATATATCCCATTTAAATTGTTTTTTCATGATTTTATATCCATATATTACTTGCATGCGTCCTCTTGATGACCGCTATGCAGTTTCATGGGCAAAACGGTTTTTTATGGCGATCTGAGGGATTTTCTATCCAGAAACCCATCTAACATGGTGTGTGTTCTAGGGGAACACACCATGTGTTATAGGGTAACATGACATGTTTTCTTCCAATTTGGGGAATGCGTTTTTTATGAAGATTATATGTACTCTGATTAGACAGTGTCTGTTTGCATGGTCATGTGTCTAATAGTGTGAGAAATAACATGATTTTTTGGTTTTTAAACATTACACATCGTGTACATTGAAGTACACACCATGTGGTTTTAAAAAAGGAATACCCCATGTGTTCTTTCCTTGTATATGTCCAAAACAAGGGGAATGTATAAGAGTATACACCTTGTAATATTATGTACATGCCATGTACATTTTACTACTTTGTAGTTTGGGGTATTTTGTTCCCTAGAAGTTAGAATTGGGCATGTGAGTTGTCCATTATGGGAAATGTTTCATGTAGATTACAATTGGGGAATCCAAATGTCATTTATAGGTTATATAAATGGTTTTTTGGGTGTTTATATAAAAATGGGGTGGTTCTTCCTTTGGTCATCAGGTATAGTTATCATTTGAGAGTAACAATTTACATAGATGATAGGTTGGTTGTTCGGACCAACCTAGTTGAGACTTTTCATCTGAGATGATATATTAGATATCTCCATTTATTTATGTTTTTTACGATATTTCTCTTGTGATACATGACCTTATGGTATACAATTTTGTGAGACCGGATGCTTCCAAGGTTACCTTGAGGGATGACTTTGCTTATGTGCAAACTGAGGGAGTCCCTTGAATGATCCCTCTCCTATCTTCCTTCATGCGGATCTCAGATCCTCCATTACACTATTTTTATTAATCAACATATCGCATGTATAATTCATCCCTTACCGTTCTCTAAGGACCCCTGTTACGATGCCTTCACTCGTGTTTAACAAGAGGATCTCAAGTAGGATGCTTCCATAGTGTTTTACTTCACTAACCCGATGGGTGCCCGTCGTTTAACCAACCCTGAGTTGTACATCGTGATTGGATAGAGACGGAGTTTAGGTGTCACCTAGATCTTGTGCCGAGATTTTAATCCCATGGGGTAATGGATGTATTGTTTGGTTGGATAATCTAGCAACCCTCGCTCATTTTATTATTTTTGAATAGGATTTTCTAGTGCAACATTGTTTATAAGAGGTGCTTCTTTGTGGGTGGATTTTGAGACAGACACACGATATAAATCTTGTTTTTTGGGATGGCTAGATGTGATCTACTTGGATGTTACATCTGAGCCATGTTATTTCTAATATTTTATAGCTACCCAGAGGTACTAGTGGGGATATGGATATTGAGCCTTCATGTATATTTGTCATGTTCTATATATATTTTTGGAATGTCCAGAGGTTTTCCCTATTATTTGAATCCTGGTCTGTATGTGTTGACGTATATTCCAAGAGTGATACATGGATTCCCATTATAGAAATTCATTGAATGACCTCATTGGTCTGTTCATTTACGTACCCCATGTGATACATGGTTTCCCATCATATGAATGCATTGGATTTTCTTAGTAGGATATTGAATAGAATTAAACATTGAGTGAATCCTGGATCCAGTTGTGGGATTCCACAAATGGTCTCTATGGTAGGATATGATTATACCTTGAGTGATACATTGATCAAGTTGGGGGATTCCTTGGACGAGATCAGTGGGTAGTAGTCTTATGTACCATGAGTGATACATGGATCCAGTTGAGGGATTCCTTGGACGAGATTAGTGGGTTGATGAATCCTACACCAATAGGGATATTTGGATTCCCATGTAATACTTCCTTGGACGGGCACATAGGATAGATTTTATGTGATCAGAATGAATATGTTCTTCCAGATCAGTTATGGGACTCCTGGGTTGTAGCATGGCGTCTCACTGGATGTTTGGATATTCTTACTGAAATCATTAATTATAGGATTAACGGTCGGTATAAGGTATCTTTTTCTGTGATTGGAGAATATTATGAGTGAACCCTGGTGTAGGACGAGCATCCCCCTTTGGTGACATAGCATTCCCAGAGATTTAGTTCTATATTTGGGGGAATTAGGTATATGTCAATGAGATTATGGACCTAGAGAACGACTTAATGATTCATGGAATGAGAGGTATGTCATCCAACTCAATTCCATTTCACCAAATGTCATGGCACTCAGGATTATAGAACCATGGATCGACATTTGATGTGGTTTCTTGTTATTTGATTCACATACTCATGAATATTCATGTTTATGTAATGTTTATAGGTATGGTACTATACAAGAATACATATATAGATATATATATCCATGGCCTTACTTTCCCAGTTTTTAGGGATTACATATGTTGGGTTCCAATGTGGTTGCACATTTGGTTTACTTTTTTTTGTGAGTGTTCCAGCTAGGCTGAGCGCATTGTTGTTGCATACACTTTTACTATTACATTTATAGGTTTCTTTTTGGGTTTCCACACTCAGATTATTTCTCACCCATGCATGTAATCCTCAGTGTACGTGTATAAAATATTCCTTCTATTCAGGTTTAGAACAATTTTTATGTTGGATAGGGATGTTTCACAGTGTTTCTTGATCAAGCAAAGCTTCTCTGGTGGATCGAAGGACCGGGATGGTGCAGTTCAACATTTTCTGGAGATCGGGTACATGGGATGGCTCAGAGTTAGTAGTTGAGCCATATACATTTAATTTTATCTTAATTTGTAGTTTTATGTTTAAGGTTTTCCCAGTGGGTGACCGATGTTGTATTTTATTACATAGATTTTTGGGATTTTACTAAATTTTACTATTAGAGCTTGTTTTATTTTCAGTTCTTTATTACATCCGTACATTGTTTACGTTCCACTATGTCTGCTACTTTTTTATTTGCACTGTCTTCTTACTCTAACATGTTGTAATAGTCTCCCCACTATCACACACTAGGTCCTCACTAATATTCTTCAACCTCTAGTGTAGGCGGAGGGACACTTGATGCCTTGTGGAGAACGAACTCATAGAATCGATTTAGTGGCTTCTGGGTTAGGGCAATAAAAGAATGAACTTATTAAGGAAATAAAAAATCAATTACATGAATAAGAGTCTCTATAAATACATATTAATGATTTTAATTTGGTTTTATAGGACATTAAGATCATGAGAAGGACACCATCAGTCTTATGGTAAGGGATTATAACTGAATCTCCTTTATTCTTTCAAGATTATCTATCTTTATTTCTACCCAAATTAAGTTATCTTATCATTTTATGTACGTCTTATAAATGTTGTGAATTATATTCACATTCATGTATCTGGATCTATTCATCATTCTCTTTTTGGGATATACATGTTTTTAAATGATTCCCTCCTCAATACTTCATGACACAAGAACCCATTTTAATTGAATTTCTTCAATTCTTACTTATTTTATAGTAAAAAGTATAATATGTTCTTAAGAAACTTTTTTAATTTAAAACCATTCCTTTTATTATGAAAACCTTCTTATATCACTTACGGTTTTATATAAAATTTTGGGCAATTTTATGTTTCAAATGACCTTAGGTACTTTCCATTAACCACTATAAAATGTCTTATTTCTTAAGTATCATAAGTACTCATTTTACATGTTATTACATAAAGATGAAACATTTCATGGTATATTCATAATCTACACAATTATTTTCCATGAATGATCTAATTCCTTTCATGCACATAAATTTTTTTGACACTCCCATTTGATATGATTTACGACATGATTATGATATCGAATTTTTACAATGGGTAACCCATATATTCATGTATGATTGATTATGTTTGATTCTATATAAGGAATGCATATTCATGAGCATGTTATGATGGATGAACCAAGATTATGCTCCAATGAATTGTGTAATTTTGAGTCATGTGATATGTTTTGTTCAACAGTCTTGGAAGTAAGCCTAGACTCATGCTACCATGTGCAACAATCTTGTGGGTGAACCATGGAAAGTGATCCTCTATGTGGAATGAAGCTTGGCTCATGATAATGTTCTATTTTGGGCCTCTACCACATTATTATGATCCCATGTTGATATGTTATGATTCAATATGTTCCATTACATTTTTCAATCATCAAGTCATGCTTTCTAACCCATGTGCTAAATCATCATTATTATGCCTTTTACCATAATAAAATTTTAAATCAAGCATTTTTTCTTGATTTCCCCAACCTATCCTATGATATTATATGAGCAGAATAGATGTTTGGATCCCCTTAAAAATATTAAATTAAAAATATTTTATTGTGTCTCATGTATTTTATATTTATGTACCTAGTCTACCAATACACTATAAATTACGATCCTTGTCTTGTAAAATGATTATTTATTATGGTGAAAATAATGTAATGATATGTTTAAAAGGATTGGGTCACTATAAAACCACCTCTTTCTAATGAGCTATACTAAAGAATTAATTTAGAAAAACATCAAAAAATTGATAAATTACTGGAGAAATGATAACCTAGTGTGTTCCCTACTCATCAAGATACAAACTAGTGAACTTGGAAATCATAATGTCGAGCCTAAGATGTTATAGTCAGGATCATCTCACCTGGACATCCCATTCACCCTTGTGAGTATGAACAATACTTGATGGCATTATAAAATTGATATTATTGTGATTAAATTCAACATATGTTCAATATCCTAATAAAATGTCTATCTTTAATATGACGTTGGACCCTGAAATCTTGGAGACCTAAATATTTCTCACCTACTGAAACCAACCAACCTCATGGTGTCACTCATTGTTTTGGTGTAAACCAACATTTCTGATCCCCAATAGAGTGTAGAGAATAAAAACACTTTCAGAAGGTAGTATAAGGAGACCAGGTCTGTTCAAGCCAAGTGTATGTTTGAATGTATGTGGTGCAACAATATAAAAAATTGTGGAATAAATATGAGTAGATAATAAGATCATACCTCTCAACATAGATGGTTCACCACCCATATAATCATGGGTAGGATGTAAGTAAAATATATCTCCAGAACCACAACAATTTTCGACAACTACACTTCCTACAGTGAGACCAATATTATGTCTCAGTGTATCATGGTCCAAGCTACCACTAACATGACCACCAAAACCTCATCCTGATCGGTCATAACTTCACCAACACCCTAAATTACATAGATATAAGATACATTTTCATGAAAATATTGTTAGTTATGATCCCTACCACTCATAGCTGGATGGAGGATCATGTCCAAACGTTGCACATGGTCTATCCTCATGCATGATAGGCACTCAACTGGACCATGTTCACACTGATTCTTCACATGGGAAAATCATCCACACTAATAAAAGAACAGTAAGCTTCAAGTAATCAAATACCGACTACTAATCATCTCCAAAGAAGCATTGAAATAGAACATCCTTACTAAAGAGGATAAACCATTAGGTCGAGAGACTGCACATCACATTTATACACCCCAAGACTCCATCGTGTTCCACATTGTAATCATTTCCTGATTCACAATATAAATGATAGAGGTAAATATGAGAATGGTTACCTAATATCCGATATAATGTTGGAGACCATCCACGATTCATGTCACCCTCAATATCTCATCAGTATGATATGTTGGTGAAAATAGATCAATGATTGTATAGTTTACCATGTAATCCATGATAGTCATAGTGCCCTGCTCCAGATGCGTGAATTCACTAACCCACTGCCTATTGTGTGTTGGGGGAGAAATATTTTTAGAACCATATTTTGAAATCATCCCATAGCATATCTGACAGACTTTCTGCCTTTTTATGAACATATCACTGGTTCTTTTCTACTCCAAAAATCTTTTATGTCATGACATTCACTCTTTTATTAGTTGGTGTATCAAGGTAATCTAATATTGATAGTCTAGTATCAAGTAATATCTCATTAAAATGTGGAATATCATCCAAAAAAACATGGGGGGATGTTAATGGTGGAACACAAACTTCAACTAATCCATAGATAAGAAAAGTTGTGGTGCTCGCTGAAAAGTATACATGCTTCCAAGGAATCTATCACTGAACTGTTCCTTAGAAACTATGCTAGAAAATATATTTGGGGATGCATATTGAAATGAAGGGGTGTACAGTAGTATCCTATATCTGAAAACATAATGATCATGGTCATCTCTACCCTCCTGGAATATGAATTGAGGCCATCCCGGTAGCATGCCTCTACAATGCCAAACAGAAGCCTTAGAAAATAAAAACATCAATGTTCAAAAAAAACATCAGATATGTAAAAAACTAAGATAAAGTCATACCACACATCCTACTATAATTCTGGGATTGTATAATGAATATTCAAAAGACCACAAGAGATATTAACTCTTTCCCATTCAAAATGCAGGTCTTGGCCATGTCTCTGTTTCAATGTTCACTATTTCATTTCAATTAATATTTTTTGTATCATATGAAAATTTAAATTAAATGTTAAACCAAAAAAATCCACCAAATATAGATCCATGAGTGTTCATAGTTCTCATAAATCAATGAATGGTATCAAATTATTTCACACCAGAATAAACTCAATAATATCTATCACAACAGCTTGCGTAGCTATCACATCACCTATCACATCATCATAAAACATGTAATGAATTGTAAATTGAATGGAATAATGAATTTCATGTGATTCATTAAAATGACTAACATGACTAATGAGATGTCATACCCTAATATCATTGGGTTATTATAGAATATAACCCTCAATTATAGCAATATTAACATCACAATGCCAGTGCATCATCAAATAATTTAATGAAATGAAATATAGTAGTGAAAATATAAAAAACTACAATTTAATATAAGGAAATATTAGTTTTCCTATGTGTCTATCAGCTATAACTAGGAAATACTCAATACCAAACTATAAACCCTTCTCATCCAAGTCCATTGTCGCAAAAGTGTAATGAAAACTAGGAAATAACCACCAAGATAGCACATTATAACATCCTAGACTTGGGATCCACTCAACAATTCCTTGATTGTGGTTGGTCAAATGTCCTCAAGTGAATCTACGAAAACTCCAAAGGGTTTTGACTAGTGGAGAGGGCATATAGGATTTCAGTGGGAAGACTATGCCATCATTATCATAGTGTTACATAATGAAATAACTGTAACAGTATATTGTTGACGTAGTATAACAAATATACAACATCTATTAGTAAGAATATAAATATATAAAAATGAAAAAATAAATATTATATATAGATGATGATACATTCAACTACAAGCTAGTAAAAAAAATTACATAATATTACATTACAATATAGGATTCTGATATTTCAAGAATAAAAAAAGTGCAACCATATAATTTCCTCAGGATCCTCAGCTCGATCATATACTCACCTGTTACTGTACCTGAACCAAAATCAACCCTCAAACTAAGGGATCTTTATTCGGTAACTACCTTCATCATAATTGTCCATTTAGGTACCTAATGGTGGATCAAATAGGATGTGAGATACAATTCCAGTAGGTTACCACCCAATGATCTATACATTCATAGGATGTGATATATATCAAGCTTAATAGTGTTCAAATAATTTGGAATCCAAAAAATAAATGAATAGTGAAAAAGGTATATCCTTTTATAAACATGTAACTATAATATATCATGTTAAGGATCTATATAAATGATACAAAAAATTTCACTATCAATGTAGCTTCAATCATTATCTAAATAACAAACTTGATCTATCCATTCATCCAAACATGTTATATCAACCACAGTCTTGTTGTACAGCCTAACGTATCAAAAAACCATATTCGAGCCATTAAAGCAAACATATCACATTTTTTACAGACATATCATGTATCTAAAGTAGAAAACAATGAAGAGATGGATAAATGGTGTAGAGGATAAGGGAATCCTCACAGTATACCAGGAGTATCTTAATGAAAAATCAATTTTTCATTGGTCATAGTCCTTGGAGAAAGTCAACCAAACATGACCTATGTGAGTACATTCAAGACGGATCAAAGGGGATGAAAATCCCATGGAATCATATAGAATCAAGACCCAAAGAGCATACATTATCCCAGGTGTCAACTAACACATTAAATATCCAAGGAGAAACTTCTTAGGATTTTATGGAATCAATAACCATTTCATACCATTTTTCATTTAATATATGTTTACATGTCATACCATATGAGTCTACACTCTCAAATAACCATTAACATCTAAATACTAACAATCCTCATCCCCACTCATTTATCGAATTACATTTAATGTAAAAAATAATCATACTATCTTATTTAATCAAAACCAAATAATTACATTTGATGAATTCGACATTTAAATTATTTAATATCAAACATCATGTTCAACATCACAGGGAAGCATTCCAACTCCTAATAAAGCAATAATATATAATTTAACCAAATTAATATTCCATTATCCAGGAAAGCCTAATTCAAACACCATTGGTGGTTCAACATGTGGATTATGAAAATGGAACACCCCTTTTGTGGCCTTAGTTGGGAGGCTTCCACCAACAAATCTCAATGGTACCTATGGGATTACCTATTATGTCACGTTTCGAATAATTAAATTTATCATTTCCATTTTGATATCTTACCGAAACATATAGTGGGAAGCACAATGACATCTAGGTCGCAAAATCACCAAAACCAATGGTAATATTATTGACCACCTACCATATCTCTATAGTATAGTGTTCATCTAGTATCGAATCCGGATTGAACTAAGGTTAGGATAATAACTGAAGTATATATAATTAACATAAAATTAGGAAATATTAGCTTAAACCCTAATAGAATTTCAATTTGTAGGTGAAAAAAATGTATAAAATGAATCAGGTTCTCACTGATGAAGATCCTACAAGGAAAATGTCAATTTAATTGTATATCAAATGAAGTTTGTGCCACAAATATATGAAGAGTCTCTCATGGGAGCTCTCAGATTTTCAAAATTCCACTCACAGAAGCGATAAAATTATGTTTTATGTTAATTTGCAAATTCTTAAAGGAGATGGGTAAAAGACGGTGAAAAGTTCAACAAAATAATTATATATCTAAAATTATTATAAACTGATTCCAACGAATGAAATTGAACTTATGTAGTTATTATGTATCTATTTTGACCTAAAATAAATTTAAATAAAATAAATAATTATTTAAATAAAAATTCGATTATAAATTATGACTTAGTGTTTTTACTATTCATGGAAAATTGAATGTTTTTTGAAAAAACAATATAATTTCACCCTAGGCTATTTTCGATATTCTGAATCCAAAAATGAATTCTATATTGAAAGATAAAATTTATAAAATTTTATAAAGTGGGTATTACTATTCCGAACAGATAGATTGATTGGTCATGGTGTGTTTGAATCTCGAAGTTGCATACAATGCAAGCTATTGCACTATTCAAAGGGAAACGTATCGTGGAAGCATTGAGTGTGACATTCTCCCCTCCTTCAAATAATTCCATGTTTGAAATTTCTAGAATACTACTGTATGAAATGAATTGGGTGGTTCTTCATCATATATTCCTCGGGTTCCCACATTAACTCTTCTATATTATGGTTTCTCCATAGAACATTTACCAGATGAGTCGTCTGGTTTCTCAGCACTTGTTCTCTTGCATCAAGAATCCTGACGGGCTCTTCGCAATAAGACAGATTAGGTTATTGTTCTACTACCTCATAAGTGAGTACATGCGATGGGTTAGGCATGAATTTTCTCAACTGTGATATGTGGAACACATCGTGAACATTAGAGAGATTTGGAAGCATTGCCAAATGATAAGATACAACCCCAATTTGTTATAGAATTTACAAAGGTCCTATGTACCTGGGACTCAATTTACCTTTCGTTAAAAAATGTATAACTCCCTTCCATGGAGATACCTTCAAGAAAAAAATGATCTCCTACCTGAAATTACAATTCCTTCATTCGGTTGCCAGCATATCTCTTCTGCCTACTTTGAGCTGCTTTGAAGTGGTTTTGGCTTACCTTCACCTTTTCTATCATTTCCTCTAACATTTCTGGGCCTATGAGTTTTCATTCACTAACATCACCCCAATTGGTTGGTTTGTGATATCTTTTTCTGTATAATGCTTCATACGGTGCCATATGAATACTTGAATGGAAGGTATTGTTATAGAAAAATTTCACCAGAGGTAAATATTGATCCCACATACCCTGAATGTCAAGTGAGTGAGATATCAACATGTCTTCTAAGCTTTGAATAGTTTGTTCTGATTTTCCATCTATTTGGGGGTGGTAGGCAGTGCTCAAATGAAACTCATTATCCAGGGAATTCTATAGACTTTTCCACAATTTTGATGTAAAAAGTGGATCACAACACGAAAGAATCGATAGTGGTACTCCATGAAGTCTCACAACTTCATTAATATTTAGTCTTGCAAGATGTTCAAGTGGTATATCTTCTCTTATAGCATGAAAATGAGATAACTTGGTAAAACAATCAACAATGACCCGTATTGCATCGTTCCTTCTTGGAGTCTTTGGTAGTCCCATGAAAAATTCCATCGTAATATTATCCCATTTCCACTCTGGTATGGGATGCGGTTGAATGTCTCCTCCGTACTATTTCCTTCCTACATTCACATGTTGACAAACCATACATCATGACAAAAAATCAGCAATCTCCCTCTTCATGTTGTCCAACCAAAAATGTTCCTTCAAATCTCTATACATTTTGGTGCTCCCAGAATGTATAGAGAAACTAGAACTATGATCATCATCCAACAATTCCCTTTTTAGATCAAGTATATCGGGAATACAAATTCTCTTCCCAAATTTCAAAATTCCATCTTCATATGCAAAGCCACTCAATTTCCCATCATTCATAGCTTTAATCTTCTTTTGAAACTCTTCATCATCGGTCTAAGAAATATTTATCCTTTCTAGTAAAGATGGATTAACAAACATTTGAAAGAGTATTGATGTATCCCCTTCCATGGTTATTCCCATATCCATCATTACTAGATACATATATGTCGGATCATTTAAAACTCTCATCTTGTTCATAACTCCATGATCATTTCTGCTCAAATCATCTGCCACCTTATTTCCCTTCCCCGGGCTGTAGTGTATTGTGAAATCATAATAGTTGAGTAGTTCTAGCCATCTCCTTTGCCTCATGTTGAGTTCTTTCTATGAGAAAATATACTTCAAACTCTTCTGATCAGTATAAATCTCACATTTTTCACCATATATATAGTGTCTCCATATTTTCAAAGTAACGATTACAATAGCTAACTCAAGATCATGAGTAGGATAGTTTTTATGATGAATGTTTAGCTTTCATGATTCATCGGAAATAACCCTATCATTCTACATAAGGACACAACCATGTCCTTTGTTTGAAGCATCACTATAAATAACAAACCCCTCATTCCCTATTGGAAGAGTGAATATAAGATCATTTACAAATCTTCCCTTCAGTTCTTCGAAAAATTCATCACACTCTTTTTTCCAAGAAAATTTAAGCCCTTTATGTGTGAGCTTCGTTAATGGGTTACCCAATCAGACAAAATTATGGAAGAAACGTCGATAATAAACTACAAAGCCAATAAAACTACGTACCACGGTTATACTCATTGGTGCTAGCCATTCTTGGATTTCTCCTATCATAGAAGGATCAACAAAGATTCCATCCTTAGAGACAATATGACCACGAAAAGAAATCTCCTTAATCCTGAATTCACACTTGATAAACATCCCATATAAATCATGTCTTCTCAGAGTCTTCAGGATAATGCACAAATGATTCTCATGATCTTCATAGATTTTTGAGTATACCAATATATAATAAATTTATACCACTACAAAGTCATCAAGATATTCCATGAAAACTCTGTTCATTAGATCTATGAAAACATAGGGTGCATTAGTCGGCCCAAAAGGCATTACTGTAAACTTGTAATGCATGTACCTGGTTCAAAATGCTATATTCAGAATGTCTTCCTTCTTCACACACTACTGATGATATCCAGATCGTAGGTAAATCTTTGAAAAATATTGAGCTCCATGAAGATGGTCGAATAAATCATCAATGTGAGGTAGGGGAAACTTGTTCTTAATTGTTATAGCATTGATCTCCCTGTAGTTGATACATAACCTCATAGATCCATCATTATTCAAAATAAAAATAGAAGGGACTCCCCAGGGAGAAGAACTAGGGAGAATAAATCACTTATTACTCAAATCCTATAGATTTTTCTTTAGTTTCACTAAATCAACAGTGGTCATTCTATAAGGGGTCTTCGATATGGGCCTTGATTCAGGATTTAAATCAATGGAAAACTCAATTTCTTGTTCTGGAGGAAGTCCATGTAAATCTTTTGGAAACACATCAACATATTCTCACAATAGGTACATCCTCTATTTGAACATTCCTTTCCTCACCCATAGTCATTTCATTCTCTTCCTCCTCAATAATTGAATTTAGTTGAGCTATTGTGGGTGGATCTAGATAATAATTAGGTGGTGATGATTCTACTCTAAAGATAAGGTGTTCCTTATCATCAACATCAAAAAACGTAACCTCCTTATTCTTACAATAAATGTTTTCTTCATGGTCTGAAATCCAATCCATACCGATGATTATATCAAACTCAATCATATGTATAACGATGAGATCAGCAGATAAAGAACATTTATATGCTCTAATGGGAACAGATTAACAAAACATTGTTGCCATGATACTCCCCTTTGGAGTTTTAAATGAAAACTCCCTTGTTAAATCAAATTGAAAATATCTAATTTTCATGGCAAACTAGGAAGATATGAAATAATACGATCATCCAAAATCAAATAAAGAATTTTCTAACCTTGAGGAAACCATTAAATTACCTACCACTTCATCTTTCGGAGCTTCTACCTCTGCAGTATTGATAACATAATCTTGTCCTTTATCCCTTGGCCTTTTCTGAAGAATGTTTCCATGACGATTAGGACGTTCATTGGTATAATTTCCCATCTCCCTTCAATTGTAGCATTGAACATCAGTAGCTTCTTTTTTCCCCTTGCAATCACGAGCTTAGTGGAATTTTTCACCACACTAGTAAAAGACTCAAATTCCCTTCCAGAAAGTACCGAGGTGTTTCTTCCCACATTTACTGCAGGATTGATATTCAACTTTTCCCTTATTCCCCTAATTTCCATTTCCAGAGTGATCAACAGATCTCTTATTCTCTTGATTTTCTTTAAAGTCATAATACTTATAGAATTCTTTTTCTATCTTGATAGCACATGAGACAATATCTTCGTATGATGAGATGGATTGTGGGACTAATGCTCAATAGTGAAATGGTTTTAACCCATCAACGAAATAATCAATATTACTTATTGTCTTACGTATAGAATGTGCATCATGCCTTGATAACCTTGTAAAGTTAGACTCATACTTTGCAACATTATCATCCTCCTTTTGCCTCAGACTCAGAAATTGTGTTTCCATATCCACATGATGGTCATGAGGAAAGTATTTTTCTAATAAAATATCTTTAAACTCCATCCATTCCATATTTGATACTTCTTCATATCCCTTCATGTTTCAAATTAATGACCACTATTGATCAACATCTATAGTGAGGTGGTAAACTACCTTGAAATTTTTTTCCATCTCGCTACTCCCCATGGCGTGGAATATTTTTTCTATATCCATTGCTCAACTACTTGTGGATTTTTACCCACATTGAATGTTGGTGGTTGTTGCCTCATGAAGCGATCTAACATTGATAATCCACATTGTGAATTGAGGTTCTCCGTATGGATAACGTTGTTATTCATAACCTGAGTGAGTTATCCTATTATGGCGATAAGTTGATTAGCACCAGTTATATCACTAGCTCCACTATAAATACCTTGAGCAGGAGGGAAATCCCTACATGGAGTTCGTGCATTTATACAGTTTACATTCATTCCGTTAGGTGTCATTTCTAAACAATGTCATACACTAGATTAGTTTATGAATCTCAATACATAAATACAAACATGTAAAACACTTAACATAAATTGAATAGTTTATGGATATAATCCATAATCATAAAATGTTTTCTTTGAGGAAGTATATACTCCTAAACCCTTCATAATTTTTGGTAAAGAAAATGAGGATTATCATAAGCATTTCTCTTGGGAGTTTCGTAATGAAGAGTGCAGCAAGGCCCGTTGTCGTGCACCAGTTCCCATTCGAGTCCAGCTCAAAGCGGTGTTTTCAGGTTTTACCCCTAGGTACATCTGTGCTAGAGCCACCTCTACTGGCTCATATCCAGACAAAGATGTATATCTCGGAAAACTCACAAAATCTCTACAATACCAATATTCTAGTAAGTTCTTCAATACTAATCCTAAATGTATATCTTAGGGATATATGCTATAATCAGAGTTTATCTAAATATACCTTCCAATGATTGTACTAAACTACCAATGAGACCAACTATAACACCCCAACCCCAGTTACCCAATGTCGGTGCATTATTATATAATATTGGAATGATCACAAAAGATCATGTCTCGAAAGACCGATTAGTTTAGTAGCTTTGGAAACTCTCGATATATTCATAAGTCTTACATTACATAATAAAGTGAAAAAAACTACAACAACATCTTGTCTTCATATCCCCTAATACTGTCCCTGCAGGTCATTCATAAAATACCTTTTCACATCCTGTGAAAAATAAAACATTGAAATGGGTGAGCTCAGATGCTCAATAAGGATAACAATATAACAGAAACTTTCATAAATAAACATAAACATTTAATGCAATGTATAACTAAAACAAAAGCCTTTTAAACATGATCATCAACATAATATGGAAAATTTAAAATGAAATAATGAAATTTACTTATTCACATGGATATTCTACTAGTCGAATAATCACATACAATATCAATAACCACATTTATAATAATAGAATGCATAATTCCAGACTATCATAACCACATAATAAAGGCCTTATGCTAAGAATACATATAAGACTTTGTCAAGGCCTTGTTCCAAGACACTAGTTTGTCTAATGAGACCCACCGATGCATCATGGAGCTATAGAGGGCTCCACCCGTAAATTACTATGTCCAATGCATTCCTCGTATGAAAAGTTTTAAACATAACATAAACATTCGTATTGAAACTTGCATACGAAATGTCAACAATTTATCCATAAACCATGAATTGTATAAAAATAACACATCCACATTCAAACATATCAAAAAACCTTCAACACAATATAGAAGTTTTGTATCATAATAAATCAACTTCAAATAAACTTAAAATCCATCAAGGGATGTAGACATAGATGTAATCAAAACTATTTGAGAGAAATATCAATTTTTTTAAATCATTTAAAAGTAACATATTTATAAAAGGAAAAATTAAAATTGAAAATATTATTATAAGCTTGTAAGGGAATCTTCGATGATTTTATAATGGTGTAAAATAGTTTCACCTGCCGTATAAGTAAAAAAGACATTCTTACCTTAATTCTGTCAAAAACGTTAAGGTGACCTTGTTTGAAAAATGGTAGAATGATTCCTTAATAAATATCTTATTAAAGTAAAACACGGTTATAAATGACTTTAAACCATAGTCTATAAAATAGAAATAATGTTCTGAAATATATTTTTAGGAAACAAGGATGTGGATGATTAAGGGGTCCCAGTAGATAATTACATATAAACAACCTCAGATAATATAAAGATTGTTTAATAAAACCTTATATAGTATTTTTCTTGGTCGAGGGTATGTTATCCTCCTTCATAATAGTTAAATCACTGTTTAGAATTTTTATAATAATCCTATACATAAATATGATATCATATATGATCTTTTAATATTTCTCTGTTAATAATATTTTAGTATTAACGTGGTATCAGGTGATCACTTACTCGTTTTCTTTTATATGCTTTGTTACAAAAGACATGTTTTTTATCCATAGGTTGTATCTTATTTATATTCAGAATGATTTCAAGTCCTTAAACATTATTTTTAATCATCAAATAAAAATTAGTCTTGAATTGATATGACGGGGAATGAATCTCATCACGTTCGTGGAGACAGTAGTCCATACGTACGCACGAGCGACAATATCATACTTTTGATGTTAAAATAATATATAATTGGATGGTGTATCATATATTAAGAATAATTATCATGCTATATTTATTATTTACATGAATTACACATCATTATTATACCCATCCAAATAATAATGTATTGAATAACAATTACACCACAACGTTGAGACGGTAAGCCGTACGTACACACGTATGGTGACATATCATTCAAGGGATGGAAAGAATAATGAATATGGTTGTACCATATTTATAATAACATCATATTATATAGAACATACTAGAGATAATATTTTAGAATGGAAATAATAATGAATGAAGAAGTGGGAGAAGAAAGGAACTTGAAAGAGGGTGGTGAAAACATTCCCTCTTCTTCGGGTTATTCGTTTTGATTTGATCAAAAGGTATTCATACGATTGCATTATGATAAAAGTAACGCCTCTAGGTTAAAGTGAGGGAAGATAAGAGGATATTTGGGTAGGGTTTGGTCGATCCAAAAGTCTCTTAAGGAGTGAAATTGAGAGAAGGGGAGTGCTCTGTTATAAGAGGGGTGAGATGCACCTTAGGAAAAGCTAGAAATATTAATTTATAATAAATTCATATTCTGTTTATAATGGCTCCAAAGTGACTTATTACGAGGAAAAGGTGGGTATTGGTAGAAAAACACATAGATAATATGTTTTAGACATGTTTGGGTCACTA
Source organism: Viscum album (assembly GCA_963277665.1). Taxonomy (NCBI): domain Eukaryota; kingdom Viridiplantae; phylum Streptophyta; class Magnoliopsida; order Santalales; family Viscaceae; genus Viscum; species Viscum album. Next base: position 1,813,769,917 of record OY728140.1, on the reverse strand, counting down.
TATTAACATTATCTTTTAGTTTTAACTCTTATTTAATTAGTTTCTCATTTACCATGTCTCTCTGTATTTTTATATAATATGGTTAATAGACTTACTATAAACATCCAATATAACTCCAAGTGGTTCATTAATGATACACCTATCATTATAAAATCATATTGGACGATCCTTATATTTTTATTAATTAAATATCAATTAATAATATAATATTTGTTTTAAAAACTCTTTTAGGTCAATTTTGACACTATTTGGTATTTTGTTTTTGCCAAATTCATAATAGCATTATTACATCTAACCTAGTACATTTAATCAACTGTAACATGTCATAATAACCTATAAAATTTGTGTAAATCGTTAAAAGTCTCAAATTATATTTACATGGGTATTTATAATATCAATTATTTTAATATTTCACTAATAAGTAAATTACTGCATCATCATTGTTTCATAAATAAATTAAATTATTTAATGTCTAAAAATTATAACTAAAATATAATTATTTTTGAATTTTTTTATCTTTGTAATGAATATTTATAATCTAATTTATATTATGTATAACCCAATATTAAAAATGTTTTAGTTATTAAATATTGATTTTAACTCTTTTAACTCTTCTTTGAATTAAATAATAATAAATGTCCTAATATAATCCAAGTAGACCAAAGAGGTTCATATTTTATTCCTAAGGTTTTTTATGGTCTAATTATACTTTTCCAATAGAAATTGGACATGTGTTAACGTAATAATAATATCATTTTTACCATTAATTACCCTATTTACATTTAACCGTCGTAAATAAAAGTAAAAGGTTACTATTCACCAAAAATTATTTTTATCTTATTAAACCACATTTTACTCCTTGATATTAATCGTGTCTCTCGGATTTTCAAAATTCCACTCACAGAATTGGTAAAATTATGTTTTATTTGAATTTAAAAATTCTCCTAGGAGATGGGTAAAAGACAGTTAAATGTTCAATAAAATATTTATATATATAAAATTATTAGAAACTGACTCCAATAAATTACATTGAACTTATATAGGTATTATGTATCTATTTTTACCTAAAGTAAATTTACATAAAATAAATAATTATTTAAAAAAATTCGATTTTAAACTACGTCTCAGTGTTTTTCAGTATTCATCAAAAATTGAATGTTTTCAGAAAAATACCAAAATTTCACCCTAGGATAATTTCAATATTCTGAATCCAAAAATGAACTCCATTTTTATTGATAAAATTTATAAAATTTCAAAAAGTTGGTATTTCTATTCATAACGGCTAGTTTGACTGGTCACGTTGTGTTAGAATCTTGAAGTTTCATAGAATGCAAGTTATTGCATTATTCAAAGGTAAACGTACCATTGAAGCTTGGGGTGTTACATACATTTCTTCTACCAATTACTATCCAAAAAATATTATCTCCCCTACCTCATCCCAAAATTTTATAGATTGATTAAACATTTCATATATTTCATTAAAAGGTTCATCTATAGTCTTTAAGAAAAAATTGAATTATAACAAATAGTCAAGTTAAATATTTTGATTCCAAATTTGGTATAAATCAATTGAATGATCTTGATGTTTTTATTATAGAATATGTATCATTCACACTAATTTCCATCTATATTGTGGTGGAATTTTTTATGAAATTTATTTTAGTATCCAATTTTTTCAAAAGGAATTTCTGAAAATTATATGTAAATTTTTAATAATAACAAGATGTTAAAAATGGATATTTCATGTAATCGTATTATCACTTTAACAAAATTTAGAGAAAATTTATCAAACACTGTTATATGTAAAATTTTATGAAATGCATAAATATAATAAATTAATCAATAGTAACCCAAATCACGTTATTACCTTGAGAGGACCTTAGTAATATAACCATTAAATCCTCATATATATTCTACCATTTACACAATATAACATAAAAAGGATGATTACTTATATTTTGTAATTGTCATAATAATTTAACCTATTGAAAATTAAAACATAACTATTTAAATTCTAAAATATAATTCTTTAATTCTTCCCATCGATAACAGTCCTAAATTTTTTTTACATATTCATAGTAACAAAATAAAAAATAGAAATCTATTAGCTTACTTAAAAAAATTGTTATTTAAATAAGGATATAATAGGAATTTAGAAGATTTTAACACAACTCATAATAAACTCAAAAATTACAGACTAATTTCGGAAACTTTGTATCCTTAATGGTTCAACATTTTCTTGATATTTGTTTTCTTCCCTCCAATAATACATAATTCATTCTTTCAACGGTAACTACAAAATATATTAAATAAACAATAGGGGATAATTAATATATTTTTTTAATACTAACATTCAGGAAAACCAAAAACAAATTATCAACTAAAAAACATATTATAACTAATTATGCATTATCATTTTGACTCATTGAAACATAATATTTTTTATCACTTAAAAAAATCTTATCTACATCAATTTCAATTAATTGTAAGTGAATATATTTTTAAAATATTTATAACTAGTATATATATCACATTTGTCTCAATTTAAATAATGAATCCATGTTTTAAGAAAAAGAACTATAGTATCATATTCATAGTATTTTGTGGGGAAATTTATCTCATTATGATTTAAAAAATGTAAATCACATATAATTACCAGATCATTCTACACCCTAAAACAACCAATAAATATTAATGAACAATTATTTTATATGAACAATTCGACATTTAAATATAGTAGGGATAAAAATGTATTAATTAGAAGTATTATTTTTAGTTCCTATAATAATTCTAGAAACACATTTATCTATATGAATTTCAATCATTTTATATTCAATATAGTTTTTGGGATAGAATACTAATTAATTTTTTACATTAATCTCTATTGATATCCCAGAAATACATGAAAAATATAAATTAGAGTGACATTTTTATGTATTGTAAATTAATAAAAAAGAATAAAATGTAATGCTTCAAACTTTTCATATATTTTAGTTTCTAATATTTTTTAAAAATAATAATTATGTGTCTATTTTTGTTCTAGTATCCATTATAATAGAAATAATAAAACCAACAAACACATACAAATTCAGTTTTAAATAGTCCTGATAAAATTTATTGACAATATCCATGATTAAATTTGGTACATTAATGAAATCGTATGGTATAACCAAAAATTAAATTTTCTCATATAAATTGTGATACTCTGATATCAAAATATATTCTGCTTTACTTTAAATAAATGATAACAATACTATATATCAAAAATAAAAAATTACATAGATCCTTGTGGCTGATCATACACATAATTGATATGGGGAAAAGGATACACCTTCATAATAATGATGTTATTCAATTATTTATTATCAATTAAAAAACTCATTGAACCATATCTATTTTTAAAAAACAATACTTGAGCACACCATTGAACTGTTTTCAGATGAATTATTCCTTTATCAAGTGACTCATGTAACATAGTTTTTATTCCAAAAGATCTATTTGATCATGCCAATATGGGGGTTTTGAAATTTTATTAGAATTAAGAGCTATGTTAGTAGCATGGTTATCTTCCCATTCTGAAATGAAACAAGGAAAATAATCTATACATAAATCCGTATATTCATTAACTAATACAACATTAATAATTGGAATAGTTTCATTAATTTTAACAATTTTTTATTGGTAACATTACCTTCCATATTCAATCAATTTATCCTCATTATGATGTGTTATCAATGGTATGAATTCATTTTATATATCATTATAAGCCAGGAAATCTATTTTTACTTGAAAAATATTAATCGAATCCATAAAAATAAAAAAATAAAACTATATAATGGGAATTTTGATAGTATATAACTGAAAAATCATCTAAAATATAAAAAGTGGATGATTCATGTTTAATATTAATTATTTAATAACCCCATATAGTGTTTTCAACAATATTTTATTCATGATATTATATTCATATGTTACTTAAAATATGTAAGAAACTATCAAATGGAATGACATATATTTAAAAACTGAATCATTATAATTCAAATTAACAATTAATGTACACATAAACACTTCATTATAATATCTAACATCAACCAAAATGGAAAAAAGTATTATTCAAAAAAAATTATTTTGATGTTGTTGATTTCCACCATATGAAACAAAAACTAGACCCACAATATAATTAATCCCTATATTATTTTCAATAAAAACATATCACTAATGGGAGATTAATTTTTATTCAATTAATTAATTGATTAAGAGTCATTCCTAGGTTGAAAAAAACCATGTGATTGAAAACACATAATAAGTAACATTTTCCAGATCCTATTAAACATTCCCAAATTTGTTTTTTAAAACACAAGGTATATTTTGTGGTATTGCATATAGATTTAATTTTTGATTACTTCTTCATTTGATTACAGAATTTCCTTTCTATACTCTGGTCTTATTAGGTCACATAAAAGTAATAAATATCCCTCTCAATATTCTGTAATAAATGAACAAAATTCATGTAGAATTAAATTTTAATGATTCTAATTACAATGATTTAGATGGTTTCAATCCTGTGTCAAATATATTATTGTTACTATCATGTACATAAATACAATATAGTATATACCAACCCATTAATATAATCCTTTTTTATATATAACTGGTGAATCCTTACCCTTTTTCCACATATTAATGAATTATTTCTCTATTTTTAGTGTAATGAAACATTGGAAATATTTCACCAAATAAAATAATCATAAATGTATTTCATTCCATTGAATTAAGCCTATCTATCTCTATTATTTCCAACCAATGTACACCATCAATCATCATTAAAATTAAAACTAAAAAGGAATATGTTCCTTTTCACATTATGGGAATCACATTACAAAGAATATATTTTCAATATAATTTATCCACAATTTCAACTAAAACTATATTATAGGTTACATAGAAATCTAGATGGGTTTTTTCATAAAATTATAAACTACTAAAATATTCTTCCATGGTAAATATAAATTATATTTATTTTGTATCCCACAAAAATTTATAACATCATTAATCTAATTTATTAGACATATGTAATATTTGGTTTGAATTCAAAAAATTCGTAGCTACATATTTGGACAAATATTTTAATCATGGATCCTTCAAAAATCAACTTCCCTATTTTCACTATAGAAAATAATTAGTAATGAGAATATATTAAATTAATAACCAATTTAATCTTAAAATGTAATAGAATTTAATCTTATCAATATGGTAGAACCACTTAGTTTTATTAAATTAACAATATCATAATATATAATATTCTGAAAACTATCTCTATAATATTCACTATTTAGATACAATATTAAAAAAATTCATAATCTAGTGTATTTAAACCTGAATGGAAATTATTTCCATCCTACATACCATTTAGGATTGTTGATTTAGGTAATTAAGCAAACAAATTGCATAAGAAACCTATACATTAATATTTAATCAAATCCACTCTATAGAAATTTCTTCCACAATATGAATTATTTAATAGAAATCTTGTATTATTATTATAAAAAATAAAATTTTAATTTTACATGAATTATTAATTTTTACAAAATCATTCATAAACACTATAATATTTATTTAAAAACTATGGATGAGAAAAAAATTTAAGAGTAAGTGATAATCATGTCAAAAACATTATTATATTCATAAACATGAAAAAACATAAAATTATTTTACATTTATAATTTTCCTTTTATAGCATATAATAAGTCATATCGATTTGAAATCACACTTATTTCACTAATAATTCCATTAAAAACCATTCAATTAATAAATAAACCAATTTTTCATATTAGAGTATTATATTTATAACACATATTAAATAATTATGATATAAATGGATCCTAGTAGAAAATTTAATAGAATGGACCACTTGGAAAATTAATTTGCGATAATATGGTGGTAGGTGTGTCTATGTGAATCTTATGAAGATTGAGATGGTGGAGTTCACTAGAGAGGCCAGCTAAGAATGAGCCACGTGGTGTAGATCCTGGGGATGAGGCCCAAATGTGGTCATTTTGGTGTTAGTCAACTCACTTGTGGCATATGGTTAAAAGGAGGATGTCTCTGAACTTCTTATGAAATTGAAATTGATTCATTATTGAGTTCCCAAATAAGATATAGCCTTTTCAATGCATTGGATCCATTGTCTGGTGTCACCTCTAACACCATGATCAGTTTCTATAATTTTTTTCAGATTTAAGGCAAATGAAGAATCATTGATCTCAGAGTCAGATTGATCAAAAGGGTTGTGACATGGTGTGGGGTGTTTTTCCATAGTTCAATCATTTTTTAAACATACTGTGGAAATATAATAGGGGCTTTATAGTGGTCATTTTAAATCATGATGGATATAAATTCTAAAGCTCTACCATATATAAACCTTTCATTTATCCACTCATTCCCACATTTTTCGGAGATCCATGTATATACAAAGGTTGATTCTCATACACCTTGAAATGGATTTTTACAATGAATTTAATGAATTAATACTTGGTGTTTTTTGAGATCAATTATTCATTTGTCTTGTATTTCATCATTTTATCAGGAACCCTTCATTCAAGAGAGATATTAGGTTATTGGTGTTTTTAAAATGGGGAATGATGTGGTAGTTTTATTTTAGTTAACAATGTGTATTTAATACAAGTATTTATTGGTAATGGAATTTATATTGTTTCTACAATGCATAATAGATTATATAGATTCATTATAGGTAAAAATCCTTCATTTTAATTATAGTTGAATCATATAGGTGGAGTTATTGTCTTCTCTATATTTGGGAAGATATTTTTTCACCAAAATAATAAAAAATAACGAAAGAGGTAACATTAATTGATGTTGAATGGGATGGAGAATTCTGTTTTAAGGATTTGATATTATTATTGATATTTGGATTGAATAGGCTAAATGTCCCAGTCGAAATTGTGTCTATTGTGGGATTTACTTTTTCTAATATTATATGTGATGTAGAACCTTACATATTGTTACTATTTAATTAAAATATAATTAATTATATAATAAATTGTATATAATTATTGAAATGGATTCCTACGAGATTCATGGTTGGGTGTTACGAAATGTAAAATAACAAATTGTAATTGATTAAATGTCTAGAGAAGATTTGAAAAATGTTAATTATTATTTTGTGAAATACATTATTAAATAATATTATGATATCTGTCAGAAGCAATTTGGTGTTCCCATGTTGTTTGGTAGTGATGTTTAGTTTTATGTGGGTGGATATGTGATGTCTTATGTGGACATGTTATAGTGATGTTTTTATATAATATTAGTTGTGATTTGTTTGAGGTAAGTATGAAGTTTATGTGGCTATAAATAGTGGGGATTTTGTGAAGGTTTTATTGATGGGAATATTATTTCATTTGTTTCTGTTGTGATGTGATGTTTTATTTTTATAGGTAGTGATGGAATTTATAGAAAATAAATTTTTAATGGAATATGATATGTTGGTTAATGGGTTGAGTGGATAATAATTAAATTAAAATTTGATGTATATCCTAAATTATGTTTCCTTTATTTGAAAAAAATTTATAAATACTGAAATTAATGGGATGTATAACAGAATAGACTGGTAATGTAAAATCAATAAATTGATTTATGTTAAAAATAAGACAAAATTTTAAATATGAACTATGACATGTTGCGTGGTTTTGTGTATTTCATGGTGGAAATGAATGTGTAATTTTTTTTCTTGTGTTTACGTGGTGATCATTTGTGTTAGTTTTTTCTTTTTTAAATCCACGTGTTGTTCTAGTGTATATCCATATATATTCCTTGTATGTTTATCATGTTTTTATTTACTCACCGACCCATGTAAGAATCATTGGTATAACCAAAATATAATATATATGTGTCTTCCCAAACATCTTGGGGGTGAGGATGGATTGTTCGATTCCCACACATTATCACTCTCTCTTCTTGGAAACTATTACATGCATTAGCTTTAATGGTCAAAAGTAAAAAGTGCACCATAGTGAGGATTTATCATGTGATGAAATTTATAATGGTAGGGGTCATGCATGGTGGCATAATGTAATGGATTTTATTTTCTTCATTTTAATGCATCCACACTACTCTAGTAACTGTTGTGGATGAGTTGTTGTGGGCCTTGTGTCATCATGTGAGATTTGATGTGACGTCCCATGTTTCTTCGGGCAAGATGTGATGTGGTGTACAAGGTGACTTTAGGTGATATTTGATGTGATTGCAAGTTTCACATGAGTTATTTTATTGTGAATGGTTTCATTGTTTAATGAGCATTTTTTAGGATGTTCATGCTATGCTATCTTTTGTAGAATCATTTCTTTCTAATATTAGACCATTGGTTCATTAGTAATCTATTTTGACATGTTCATGAGAGAGGTTTGTTACCCAACATAGTATAATTATATTCTCTCTCTATATATATATATAATACATCTTGGTATCTTGGTTGAATTTTTAGATAGTGAAAGAAATTATGAGGTGTTATATTTGGGAATTTATTGTGTTTTTTCCTTTTCGTTCATTTTGGGTATTTATTTAGATACTTTTATATGTATATTTTTTATCATACATGAAATTTGTGAGGATTTGTTTCTCAATTTTATATTATTTAGTTCATTGTACAAATTATTATTTATCATATACCATGGTTGAATTATTATATTTTTTAATTCCTCACATTGGTGATATTTCTATAAACATAGTTCTTGTCAACATCATAGGGACTAATAGAGGTGTGTATCAAGTATAATTATCTAAAATCAATTATTATCAGTCTATGAGGGGTAATTTGGAGCCATGGTCATGAAAAATTATTATCAATGGTATTTTTTGAGGGATATAATGGAGTTCAAAGTGAGTCAATATGATGATTTATTATGTTCGTAGGGTTTATCTATCATTATATAACAATTCATGAAATATATAAGTGATATTCAACTTAGAAACATGATTTTTGGTCCCCCATGATAAAAATTAATTTAATACTACCGAACATGGACTCATATAGGATAGTGTCACAGGATATGTATATGGGTAATGATTCTCTTTTTTTGAGTTGTGTGGTTTTGGTTTTGGGAAGAAATAATTATTTATGTAAAAAACAATATCTTAAAGGATTGTAAATTATAGTAACCATTTCCATGATGTATATTGGTCAAAGCCCACATGTGGTTCCTTTAGTGTAGGTTTAGCAGATGGACCTTGATTATCTGCATGCAAGGGACTTGGTAGGGGATAATGAGGTATGGCATCAAGATTTTTAGGATTTTCAGTAGTATAATTTTTGGATTTATGAGGGGAATCTATTCAAATTTGGGGATTGAAGTATGGTTGGAGGATGTTTAGATATCCATTATTTTAATATATTCTCTAGTAAATTATTAGGTCCCATTGGTAGTTAATCATATGAAAGAATTTTTTTTATCAGTCTTGGACATTGTACCTTGGTGAGAATAAGGAGGCAAATATTTTCCCCGAGAAGACTTTAAAATAGTGTTACAAGTGAATTTGAACTCTTCATTTATAAATGTAGTGAACATGATAGAGTTTCATTGTCTTTAGAAAATGAGTAAATCTACGAATTATCATGGAATTATGTTTGAGGATTTACTACATTTTATCCTAGATAATTTTCTAGATGAATATTTCGAGAGAACCCATATAAGGTGGAACATCGCCCATCTATCCAACATATATTTTCTCCCATTATGATTCCAATGTATATCTAGGTTTATAAGAACTGATATGTAATCGACTGCATTAACTCATTAGAAGTTTTACCATTATAGGGATACAAGTATTGTTTTATAAATCATAGTTTTCACTCTAGGGCACTACATTATTATTTTCATTTTACAGGATTGGTCGTATGATGCTATGTATATAAAACCTATTGTTGAATCATGTGTCAATCAAGAATATATAACAATGTCTAGGGGAAATTATTTTTATCTAGTATAATGAATATATTTTATTATCAAATATTGACCATTAGTATGAATTTCACTTGATTATAATGAGGGTGGATAATGTTATGAAGACTGAATTCAGGTGTTGGTATTGGAACATTGTTTTTTTGGTATGTTTTCCTATTTCAAGAATGATCAACCTATGTTCTAGGGGATAAAAAAGTCTTTATTTTAGGAATTAATGGACCCTTTTATAATTATGTTCATTAATAAAATATTTATAGATTTGATGTTTTAAGAAGAGGATTTTGACCAACTCAAATAATTTATAGAGGTTATAATACCCCACATATATGTAGAGTGTTCTATATGTGAATGTTTTGGACATGAGAGGAGAAATTCAATTGGAATTTAGTGTCTTAAATGGGTATGGATGTGGACCCATTGAAGGAAGGAATAGTTGTTTCATGTTTATAGCCAATGAATGTGGATGAGATTTGTAGATTTGTTGGTGTTGTGACCTATTATTAGATAATTGTATCCAACATCTCATAGATTGTATACTCACTGATTTTTTGACTAGGAAAGACTATGATTTCATCTAGATTGATCATCTAAAAGGCTCATTCGAATACATCAAGGATTATATTGATTAGGTTGGCGATCCATCTTCCAAAGTTTGGGAGAAATTTTAATTGTTCTATATTTATTCCCATATGTTCTTGGGATACCTCTGGATGTATCTTAATCTAGTGATCTCTTATGGGTCTATGTAGTTATATCACCACATGGGTAACTATGTCAACCATGATCATGATTTAACATTAGCTGTGTTTTGACTAATGTTATGTATTAATTAATTCATTTGTGTGTTGTTTACAGCCTTCACCAATTAAATTTTATTTAGATTTAACATATAATATTGTTATATAAATCTATTGAGATTGAAGAGCATGTATTTTTTTAAAATTTATGATCTAAATTTCACTAACAATACATGAATGGGGATTTTTATGGACTATGTTTCGAGATGGATGATGTGGAAGGTTGTTATTCGGATATCCATAGATAAAAGGAGATAAATTGAGGTTTTGGAATACATAGACTATGATATTGGGGTGATTAATGGTGAAGGATTCCTAAATTATATGATTGTGTAGCCTTCTCTAATATAGATGGTGATGGAGTCCCAAGGGAGGGACTCAGAGGTAGAGGTTACACGTGATCGTGTTATCTATGGTGATACATTTTGGGGACATATGCATTACCCAAGGAGGTTGTTTGTTTATATTGTAATGCATATGGGACACCTTTTCAGGTTTCATATCTCACCATTTGTGGCACAATAAGGGGTATCTAATATGTGTACTATTCTGAGGGTATATTTCTTAATTTTTGGGATTAAACAGGTAGTTGAATATTTTATACCTAAATGTATGTATTTCTAGTAGTTAACAACATAATTACTTGTTTTTTGATATTTTTGGAAGCCTAATGATTTTCCCATATTGAAAAGAGAAAACATCATGATGGAATTCATCATAGGGTTACCATGAGCATTGGTATGATTCGATTCTTTCTAGATAATTGAGTATCATTCAATGAAATCAGCCCAAATACTAGTGATCAATAAGACAAAAGTCACAAGTTTTAGAGTGAGTATGTATATGTGTGATGGGTTTTTTTCAAATAGATATAATGTACATTTTATCTTATTAGGATGCATGTCATAACTCATGGGTATGTATGGGATTTATGAATTGTGTTTTCACATAGTTATACCTAATTACTTATTTATATACTCAATAAACCTGGCACACATAACAGACTATAATGTTGCTGAAGGATTTATTATGGAAATATGTCTTAGAGTTTGGAGGATCGTGTAAATAATAATATCCTTCACTTAAATTTTCATATAAAAAACATTCACTAATCCATCATCATGGACACATTTAAGGCATTTTGTTGTAGGGGTTTTCATTATATGTTATAATACATAATGGTTTGATTGTAGTCAATTATTGGACCAAATGTGGTGTATATAATGATAGATAATGATCTATTAGTTAATGAGAAGAAGAATGTGTCACAAATACAGAAGAATGCATATTTTAATCACAGGTGGAAGACCTTGCAGTTCATGTTAGGGGAAAAAATGTTATTTAAAGGTACCACCAAACTTGTGAATGGTATGTTTATAAAGGGAGGTAATATCATTCCCCTGTTTGGTGGGCCTTTTGAAGTGTATTGGAATTATATTCTTATTGTTTAACAGTTTAAATTCCTATAGTAATTAGACCATATTCACAATGAGTTTCATGTATGTAATATTTTACAATATCATCAGGATGACAATGATATTATAAATAATGGAGCATTTGATATTGAGGATGATGTGTTTTTTTGGAGTGGTCAACAGAGATCAATGATCATCGGTATAGGATGTTGTGTGGGAGGACCATTATATTTGATATTTCATTATTAGTTAATGGTGGGATTTAAGATAGTGCATTCAACTGAGAGATTTAGATTATTAACTTAATAGAGGAACTTTTTTTGAACATTCCTTTTATCCATATTTTCGGTCTTGATAATGTGTTATATGAATAATTCTCATTTATGTGACATGATTATTCTTGTCGATGTTATATGTGATAAATATTCCAACAAATGATAAAGGTAAATCATAATATCTAATAAATATGTTTTATTTAATGAGATATTTAACACATTGTGGGTGAGAGAGTTCAACCCAATGTAGATAATATCTTGGGAAGTTAGTGATAATCACATGATTATTTTATTTGGGACTTGTAGTGTTATAATATCGATAATATTATCTTCTGATTTCTAGGGATGATTTGGTGGTGCATATGGTGGTGTGAATAGAGAGGTGGTTAGTGGTTGTTTTAATTTTTTTTTGTATACAGTCATTAAGGATGTTTATTAATATCTTTTTTTGGGGATTAGTGTATATGGTTTTTTTGGTTTTGGGGGCGGTTTTTTTGTAACATGATATTTGAGAGTTACCTAATGGGATGGATATTTAAACATCCTATCCATTTTTTGGGATGGAATTTAATATTGATATAATTAAATCGTTTAGGGGTTTATGGTGAAATAATAAATAAATTATGACATATTACATTGAAAGAATATGGTGGAAGATGTTTTTGGGGGAGTCCTTATTAGTTGGAGAGGGAGGAACTAACTAGAGAGTCTAACTGAGAATAAGACATATGGCGTGGATCCTGAGGATGAGATGATAATGTATCCATTCACATTTTGGGTAATTCAATAATAGAGTAGAGTCTTTAAGGAAATCATATTACCATTTATACTATAGTTGTATCCAGAGCATGGTAGAGTACCTAACTTTTTCATAGCCTATTCGTTGTTTTTAGTATAATACGTAATGTCTTCTAATAGGTTTTTCTATTTCAAAATGAATTCATAATCTATGAATAAATTATATTCATGTACCTCAATGATAGTATGACCATCAGGTCTTCAGTATGGCGAGGATGATATTTCATTAGTCCCATCGGTTCACAGAGAAAATATGTTGTGGTATTAGGGGTAACACCATCGTAAGATGTTTACATGATTCATAAAATTTATACCACCTAAAACCCTTATATCCTACCTACTATTATCTCATTTCATATATTAACAATTTATATCCCTAAGAGTGAAATTTTCCCCCATTCCTTGGAATTCACACATGACCCTGTCAAAACAATCCACAGTTGTTTCAATGTGTTCTTTTCATGAATTTTGTATTTTTACACTATTTTATTAGTTTAGAGGATTCATTCAAGATATATTTTTTTAGCGGGATTTGATTTTATAATGAATTTATTATTGTTTTATAGGTTGTTAATGTGTTATTCATACTTTGATATCTTTTTGGTGGAATTGTTCTTGTTTCAACCTTCCACAACAATCAGAATGCTTTTTTGAGTTGGGGATTAATCATTTTATGTATAGTGGTATCATGTTAGAGTGGTTATAATATATTTTATCATTTGAAAATTATTCATCAATGACCTAGTAAGGATAATAAAAATTTTACAAGAAATTTCACTGGAGTTATTTTCAATCACATATTTTATCATCATTTCTATTATAATTGATTAATTGATTTAATGGGACAAATGTGCTATAGAAAAAATTGGATTTGGGGGCCATGATTTTACATAAGTAACATGTTCTGTGGAAAATGTTATATTATGAACATTTTAATGTCTTTATGTATAATTTTATAATCATTTATATATAGATAATGATGTGGGTTATATGGGAGTATCTAGGTTTGTTATGAATTCCTCAAAAAATGTAAGTGGAATTGATTAAATTCCACCATGATAATCTAAAAAATGTTATATTTTTTTATATGAAATGATATTTGATGTGTATTTGGGATTTGTGATATATTTTTGATGAATCCATGTTGTGGGGTTATACAATGTAGTGTTTCTATTAGGTGGTTATGTCAGGATTTGTGTGGTTATTTATTGGGAACATTTTTTTAGAAAATATATTATTATAGGGATTAGTTAAGTAAAAACTGGATGTAGTTTTGAATGGGTGTTATATGGGCCTAGTTGGATTGATGGGAATAATGGGTTATTTTAAGTGTTGATTAGATATTCTTTTTTCATGTTGTAAAAGATTTTAATAATACTAATTTAAAATAGATTGGCTTAGTTGGGTAATGGGTTTTGTGTCCAATTGATTAATTATTAATGGGAGTATATAAAAATTATTACTTTATGTGTATAATGAACATGGAATATAAAATGAGGTTTTTGGGCTATTTTCTGATGTGGTCCATTTATTTGAGGTAGTGAATGTAAGCTTTTTGTGAGGTTGGTTTGTGATGTTGTGATTTTTGATAATTATTTAATGTGACAATATCGTTTTGGATAGATGATGTTATATAAATATAAATATATATATAATTTATATTCCTTTTGATTTTTTATATGCATTGTACTCATGATAAGAACCATGTGCCAACAACCATATATTTAGGAACTATTTTCACAACATCCCACTACTGATGAGGTATAGTTTTTTGGCCTTTTTTTCATCTATCCAATCTAGGTGATTATAAAATTCATGGGAATTGATAAATATAAGTAAAAACTTTCATTTCTAGTATTCTTGATGATGGGATGTTATATCTTATGGTGGGGGTTCATGCATCGTAGGAGGAGGGTTCAAGGTTATTTTACTTCATGTTCATGACACCCTACAACTCTGGTTACAGATGTTGATAAGATGTGATGTTATGGACTAAGTGTCACCATGTGAGATGTGATGTGATGGAATATGTTTCTATTCAAGAGATGTGATGTGATTGACCAAGAGTCTTCAGGTTATATGGTATGTGATCGTTTGTTTCACAAGGAGTTTCTGGATTGATTTGATGTTCAGAAAATATAGGGAGCTCTAGGACATGAGATGTTGGGGTTAGAGAGAGGAATATCTGGGGGAATGTGTTGAGGGGAACCCATTATTGGTATGGTTATTTTTTACTTATACTAGGAGATGTTATTTGGTGAGTGTGAAATATTTTGTATGGGATTGGCTAGTTTACCTATTTAGTTTTTATGTTCTATTATATTATCACTGGTGAATTATTTTTCTCTTTTGACATGTACATCATAGAATTTGGTTAGAACACATAGAATACACATATGATATCCCCATGTATATATAATAATAAATTTTGTTTCTAGGAGTACATTGAGAACATTTGTATAAATTTCAATATTGAAACATTATTATGATGCTTTGTTGCGACCTTATCAATTCTTTTTTGGAGACATTTATATTTATTGGTATACAGACACATTCATTGTCTTATGGTTTTAAGGGACGTTTTTAATATAACATGGTGATTATTGTTATATGTTTTCCAATCTCTTGATCATAACACTATAGAGGGTAATTCTGCTCATTTGTGGGATTTTTATACATTCGGTTCATGTCACCAACACATAGCCAATGTGAGGATTGAATAATGGGTAATTTTGACAATTCATGAACTATTAATCCATGTGTGATACCTATAGATTGAAGGTATCAGAAAAATATCTATAGGTGAAACCATCCTATATCACCCCCTCATTCATACAAGTAATGAAACAGATAATTACCCATTACAATATTGAGTTATATACGACTGGCCCATCAAATAAGTCGTATCACGATGACACTTCGTAAAAGCTTTGTCGAGTTCACAATTCATATAATTTGTATCTCTCTCACTCACAATCATATATAATTATCAATTATATTAACATGAAAAATTCATTATAATAATTGTTAATTACATCATAAATATCATTAAATAAACATTCGATCTCATATAAAAAAACTTTTTGATATAAAAAAACATTTTACTTAAAAAACTCATTTTATATTACAATATACAAATAATTAAGTAAATATTTGTATTTCTATTAAGAAAAAAAATCAAATTTTCAATTTTATACACACATGAAATAATTGTTTTATTGGTTTAAAATGTACTTGACGACATTCATGTTAAACTAAATCATTATTTTTTCATTATACAAATAAATTAAAATTGTTCTATATAAAAAACATAAAAATATTTCTTTTTGAATTTTTTTATAAAATTAAAATGTGAAATAATATTTAATTTATTATCCATTTCAGTCGAGATAAATATATAAAATTTAATTTTATCAGAATAGAAATGGAAGGAAAAGACATAGAAAAAATCCTAAAAAATTTTAATACGTGGTTTTATAGTAACGTTTCCAACACTATATTGAATATTTATTCCTATAATAAAATTATAGAAATAAGATATTAATTGATTAGTAATTATAATACAAAATATTCAAAAATAACTATTATAAACAACAGCGGATATATCATGCGATAAAAATACCATTTGTCTCATCGAATGTGAATTATGTATAGAAATTACATACCTCAAGCCAGACTAGTCATCTATATTCATTTTATTATTTAATAATAATCACATGATCATTATTTCCATCCATAATAACTATTTTCATGTATAATATTCCTTAAATTTATTTATTATCTTTTTATATTTTTTACATAGTTAATTAAGATCACATTAAATTTTTTCACAATATCCTGCTCATATGTCCTAATTATCTTATGTAGTATGAATATGGTAATATAGATAATTTTTATATAAATTATAGAATATAAATCTGGATATATATAATTTTTATACCTTATTAATAATTCTAATTCCATCCATTTAAAGGGTCTTTGACTAATTAATTACAGTACATTCAGGGAGATGATCAGTCATATGTAAGAATGAGTTATATTTCAATATTTCAATGGATGCGATGGAATGAATATGAGTATCTTTTAACTATAGAAAACGATAATTTGAACATATATATCATATTTTTTTTATCAAACAATATATATAATACATGATTACATGTGATGTAAAAAAAAATATTCACGAGGATGTAGTCTGTATGTACAAAAGAGCGATGATTAAATTTTTCATTGAACAGTAAAAGAAGAAATAGAATATTTTATACAAATTATTGAATGAAAATTTTAAAATATTTATCACATTGTTTTTTATTTTTTATTCATTTTTATGATCATCAATATTTTATAGCGATCAATAATGAAATACATCGTATCACGAGTCGATAGTTCGTACATACTCATGAGTGATGTTATTATTTTTAATAGACGGTTAAATAAAAAAGTATTATAAATTAATAAAAATAGCATTCAAGAATATGTAATATGATGATTATTTTATTTATGATTAATAAAAGGAGGTTTTAATGAGTTTAAAGATTAAATAAATGGAACATTATTTGTTAATAACGACACACCTTCTTTCGAAACCTATATAGGTTTATCTATAAATATGTCATTGGATTGTATTCTGATATAACCCAAACCTCTAATATTTTGTATGCGATGAAATAAAGATATTATTGTAGCTATCGGCTGATAAAAAGGGCTCATAATGAGTGGATTCATGTATAGAGTGGATGTGCTACTATAATTAAGATAAAGGACACACATGGTAGTTATCAAATGATTTTATATTATTAAGTAATTTTCAAAAAGTTTTCTACCATAAAAAGATCAATTTTTAGAAAAAAGGGCTTGGTGTAGAAAAAATTCACCAAATATGATTTGGTTTTTAATTTGTTTCCTTATCACATAGTTTTATTCTATGATAATTTGAGTTTCCATTTTACCAAGGTGAGACATATTTTAAGGATGATACTATTCATAAGGAAAAATTAAATTGATGTAATTTCTGAATTTAGATATTCTGATTTCTTATATTGAACAAATATTTCTTGAATCAAACTCTATAAATTTTACAACAAATTTTAATATAAAAATAAATAACCATATGAATGTTTTTTTGGAAATTTTCTTTTAATGTATAAAATTAATATTTTTAAAATATAATGAATAATACTAATAAGAAATGTATAAATTGAATTAATTATATTAAAAAATAAAATAATGGTAATTTTATTCAATCCCAAATAAAAATGGTTCTATAAAAATACATGAAAATGTATGAAAATTTTCATATATTTTCGATATATTGCGTTATTCACCAAAAAACTAAATTTTTATAAAATTACATACAATTCATCCTAATATATTTTCAATATTTTCATTTCCAAAATATTATACATTTTTTAAAATTATATTCAATGAAATTAATAATATTATATTTTAATTATAAAATCAAATTGATGAAAAAAATATTTATTAAGAAAAAAATTCTTTTCATTTTGATTGTAAAATTAAATAATATTCTCATCATAAACACATCTATTAAAATAATATTCATTAATAATTATATTGAATGTAGTTGATTTCCTTGTATCATTACATGTTTGCATACATGAAACAATATAGCATAATGAATGGAGACTAGAGTTATCCATATCCTTGTGTTGTTACTTACACTTTAGAGTATGAAATATTTCAATGTGGTATATTATTTTTTTAAATGATTTTTTTAAAAAAATTAATGAAACATAATATAATAATTTGGTAGGTTTTGAAAAACATATTTGTAATGTTATAAAACTATAAATCAGTGATTGAAAATTTTGTTTCCAAAGTTTTATAAAACTAGTGCAATAAATTATAAAATTCAATTTCCTAACAAGTAACTAGTTTTGAAAATAAATTTCCATCAATAACAGAAACACACACACAAACACCCCCCCCCACACACACACATATATATATATATATGATACTGATACATCCTTGGTTATTTAATACACCGTTAAAAAGAAATAATGGGTAATTACATAAACATGTCAGATGGAATTAATGTTTGAGATAAATAGTCCTTTTTCATTGAATATCATTTAATTCACTCTCCCTAGAAACCATGTAATTTTAATTTAACATCGAAAATAATTATTAACTGATAATTCAGGATAGGATATCTCAAATCAGTAGTATATATAACTCATTAATGAAATTCTCTACACAATTCCAAACAAGTTCCAATAAGAGGAATTTAATATAGAAACCCTTGCATAGTTATAGAGTTATCCATTATATCCACCTAATATCTTATATAATAAAATTTATTTTTTTAGATAACATCATAGGAACATAAATAATATATATTTAATAAAACATTACGTTTTATTTTCATATTATATTATTTCTTATATAGTTATTTTTTATGTTTCTATGAAAATTTAAGTAACATAAATATATATTATTTATTTTAGTTATAAAAGATGACATTTTATTAAGAATTTAAAAATTTTATGAAAAAAAGATATAATTAAAATCCAATATTTAATTTATTATTAAATTATAATAGTTATATTATTTCTATTATATATGATTTCCATGATAGTGTTTTTTTAAATTATTCATGTTACTGGTAAAATAAAACCAAAAAATACATTCTATTACATAATTGGTTACTTTTGATAAGGATGTTTATAAGATCATTAAATTTTATGAATAAAAATATGATATATATTATTTTTGATTGCTAATAAAATTTCATGAATCCTATATAATGAATGAAACCCAATAAAAAACAAAATATAGCTATTTACAGAGGCGATAATTCTGACAACACATTGTTTTTGTTAATTTATTATTATATGATGAATAAAAGGAATATATAAAATTCCATACATTAATATGAAAAAATAGTTTCTTAATGAAAATAATAGGTTTTTTATATAACTATGGTAATTTTTTTGGAATAGCTCTTTTATGAATTATATTTTATGAATTATATAAAACCCACTATGAGACACTAAATATTCCATTGAAAATAACTCCGAAAAATTAACGATTAAAAAAACTAATTTATAACTTAAGATTATTAAATTTTTATATTCTTATATGTGGATAAATATTTAGGATTATAAATAATTAATTAGATATAAATAGTGTGGAATTAATTGGTGAATGATTTGACGTTTATATGTGGAGAAAATGACACATTTGGGAACATCCATTATTATTCAATCATATAATTACACTAGTGTGGGATGAAAGACACAATTATATATTGATATATTTTTTCATATATTGGGATTAAAAATCTTCAAAAATATATTTATAATCATTTTTAATCATGTTTGATGTCATTTTTTCTTAGTTTTTGTATTTTAAATTTTTTTACCCTACAACCTATATTTTAACTAATATAATTGAATAACGATAATATACAAAAAAACCCTAAAACCTATTTCTTGATCTCGAAACCTAAATGTATTATAACATTAATTTATCTCAAATTCTATAAAAGGTAATGTTATCTTCATCAGTAAAACATTTTTTATATAAGAATACAATTCTAGTAAAAAAATTGTGTTATAAGTTATTTATCATTAATATGGTTTTGAATTATTTTTCATTTATTTTCTTAATATATAAATATATATCTGTATAATACTAATTTCATTATAATAATATAAAAGGTATTACTTTTGTTTTTTATTGTTACATCATATAATATTAATTAAAAAATTCTTTTAAAATACAAGTTCTTCCACTATCATGGTCATTTAAATTGTTTTAATAATAATTTTATTAATCAAGAAGTTTAAGTTCATATTATTTCATAAAATGATCCAATTTTATGTAATATAAAAATTCCATTTTATTATTTTTTAATCTTTTTATGAATCATTTTTTTAAATCAATGGAAAAAATGTTAATATAATTAAATTTTATATCTTTTTATAGAAATATATTCATGGATTTTCAAAAAATTAATATTAAATTAGTTATTTTTCTTATATATAAATAACTTTTTATAATTATTTTTCAATTTTATAAATATTTTAATGTAATGATAAATCTATAAATTGATAAATTTTAGCATTATTTGTATCTTTTTATTATTCCACTAAAATAAATGAATTCTGAAAGAAAAATTCTTCAGTTCATATTTATAATAAAAATAAATGATTATTCTGAAAATGCTATATTCAATTTATAAAATTTAAAATTTAATCATTTGAATAAAATAATAATATTTGATAAAATCCATTTTTATTGAAAACAAATATTCATAAATATTATTTATCAATAATATTCTTTCATATCATTTAACAACAAAATTTCATTTACCAATTATTAATATTAACCATTTTTATCAGCATTAATCAATAATTCATATAATAGATATTCATATCACATAAAAATATAATTTTCGGAAATGTATATTTCATAACAACAAAATCCCTTAATAGTCATTTCACCTAAATTAATTTAATTTCATTCTTATAAAAATTATATATTATTTTATTCTCACATATACTACTTAATAAGTTTAATCTTATTCATATTATATAATGATTTGACTATCTTTTAAAGTCCATACATTAATAATTATATATTACAAAAACATATCATTATATTTTACGTTTGGTGTAGTGTGTGGAGAATGATATCCATGATATCTGGAACATGGGAAGGATGTTACATATTAATATTGTTTTATTTTACATTATACTACATAAATATATTTTTACCTTATAATGTTACTGAAAAGATATGAATAATTTTTATATGGAACATATAATTAACTATACAGTACTAGATGATAATAAGTTTATTTGTTATATGGAATGAGATTAATCTATCTAATTAAAATGATATAAATTACTTATAATAGAGATATCCAATTATTAATTTCAAAAGGATTTATATTAAGTTAGAAATATCAGAACCTAAATTTAATATCATTTTAAAAAATTATAATGATATTTATGATAATAATAGAACATGGATTTTTAATTTATATCTCAAATCCTAGTATTTTTTTTTAAAATATTATGTTTTAAAAGACTAGAATTTATTGAGATAAAATCCATTATCCACTAAATTATATTTAGTTTCAAATTATTTTAATTATACTAATGGTTATTTATGTCTAGTTCCATCATTGGGACTTGTAATGGTACAATTAGTGGCATAATTCGCAACTATCATGCAATTTAAGAATCTTTTTAATAATTTTTATCTTTCACACACACTTTTTTATCTGACTACCATAATTTTCACACATATAGTATTCCAAAAAAATTTATGTTAATTATATTATGCTTCATTCCACATTTTTTTCATTAAGAATAATTGAATTCTCTTAAAATAAGCATGTTCGACAGATGAATTTCTATGATATTCCATTATTATACTATAGGTTGTTCTGGAGTTTTAAATATTGATCAAATTGATAATAAGAATTACTAATTATTATTTTGGTATAATTAGATCATCTCTCACTTCATATCATAATGAATTAGATTATTTATTACAATATTTTATTCACTATGTAACCCCCATAGATATTGTAAAATAGTTCTTTTTAGGAATAAATTAAATTTCAGTTATAGATGATGTTTTATGAGACACGAATTTTATTTTTTTACTTAACACCTAAGCCTAGTTCACCCCTGAACCATTGGCCAGACCGGTCACCACATGACCAAGAGAGTGTCTCCCTATATTTCTGAGGCTGCCGACTAGTAGCAAGGGTCTATGGATAGTCAGTGGGTAGACTATACCCTCATTTCGTAGTAAAAACAATGGAAAATATTAGAAAATGGTAGAATCTATGGGAATAATGATAGAGAAACAGAAGACATAATATTATAAATCTTGTATAAAACAAAATGGATTATGTAAAGACCCGTAAAATTCAAGGGAATTTTTTTTCTTAATTTTCTTTAGAATTTTACAAGAGCGCGGTTTCAGACGGCACCTGATTCCGAGGACCGGAGTGCCCGGAATCAATTTCTGAAGTTTGGCTCGGGTACGTTCAGTGAACGAACGAGCGGGAATTCCTAACATTTGATCCGGTGCTCGGAATTGAAATCTGAGGGCATCGATGAACTCGCAGCGCCGATATTCTCTTAAAGAGACCTTTTCGGGAGTTGCATTTGTTGCGGGTTGAAAGTTAGTTTTGGGGATTAAAAGATAAGTAAAATAAAATTTTGTTTGAATTTTATTTTATTCGTGGTGGTTAGACACTCTCATGGGAAGTTGTTGGTGGGGCCCACAAACACCCAACTTCCCATGTGTGGTTATGAGGGAGGTGGGGCCCACACGAGCCCCCACCTTTTCAATTTCCCTAACCCCTCTAAACCCCCTCTTAAATTACGTGACACTCCCCTACTTTAATTCTTGCCAACTTAACTCTTCATTTAATTTTTGAACTCTAGATTTTAATTAATGTGTTGAATTCAACTTTTGAATTTTGAAAAGTTGGAAAAGTGAAAATAAAATAAGGTGTAGCTTATTTTATTTTGGGAGTTGCTGTGTTGTGTGGAGATTTGAGAGAAGAAGAGTTCTACACTTTGAAGAACTTCATCTTCCTCCTTGAAGAACGCGAAGAACACCGACACGCCATTCTATCTTCTCTCCACGTCAAAGAAAGGGAGACACCGCTTCCTCCTCGGTTTTCCTTCGTCGACCTGAGAAGTTTCGCCAACGACATATCGCATCGGACACATCCCTTCGACAACGGATTTGATGAACGACGACCGCGACGCCCGACCTCCGCGACGTCGTCTTCCGCGGAACGTAGACAAATCTTCAAACCTTTTACCTGAGGTAGGGGTTGTTGATTTCTTTTTGGTTTAATTATTTTATTCCTGACCGTGAATTTAGCAAGTCTAACGAGTGGCTTTGAATTATTTTTAAAGTTGCGTTATTATTTTAACGTGAGGGGGCCGGACCGCACGAACACGGCCGAACCCCCCTCCATCGTTCTTGTTTATTCGTGCGGGTGGAAGAAAAGTGGCGTGGTGCCATCGCACCACGCGGATAATCGTGCAATTATTTTACGCGGCGCCGTCTCGCCACGCCGAGGAAGAATCTTCAAGAACGCGACGCCGTTGCACCGCGTTGAAAGGAATCAAGGCACGGCGAAGGGGCGCGGTGCCGTCGCACCGCGCCGGACGACGAACACCGCGGCCGGTTCCGGGCCGCGGCAGGACGAGGAGACCGCGGCCGCTTCCGGGCCGCGGTGGAAGAGAAGACCGGCGGCCGGGCCGCCGGCGTCGGAAGCCGAAGGGGGGACCGGAATTTCCGGTCCCATTAGAGAAAACCGGCCGGCCAGCTGGCCGGCCGGATACCATTAAACCGGGGGAATTAATCCCCCGGCCAACTCATAAAACCCCCCTCTTAATGAGGGGGGCGGTTATTTGAAGGGAGGGGGGCAGCCGGCCCCCCCGGTTCCGCACCAGCAGGCCCCCCACGTGGGGGGGGGGGGGGGGGCGCTTTTAAAAAAAAACGGCGCGGCATAGCCGCGCCGCCACTTGAAAAGCGGGGGAATTGATCCCCCCGCGCAGCCTCCTTGCGGCGACAAGCCGCCGTGGCCCCCGCGCCGCCGCGCCGCCGAGGCCCCCGCGCCGCCGCACTGCCGGCCGGCCGTCCGGCCGGGCCGCCCCGGGGGGGGGGGGGGGGTCGGGCCGGGTCGGCCCGGACCCGGACCCCCCCGTTTCGAACCAGAATTGGTTTTTGGCCCATATCTTGAGCCTCGGACCTCCGAATGACGAACCGTATGCGGCAACGCGATCCTTGGATCGAGACGGTCGTTTTGGTATATCGCACTCAAGGTTTCGGTTTACTTTGAGTTCGGCCGGGTTGGTTCGTTCACGAAACCAACCGGGCCTTCGGAGCGGAAACACTCATATCTTGAGCTTCGAACGTCCGATTGACGCGCCGTCAGTCGCGTTGTGTTCCTCTTAGTGAGACGGATCTTTTGGCATACTCCGCCCGAGGTTTGGACGCAGGTGGAGTGCGGTCGGGTTGGTTTTGCCTTAAAAACCAACCGGGCCCCGGAGACGAAAATGCCAATAACTCTCAGACCGGGCGTCCGATTGACGCGTCGTCTGTTGCGTTGAGTTTCTTTTTACGATACGGAACTTTTGGATACATCAACTCAGGACTTTGTGACAGTTGATGTATCAGCCTCTCGGCTCGTGGAGCGGACCCTCCGAAACAGCTTGTTGTGTGCGGGAACCCTAGTGCTGGCTGCGACTGTTACTGTGACTACGACGACGACAGTACAGAGATCCGTGTGGACTCGACGACGACGACTACAGCACTCAGCGATCCTACGTGGATCAGTGCTACCGAACCTGTGTGAGCTGAATCTTCTGTTTACCTTGGGCGGTGGAGCGCTTGGTTGTAGCAGCTTATCCTTGGCAGTGGAGCGCTCGGTTGTAGCGGCAGACCTGCGATACTGGAGACGAGCGTACCGAGTACGGAGACCGTGAAACCGGCTGAGACCTGAAGACTGCACGACCGACTCAACTTGGAGTGAGTCGACTAGCCCAGTGGACGGAGCGCCCAGTATTTGGCGGCAGACCCACGGCGGACGGAGCGCCTGGTAGTTGGCAGCAGACCCGCGGTACTCGACTGGAGGAGTACCTCTGTAGGCTATCTGGGTGAGCGCCCGGTATTTGGCAGCAGACCCTCAGCAGACGGAGCGCCTGGTAGTTGGCAGCAGACCCGCGGTACTCGACAGGAGGAGTACTTCAGCAGTCTTAGGTTAGTGAGCAGTACCTCAGAGTCGTGACAGGACCACTGTACACTTCAGAGATGGGGCTCTTCAACAGTTGCGGTTTCGTTAATGAAAATCATGGTTTGAGCTGAATCCTGTTTCTTTCCTGTGTGGATTGTGTTGTGCTATCCTATGTGGATTACGTTTTGCTTTCCTGAGTGGAATACGTTTACCTTCCTGTGTGGACTGAGTTGTACTTGGGCTCGGAGGTTGGAGCGTATTTGAATTTGATGACTTAGGTATATGTATGGGCATATACCTAAGCAGTGACGGTTGTTACTTCGTGATTGTACCTTTCTTCGTGGTTTATCCTTTGTGGATTTGAGAGACCTTCAGGGGTCTCGGGGTCCCTACTGAGTAGCTTATACTCACCCCTGCACTGGCTTTGCCCGCACTACGTTGTGTTGGTTGCAGACGACGGACAGCGTTGACCTTAGCTGAGGCTTGCAGAGCGGGACGGTACACGGAGGTGGACCACTGGACGGGACGTGCTCGGAGCGGACGGCGGGACCCGTGGAGCAGTGGAGCTATCTATACCCACCCTTCAGGTGGGATTTCCAGTGGACAGCTCGGTGTAGCGGCTTTTACTTTTCAGTTGCTGTTTTCCCTTTCGAGTTGTACTTTACATTCAGTTTGGGTTTGTATTCTGGCCCATTTACTTTTCCGCACTTTCAGTTGTACTCTTCTTTTGTTTAGTGTTTACTTTCCGCTTGCCTACTCTGTGGTGTTTGTTTACTTTACAAAGGCAATGCCTTCCCTTTTTACCGGGATTTACGCCTTGGTGCTAGTCGCCAGCCCCTGGCCTATGGAAGGCGGGCTTGGGGTAGTCACGGCACGGACCCCGAGGGCGGGTCGTGACAAATTGGTATCAAAGGAGTTCGGTTCTACCGTGAACTCTGATCTTTTCTATATGAAGCAATAATGTTTAGCGTATTGAGTGTGGTTATCAGTCCAGGGAGTCCAGTGTTGGTGCGGCGGCCGACGTATCCGTACACCAGGACCCTGACTTCTGATTTCCGACTTAATGCATGAAAACATTGTTTGCGTGTGTGTTTCAAAGTTTTCTTTGTGATTACTTATATCAGCACACCAGGTATACTGTTCTAACCGTGGCGCACCTGTTTCCTTTTCAGGATGGCCCCACGACGATAGCCAGCTAGGGTTCCGAGAGTCGAGCGAGACGACAGCCCACCGAGCGACGAGGCCTCGGTGCAGGGCCCTTTGCCAGTAGTGGCACCGGCGGTAGATTTACCCTCCGAGCCACCGATGCTTCCAGCAGCAGCCGCTGACGATGCACGTCGCCTCAGTGCACTGCATGAGTTTCAGCGCCAGCGACCGCCCAGGTTTCGCGGGGAGACGGATCCCCAGGCAGCAGAGGATTGGCTGGAGGCAGTAGTACGAGTGTTTAGGCTAGTGAGGACACCAGCAGACCTCATGGTGATCCTCGCAGCGAGCCTACTACACACAGCAGCAGGACGATGGTGGAGCTTGATGCTCCAGGTGCACGATGAGGCATCTCTACTTTGGACAGACTTTGAGAGCATCTTCCGCTCGGAGTTCGTCCCAGCCACCCTTCGTGCGGTGCGTATCCAGGAGCTTCTTCAGCTGCGGCAGGGTAGCATGACGGTCGCTCAGTACGCGGCGAGGTTCACCGACCTTTCTCGGTACTCGACAGACATGGTACGGGACCCCTTCTTCCGGGCCCGGACCTTCGAGCAGGGTTTGAGACACGAGATCAGGGCATCGCTGATCTCCCTCAGCATACCGACACAGACAGGAGTACTGGAGCGAGCCCTTCTGATCGAGAGTTTCCTTGCTGAGTCTACACCAGCACAGCGACCCACCACAGGGCGGCACGTGGCAGAGTCATCTGCAGCAGATAGCCGACGGATGACTCAGGGTTCCAGGCAGACCAGACCTACCAGTGACCGACTGCACGACTCAGACTCAGTTGTGCGGGGAAGCCGGGGTGGAGTCAGAGTCAGGCGTGCCGAGAGTGGGCAGTGTTACTCCTGTGGCGGGATTGGTCACATGGCTCATGACTGTCCGACCCGCCATGCTGATGATCAGCAGTTAAGAGAAGAACCTCCCAGGCAGAGGCAGAGGTTCGACCGTGGCGGTCCGCAGGGAGGAGGCGGACGAGGCAGAGGAGCTGGCCGAGCAGCAGGTGGTGGACGACGCTTTGAGGTTCTACCACCACCACCACCAGGAGGTCCACCCCGACCGCAGGGGAGAGCTCAGCTTCAGGCAGCCGAGGCCTTCGATCATGGAGCTCTGGGAGCCGATGGACAGGAGCAGAACTAGTGGATACATCCTTTGTACTTCTGGTTCCTTGTTGCTTTTGTGTAGCGTCTTGTATTATGAGCTGCAATAATAAAAGACGCATACCTTTGTGATATTTTCGTTCCTGTCCTCTTTCGTGATGTTACTAAGAGGTTCCAGTTTTGGCTGTTGACTTGACCCTCACTTGTGAGACATCAACTGGAGGAGACCCAGTTGCCACACACTGATGCCGACAGTGTGAATCAACCCGAGGCGAGAGTAACGGTTGAATCTCTTAGTAGTAGCGTCGAGGCCTTACGACGTCATCCTTGGTATGGATTAGTATCATCCATGTTAAGATTGACTGTTTTAGGCAAAGAATGTGGTTCATCCAGGGGATGAGACCAGATTTCTCTTATCGGCAAAGAAGAAATCTTGCAGCTCTGATGGGACCGGAGATGGTCCAGGCCACGACAGAGAAGGTCCAGGTCATCCAGGAGCGGATGAGGACAGCTCAGAGCCGGCAGAAGTCTTACGCTGACAGGAGGTGGAGGCCACTGGGGTTCGAGGATGGCGACCACGTCTTCTTACGGGTCTCACCTCGACGTGGTATTCAGAGATTTGGCCAAGGCGGCAAGTTATCTCCGTGCTTCATCGGACCCTTCCAGGTCCTCAGCAGGGTTGGTGAGGTGGCTTATCGCCTGGCTCTACCACCTCAGTTGCACCGGGTGCACGACGTCTTCCACGTGTCTCAGGTGAGGAGATACGTGCACGACCCGACGCACATCATTGACCATGGGGAGCTTGACGTTGATGATGGGGCGACTTTTACGGAGGTCCCGGTGGAGATAGAGGATCGACAGGAGTGGGTCCTGCATGGGCGATCGATTCCTCTTGTGCGCATCAGATGGCAGCACGGGAATCTCCAGGAGAGCACATGGGAGCGGGAGGCTCAGATGCGTGCTCAGTACCCTCATTTGTTTCCCTAGTTTTTGATGTATCTTTACGGGGACGTAAAGCCCTGAGGTGGGAGTAATGTAAAGACCCGTAAAATTCAAGGGAATTTTTTTTCTTAATTTTCTTTAGAATTTTACAAGAGCGCGGTTTCAGACGGCACCTGATTCCGAGGACCGGAGTGCCCGGAATCAATTTCTGAAGTTTGGCTCGGGTACGTTCAGTGAACGAACGAGCGGGAATTCCTAACTTTTGATCCGGTGCTCGGAATTGAAATCCGAGGGCACCGATGAACTCGCAGCGCCGATATTCGCTTAAAGAGACCTTTACGGGAGTTGCATTTGTTGCGGGTTGAAAGTTAGTTTTGGGGATTAAAAGATAAGTAAAATAAAATTTTGTTTGAATTTTATTTTATTCGTGGTGGTTAGACTCTCTCATGGGAAGTTGTTGGTGGGGCCCACAACCATCCAACGTCCCATGTGTGGTTATGAGGGAGGTGGGGCCCACACGAGCCCCCACCTTTTCAATTTCCCTAACCCCTCTAAACCCCCTCTTAAATTACGTGACACTCCCCTACTTTAATTCTTGCCAACTTAACTCTTCATTTAATTTTTGAACTCTAGATTTTAATTAATGTGTTGAATTCAACTTTTGAATTTTGAAAAGTTGGCAAAGTGAAAATAAAATAAGGTGTATCTTATTTTATTTTGGGAGTTGCTGTGTTGTGTGGAGATTTGAGAGAAGAAGAGTTCTACACTTTGAAGAACTTCATCTTCCTCCTTGAAGAATGCGAAGAACACCGACACGCCGTTCTATCTTCTCTCCACGTCAAAGAAAGGGATACACCGCTTCCTCCTCGGTTTTCCTTCGTCGACTTGAGAAGTTTCGCCAACGACGTATCGCATCGGACGCATCCCTTCGACAACGGATTTGACGAACGACGACCGCGACGCCCGACCTCCGCGACGTCGTCTTCCGCGGAACGTAGACAAATCTTCAAACCTTTTACCCGAGGTAGGGGTTGTTGATTTCTTTTTGGTTTAATTATTTTATTATTGACCGTGAATTTAG
The DNA here is from genome assembly GCA_963277665.1 of Viscum album. Lineage (NCBI taxonomy): Eukaryota > Viridiplantae > Streptophyta > Magnoliopsida > Santalales > Viscaceae > Viscum > Viscum album. Next base: position 1,813,739,581 of record OY728140.1, on the reverse strand, counting down.
CAAGTCTAACGAGTGGCTTTGAATTATTTTTAAAGTTGCGTTATTATTTTAACGTGAGGGGGCCGGACCGCACGAACACGGCCGAACCCCCCTCCATTGTTCTTGTTTATTCTTGCGGGTGGAAGCAAAGTGGTGTGGTGCCGTCGCACCACGCGGATAATCGTGCAATTATTTTACGCGGCGCCGTCGCGCCACGCCGAGGAAGAATCTTCAAGAACGCGTCGCCGTCGCGCCGCGTTGAAAGGAATCAAGGCACGACGAAGGGGCGCGGTGCCGTCGCACCGCGCCGGACGACGAACACCGCGGCCGGTTCCGGGCCGCGGCGGGACGAGGAGACCGCGGCCGGTTCCGGGCCGCGGCGGAAGAGAAGACCGGCGGCCGGGCCGCCGGCGTCGGAAGCCGAAGGGGGGACCGGAATTTCCGGTCCCGTTAGAGAAAACCGGCCGGCCAGCTGGCCGGCCGGATACCATTAAACCGGGGGAATTAATCCCCCGGCCAACTCATAAAAACCCCCCTCTTAATGAGGGGGGCGGTTCTTTGAAGGGAGGGGGGCAACCGGCCCCCCCGGTTCCGCACCAGCAGGCCCCCCACGTGGGGGGGGGGGCGCTATTAAAAAAAACGGCGCGGCATAGCCGCGCCGCCACTTGAAAAGCGGGGGAATTGATCCCCCCGCGCGGCCTCCTTGCGGCGACAAGCCGCCGTGGCCCCCGCGCCGCCGCGCCGCCGCGGCCGCCGCGCCGCCGCGCCGGCTGTCCGGCCGGGCCGCCCCGGGGGGGGGGGGGGGTCGGGCCGGGTCGGCCCGGACCCGGACCCCCCCGTTTCGAACCAGAATCGGTTTTTGGCCCATATCTTGTGCCTCGGACCTCCGAATGACGAACCGTCTACGGAAACGCGATCCTTGGATCGAGACGGTCGTTTCGGTATATTGCACTCAAGGTTTCGGTTTACTTTGAGTTCGGCTGGGTTGGTTCGTTCACGAAACCAACTGGGCCTTCGGAGCGGAAACGCTAATATCTTGTGCTTCGAACGTCCGATTGACGCGCCGTCAGTCGCGTTGTGTTCCTCTTAGTGAGACGGATCTTTTGGAATACTCCGCCCGAGGTTTGGACGCAGGTGGAGTACGGTCGGGTTGGTTTTGCCTTAAAAACCAACCGGGCCCCGGAGACGAAAATGCCAATAACTCTCAGACCGGGCGTCCGATCGACGCGCTGTCTGTTGCGTTGAGTTCCTTTTTACGATACGGAACTTTTGGATACATCAACTCAGGACTTTGTGACAGTTGATCTATCAGCCTCTCGGCTCGTGGAGCGGACCCTCCGAAACAGCTTGCTGTGTGCGGGAACCCTAGTGCTGGCTGCGACTGTTACTGTGACTACGACGACGACAGTACAGAGATCCGTGTGGATTCGACGACGACGACTACAGCACTCAGCGATCCTACGTGGATCAGTGCTACCGAACCTGTGTGAGCTGAATCTTCTGTTTACCTTGGGCGGTGGAGCGCTTGGTTGTAGCAGCTTATCCTTGGCAGTGGAGCGCTCGGTTGTAGCGGCAGACCTGCGATACTGGAGACGAGCGTACCGAGTACGGAGACCATGAAACCGGCTGAGACCTGAAGACTGCACGACCGACTCAACTTGGAGTGAGTCGACTAGCCCAGTGGACGGAGCGCCCAGTATTTGGCGGCAGACCCACGGCGGACGGAGCGCCTGGTAGTTGGCAGCAGACCCGCGGTACTCGACTGGAGGAGTACCTCTGTAGGCTATCTGGGTGAGCGCCCGGTATTTGGCAGCAGACCCTCAGCGGACGGAGCGCCTGGTAGTTGGCAGCAGACCCGCGGTACTCGACAGGAGGAGTACTTCAGCAGTCTTAGGTTAGTGAGCAGTACCTCGGAGTCGTGACAGGACCACTGTACACTTCAGAGATGGGGCTCTTCAACAGTTGCGGTTTCGTTAATGAAAATCCTGGTTTGAGCTGAATCCTGTTTCTTTCCTGTGTGGATTGTGTTGTGCTATCCTATGTGGATTACGTTTTTCTTTCCTGAGTGGAATGCGTTTACCTTCCTGTGTGGACTGAGTTGTTCTTGGGCTTGGAGGTTGGAGCGTATTTGAATTTGATGACTTAGGTATATGTATGGGCATATACCTAAGCAGTGACGGTTGTTACTTCGTGATTGTACCTTTCTTCGTGGTTTATCCTTTGTGGATTTGAGAGACCTTCAGGGGTCTCGGTGTCCCTACTGAGTAGCTTATACTCAACCCTGCACGGGCTTTGCCCGCACTACGTTGTGTTGGTTGTAGACGACAGACATCGTTGACCTTAGCTGAGGCTTGCAGAGCGGGACGGTACCCGGATGTGGACCACTGGACGGGACGTGCTCGGAGCGGACGGCGGGACCCGTGGAGCAGTGGAGCTATCTGTACCCACCCTTCAGGTGGGATTTCCAGTGAACAGCTCGGTGTAGCGGCTTTTACTTTTCAGTTGCTGTTTTCCCTTTCGAGTTGTACTTTACTTTCAGTTTGGGTTTGTATTCTGGCCCATTTACTTTTCCGCACTTTCAGTTGTACTCTGCTTTTGTTTAGTGTTTACTTTCCGCTTTCCTACTCTGTGGTGTTTGTTTACTTTACAAAGGCAATGCCTTCCCTTTTTACCGGGATTTACGCCTTGGTGCTAGTCGCCAGCCCCTGGCCTATGGAAGGCGGGCTTGGGGTAGTCACGGCACGGACCCTGAGGGCGGGTCGTGACAGATTATGCCAATGTTAAACAATTCATGCATGTTATGATGATACATCTATGAAATAGATAAAAAATCCATAATTCGTTATATAACAATACAAAAATAAATAAAAATTGACTCAAGGCCTCGAGGGAGATATCATTGAGCATCCCGAGCTTCTAATCGGTCTGCTGCTCTTATCTTCCATGTATATGCAAAAAACATAATCCTGCAACCACAAAGAATCTACTCTGGTACCCCAGTGCAATGGCGGCCTGATTAGGGAGTGAGATATAAATCATAGTAGGCTGTGACCACCAGTGTCTACCCCAAATCCATACATTCAATAAATAATTTAAAATGTTTTGAAGCAGGAATAAATAAATAATGTAGTAAAATGTAACTATGAACCCAAGTACATACGTCAACCCTCAACTAGTTTCTAAACATTCATTATACATTTTTCATTCATATGCAGTAACCATCACATATTAATTTTCATTTATCAATAATTAAAATCACATTAAATTATTTAAGTCTCATTATTCGTCCTAAGCCCAACATCCCTCGTATTAGTCACTCACGAAAGAAGTCTCAACAGACTATCTATGCAATCTTAATAAACACAGATTCCAAGATTTTTCATTGTCTTGTATAACACATCATAATGTATTCAATTTATTCATCTATATAGTGTGTCCAAGAACATACACTAAAAATATTGATTCATTCAACAAATACCGAAATCCCTGCTCCTCCACTAAATATAACAATTTGATTTTAGGTCCTTCCACTAAAAATATTGTTTCACTCTATTCATAAAAAATTCGTTGTACGATCCCATCCACTATACATTGTGATTCGATCCATAGTCCATGCAATAACTAGAGACTCTCTAAATTCATTAACAAGTATAAACCCATCAACTTAAGCAGTGATTCATCTAGAACTTTAACAATTAACATGCACCTTATAAAAATATCATGTTAAACAAGCTATACAATGCACAGATATTTACAAATAACTCACATAGAATATCATATATTTATACAAAAAAATCGTAAACAACTTATGGAATGTAAAAAAACACACATCCAAAGAATTCTTATCCCAATTGGGCTTCAAAAGTCAATCCAAGGAAACATACTCATTGGGTGTCCATTATTCAAATGTAAATAATCATTTTTATTTACAGGAACACATATTCAATTCATTTATAATATGCACCACATCTCATAATTATTTTATATAGTTATTTATCTCATTCTAATTTCACTTCCCATAATTAATTCCCAAAATTAATAATCCTAATACACACTTTAAAAGAACATAATTAATCCATCATTAAATATTTCTATTTAACCAAAACAACATATGAAAAATAATACAGGATCAACCATCTCATTAAGCTAAATCATTATCTCATAATTAATATTTTTATAAATAATTTAACAATGCAGTCTCAAAAAAATTATTAGTTCATAATTAATTATCTCAAAATTATTCAAATTTATTTCTCATAATCAATCTCTCAATTAATTATAATCAAAAGAAAATAATTAATTCAGACTTTATTATCTCAAAATTAATCCAATTAATTAACCATAATTAATCCCTCGATTAATTATTATATAAAGAACAAAATTAATTCAAAATTAATTATCTCCACATGACCAAATTAGTTACTAATAATTAATGGCCCAATTAATTATTGATTTTACAACCGTAAGACTTATAATTAATTCATAACTAATTATCTCACTTCCCCATTCAAAATATTTATCGAAAATTGTAGTTAACATTTTCAATGTAGTAAAACAACAATACTATATTTGATTAATTAGGAATGGCTAAGAATCCTATCTTAATGAATTTGGATGATAAAATTATTCATATCTCAACCATGATCTTCTTACGTACACGCACCTCAACAAAATCACACACGATTCTGGAATTTATCAACGCACCAAACAACCACTAACTGACTCTCATAAATAGTGCAGTGGGGTCCAATGCACACCCAACATTATAACTGCAACACAAAAACACCATAAGCATCCATTTTGTAGGGTGAAATTCATAATAACGGGTTTGAAAACGCACCCGAATATAGATGTGATGAACCAAAACTGGGCCGAAATGATTCTATCTTAGAGGTGGTATTTATAATATGGACTAATGGGTCTAAGGGATCCACTTTAACAAATCCATAATTGAAGAATCAATTATACCCAATTAAACCTGATTCATAGGGTTTTAACTGGGAATAGAGGGTGAGAGAGGAGTCAAACAGTGGATGCATGTTAGGAAACATACACAGATGGACCCACCATGATGAGTTGGACATGATTTTTGAAGAGACCATAAAAATCTGATCATTGAAGAGGGAAATGGGGGTGGGTGCCATGTGGAATGTAGGGAGAGCCTAGGAGGGGATCGCGCACTACCTGCCTGGTGCCCCTCCCTCTCTTGCACCCTCTTAGATTTATCACTCCATGTCATAAATAAATCCCTATTAAACTAATTGATATAATATAATAATAATACCAATTATTATTCCCATTAATTTAACCTTTAAATAAATGATTCTTAATTGATTCTAGAACCCCCATTTCTCATCCAATTTAATTCCAATAACATTTGTTTAATTAATTAAACACAATAATAATAGTAACATCCATATTATTAATATTATTGAAAATTTATTTTCATTTAATTTAAATAAAAAATATTTTAAAAAACACACAACCATGTAGTAGACCCACACGATTTGACTAACCGTGCACAACCTAACATATACATTTAAAATGGTCTCAAAGGGCTTTTAAAATTCAACTTAATCATGGATTTAATTTAATAAAACCTCTATATTTCATAAATTAACTACATTCCTCATTACGTTGAATTTAATTAAATTAAACACAACTCCACTTTTATTCCCCATTTAATATTACCATTTAATATTACCCTTATTCGATAACACCCAACTCTTAATTTAAATGTAGTTTAATATTACTCTTTGTTGATTACTACCATCTCCTCATTAATGAATTATTTAATTAAATTCATTGACAAAATTTATTTAAATCATTTGCCCACTTCATGTTATTTAATTGAATTCTGTCAACACAATATAATTAAATTAAATACTCCAACTTGTCATTATTTAAAAAATTCTATCAAAACAAATTATATAAACCAAACCTTCTCTTAGCATCGTATAACTAAATTCATATTGACCTTGATTTTAATTATATTTAACCAGAACTCCACATTTAAATTTAATTAAATTATATTTTCACAAAATTAATTTAATTAAAAGAAACCCCCAAACACATTTAATTAAATACATTTCTTCCTCAAATTACAAAAATTAAACTACCATAATAATAAAAATAATAATTATTATCATCTAATAAAATTATTTGTTTGATAAAACAAAAAAAATCAACACTTCACATCATTTAAAAAATTTATATTTAACTCAATTTATTTAACTGAAAAAAGAATTATGAAAAAATTATTTAAATAACCCTTTTCCATGGATATTAATAAAAAAACCCAAAAATCCATTATTATTATTCTCTATAATATTAATAATAACCATAATTAAAAAATATTATTATAATCATAAAACCATAGTAATAATCATCAAATTATTATTATTATTCATCCTTTGATAAAACCAAACACCTCTATCAAAAAAATGCTTCATTATTAATTCCAAAACACCTTATTTAATTAAATGTATCTTAGTTAAATCTAATACTCCTCATTTAATGTCATATAACTTATACTTTTCATTAATTATTCAATTAAAACTCTTTTAACGTCAATATTATATAATGAACTCCATAATAATAGTAATAACATTTTGATTGTTACTGTTATTAACACATTCTTTAATTTAAACCAAAAACAAGCATTTAGTAATATTTAATTAAAACTAGTAAATTATTAAATTGTTTAAAAATTATAGGTTGGACTGCAAGCATGCGCAGCCAATGTAGATCCATTAAATTGCACTTTCCATATCCACTTCCCTCGAGACTCATTGGGAGACCAGAAAACATTATCATGAAATTACCCATGTCTAAAAATATCACCTTTAGGTATTCAAACACACGAAATTATGTTTTGTATCTAGGCTAAAAAAATGACCCGTCGATAAAGAGAAGAAGTTTGAAATTTTTTGTATTTTATCTCAGTTCATAAACATGGGGCTTTACATGTAACATGTAAAAAATATATTCTATCTCTAAATGAAATAAAGTATTTCCATTAATCACTCACCATATTCTGTTTTTAAAAACCCATTTATATTGTTAATATAGTAATTTAAATACCACCATTATAACATTACTATTAAATGTATAGATATTAATATTAAATGAATATTTTTAAATATCAATTATATTAGTTCCATATAATAGGAAAATGTTGATAAAAATAAATAATTTATGTTAATGTATTTATATCTGTCACAAATAATATTTTCTCAAAAAATGTTTTCTTTATTTTTGGGAAAAAAAAATATTTTTGAATCTTTTCGAAAATTAATTTCATAAAATAAAATAATAATTATAATCCTTTAAAATTTTTACTATGGTGATTTATTTTATTTTTCTAAAAAGTTTTAATTTATGAGGAATAGTGAAAAATACATAATTTTAATGAAAAAATACCTTAATATTATATATATCTCTAATGATAAACTATATTTCTAATTTCAATTAATGTAAAATTATTTCAATTATAAATTAATTAATCTAATTTATTTCATTGGTATCAATTTCACATTGAAATTACAATTGAAAACCTCATAAACTATATCTCATTATCACATGGAAAACATGATTATCTTCATATCTATGAGATTAATTTAAAATTTTTATTTTAACAATCTATGTGTATTATATAGAAAAATGGATTTATATTTTTTAATTAGAATAATATATGATATTATCTATTTTAAACTAACTTCTCTAAAATAATTATTATTGAAACAATGAAAATTAATTACTAAAATTAATGCTAATATGGGGTTTCCACATTACATGCCCTTTTGTTAAAATTAAAATTCCAATCACATAGAATTTAAATTTAATTAATTTGATTTTGAATATATATTTGGTAAATATATATTATTATAGAGTGATGAATTTTTTTTATTATTATTTTATTGATGACTTAGTTAAATAAATATATACAATGTACCATACTAAAAAATGGTTAAATTTCAGAAAACATAATGAGTAAGGAATAACATTATAATAAATTTCATTTTATTCTATAGTGGAAGGATTTATTAATAATAAAATCCCCTAAATCCATTATTTATAATTGATGTTGGAACATGGGGTAATATTAACATCCCAATATTGAATAATTATGGGATTTTATAGGATTCCCTCTCCTCATAATTCAAAAAGTCAACTCACTCCCCTCACATTTCAAACTTATCATGACATTTGTATCAACCAAACCATTACCAAATCACTTCACAAACATAATTATTTCTTCTTATTATCCTTAGTTTTGTCATTAATCTATTTATGAAGGATTTTTGTGAAACCCTATAGAAGATACCTGATAAAGACATGACATTCATCAACGAGCATTTTTTTAATTTCTCCCACCGCCATCAATTATTAATATAGAATTATGATATAATTACTTGAGTATCAAAAAAATTATTATATATTTTTGTATGAAGATACTATCCTAAAAGAATCTCCACATTCATCAAATGGGTTATATAATCATCATTTTTTTTGTATGGAATACTACTTCCTCGTGAACTTTTCTAGGTTTTAACTATTAATATAATTCATGTATGGACATAATGTTGGATTTATTAAGAATACATGATATTTTTGATATTTTAATTCTTATATATGTAATCAATCACATATTATATCTTTCAATCAATTTTTTGGGAATATAATTAAATCACTCTTGTATACAGCAAAGTACAAACTTCCAACGTGATAGGCTTCATTAATGAATTAGATGGAAGGTAATAAGGATGTGCATGTATTATCTTGACCTATGTTCCCTAAGAAGTTGTGCAACATGACATGATGTACACCTCCCAAAATGGGTGAGGTACTCGACTAGTAGCGAGGGTCAAATAACGATCTTGGTGAGACTATACCATTTTTACAAAATAATCACTACAATAAAAAATAAGTAACTATTACCAAATTATTTAATCATAACTAAAATAACTAGATTACCTAAATAGGAAATATAATATAAAAAATGAAAAGAAGATATCGAATCCCAAAAACTTGTGCTATGTGTAATTATAAAAACCCAAAAGTATAGAATCTGATTACTCCCGTTAGATTCCCGAACCATGTATGGTTCCTTTATATATTCTTCATCACATGCCATCCTTCTTTCATAGAACATATATCCTTGAACTTTCATGTAACCATGAAATATATTTACCTTCCATTTAGGTATCCCAAGTTGGGTGTGAGTAAAAATATGTATGCATCCAACAATGGTTTCAAACACCATATATTGTCTAGGATAGTTTTTGTAGTTGTATATGACCAATTTATAATAAATAAGTTAAATAATTAATATTTATTCTAGTACACTTTATTTAACAACATCTCTCTATAGTTCATGTGATGACTTGAACACTCAGTACCTACTTTAGATTATTTCATTTTCTAAACTATCTTCAAGGGATATTAGATATATAAATTCAATTTTACTATTCATCATCTCAAACCACATATAAATAACACTACTATCAAACATCAATTCAATTCACAAATGAATTCAATTTTTACAATTCATCATTTAAATTATCTTATTAATTCTAATGTTACCCTTCATCATTTCAATTCACATATGAATTAAACTATTAGCATTCATTATTTCAATTCACATATTAATTCCACTTTTACCATTATCATTTAAAATTTGAGTGGTTCATACCATCCCAAAATGATATATTTTTGGTTTTTGTGATTAGAAGTGTTCAGAGGATCCTTAAAGGGAGTTTGTAGATGTTTGTTCTCTAAATGTTAGAATAAGTAGAATTCAATAATGTGTAATTATTTTACACGATGTGAATGTCTGTTTCATGTTTTGTACTATAGGATTCATAATGTGTAATATATTGGTGTCAGAAAAATAAAATAAAATTGGGAGGTGATGTTTTTTAGTGAAAATGTACCCAGACTGTTACACACTGTTAACATGGATTACCCATCATGTAATAGCCTAATCATGTGTTGTTTTAAAATTCACTATCATATGAACCATCATTCATTCATCCATGTATTTTTCTTATTGTTTTGATAATATCCAAGGCACCATAATGTTTTCATCATGGCCATTCCCTCCCTAATTGGTATATTTATCCCAAAGGATATTCGTTGGTGGTACCTGGTGGATTTCTGGTGAGTTCTCTTCATTTTCTTATCAATTTTATTTTAGTCTTCTCCCATGGATCCATTGTGGCAATATTTATTTCTTCTAAGTATCTGTTCAGGTTGCATTTTGACAAATTGTTGGAGCGGTATAGGTTGATATGATATTGTCATGGTGCAGTAGTGATTCACGAATGTTCTTCTTTGCGATGATGTGTAAATAAATAAAAATGATTCCTTCAAGTTGGATTCCCTTCGTTTATCACTATTGTGCATCAATTGGGAGGGGTTGCAGTTATCTCCATATCTAAATCATTTTTGTCCAAACCTTATTAAAGATATATAATTGTTAACGTGAAATTGTGGGTCCATTGAGTTTTGTTCTCTTTCATTTACAACATTGTTATTATTTATGATTTTTTTATTTCGTTGGCCAGATGCCATTCTGAATATTTTTTTTCATTGGTGCATTTTTTCAGTAGATTAATTTTTTTTGGTTTTTTCATTGTATTATAATTTTTGAGTATCACCCCAAAATGAAAATTGCATAACTATTCATACATGTTTAATGAATTGGTTTTCCCAGGATTTGGTTTGGGTGATAAAACTAAAAATAAAAATGGAGGAATGTGATAGATATTATTGTAAAGCTATAAAATATTTTGTTTTGGTGTGTACATGTGTGGGAGTGGATGGAATGTGTTTGTATAGTTGGGATGTGATGGGAATTGTATGATTAGGTAGTAGGGATACAGAATTGGATGTGCAATGTTATGTAGTCGAATGTTGTTTTTTATTAGGGAGTTTGTTTTGGTTTGGTATGTGTAATTATCATGGAGTTCTTTCAAGAATATCATACATAAAGAGTTTCCCCATAATGAGAGTTTCTGGTACAATGTGTCTTTATTGTGAATCCTCCTTATATTAGAAGGGCTCTTAAATTAATAAAATGATTGATTCAATGTCTCTTAGTTGTCCAGTTAGTGTTGGAATGAATAAATAACTATTTTATATAGCTCAAAAATGGTTATGGTTGGTTTTTCCAAAGGAATGGAAGTGGTTAAAAATATTGTTTTTTGAAATATGAATTGGTTTTTCTTGATTGATGTGTGGTATTCTACAATTTGAGGAGTCAATAAAGGTGATAGTGTAGTGATTTGATTGTCTGGTTATGTACACATTGGTTGGGATTGAATGAATTATACTATATATATATACAAACATTTATATGTTTTTAGATTTCCATACACACCCCACACTAGTTGAGCAGAATGTTATGAACACCTTGATTTTCACAGGGGAAGGTGGGTCTTCCCACAACTCGGGGGGCGGATGGATGTAAGGACACCAAATATTATCTGCTCCCTATTCCAATAGATGATTTCCCATGTCCCATTTGGATATTATTTGTTGAGATTTTGTATTATATGTGTTTGTGGGTGAGGTTTTCTTTCCTAGGTCTCTTTAGGATGACTTTTGACATGATTTCCCATGGGTCTTCCGGATGAGTTCGGATGTTCAATACCAAGTGTCTTTTGGATGATATTTTATGTGTGGTGAGGCCCAGGTGGGTGTGGTTATAATGTGTTTTGAAGCCCACGTTTCTGAATGTGGGTGTGTTTTGAGGCCAAGTATTGTGTGGGTGGGATGTGATTTGGTATATACGGAAGATTTAGGAGTTTGAGGACATTTTCCAGTGGGGTGTGAGAGAAGCTACTCCGTAGGAATATATTGTGAGGTACCCTAAAAATGATGTGATTAATTTAATATTAAATAACTTGTGTAACTTGGTGATTATGATTTCGTGAGTTTGGGATGGTTTTTATAGTTCTCTAGGTGTTGTTTTGTTCAGTTGTTTTTCACATGATCAGTGGTTTTCTTCTTTCTCATGTGCATAGAGAACATTATTTTTCATACAAATTATTCCACCATGTTCCCCATTCCAATATTAAACATATTTCACATTTCTAGGGGTATTATATTCTCAATGATAGACCTCACTAGCTCATATATTGACATTTGTTTTGTTGCATCCCATCTTTACATTTGTGTATTTACATATTTGATCTTTATATTTTTGTCAATTATATTTTATACATGCTTGTGATAAGGTTTTTAGATCACAATATATTATGTCATGGAATTTCATTTTGTATGATCCATCATATCTCCTGATCCTATTTCTTCATAATGGGTAATGCCTCCCATATTGTGAAATATGTGCACCGTTGGTTCTAGTCACCATCCTATGGCCAACTTGAGGTGGAACTCAAGGTTCATCATCATCTTTTTCATCCCTGAAAGCCCAGAATGGGAGTTTTTAGAAGGATGGGGTCACGAAATAGTAGTATTATAGTGTATAGTTGAGATATTAGAAGGAGTTTAGAGTAAGTAATAGTGATTACTGAATGTGCTGGAAAAGAAACAAGTCTAGTTGAACTTAGTGCATGACATAATGCATAGATACTATCCATGGAATGATATTTTAGTGCACCCTTAAATCTATTTTATAAGAATCTAATATTATTTAACATCCAAGTGATATGTACATGCATTCATGGAAGAGAACTAGGTGGTGTGTATGCATCATAATGACCTGTGATCTAGTTTGAATTTTTTTACAATTTTAGAATAGCTAAAATGGATAAAATAAAACAATTGAATTAATATATATTAAAATAAAATTACATATTACATCGGCATAAAAACCCTTATTTACCTTTTATCTATGGATCATAGGTATTGTATGTGTGTGCCTCAAAATGTAGAGTTTAAACATGATGATTTGATTCATTGTCATAGCATTGATCTGATTGATTATTACGATCAGTGGTAGATGATGTTTTGTTCTATCCCATGGTATGCATTGGGAGATTATGTGTGTAATATTGCATTCATAGAGACATAGGGTTTAATTGAGGTGCTATATATCACATTTAGTTTAATCCATGACCCGATAGGGAACCGAGTCCCTTTGGTGGTCATTCATATATGGGGTGTTGCTAGTCAACGGTGGACACAATGTCTAGGGGAAGATAAATAGAAAAATGTTCTGTAGATTTACTTCTAAAAGGAGTTCCTGGTAGAGATCCATTCATCATAAAATGGTTGAGGAGTGGTAATAGCTAATCTCTCCTTATTTAAGGTAGTACAATAATGTGGGAGATGGGGATTATTTTCAAGGACCTCCCTACGCTTTTCCCCAGATATTTTTTAGAATGAGGAGTCTTATGAGAGTCATCTTGAGGAGTCAATCCATCATTTTATCAATAATGTTGTTACTAATTTTACATTTCCTCCATATATTATGGTCAAAAGAAGGAATATGTTATAGATCTAATGCAGTCATTAGGTTTTCTACCACAAGAGGGGGTAGATCAGAGTTATTCAAGTGGTATAGTTTTTAGCGGAAGACCTCAGGTAGCAGTCCCTTTGAGGTTTTGATAGGAAGAGAGAGAACTTCAGCAGCTTCCTTTTAGGCCTTCTATATTCATTGGTCATCATAAAATTCATTTGGGCTTAGGGATGATGTATTTATTCTTTGGTGTTCACGTGCATATTCAAAACCAATGTCCACTGGCTGCTAGAGGACATTTTGGTAGACTTGGACTGGTTCAACAGTATCCTCAACATCAACTACTAGAAATACCAATTTAGCTATTGTTGAATAAGGTTTTTTATATAGAGAAAGAGGATGTGGAACATAGATTCTATCCTCAAGATGTTCCTCATGTTCACAGAATGTGGCCTATGCATGTTAGTGTGGGTGGTCATCATCAGATAGGAAGAGGAGTGTGGGGTGGTAATTTGAACACATTACAGGCAACAATTCATGTGGTGCTATAGATCATCAACGGTACCATCAGTTTGTTTTTCACCATTTTATGGGACTTGATTGATTCAGGATAATTTTACACAATTTCTACACTGACTCTATCCCATTCTATTGGACTAGATATATAGAGGCTTTCTATGACCCTAGTGTTGAGTACCTAGTTGGAGGTCAAACCATCATGTTTGATGTATATCCGGGATGTAGACATATGATGGGACAACATTAGTCATGTCTGGATCTTTTCATTATATAGAGAATCCATCTGATTTCATCCTTTTCATCTAATGTATGTACTTTTTATATGATGTTATTGGCATAAACAAGAGGAGAATAATGTTTTCATATCTGTATGGTTAATTTGTGGTTTGTGTGGGTGATCGGGGTTTCCATGAGGCTAGTCGGCGTGTGGAATCCCTTCTTTCTTTTTAGTCTATGATATTAGCAGAATTAGTGAATGCTGAAAAGATAGATGTTCCTATGGTCGTTCTAGAGTTCTTGGATGGTCTCTCGGTGGAGTTTCTGATGTTACCAACTCAATGTGATGTTGAGATCAAGATAGACTTCCTACCCAGTGTATCTCAGAATTCTAGGGAACGGTTTTGCACGGAACATTCTAAGTCGAATTAGATGTGGATAAAGCTATATTATTTGATATAGAATATTTTGATCACTCCAAATTATTAATTATGGGGTTCTGTAGTATTGTTCAAGAAGAAAACATATGATTGTATGAGGTTTTCTCAGAATACTCGAGGGTGAATCAAGTTACGGTAATAAACTATTACCCTCTTCTGACGATGTACAATAATTTCGACCAGTTGAGATGGGAAATTTGGTTTTCAAATATCGATTTTCATTTTGGATTTCCCCAAATGTGGGTGAAGAGGGATGATATCTCAAACACTTCCTTCAGATTTTAGTATGGACAATTCGAGTTTGTTATCATGCCATTCATTTTCATGAAAACTCCAGTTCTGTTCATGGGGCATAGGAACTCAACATTATTTGAGTTCCTCAACTGTTTCATCATAATATTCATTGATGATATCTTAATCTACTCAAAGTCATTGGAGGAACACACTGGAAATTTTATAACTATCTTGCATGTCCATTGACTCAACCAGATTTAAGGTAATTTTTTAAATTGTTTGTTCTAGACAAGAGAAGTGAATTTCCTTGGACCATGTGGTGTCTCTATAGGGTGTTGAACCATACCCTTAACAGTTTTAAGTAGTTCTATCATGGCCAGCACCCATGAATGTGGAATGGGATTACAATTCCCATTTTCTCATTGGCTATTACCTGATGTTATTTCATGAATTCCCTTGAGTTGCAGCCCCATGCATGACAATGACTAGAAAATACCAAGATTTTGTGTTGAATGATCAATACCCTAAAGTATTCAGTTACCTTGAGGGGAATTTTTCAGTGATCTAGTGGTCCATTTTCCTAATGATGCGGTGATGTTTGAGGTATTTTGCGATGCTTCCAAAATTGGAATGGGATGTGTACTGGTGTGGCAATTGTAGGTGATCTCTTATGGGTCTAAGAATTTACAACCCCATGAACATGACTTTGGATCCCAAAATCTAGAACTAGTATAAATTCTGTTCATGCTAATATTTTGGTGGAATTACCTCATTAGTGTTATCTTTTTGTTATTTTTGGATCACACGAGTTTGAGTTATATATTTTCATAAGAGTAACTAAATCTAAGATAGAATAAGTAGTTGGGGTTTTTTTTTCAGAACATTGATTTTGAGATCCCTGAAATAATAGGATATTGAAATTTTTTGGATGATGATTTTAGTATAAATTCATATAAGGAGGTTTTGATGGAATTTATATATTATTGAAAATAATTGGAGGAGTCGGAAGACATTCACCTAGATGTAAGACTGGATGGGGATGAAAGTTTTTTGTTTCAGATAATGGTTCAATCTTATCTGATGAAGCATAGGGAGGAGTCTTAGTGGGAGTCTCAAAGGCAGAGGTGTTGTGTGATATTGTTGCCCACAATGGTTCTCTAGGGGGGTCAGAGGATGATAAGAATCCGATGTAGATTGTTTCAGTAGAAATCCATAGTGTAGTTCATCATGTGTTTCAAAAACCACCTTTAGCAGTACTCCAAAGAGTATCTACGATGTACCATGGGTTCTTCATGTGCTTAAAAGGCATTTTCTTCATATGGTTTCCTATATCAGAAGAAGTATATTATGCTATCATAATGATAGTGGATCAATTGATGAAATTGGGCCACTTCTTAGTGATCATGGAATCTAGAATAGTGGATTAATTGGCCAAGATGTATGTTGAAGATGTGGTGTAGTTTCATGGGATTCAGTGGACCATTCTATCATAATGATATTTTCAATTTACCCCATGTGTCAATAAAGGATTGTAGCCTAAATTTGGATATAAATTATGCATCAAAACTATAATCCAAACTCATAGATATGGTAAGATATAATAATTTATCATGACCTTATTGGATACATTTTGGGCTTGTGTCATGAACATTGATGGATCTTGGGTAGGACACCTTCCTATGGTATAGTTTTATTATAATAATAGTTATTATTGATCCATAAATACATATCTATTTGAGGCTTTGATATAGAGACTATGTTTTTCTCCATTGTGTATGACGAAAGGTTTGGAGACCATCATTCATGGGACCAATTTGGTATAGAAAATGACCAAGAAATTTCAAAATATTCATGAGATTATAAAATTAGTGCATTACCAGAAGAATTTGTATGCCAAAAAGATAAGGAGGTCCTTTTTTGATTTTATGGAAAACATGTTTTTCATGCTTTCCCCTCAAGTAGGGTAACAATGTTTTGGTAGAGGTATTAATCTTTGTCATAGGGTTATGGGACACATTTAGGTGTTGGGGAGAGTTGGGGAGTCCTCATATCATTTTGTATTTCCATAGCAGTTGGAAATGATCCATAATTTCTTTTATGTCATATAGAAACATTTTTATCTACATATTGAATCCCTTATAATTGATTGGGGAGTTTTGGATATCAAATATTATACAATGTTTGTGAAATAGTCAGTATAGATCTATGATCATTGAGAAAATCTGTTGTAACGACCCAAAGTTTCATTATTGGAAATCCCACATGATCTAATTAAATGTATATTTATGTAAAATGTTTATATAAAATGTCAAATTATTTGGTTTTATATTAATAATTTTGACTGTTGCTAATATAGACATTGAACAGTGATCACATGATTAGTATAAATATAGTGCTTTAATAATTCCAATTTACTCAGACGAAAGAAGCGATGGCCTCATCCAGTAGAATTGCTCCATACGAAGCCCATTTTTCAGAGTTTGGAAAAGAGGTGGTGTACTTGGATTTCGCTTTTGACCAAGCCCAAGATAATCTTCATCATGTCATGCTCGAAAGCGACTGTCTACGGGAAAAGTGGAAGTTTATAGAGATTACCACTCGAGCGATGTTATCTGAGCCACCCCAAGAGTCTGTCACCATCACACACCTTACCCTTAGATCTTATGTGGCTGTTTTACGGGGTTATATAACAAATCACTAGTACTATGTTCATGTATATTATTTTTTGTATATAATAATGAATATTCTTTCTTTTCATTATTGAAACTTTGTAAATAGTTTTTTATGGAACAAATAGTAGTTTTTTAGTTAATATTATGATAAGAAATCTAATTTGATGATTTAATGGATTTTTTAATTAAATAAATTTTTAATAAAATATTATTATTATTATTATATTAATTTTTAAACAATATAAATGATCTTATAATTTATGAATGTAATTGTAATTTTTATTAAGGTTTGAAAGCCATTTTTGTCAAAACCTGTGAATTTTCGATAAATATCATTTTTTGTTTTAAAACTGAAAATAAAAATATTTAGAAAATTATTTATAAAAAATAAATAGTATTTCTGGAATCAGGATGTCAAAATTATCCAATAGTGAATTTTTCATAATTTTCCCAAACAGTCAAATTTTTGGGTAAAAATTAAATACCGTTTAAATATATAATGTGTTTTTTGACATCATAATGACCCAATAGTGATGTTATAAAATACTATAAGCTTTATGTTAGGCCAATATATGTTTTACCATTAAAATAATGTGATTTTGGGTTTGTTTGACTTATTTTACAAAGCATTAATGGACCCCTACAGATTTATTAAACATCTTGTCAAATTAAATTATTTTCCATGGGAGTGTGACTCATATCCACATAAGCAACCCCATTATTTTAAGATGTTCGGAGTTTGCCCATATAAAATATTTTCCCCTATTCCCTTTTCTAAAAACCGTGGGCAAAAATGATGATCTTATTTGTGGTTGGGATTAGTTTAATGGAAGGGGTCCCAAACCTAAATAATAAAGAATTCACTCACCTTTCCTATATAAACCCACCCAGAATCCCACTTCCTCCTCACTCAAAGCCTTTGGAGATCGTCCATCCTCTACCATACCCTCTCGATAATCCTCCCAAGGTGCCCCAAGCTCCCATTAAGCCTCTCTCAAGCCTCTATCAAGCATTCGGAAGCGCATTTCCATGTAAGGGTTTTTCTTCATTTCACTTTTCTGTCCAATTTTCTTAATATTGTTATGCCCTCTTAATTTCAATTATAAATGTTGGGGTATGGTTTCGCACCTCTCCCATACTTCCCTCTTATTGTTTGAATGATGGGATACCCCATTATCTCTCATTAAAGGCCTCCCATGTACACCCGTTACTATGCCGACATTCCGAAAGGAACTTCTCTCTCCTCATTTACATTCAAGAAATACTTTTGTATCATGAAATTAAATTCCATTACAATTGATGGGACATGATTCTATATGACACCCTTACTGTCCATTTCATGTAGATAAGATGAGACACCCCTTTCTCTCTCATCAACCATTTTTATGAATTCTTATATCACGCCGTTACGCTGCTGAAATTGCACCAATTTTCTAATCCAATGCCATTTGTGTAGTGAATACCATGCCCATTTCTCCATCAATGGTATTCTACTTAAAGAAAATTTAATTATTAATTATAATTTTTCATTCCACATTCTTTTTTCATGGAATAAATGATTATGTTTTATTATTCCATGTTTTATGATCCATGTGTCACACTTATGCATGAAATGAAATGTTTAAGAAGGGAGCACCCTTATAGTGCTCCAATGCATTGGGTAAAGTATAGTATCATGATACATCATGTTAAATGAGTGTTAACTCATGCTAATTCATGTGCAATGAGGGTTTACTCATGCTTCATGTGCAATGAGGATTTACTCATCTTCATGTGCAATGGGCCTTGGCTCAGGCTAATTCCATGTTAAGTGTTGTTGCCACATTTCCATGTTATGATAATCATTCTTTATCATGCCTTTATGTTTATGTTTCTCTTGTTCTCTATTGATATGAATATTATCTAACATGTATTGTACTCCTCAAGTATTCCATGTTTATTCACATACTGGGCTTTATAGCTCACCCTTTTCTTATGCATGTCCTCAGGTTATCCCATGCAATGCAAAGTATGAGGGAATGTAGTGGTCATGTAAATGAAGATTTCAAAAAATATGATGTATTTCATGTTTTAAGTTGTTATGTAATGATCCTAAGCCCCAAATACACTAGACCTATCGATCTTCCATGTTGTATCAAGTTAATAGTTTATGTAATAAATCATGTTTAAGTTTGTAATAAAAGCAGGGTTGTTATAGTTGGTATCAAAGAATATGTTTAGATATTTTTGGGATTAGGATTAGAAAACCCTAGTAAATCCTTAGATACAATAATAAGTACAATAAAAATTTCCCTATGTTTTGGTGAGTGTTGAGTAAGTGGGCTATCAAGAAAATACATCCCTATCTAGATATGAGCAGGTAGAGGCGGCTCTGGAACAGATGTATCCTAGGGGTAAAACCCGAAAACACCGCTTTGAGGTAGACTCGAACAGGAACTGTTGAATGACAACGAGCCTTGCTGCCCTCTTGGTTACGACACTCCCGGGGGATATGCTTTGGTAAATTCACAAGTTTAGTATGAACCCTTATTATGGGAATAAAAAATCCCCTAAGAATATATGTTAGAAAGTAGATTATGAAAATCCTATAATGAAGCCTATAGATTCATAAGTTAAGGATGTAAAATTTAATTTATATGTTATCAAAATTTTATTTGGATTACCCTTTATGTGTTACCCCTAACTTTCCTTTTTTTCCAGCCAATGGCCGGTAATAGGAGGACTCGGGCTAACAACCTATGTGAAGATTAGTGTGATGACTCTACTAATGAGATGCCCCATACAATGGGAGCGGGAATTGCGAAATTTGTCACGCTTCTCTCTTAGCTAACTCAAGCATTGAATAGAATCACAGGTCAAGAGTAATGTTCAACCCCCCCCCAAGAAATAACAAGTCACTATCAAGATCTTCATGAGACAAAGTCCTTCAACTTTTAGTGGATCATCTGATCCCATGATAGCTGAACAATGGGTCAACTCCATTGAAAAGACCATCTCCATCCTTCAATGTTCTGAACAAGAGATGGTTCTCCTGGAGGCTTATCGTATGGACGGTGAAGCTGATCAATGGTGGACATTGATAAAAATATGAAGCCGTAGGGGAAGATTGAGGCGTTGGAATGGAAGGATTTGTAGAAGATGTTTTTTGATAAATATGTTCTGCACACCCTCCGGCTTAATATAGAAAGGGAATTCCTTTACCTCAAGAAAAAAGATGAAGAATCTGTTGGGGCATACGAGGCACACTTCACAAGGCTTGCACGACATGCTTTTGGCCTTTTCATTACCCCCGAATGCAAAGTTGATCACTTATTTGGTGGGATGAAGCGTAGCCTACAGAAAGAATTAGTGATCCGTGACTTCGACAACTATGAGCAAATTTTTCGATGTGCCCTCAAGGTCGAAATAGAGATCGAGGAATGACAGGGGTATCATGGGGACAAGAATAATAAGGTGGACTTCAATGCTGGTGGTCCGATTGATAAATCCAAAGGTGCTAAGAAGATCCAGAACCCCACTTGACAAAAGTGTGGAAAGAAGCACCCTGGAAATTGCCTCAAGGGGACGAGGAAATGCTTTAGGTGTGGAAGAGAAGGGAACCTAGATGTTAACTATCGGCAAGAAAGACCCGCGGCTGCGACAGAGGATAGGAATGCTCCGTTCGAACCTCAACGCGTTGTTCATTTCTACAACTTCAAAGAATCAGAGCATTTTTCCAACCAGTTCCAATATCCAAGTGTTTTTTGAGGCAACCAATAACCTCCAAGGCAGCAAGGAAGAGCTTTTTCCATCACTTCAGCCAATGTGAACCCCGAAAATGATGTGGTGATAGGTACGGTAGTTATTCATTCCAAAATAGTGAATGTACTTTTTGATTCAGGTTCTACACATTCTTTTATATCTCGAACGTTTAGTAGAACAATCCGAGCACCACCACAAATCATGCAAGTGAAGATGTCGGTGAGTATGGAAAATGGGGCAATCATTGCATCCCATGAATATAAGTCCTCCCCTGTTATAATATGTGGATTGAATTTCCCAGTGAACCTCATCATACTCCCTCTGGTGGAATTCGATGCAATTCTTGGCATGGATTGGATTTCCTTATATAGAGCCAACATTAATTGTCGGTAAAGGGAAATCACACTCCATGTGGAGAATCGACCCCTGATTCATTACAATTGTAATGAGGAAGATGAATCTCCTTTAGCTCCATCATCTCAAGAATGGATATTACATCCCTATGAGCATGCATATCTGTCTCAGATGATTGAGTCAAAGGAAGAAACCATTATTGAAGAAATGCCTATTGTGAGGGAATTCACTGAAGTGTTTCCCGAGGAACTGCCTGGTCTTCCTCCTAAAAGAGATGCTGAGTTCTAAATTGAACTTATACCAGGGGCTCTACCAATATCCAAGACTCCATATAGAATGGCTGTTGTGGAGCTTAAAGAGATGAAGAAACAACTACATGAGAATCTGGATAAAGGGTTTATATGCCCAAGTGCTTCACCATGGGGTGCACCAGTCCTCTTCATCAAGAAGAAGAATGGGTCAATGTGCCTTTGCATTGATTATCGTGAGCTCAACAAAATCACAATAAATAACAAGTATGCTCTCCCATGAATTGATTACTTGTTCGATCAGATGTGTGGAGCACAATACTTCTCCACGGTGGACTTGCAGTCGGGATATTATCAAGTAAGGGTGAAGAAAGAAGATATCCCCAAGAATTATTTTCGCACAAGATACGGGCACTATGAATTCATAGTAATGCCTTTAGGACTCATTTATGCTCCAGAAATAGTCATGGACTTTATTAATAGAGTCTTTAGAGATTACCTCGACAAATTTGTGGTAGTTTTTATAGATTATATTCTAATATACTTCATAAGCAAGGAGGATCACAAGGAGCATTTAAGAACTATACTATAGACTTTTCAAAAGGAGAAGATCTATGCAAAGTATAGAAAGTGTGAGTTCTGGTTGAAGGAGGTCTCATTCATGGGCCATATCATCACAAGCAATGGGATATCTGTGGATCCCTCCAAAACAGATGCAATTGAGGAATGGTCAAGGCCAACATCGGTAACAGATATCTGTAGCTTCTTAGGGTTAGCTAGATATTATCGACGATTTGTGAGAAATTCCTCACAATTGTCCAACCCTTTTACCAAGAAAACTCAAAAGGGAGTAAAGTTTGCATGGATTGATGAATACGAAAAATGCATAATGGAGTGGAAAAGGAGGCTTATTACTGCATCTGTGCTCACTTTACCCATAAGTAGGGAACATTTTGTGGTATATAGTGATGCTTCGATGAAGGGCTTAGGCTGTCTGCTGATACAGAATGATAAAGTGATAACCTATTCCTCAAGGGAGTTGAAAATCCATGAGCAAAACTATCCAACGCATGATCTAGAGTTGGAGGCGGTGATCTTTGCCTTGAAAATATGGTGGCATTATCTATATGGGGATAAATGTGATATATATACTTACCACAAGAGTATTAAATATATATTCACACAAAAAGAGATTAATATGTGCTAGAGAAGATGGATAGAGCTCATTAAGGATTATGACTATTCAATACATTACCACTCCGGGAGAGAGAACAAGGTGGAAAATTTCCTAAGTTGAAAGGACCCAGTGATTCTATAAATGATGAGAAATGAGAATAATTCAATCTTCATAAACTTGACAAAGATGGACATGGGATTCATAAAGAAGGGAACATCATCAATACATTCACAAATTCTATCTCAACTGTCTCTTTTGGAAAGGTTAAAGTATTCTCAAAAAGATGATGTGGGAATTCATGAAAAATTAAATTCTATCAAAAAAGGTAAATCCTCTAAGTTTAATGTTAATGAAAAAGGAATTGTGTGATTTGGGAAAAGAATATGCATTCCATCATGTCTGGAGCTGAAGAAGGAACTTTTGGATGATGCAAAAAGTTCAAATGTTTCTATTCATCTAAGGAGCAAAAAGATGTATCAAGATCTCCGAGAAAACATTTGGTGGGATAATATGAAGAAGGAGATCATTGTATATACATCAAAGTTCCTAGTGTGCTATCAAGTGAAGGTAGAGTGGAAAAAGTATAAGGGGATGATGCAACCATTTCCCATAACAGAATGGAAATGGGATAACATCACCATGGACTTTGTCACTAGACTTCTGAGGACATATAAAGACAAAAATGCAATCTGGGTTGTGGTGAATCGCCTAACAAAGACTGCACACTTCATTGCTATTCGGGAGGATTATTCATTGGATCTACTAGCATGGATATATATCAGGGATGTGGTAAGGCTACATGGAGTACCACTATCTATTATGTCTGACCAAGATCCAACAATCACCTCTAACTTTTGAAAGAGTCCTCGATAGGCTCTGGATATGGAAATAAACTTCAGTACGACCTATCATCCTCAAACTGATTGCCAATCCGAGCAGACTATCCAAAAACTTGAGGACATGTTGAAAGCATGCTCAATGGAATTTAAAGGAAGATGGGATCAACATCTTCCTCTGGTTGAGTTCTTATATAATAATAGTTTCCACTCGAGCATCCAAATGGCACAATATGAAGCCCTTTATGGGAAAAGGTGCAGAACACCAGTGTGTTGGGATGAGGTCGGTGAACGTATGCTGCTTGGACCGGAAATGGTCGGGGAAATGGTGGAGAAGTTGAAAACCATTCAGCAGCATATCAAGGCAGCCCATAGTCAATAGAAGAGTTATGCAGATAATAGTCGATGAGACCTTGCGTTTAATGTTGGAGACATGGTTTTTCTACGCATATCTCGGTGGAAGATGGTCATGAGGTTTGGAAATAAAGGGAATTTAAGTCCAAGGTACATCGGCCCCTTCGAGATTCTTGATCGTGTCAGGGCTTTGGCCTATCGACTAGCAGTTCCACCTACCATGGCCAAAGTACATGATGTCTTTCATGTATCCATATTAAAGCAAGTACATACCAGACCCTTTCCATGTACTCTCTTTTGAGGTGGTACAGTTGGAAGATGATCTTTCTTATGTGGAGTAACTAGTAAAGATCTTAGATCATAGAGAAAATGTTCTACGAAATAAGACAATGCCACTGGTCAAGATATTGTGGAGAAACCACAATTTTAAAGAAGTGACTTGGGAATTAGAGGAAATGATTAAGATGAGTTACCCACATCTGTTTTATTGTGGTAAAAGTAAATTTTTGAGGGGGAAATTTCTTAAGGGGGGAATATTGTAACGACCCAAAGTTTCATTAATGGAAATCCCACTTGATCTAATTAAATGTCTCTTTATGTATACTGGTTATATAAAATGTTAACTTCTTTGGTTTTATGTTATGAATTTTTACAGTTTCTATTATAGTTGTTGAACAGTGATCACATGATTATTATAAATATAGGGATTTAATAAAATCCAATTTACTCAGACAAAAGAAGCGATGGCCTCATCCAGTAGAATTGCACCTTACGAAGCCCATTTTTCGGGGCTCGGAAAAGAGGTGGTGTCCTTGGGTTTCGCCCTTTACCAAGCCCAAGCTGAGCTTCCTCATGTTAAGCATGAACGGGACTGTCTACGGGAAGAGTTGAAGTTGTTAGAGATTACCTCTCAAGCGATGTTATCATAGCCACCCCAAGAGTCTTTCACCATCGCACACCTTACCCTTTGGTCTTATGCGGAAATTTTAAGGGGTTATGTAAAAAATCACTAGTACTATGTTCATGTATATTATTTTTTGTATATAATAATGAATATCCCTTCTTGTCATTATTGACACTTTGTAAATAGTTTTTTAAGCAATAATAGTATTTTTAGTTAATATTCGGATAAGAAATCTTTTTTAATGAATTAATCAATTTTTGAATTAAATAATATTTTAATACAATATTATTATTATTATTAAATTAATTTTTATTAAATATAAAGGATCTTATAAATTTATGAATGCAATTGAAATTTTTATTATGGTTTGAAAGCCATTTTTGTCAAAACCCATGAATTTTTGATAAATGTGGGTTTTTATTTTATAAGTTAAAATTAACATATTTAGAAAATTATTTAGATAAAATAAATGTTATTTCTGGAATCATGATGTCAAAATTATACAACGGTGAATTTTTCATAATTTTCTGAGGTAGCCAAATTTTTGGGTAAAAATTAAATACCGTTTAAATATATAATGTGTTTTATGACATCATAATGACCAAAATAGTGATGTAATAAAATACTATAAGCTTTATGTTCGGCCAATATATGTTTTGACATTAAAATAATGTAATTTTGGGATTGTTTGACATATTTTACAAAGCATTAATGGACCCCTCAAGACTTATTAAACATCTTGTATTTATAAATTATTTTCCATGGGAGTGTGACTCACCACCACATAAGAAACCCCATTATTTTATGAATTTCGGACTATGTACTTATAAAATATTGTTTTAATCTTCCCTTTTCTAAAAACCAAGGGCAAAAACCATGAGCTTATTTGTGGTTTGGGTTAGTTTAATGTAAGGGGTACCAAACCTAAATAATAAATAATTCACTCACCTTTCATATATAAACCCACCCATGATACCACTTTCTCCTCTCTCAAAGCCTTTGGAGTTCATCCAACCTCTACCGCACTCTCTATAGAATCCTCCCAAGGTGCCCCAAGCACCCAAGAAGCCACTCTCAAGACTCTCTCAAGCCTTTTGAAACACAATTCCAAGTTTGTTTTTTTCTTCCTATCAATTTTCGGTCCAATTGTCATAATATTGTTATGCCCTTTTAATATCAATTATAAATTTTGGGGTATGGTTTCAAACCTCCCCCATACTTCCCTCTTATTGTTTGAATGATGAGATAACCGTTTCTCTCTCATTAAATTCCTCCCATGTACACTCGTTACTATGTCGAAATTCCGAACGAAACTTCTCTCTCCTCATTTACATTCAAGCAATACTTTTATATCTTGAATCTAAATTCCATTAAAAATTTTGGGACATGTATCTATATGACCCCCTTACTTTCCATATCATTTCGATATGATGATACACCCCTTTATCTCTCATCAACCATTTTTATGAATTCTTATATCACGCCATTACGCTGCCGAAATGACACCAATCTTCTAAGCCAAAGCCATTGTGTTGTGAATACCATGCCCATTTCTCCATAAAGGGTATTCACCTTGATGCACATTTACTTATTAATTATAAAGTTTCATTCCACATTCCTTTTTCATGGAATAAATGATTATGTTTTATGAATCCATGTTGTATGATCCACGTGGCACAGTTATGCATGAAATGAAATGTTTAAGAAAGGTGCGCCCTTATAGCACTCCAATGAATTTTGTAAAGTATAGTATCATTATACGTCAGGTGAAATGAGTGTTAACTCATACTAATTCAAGTGCAATTAGGGTTTACTCATGCTTAATGTGGAATGAGGCTTTACACATGCTTCATGTGCAATGGGCCTTGGCTCATGCTAATTCCATGTTAAGTGTTGTTGCCACATTTCCATGTTATGATTATCATTCTTTATAATGCCTTTTTGTCCATGTTTCTATTGTTCTATATTGATATACCTATTGTTTAACATTTATTTTACTCCTCATGTATTCCATTTTTATTCCCTTACTGGGCTTTATAGCTCACCCTTTTTCTTATGCATGTGCTCAGGTTTTCCCGTGCAATGCTAAGTATTAGGGAATGTAGTGGTCATGTAAATGATGTTTTAATAAATATGTTGTATTTCATGTTTTATGTTGTTATTTAATGATTCGAAGCCCCAAATACACTAGACCTCTAGATCTTCCATGTTGTATCAATTGAATAGCTTATGTAATAAATCATGTTTAAGTTCGTAATAAAAGCAGGGTTTTCATAGGTGTTGTGTGGGTGGACCATTCAATTGGTTTGTGTCTTGTGGAGCCATGGTGGCTAGAAGGAGAGTACGTGGGAGTGAGATAAGATGAAGGATTACTAGTACCTATTTTTATTTTGTTTTTATCACTGTTATTTTTTATGATGTGATGTTTGGACCCTTTTGTTTTATGATATGAGCTATTTTATTTATTTATGATGGTGTGTGGTGTGTTGAGTGATAATTTCATGATTTGTGGAAAAGGGAAGACCTAATACTAAATTGAGATGCATTTATTTTGATGTGATTAAACTCGTGTGGGTGAGTCAGTTCATCCTAGAGAAGATACTATCATGTCATGTAATACGGAATTCCTTTATTCGTTTGTTCAGAACAATGCGATTGTTTGTTGATTGTAAGTGTGGTTCATTGGTACTAGTTTTCGTGTTGATTTTTGGTTGTGTAAGAGTAGTTGTCTTGTGGTTTAGGTGATTTGGTTGTGTAGTGTTTTTGTGTTTTTTGGGTTCACTATATTCAACCAATTGTATTTTTGGATGGTTAATGATATCCTTGAGATGTATCTTGAGGGGAGGTTGTTTGGACCCCTTTCTTTTTTGGGTTGGTTTTGTATTCGCAATGGAGAGAATAATTTGATAAGTTTGTGATGTAACATTATATTTCTTCCTTAACCATCATGTTGTGGGTTTTTTTTCATTGGAATTATTAGGAGGAGGCTCGGAGTGAGTTTTAAGAAGTTCGTTTTCTAGATGATGGAAGAAGGGGGATTACTCGTCATGTAATTGGATTACATGATGTGATCATCTATTTCATAGTTTTTATTGGAGGTATGAAAAACTTTAATATTTAATGGATATAAAAATAAAATAAACTGGAGAGGCGACCATATTTTGGGTGAAACTAATCCCTAGGAATTACACGAAATGAAAGGGGATTATGTCATGCATAAACCCAATCATGTGTAGTTTTAAAAAAAATTTCATCGACAAATCATTCATTCATCAATGTATTAGTTTTTTATAAATTTTTTGGTAACCCCTAGGTTCCTCTAAGTGTACATCAAGTCCATTCCATCCCAGTTTGAACCGTTGATCCCAAAGGATATTTGTTGGTGATCGGTGGATGATATATTGTTAGTTAACTTCTCTTTCACATATGTTTTCTTCCATTTTTCTCTAGAGAATCATCATTGGTAGTATTCATTGATCTGGGGATATGTTCGGGTTTTTTTTTGACAGATACATTATTTGGTACAGGTTGATCCATATTATTCATGGAGGAATTGTGAATTTTAATCTTTCTTCTTTGTCTTGTGGTGTACATCAATTGGAATGCTCCATTTATTTATGATTACCTTTTTTCCCTATATTGTGCATCATGATAGAGGTGTTTTACTTCTATCCATATTCAAAACATGTTTATATAAACATATTAGTTGACAAAGACATGATTAATTGAAATTGAGGGTTTGATGGGATCTATATTAAATCTTTTATAACATTGAAATTATTTTTAATTATTTGATTGCTCAGTCTTGATGCCCTGCTAAAAATGGTGTCCATTTCTTGCTTTTATTGCTTTGGATAGTTCATCTATGGTAGTTTACATGTTTTTTATTTTTATGGTATCTCCAAAAAATGAAAATTGGATAACCACTTATACATGGATACAGAATTGGTTTCCACATGATTTGGTTTGTTTGATAAATCCCCAAAAATTGGGGGAATTTTGACAATGTTATTGTGAATCTATAAAATTTATTGTTTTATTTGATCATGTGGGGGTGGATGGCATGTGGTTTTATAGTTGGGATATGGTATGTGTGGTATGAGTAGGCATCGAAGCTAAAAAACATGTTGTGTTATGTTATATTTACGAATGTTTTTGTGAGTTGGGGGTTTGATCTGGTTTGTTATGGGTAATTTTACAATAGATTCTCATTGTTTAAAATGCCAAATGCTTCCCACCAAACTGAGAGGTCATGGTATGATGTGTATTTATTATTATTCCGTATTCATTTATTGTGTCTCTTCACTTTCATTAATGATTATTTCTTTATTGCTTTGTTCCTCAATTAATGGTGGAATTAGTATATATCATTTAATATATTAGGGAAATGGTTTGGGGTGGTTTGGATAATGGAATAAATATATATAAATAAAATTGGTTGGGAAATTGAACTGGGTTCTGTGGCCTTATGTGTGGTTTTAAGAATTTATAGGTTGTATCAATGGTGTGGTAGTGGTGAGTTGATAGTTTTCATGAGAAAAAATAATCCTCTCTTGAGTGTTTGGTACTACATATACATACTTGTATTTTTCCATGGGATTTCTATTTCCACCCCATCCAATTTTAGCAATATGTTCTAAACACCATTATTATAATGGGGGAATGTTTCTTTCCTAATATTTATGTAAGAGGATGGGTGTATGGCCACATGTTCATCATTTTCCATCTTAAAGGTGGCCACATCCAATGTTTCATCAGGAATGTTGTGGTGATATGTGGTAGCCTATGTATTTTTAGGTGATGTGGTCTATTTCACATGAGTATTTAGGATGCGTTGTGACATTCTATCCTAGGTTTTTTTGGGATGAGTTGTGATTTACATTCCTAGGTGGATTTAGGATGAGATTTTATGTGTTTTGAAGCTTAATTGTTTGGAGACAGGAGGTAATGTGAGGCCTTGGTGTGTGCGGGAGGGATGTGTTGCAAGGCCCAAGTGTGTGTGGACGGGATGTATTATGAGGACATGGTGTGTGAATTTAGGATTTAATGTGGTATAAATGGAAGATGTGGGAGCGTGAGGACATTTTCCATTGTGGTGTGAGAGTGGAAAATCAGTGGGAAAGTGGTCTGGGGTGTCCAATAATCGACAATTTTAATATTATATTAATAGACTCATGCTACAGGGTTAGCATGACTTGGTGTGGTTGGGAGGGATAATATACCTATTTAGGTGTGGTTTGGTTATATTGTTTTTTTCACAATAGAATTAGTGTGATTCATTCACATGTACACAAGGGATATTGGTTATCTTATTGAGTATATCTATATTCTCACCCACTTATTTACAATTTTTTTTTTCAGGTTTCCAGGAGGATTTTGAGGACCGCAGTGGACCTTAGTAGCTCATATCATGACAGTTGATGTGTCACTACATAGCTTTACATATGGGTATTTACATTGGAGGCATTTCTATTTGTATCATTTATATTTTACTCAAGGATATGGTATGGATTAGGATTTCTATATTTCAGGTCTTAGATTTTCATTGTGTATGTGCCATCATATCTCCCGATTTCATTTCATTATAAAGGTTAATGCCAACCATATTGTGATATTTATACATTCTTGATTCTAGTCTCCAACCTGAGAACTACTTCAAGTTGGACTTGGGGGTCATAATCTCCATTTCATCACTACTAGCCCATGTTTGGTTTCTTTAGAGGGAGGGGTTGTGACAAAATTCACATATCAATACAATTGTTTCCATTGATTATTTCAATTCACATATGAATTTCCCTGTTACCAGTCATCGGTTCAATTCACATATGAATTCCATTATTAATATTTATCATTTAAATTCACATATAAATGTCACTATTTCCATTCATCATTTCAATTCATAATATCCCAATATCACATCTCATTAATTAATTCACCAAATAATTAATTTTATGTACTAATTATATATTCCCATCAATTATTAATTATTTCTATTATTAATTAATATCATTTGTCTCCATAATAATTCTTATAATTAATTATTTAATTAAATTTTTTTAATTAATTTTACTATGAATAAATCACATCAATCTCATTAATAAATAAAACATTTAATTGGTCATATAAAATCTATTAATTAATTTAACAGTTAATTAATCACATCTATGTCATTGATTAATTCAACAATTAATTAATCACATTAGTTCAATCACATAATTAAAAAAATAATTTATTCAGTTCAATAATATTAGTATCCCCATAATTTTTCAACAATTAATTATTCTAATTCAACATCACCTATATCAACACCATTAATTTGTTAATTATTTATTTCAATTAAATAATTCAAATATCCCCAATTTCACAATCCCATAACTAATTAATTTGATCTAAGAATCCAATTTCAATTTATCCAATCAAAATTCTATATTCACATAGACATATTAAAAATAAAGTCTTTTGGATTTGAATAATATATCACCAAAAATAGGATTTAGAGGGAAGGATCTCCAAAAAAATAACCAATTTAAACTGGATCAATTAGAAGCACGATGGAGAACATGATCTTGATCTGAAACCTAGATCCAACATGACGGAATCATAATTTAAAAAACTATACCTATATCGAGAACCAAATGTTAATAAAAATGAATCCTTTTTATTTAGGATGAGGATCAAGGGAGATAAAGGTAGATATCATCATGAAGGAACCACATAAATGGTGAGTTATATATATTAAATCCCAACGTGGATTCCATATAAATGGAGGTTAGTATGGGTTAGAATCAATCTAGGAGGATATGAAAATTACGAAAAGTGACTTTTTAAAATTTAGGGTCAATTTGGGTGATTTTCCATAAATCGATTAATTTTAAAAATAAATATCAGTGGATTTAATTCTCATCATTCAAAATTCCAATTCAACAACCTTGTTTCCCATAAAAATTTTCCACAAAGTTTCACGTATTAAAGGGGGTGCACATGGATTATTTTAATATAGAACATGTTCTGAAAATCCATTTTTTGGCAATGTGAATCCACTAAATTTGGGTTCCCATGATGTGTAGGACAACAACACAATGTTTGTGAGGAATGTATACCAATGATGCATTACCATTTAGCCATAATAGTTTCTCAAATTTCACCAAAAAACTCCCCCTGATGAAACCCAACCCAAAATTTCTCAAAAAAAGAATAAAAGAGTACATGTAAACATGCTCAAGACATCTCTAAAAATGGATGGTTTCATACAGTCTGCCCAACTTGTAATCTCTCCTCCTCAAGTTGCACTCTAATGCATCTCAATGATTTGAAGCCAACAATATTGGGCCATTGAGCACTCATAACTACTTTTATCTCCCACGTATCCTCCCGAACATGCCTACGATTCCACAATACATGAAATAAAAACAAGGATTTTCCTGGAACACATTCTCACTATGATCCAAAAAACTTATTGAATTATTATCAAATGAAAAATCAATCTCATGCTCAACATTATACATATCGGTTACACGATACGTGTCATGGTGATACTGCTGAAGTTGTCACACAGGGAAATCATCATGCATAGTATTGTACCTCTTTGAATGTTACAGTTTTTAACCCATCATCATGATTCTCACCACTATCTCGAATGGTCCTATGATAATGTGTTCCATCATTACCAACAACTATATCCTGTTGTATCCCAACTGTGTAGAAACCTAAATGAATAAAAGATCTCCCAATTCAGATTATAGGTTTCCCTGACATCTATCAGCAAACACATTTTGTCTACTCCAATCCATATCTTGATCTTTCACAATCGACCAAAATTTCAATAACATCTCCGACATGAGACCTATAAACTAAATCTCTCTCTCACCAAACT
This sequence comes from Viscum album, assembly GCA_963277665.1. Taxonomy (NCBI): domain Eukaryota; kingdom Viridiplantae; phylum Streptophyta; class Magnoliopsida; order Santalales; family Viscaceae; genus Viscum; species Viscum album. The sequence goes on along the minus strand of OY728140.1, from coordinate 1,813,706,608 downwards.
ACATCCCGTATATTGGTGATAAATGTGGAATATAATAATGTGTCATGTGTGGTGTGATATTTATTTTCTTCTGTAAATATCTCCAATAGAAAAACACTTCCAATACTAGATGCTTCCCCCAAGACCTACTGATTATTCTGACTCACACCTAATGCATATCCTGAAGCTCATGTATAATATGTATCAACTTCCCATCTATCTATAGGTTAAAATTAATACTCAATGAAACATTGTTTCTATGAGACTTATGTAATCCCTTAACGAAGATTAATGTAATTCATGACTCACAATGTGAAACTATAGTATATGGAGCCACTAAAATGGACTATTTATAAGATATACAATTTGTAACAACCCAATATTTTACCAAAGGAATTCCCTTATTATAATTATGTATTATTTTTTAATCACATAATTTTAATTATTGAAGACAAGTAAAACCTTAAAAACAATTAATGAGTTAAATAAAAGTTATCTCTTGAAGTTGAAGAAATTATACCAATAAAATAGTAACATGAAATTTGGAATATTAATGTGACCCTTATAAATAGTAAACGCCACAATATAATAAAAAACTAACCATTGAGAGTATAAATAAAAATTATCAATCTTATATGTGTCAATATGATATAATTATGTCATTGTATAAGTGAATAAACATATTAAATATTATTAACAAAGTGTTGGTAGTTTTTGTAATTAATGTAAATTTAATTACAATTTAATAAATAATTTCATAATTTAAAATAATTTTTATTTAATAAAATGTATTTTTAAATATTTAGTTTTATAGATAATTGTTATATGATAATTAAATGAGACCATAATTATGTTTCCAAAGGGTTAAAAAATCTTTCTCAATTTAAGAATTCGTAATTTTCAAGAAAATAATTATTTTAATTTGAAATATAATTTCACATATTTAGAAAATTATTTATAATAAATTTAAATAATTTTTTATTGTACATGCTGAAATAGGGTATGGGTAAATTTTTGAAATTTTCTTAAAATAATTTTATTTTATGGTGAATTGTAAAATATGATAATTTATGATAAATACTAAATACATGTATTTATGCCGCATAATTTAGTCATGTATGATGTAAATGGCCCTTGGTTCAAAATCAAATACTATATTTTCTATTTTTTGACACATAATTTATGAATAATCATATTCATGAGAATCAATATTAAACTAATGATTCAAACAATGATAAACCCCTCATCTCCTTCAATATAAATACAACCCCTCATTATATTTTCTCCTCACACAACTCAAGTATTGTTTCATGTCCAAATTCTTCCCAAAATCCTCTCTCGTGGCCATCATCCCTTGGATTCATAATATGAAAAAAATATCCCTTAAATAGGCTCTCATGAATGTTTTATTCAAGAGGTAAATTCCAATTATCTTTTCAATTATTTTCATATCAGGATCCTTTTTTCATTTTACCCTCTATTATCCTCATCCAATTATTATGATAACTACTGTAAGATACATGTACTAGAATGTTTCTATGATAATGATGTAATTCATCATGACCACTTTTTCCCCACCTTTTATTCATGAGATTAAAACACCATCTGAGATGTGTTAATTCATCACATCTAAAGATGTTGTGTTTTCAATTACTTTTAACGTATTTATTCCTTGTCTGTCACAATTTGTTGGGTTGAACCAGACTAAAATATTTATATTATTACTTAGGTCAGGTTCATAAATATTCTTTCCACATGATATTAATTTAAAATTAAAAATGTGTCCAATGTGATCAAAAATCACCAATTAACCAAAATGATTATCACTAAAGTTTTACAAATTGATTCATCATCACTCCAAATTAATGAATGATTTTTATAAAAATTTAATGTTTTGGATATTCCATAATACCATATAAATCCAATTCTGGAAAACCTTTTCCACCTTACATTTTTATCCTTGAATTTATATAAATAATCCAATCATGGAAACCAAGGAAGCAAACACTCACAAAACAATTAAATTGAACCTCTTACCCCATGAAAATGTGAATGAATGAACATAATAAGGTTAAAATAAATAATTACCTTAACAATTTGTTCTAGAAACTCTAATTAATGATTTTAATTTGTTTATTAGGGACATTAATTTCATTTTATGGACACGTTCAAACTTATGGTAAGGGTTTCATCCGGAACCACTATTATTCCTTCAGGTTTTCCTATCTATATTTTTTCACAAATGAAATTATCAATTATTTTTATTTACATATTCTAAATGATGTATTTTTTGTCCTAACTAAATTATCAAGGTCCATTTATAATTCTCTTTTAGTTATATACATGTTTCTAGTGGTTCCATACACAATACTTCTTAATAAGAATACTATTTTAATTGAAATTCTAGAATTATTACCCATTTTCATGTTTAATATATAATCTCTATTCAAGACACCATTATTTTTATAAAACCAACTGTTATTATTATAAAAACATTCTTTGTTCACATTTTGTTTTTTATAAAATATTTTTCCCTTTTACGTTTTAAATTACCTTTGATATTTTTCATTAATTTCACAAAAACGTTATAATTCTAATGTTTCATTACCACTATTTTTACATGTTAATAATTATTGTTGAAAAAAAATCATGATAAATGAATATACTAACATATTAATTTTTATGCATGAAAAATTCTTTTCTTTCTTTGACATTTTATGATACTCCCATTTTTTATGCTTTATGACATGACTATGATACCCAATTCATACTATAGGTACCCCACATGTTTATGTATGATTGATTATGAATGATTATATGTGTGGAAAGAATATTCATCGACATGTTATGTTAGGTGCACCCCGATAGAGCTCTGAATCATTGGGTAATGTAGAGTTTTATGAGACGTTATGTGTAATGGTCTTGGTGGTTAGCCTCGACTCATGCTACCACATGAAATGGTCTTGGTGGTTAACATTGACTTGTCCTCCTCTCTATGGAATGGTCCTTGACTCCTTCTAATGTGTTGTTTCATGTCGCTTCCACATTATTATGACTACATGATTATATGATCCCATGATAATATGTTATGAATCCATATGTTCCCCGATTGTTTTTATATCATTATACCATGTTATCTAACCCATGTAATAAAGATTTATTCTTATGTTTAGTTCTTTACTGGTGATTTTACCCTATCAACTTGATCAGGTTACCCCAAGGTAATCCTATGAAGATATATGAGCACAATGGACGTTAATTCACTCTTTAGAAATATTAAATAATGAAATTTTTTATTTAGTACAATGTTTTCAGTTTTAGGTACGCCGCATTCCAAGAGGGAAGACTTCACGATCATTGGCTTGTAATACAATATTTTATTATGTTTAGAATAATGTAATGATATTTTTGAATGGTAGGGGTCTCTATAGGTGGAATCAAAGGATGGTATAGTTATTGGCGGTGATTTGTAATAGAGTACATTTGTAAGAACCATATATACAAGACTAATTGTATGAAAACTGGTCTTATGTTTGGTAATTATATAGTATGTTGTTTATCAAGAAAATACATCCATTTATGGATATGAATAGGTGGATATAGATCAGAAACATATGTATGCATGGGTAAAACCAAAGAACAATTCTTTGATTTAGACTTGAATTGGAACTAGTTCCTGGAAATCTTCCATAATGTATTCTTATTTTGACACTCCTAAGGGATATGTTTTATCAAATTCATAATCATTATAAAAAAAATTAATAGGGTAAAAAAAAAGAGTCACATAGGAATATATTTTTGGAAATATATCATGAATTACAAGGATTGAAACCTAGGTTATCATATGTTTGGATACACTTTTCCTTTAAGAGTTTATCCTTTTATGTTTAATGGTTCATTTTTATGCTTAATTTCATAGTTTTCAATCCCTATAATTGTATGTTATTTTTAAATTAAATGGTGGAAAATAGGAGAACACATGAAAAAAGTTAATGTGTTAGGGAATGAGACAATTATCCTAATGAAATGCCTGATATGATAGGAATGTGTGTTCAAAACAATATAATAGTACTTTCTCAGCTGCCACATGTTATGAATAATAACATGAATAATAGGGAATTACCTCCTCATATAAAGAAATATCATATTTCTGTAGAATCCTTAATGAGTAAAAGTCCTCTAATGTTTAATGGGTCTTATGATGCCCTCCTCATGGAATAATGGATTCAACCCATTAAAAAGATATTAGATATCTTCTAGTGCTTAGAAAAAGAGAATGTTGTGTTAACAGTCTAATGTTTTGATGGGTAATCTAATCATTGGTGGACACTGATCATGAATATGAATTCAAAGGAGCATGTTCATTCTATTTATTGAGATTAAATAATGAAAATGTAATTTAATAATTCTTCACCAAACACTCACCTCAATACAGAATGAGTGTTCCTCAGTATTAAGAAGAATGAAGGTGAGTCAATCCGGACATATGAAGAAAACATCCCATGGATTGAAATATATTACTATGACTTTTTCATGAACACCGAAACTGGGTGGATTTTTTCTTTAGAAAACAAATATCGATTCTACTAAATGTTTTTGTGATTTAGTAATTTTGTAGATATAGTGAGACTCTTTGTCATTCCATCAAGAATAAATTGGTGTTTAGAGACTCTCAATGGTATTGTGGGCCCAGGTAAAAAAGGATAATGGACTCTAATATGGTTGGTTGGGAAAATAAATACCATTATGGAATGATGATCGAACATTCTACTGTCAGGATTATGGGGTGAAGCATCCTTGGAACTATCTAAAGGGAACAAGTAATTGCTTCAAATGTGGAAGAATGGGACATATCAAAAATCTAAAGGGATATGAATAATCCAACTAATTTGGTAGAATAAAGGAAGGTTTGGGTTAATTCTCAGACAGTAGTGCAGTGTTCCAAGTACAAGGAACATGTGAAATATGCATACAATTTTCTTAATCCATTTGATGTGTAGAACCATTCAATCGCCACCACAAAATTTTGAGATTGATTTAACTATTATAATATAAAATGGTGAATTTTCTGAATCCAAATTATTTAACTCCTCCTTAGTTAATGTTTGTGGAGTAATCCTCTGAGAAAATTTATGACACTTATTTTAGTAGAGATTGATATTATCTTGTGAATGTATTGGAAATCATTATATAAATCCAACATTAACTTTCGGGTAAAAGAGATCACTCTTTACATCTTATAGAATCCTCTAGACATGTACAAGTGTAAGGAGGATGATGAATCTAATTCAAAATTTATATATGAATAGTGGATATTACAAGATTCTGGGAAAGCATATCTAGACCTAATTACTATGAAAAAGGAGAGAATCATGATCAATGACATGTATATATTGAGGGATTACATTGATGAATTACTTGAAGAGTTTCTGGTTATTCTTTTAGATCGAGAGGTTGTGTTCTCCGTTGATCTCATTAATAGACCATTTCTTATATCTAATACACAAAAAAAATAATATCCACCATAGAGTTATAAGATGTGATGAACTAGTTTTATGAGAATATATAGAAGGGTTTTATATGCTCGAGTGTTTTCACATTGTGAGCTCCAGTCCTCTTAATCAAGAAGAAGGATTGATCAATGATCATACACATTAATTTTTTTGAGCTCAGTAAAATCATGATAAAGAAAAAGAATCCCCTTCCTCAAATAAATAACATGTTTTATTAGCTTCATGGGGATAACTATTTATCTAATAAAGACTTAGGTTGGGATATCTCCAATTAATTGTGAGGAAAAATGATATTCCCATGACTGCCATTCGAATGATGTAGCGAAACTATGAGTTCATATTGATTCCCATTAGACTCACTAATGCTCCTACAATTTTAATGTATTTAATGAATAGTGTATTTATAGATTACATCATCAAGTTTTTGGTTTTCATTATTGGTGATATTTTCATATACAAAATGATCATTGTGGAACATGAAGAACATTTTAATACAATTTCAATGACATTTTGATGTGAAAAGATATATTCAGAGAAAAATAAATGTGAGTTCTTGGGGGAGTACATATCATTCTTGGGGAATGTCATCAACAATAATAGGATATTTGTAAACTCTTCTAATACATTGGAAATTGAAGAGTGGCCTATGACAACCTATATAATGAAGAACTATAGCTTCTTGGGTCTAGTTGGGTATTACAGATGATTTGTGAGTAAATTCTCATGATTATCTATCTCTATGACCATGATAACATAGAAGGGAGTGAAGTATATATGGACTCAATAATGTGAGTAATTATTTTCGGATCTCCAAAAGAGGATTTTTATTGAACCAATGATCACACTTTTGATATGTGGATAAATATATGTGGTGTATAATGATGATTCAATGAAGGGATTAGGTTTCCTACTAATGAAAAATTATTAACTGATAGACTATGCCAAACGAAAATTTAAAATCAATGAGAAAAACTATCCACCCAAGATATGGATATGGGACCTATAATTATTGCATTACCAATTTGGAATAATTATATCTATGGGTAGAAGAGTGAGATATATACTAATCACAAGGGTCTGAATTATATATTTACACTGAATGAGAATAATATAGACTAGAGAAGAATGTTAGTGCTCATCAAAGAATATTACCACCCAGTTCACTACTATCTTGTTAAGAATGATAAGTTATATGATGCTCTAAGTAGACAGGATCATGCATCTTGATCAATGATGAGAATTTAAATGGATCAATTATTCTTAGATTTTCATTGGGAATACATGGTAATCATCAAGGTAGAAGCATGATCATTCCATTCTCAAATGATTTCTCAAAAATCCCATGTGATGAAAATATAGGATGTTCAATGAAAGGATGTGGAAATTTTGAAAATGGTAGAAGAAATTTAAAATGGGATATCCTCTATGTTCATGATTTAAAATATTGGAGTCACGATATATGGGTCATGGTTAGGTGTACCATCTAATCTATATTGAATAAATGTTCTTTTGAATGACGCACATACCTTAACCATCTCTATTCACCTTTGGAGCACAAAGATGTGTCATGACCTTCAAGAGAATTGTTAGTGGGAAAATATAAAGATAGATATTTTCATGTATATATCAATGATCCTAGTATGTCAGCAAGTGGAGGCTGAAAGTAAATAGTCTACTGGGATGATGAATCCAATACCCTTACTATATTGGAAATGGGATAACAGAACAATAGTCTTTCTTAATAGACATCTTAATACATCAAGCGTTAAAATTCGATATGGGTCACTATGGATCATCATACAAAGACAACTCACATTATTTCAATTTGAGAGGACTTCCCAATGGATCAACATGCAATGATATATATCAATGGGTTTCTAAGGACTAAGGGAGTACAACTATCTATTTTATATGATAGATATATGAGGGTCACCTTGATGTTCTTGAAAATTCTCTAACAAGCTCTAAGATTTGAGTTGAACTTTAGCACGACCTATCATCCATAAACAGATTGAAAACATGAAAAAAAAATTATAAATTAGAAGATATGTTGAGATACTATTTTATGGACTTTAAAGGAGGGAATGACTAACATATTCTGTTGGTAAAATTATCATACAATAATAGTTTCCACTCTATCATCTTAATGGCACCATATGAATCCATTTATGTGGATATGTGATTAACATAGGAGTTTTGTGAAGAAGTTGGTGAGCATAAAATTCTAGGACTTGGAATGGTTGAAGAAATAACATATAAGGTGAAACAAATTCAAAATCACATCATGGAAGACCAAATTCCAAAATTGTGTAATGTAGATAATTGTTGATGGGACATTGAGTTCAATGTTAGAGACATAGTATTCCTCTTTATATCTCCATGGAAAAAGGTAATGAGATTTGGGAAGAAAGGAATGCTAGGTCCCTTGTACATCAACCCCTTCATGATCCTTGATCGTGTTGGATCTATGGTATACCAACAGTAGTTTTTACCTAAAAAGTATAGAGTAAATTATTTATTGAATATATCCCTCATAAAGAAGTATATACCTGATCTTTTACATGTACACTCTTAATAGGTGGTATAGTTGGAGAATGATCATTCTTAAAAGGAGTAGGCTGTGAATATCCTAGCTTATAGAGATAATGTTATACACAATAAGACTATGTACCTAGTTAATGTACTATGGTGGATTTATAAGTATGAAGAAAAATAATGGCTACTATAGGAATCAGTGAAGGAGGAGTACCCACACCTGTTAACTGCTTAGAATGTAAAATTGAATTATGAAAGAAAAAAATATCCTAAGGGGGAAGAAATTATTATTATCAATGGAATTAGCTTCATATAATTAGGATTTATAGTATAATCACATAATCTTACTTATAAAACACTATAAAAACATTTAAAAGATGAATGAGTGAAATTAATGAAATCTCTAGATGTTGAGGAACATATACCAATGAAATAGTTTGTTGAAATTTGGAATAGTTATTTTATTGTTATGAATAGTAAACTGGCCAATTTAATAGTAACCTCACCAAATAAAGTATAAATAAAAATTATCCATCTTATAATTGTCAATATGATATAATCATGTCATAGTATATGTGAATAAATAAATTAAATATTGTTAATAAAGTGTTGGTATTTTTTCTTAAGTCATGTATGTTTATTTTCAATTTTATTATTAATTTAATAATTTTAAAGATAATTTATCTTAACAAAATGTATTCATAAATAATTATTAATCTGAATTATGTTTATATGATAATTTTAGGAGACCTTTATTAATGTTTCAATGTTTTAGAAAACCAATTTTGATTTCAAAAATCGTATTAATAATTTAAATTATGATTTTAATTAAAAACTATTTTTCTCATATTTACACAATTATTTTATAAAAATGGCGTTCATATTTTAATTTTACACAATGAAAAATGGTACTTATAATTTCTGGAATTTTTTTAAATAACATGAATTTTAGGTGAATAATAAAATATGAAAATTTATAATAAATACTAAATAAATGATTTTATGCATCCTGATTTAGTAAGGGATGATTTAAATGACCACTTTTTAGAACTAACATTAGCTCTATAAAATTTTTGTCACAATATTGAAGTATATTCATAGAATTTAGAAATAATATTAAACTAATGATAAAAATAAAGGAAAACTCTTCCACTTCTCCACTATAAATTCCACCCCACTTTACCGTATCTCCTCACACCACTTATGAATTTTAAGTATTGATAATTCCCTTAAAGTCTATTCCAATTAACCTCCCCTATTTTCAACATCCCATGGTCTCAAAAAATTTCAAAACCTCTCCCCTAGAGGCTCTCAAAGAAGATATATTCATGAGGTAAATTCGTCTTTTCATTTCGTTTATTTTTATTTCAAGTCCCATTGTTTTCTTTCATATCTTCACCTTTCCTCATAAATAGTTTATGAAAACTCTAATACCATACTTTTAAAGGTATGTTGTTATGATAACAGAATAATTCATCATCATATATCTTTTCCCCTCCTTTTACACTGGTAATGAAAACACCAACCAAGAAGTGTTAATTTATCACATTCAATGACGAAAAATTATCAATTTATTTTACCATCATTATTTATGGTCATGAAACAATATTTATTATTTAAGATGACTATTATATATGTATTATAACTTATTTAGGGTTCTAAAATATTTTTTACACATGATATTAACTTAAAAATAAATTGTTTTTGATGTGATCATAAATTCCTATTTAACCAAAATAGTTATCATTACAGTTTTATAGGATGATTTATCTCCACTACAAATTACATAACAAATTTTATAACTATGAAATATTCTATATGTTCACTAATAAAATATAAACAATTTTTTTTAAAACAATTTTTAACATATATTTTTATCTTTACATGTATATAAGTTTACCAATAATGAAAACCAAGGAAACAAACACTCCAAAAATAATGAAATTGAACATCTTAACCCACCAAAAAAGTAATGAATAAACCAAATAATGTTATACTACATAATTACAAAAATAATAGGTTTTATTAATACTAAATAATAAATGTAATTTGATTATCTATGACATTAACATTATGTGAATGACAACATCAAACATAAGCTAATGAATTCTAGACAAATCCTTTTTTTACTTTGGCTTTCTCTATAATTATTTTTACTAAAATGATGTATTATATTTTTTATGAAAATATAATAAATTATTTTTACAACGTAAAACCCATGTATCAATGTACAATCATAATTCTATTTTAGGGATATAATTTTTTTAAGTGGTTCCCCCCTTTAATACTTCCCAATAAGAAAACTCGTTTAAGGGACCTATAGAATTCTTACACATTTTCAAGTACAAATTAATTTTTTTTAAGAAACCAGTATTTTTATATAACCAAAAAATTTATTATGAAATCCATATTAGCTCACTTCTAGTTTTATATAATAGATTATTCCCTTTTATGTTTTAAATGAACTTTCATATTTCTCTTTAGCCACACTAATTTTTTTTAATTCTATTGATTCATAAGAACTCTTTTTTAAATGTTAATAATTCACATTGAAATAAATTTTCTTTATATATGCCTCTAATACCCAATTATTGTAAATTTGTGAACTAATTCCTTTTTTCATGGATTTTTTTATACAACCATTTCTGGGGATTTATGACATTATTATGATGCCTATTTCTTAGTATGGATTACCATTATGGTTATGAATTATTGATTATGTTTGATTATATATGTGGATTGAATATACATGAACATGTTATGAGGGGCGTTCCAAGACAATGCTCCAATGCATTCTATAATGTCGATCCTCATAAGAAGTTATGTGTAATTTCCTTTTCTATTAGTATTGACTTGTTCTACCATGTGAAATGGTTTTGGGGGTCACCTACAACTTGTAATCCAATTTCGCAATGAGACTTGACTCATGCTACTGTCGTGATTTATGATGGTTCTACAATATTGTGACTCCAGGTTTATATGATCCTATGTATATCTGATATGATTATTTATAATACTTTTTTTGTTTAATATCATTAATCCTTTCCTTCTAACACATGTGATAACGATTTTTTATTATTTTTATTTCCATACAGTGATTTTTAGATCAAACCATTGTTTATGTTATTGTATGGTAATTCTATGATGATGTATGAGAACAATGAATTTTAGGATCTCTTTATGATGATTAAATGAAGAAATGTTTTATGTAGTCCCATGTTTTCTGTTTTCTGTTCCTAGGCTTCCAAGACACTAGAATTTACGATCCTTGACTTATAATATGATATGTTGTTTTGTTTAAAATAATGTAATGATATGTGTAAATGGATAGGGTCACTATAAAATTTCATCAACTAATCCACTGGGAAAGTCTCACATATTAACAAGAAGGGTTCTAATTTCATCAAATAGTCCACAACCACCAAAATAAAATCAATATTATTAGGAGCCCTTGGAAGAGCCACCAGAAAATACAAAGATAATTAATAAAACAACATTTAATAATAGGGAAGCGTTGTTGTAAATAACCAGGCCAATGATTCTATGAAATCAGGTGTTAACAGGTCTACCATCATTTAATGAATCCTTTTATCTCATTTTTCATGCTTGGGCACCAAAACTAGCATCTTAGGTAATGATATGTTTTGGTTACACCTATATGTAGCACCAAATTCTTGGAAGAAAGTGCACACATCAATTAATCCCTTATTCTTTTAGGAACAACAAATATATTTTTGACAAATATGATCTAATATTCATTTGTGGTCCAATAAGAAGGTGCCTACCCACCTTCAAGGCTTTCCCTTGAAGGAAAACATCCCAGATCCCCATAATTTCTATCTTTAATCTATATCAATAGTAAATACTCCACATAAATTGATATGACATTCATATTCTCTTGACTGTTATTAACAAAAATATATATCTCAACCAACAGAGTCATGATCATCAACATAATACTAGACTACTGAACAATAAGAGTCTAATTATTTCTTAATAATGTGTCCACAAAACAATTCCCATATCTAGGATTATATGCTAAGTCGAAGTCGAATGACTGCATATACTCATCCCAACCCAACATTCGAAAATTAAAATTAAAATGTGAAATGGTATACATAAATTATTTTTCATCCTTATACTAATTAAATGTTTCTCTCAATAGATAATTAAACCAAAAAAAGAAATAATATACCACTACATGTAACTATATGTCATGTTTTTTTAGTTCCTATCATGTGACCTCAACTACATAGACCCATATGCCAGAACTCAATCTCCACACTTCAACATTGGTCCTAGACACATCAATGAAGGATCAAAATACTCTGTATACTTCTGACCTTGCATGATTTTGATCAAGGTCAGTGCCAATATAATCCACTTATTCAACACACTGAAATATTTCTCAAAAGTTTCTAGCCATTCAAACATTATACCCATCTTCATTAATATTGAAAATGGTGCATCCAAATGGAAATATTCATGGATGAAGCATTGATAATATCAATCTAATCATAGAATTCTAGGAATATCCCAAACATTCATGGGATACTCTAAATATAAAACTGCCTGAACTTTACCTAGTTCAACATAATAACATTCCTATGGGATAATGTGACATGATAAGTGCACCTAATCAAACCAAAACTGGCTCGTAGAAATATTGGGTTATATCAAATTCCATCACATTGTACTCAGAATGATTTGAATATGTTTGGAATGATCGTCATGATTCGTGGAATAACCTAGATCTCATACACAAACACAAGAACATTATCAGATTGGTATTGATATAAGACACCTTTCATCGACACAATAATAACTAGTAGTGTGTTCGTTAACCCAAACAAATATTATGAAGAACATATATAGTCATAACAATCTTCTCAATGTGCTACATGTTATATTTGAAGGCCAATCATTCCATTGATAATAGCCAATTATCATGTCAATTTTTGAGAGAATATAAGATCCCTAGAACTAGTAAAATTGATCATCAATACATGAAATTGAATACTGATTCATCATTATCATTTTCTTCAATATACGGTAATAAAAACATAAGTATAGATTCCAGTCAAAATTAATTTCAAACAAGACTGGAGAACAATGTGCCAAAAACCATTTATTCGTGGGTGTTTTAAAAATATACCACTAGTAACAATGGATGGGTGGTTGGACAGTAATTATATCTCTCACTTCTAGATGATGACTACATTACTGGATAGTGGGGGAAAGAATTAAAAATTTTAATTTCCATGATGATTGATAAGGGGATGAGATAACTTATTGTGTGGGTTATGCATCTTATGTGGATGGGTTGAGGTTGTTGTTATTCATGATATTATGAACTAGATATAATTAAGTGATATATGATGTGATGGAATTGGTTTCATTTCCTGGAATATGATTTGATGTACCATGTGTCTTTAGGTGATTTCAGAGGTGACGGTTTGTTCCACGTGTGGTCCTTGGAATGATGTGAATTTAACAATATATGTGAGGACTTGGACATTAGATGTGGGAATCTGATATTGGAAAATAATGGGGAATGAGGTGAGGGTAGCCTTTATTTAAATGTTTCTTTTTTATGTACATATACCAATATGTGTAATTTTGTGAGTTTGAAATGGTGAGTAAGTGATTATATAGGTTACCTATGATGTGGTATTTGGTTCAACTATTTTGTCACTGGTTCATTAGTATCCTCTTTTAAAATATTCATGAGAAAATTTGGTTAGAATACATATAATACCAATAGGTTATCCCTATTTATATAAAATCGCTTTTATTTTTCTAGGAGGACTTTATGAACAATTATTGAATTTTATTGATAGAAACATTGGGTTAAAGATATGTTGTTTCCATATTCATAGTTATGGTTATTTATTTGGGGCCTCTTGTAAGTATTTTTTCTATAGACATGTTAATTTTTGTATGGTTTTCGTATCCAATGTTATAATATCATTGAGATTATTTTTCTTGGTTTTTCCAATATATGGAATCTACCACTATATAGGTTATTCCTCTCATTTGTGGGATTTTTATATCATAAATTTTAATCACCAACCGATGGCCAATTAGAGTATTGAATAAGGTATTATTTTCATTATTTATGAACTACTAGACAATGAGGGGTACCTCTAGAGTGATGGGATTAGGATAATATCAATATGTTAATCCCCCCATGATCAACCCCTCAGTAATACCATTGATGATATAGAACATTACCCAATGAACTATAATGATATTTCATACACACTAATCAAATAAGGTTTACCAAGATCTCCCTTAATATAATTTGTATTACATTGACATTTCATATAAGATGTATCTCTCTCACTCATCAACATATATATTTATCAATTAAATTTACTAGAAAAATAATTATAATAATTAAAATTTTCATCACAAATACGAATAAATACTCTTCTGACCCCATATAAAAAATCAATGTTTGAGATGAAAATAATAATTTATTTAAAAATTTTTTTTCGATAATAAAATTATAGTAATAAAGTGAATATGATTTATTATGATAAGAAAAAAATGTAATAATTAGATTTAATACATAAATAAATTATAGGTTCTAGTGGCATGAAATTAACTCAACATCATATATATTAAAATAGAACATTCCTTTTTTTCATCATCATCATCATTATTTATTTATTAAATAAATTGTTCAAGGTAAATAATATAATGAAATGGATCTAGAACCATGAAAAAATTTTAGGTATGTCATAAATGAGGTAGCCCGAGAGCATCAACTCTAATCCAATTTACTACCTCTATAGGAAGATTAGACTCTCTATGATAATGAGTAATTTTATAAACCAGATTTGGAACGAAAGAAAGATACCGAGACACCTTGATTCCTTCTATATAAGTATGTAGAACCTTCATATGTTAACACATGAACCTCCGTCACATATGGGTGATATATTTAAAAGATAAAGTGCAATTATATGAGTTCTTCAGGGACATATAAAGGATTAATGTATCAGTCTCAACCTCCAGTAGACTAACCTCCCACTGTCTAAAAAAAGAAGACTTGATTGTGTTGCAAGTGCATCGACCATGAGGGAGTCTCTAACCCCAAAGCATGCTGATAAAGAGATTATAAAATTACATTTGGAGTCATGAATGACTCCACCACCATGCGTGTAGCCCAGATAAAAGTAACCTTCATTATAGAGAATGCAACCCGAGACAGGAGGACTCCAGTGAACCAAATGAACTTGAATCACACCAAATATCTATTAGGGAGGGGACTAACTATAAAATAAAATCAAAGTGGGAGATTGATTCATGTTATTCGTAGACATGGTCAAAAAATAAATCGGGATTTTATTCATAATATTAGGTTTCCTCCCCATGAATACACCACCCTCGAACTGAACAAATGTTTCTCACTTTCCCCAGACACCAGTAGCTAGAAAGAATAATCAGAGCACTAGTCATCCCATCAAGGACTTCCAAATCATCATACTAGAATGTCTTAATGAGAATGAAAAAATTTCAATCATTTCGGTAGAAAATAACCATAAATACAGCAAACGGGTTCCATACACTGCGATCCCAATATCCTACTAAGAATAAATTGTCAGAGAATTCCTCATTCTCTTCCACAAAACATGCACAACTAGAAGCTAAATAGATATCTAGATGTTTGAAATTTTCATCTCTCGAAGTGGAATGCTTTTATATTATACATTCATAAATATTGAGTTTCCCCATCACCTTCTTAGAATATAATTTATATCACCATGGATCCATCCGATGTGAGGGAGTATGTAGCATGCAATAGTCCTTCATTGAGAAAGAGTTGGTGGACGCACTAGAAAAAACGCTTCGATAAAGATCATCATTAATAATAATTACATAATAAACCACTCATTTATTAGACTCCATAAAATATTTAATAAAAAATAGGTTCTATAATTCTAATCTGAGGGTCCTACCATTAACTAGACTTGCTAAAAACCCATGCTAGGATCTCGACCAGTTGTGATACCAAGAATAAATTCAAACATTACCCACAATCCAGTAAGCATGGCCTAGAGAGTTGATAAATTATGATTAACCACATACATAAATGAAAATACAATGGAATCCTTCTCCCCATAACCAAAAACCACTATTGAACATCCTCAAATAAATGTATCCTCTAACACATCCCATTCATGTTTCACATGCATTCCATGTATAAAAACAAGTACAGTTTTTACATTGATTCACCCTAACTAAGTGGACCTTCCCAACCACTTCCCCAAAAGCCCTATGATATTTCCAAACAACATTGGCATCGTATATGATTGAATCAAAAATCTTGCTGATTTTGGTGATGACATAAGTTTGAATTTTTACTGAATATAGAGAATGTATCATGAGGAATGCCATTACACTGTTGTAATGAGTGATCATCTATTAAAAGGTAAAAAATTCTTCTTCTAGTTAATGATATTCCTAATAATATTTTCATAAATCTGATAATAATATTACATATAAATCCTCTAGGTTGAAATAAGAGAACTTGTTTATATTATTTTCAATCTCTTAGTTCGGATAGCCATGATGATACACAGTTCAACTGATCTTGTAGTCAAACAAGATTTATATATTTTAGAAATTCGCATCTCCCGGTTTATAACATGAACACTCCATCTGAAATTTATTTCCAGGACCCTACACATACCCATAATTGATCATGTTCTAGTGTTCAATAATATAATAGAGTCATCCATTAATATACTATGATATATGGTAGTGGATAAGGCCATCAAATGATAAGGGAAAGAGTCCACACTGGTTATGTATCTATTGATGTTTCTACTAAGAGAATCTTGGACTATAATGAATATGGATGTGAAAAAAACTTCACATACATTAACCAATATGTCATATTGAAAAAACCATAATACTACCATGAAAAAGAGATAAATAGACATGATTAAATCATGAATCTATAAATAAGATTACTGGCCCATGAAGAGAAACCCATTTTCAAAAGCACCTCAATGATGAGGTCAAATGCAATGCGATCATATAACTTTTTCATATCATGTTTAACAATCATATTTGAACCACTAGCCTTGTTAATGATATTTCTAAAAGATATATTGGGTCATTGAAATGGATTCTTGAATCATAAAAACCATTACAAAACATTGTTATTTCATAGATATTTGAATTGGATGGAAGGCTGATTGCCTTTGATTGATGATGTTGACAACAATCTTATTATGTAAATTGCACATAATTATAGGAAATTAGTGATATAGATAGGTGGGGGTTCTATTTTTGGAATAATAACTGTAGATGTATAATATTCATCTCATGTTAACCCCTTAAAATAAGTCTTTAATGAACCTAATCAAAACAACCTTAACCACATCCTATGATGCTCTATAAAAAGATCCTGAAAAACAATCCGAACCAGCCATGATCTCCATGTTGAGACTTCTCATCACCTCTATGATTTTCTGACCCTATGGAATTTCCTCCAAGAGATTGTTAATAGAGCTACATAACAAGGAGGGAACCAGTTCTAGTAAACCATTGCACCCCCTCATGTATCAATCACTAACATTATGATTAGGATCATCCATGAGATTCTTGAAGTGAGATTCATCCATTATCCCCAAAACATACCTATCGTTAGTATAACTATTTTCATCAATATGAATATTGGATTTGTGATGAAAATGTTTCTCGTTAATATAAGTGTGAAAAAACATTGTGATCCTATATCTCTCTTGGGTCCATTTGATACGTGTGTTTTCCATGTTCATAATTTCATTACGCAGTACCATGTTATCATGAATTTCCTTTTAGGTAGAAATCTCCTTGAATTTCATGTCACTTTAACTACTCATATGCATAAGATTGAGCTTCTGAAATTCCTTTGCTATAGTATCCATATATCGGAACCATGGTATCTGATCCATGATCTACGAAGTGATAGTTTCTTTGAGGGGAAGAAGCATGAAATGAAGGGTCTTCTTTTGAGAAACTGGGACTAGTCTTTCTGAGTACCCACACACCACCTGATGATAGCTTATTTGGTGTTTCCAGTATTAGGATATAGGGAAGCGACCAGAGCTATCCTGTATAGTAGAAATGGAAAATAGTAGGGGTGAGTGATCCTTGGGGATGTGACCAGGTGTGAAATAATAACATTAGGAAACATTTAAATGGCATGATCATCAGTGAATCACATACCACAAAGTCACCTTGAGAGAAAATTTTAATTCTGATCATTTCACCACGTGAAGCTATTTCCTGAAAATCCTATTTTTGGTAAATTGCAATGTTCAATACTATGAAAAATCTTCTCTATAGCTTTGAAAATAATGTGTCCCCATTGTTTTTCTCCTCAATATCTAAAACAATGTTTAAGTCTCTCACAATAAAAAGTTTGAAAATTTAATAGTAGGGAACATTCCTTTTCAATTTTATAACTAAATATAATTTTTTCTATATAAAATAAATAAAAAGATTATTTTTTAAGATAATTATATAAAATTAATAAGTGAAATAAAATTTCATTTATAATTCATTTATTTCCATATAAATATATTCATAATTTTTTTTATCATAATGAATATTCATGAAATTGAAATATATATTAATTCATCAAATATGTAGTACATGCTTTTATAGTAAAATATCTCAAAATAAATTAGTTTTTTTTCAATAAATAATATTAAAATAATATATAAATAGATTTGTAAATATAATACAAAAATCCATAAGGAAGTATTATAAACCATGTAAGAGACAACATGTTTGGAAAATACCTTATGTCTCAAAGAAATAAAATTAAGTCTAGAAATGCATTACCTCAATCACGTCTAATCTTATAAATTAATTATCTTATAAAAAATAAAAATATGATAATTATTTTCATCCCAAATGACAATTTTCTAGTTTAATGTTCCTTAAATATTATTTATTACATTTTTATATTGAATTATATACTTAATTATGATCATGTTGGATGCTTTGAAGATAGCGGGCTCATATATCCAAATTCACTTTTGTAGGCTGACTATGATCAGGTGGATCATGATTATATCATTTCTAGAATTTTATTCATCACACACACACACACACAAATATATATATATATATATATTTTAGACCATATTTATAACTCTAATACTAACCATATTAGTAGGTATTTATAAATGAATCACAATACATTCAGTTAGATGGTAGGTCTTACATATGAATGAGTGATAGTTACATGTTTCAATGAATATGATGGAATGAAGTTGAGTATTCTTTAACCAATGAAAATGATAATTACATATTATACATCATATTATTTTTTATCGAACAATGTATATAATATAACTTCAGAAATGATGGAAAATACAATACATATATTCGTGAGGTTGTCATCATCATGTTAAAATGAGCGATGTGTACATTTTTTATTAGATGATAAAGAAAAAAGTATGATATTTAGTGACAATTATAGAATGAAATTATTATCATATATATCAAATGTTATTTATTTTCAATTTATCAGTATTTTTATCAATAGTTGTAAGTGATGAAAAAGTAAATACATCGCATCACGAGTCGACAGTCCAAACAAACTCACAAGTGATGTTTCTATTTTTGGTTATATGGTTATTTAAGAAAATTACAATAAAATAATAAGAAAAACATTCCACTGTATGTAGTAAAATATGTTTTCAACTTACGAATGGTTTATGGTGATTTGAATTAGTTAGAATAAGAAATAAAATGATTATTAATGGTTAAGAATGATACCCCTTCTTTGGAAACCTATATATGCTTATCAATAATGTTATCATAAGATTTTATTCTGACACCACACGGTTCTCTAATATGTGGTGATAGATGAAATAATGGTAGTATTATAGGTAGTGTCATAACTAAGTATATTTTCATGATTGGATTCCCATAGAGGGTTGGTGTCCCATTATAATCGAAAGAGAGGATAAAGATGGAAGTTTTTTAATGATTATAAAATTATTATGTAATTTTCAAAAATTGGATTATCATAAATATATTAACATTGTGAAAAATCAGTTATGGGTAAAAATAGATTCATATAATATTATTTATTCTGATATTTTCTTCCTTGGGACATAATTTTATCATAGGATAATCCGAGTGTCCCTTTTACCAATGCAAGACATTTTTTTGATGATGATATTATTGATAATGATATAAATTAAATCAACCTAATTACAAATTTTTTATATTCGGATTTGCAAAATGGAATAATTTTTTCACGAATCAAACTGAACAAATTTTATAAAATATTTAAATATAAAAATACATTTAAAAATAAAAAAATGTTTTTAGGAAAATATCGTTAATTGTATAAAATTGATTTAATTGAAAAATAATGAATAATATTGTAATGAAATGTATAAATTGAATTAATTATATTAAAAGAACCCTAGGAATTTTACAAAATCCAAATAAAAATGGGGCTATAAAAATACCTGAAAACGAAATATAGATTTATTTTAATGTAAGAATATTGCGTTATTCAACAAATTATCTCCATTTCTAGAAATATTTATAATATTAATTCTAATACAATTTTAATATTTTGAATAAAATATTAATATAATTTTTGGAAAATTATTCTTTCAAAAAATATAAAATAAAAATTTAATTTGAACTGTATAATACATGAAAAATAAAATTTATTTTATATATAATTTTTTTATTTTTTTTTATTAATAAAATAATATTATTATCATGAGAATATAAATATAAAATAATATTTATCAATTATAATAGTGGATATTGTTGATTTTTTATCATTACATATGTTTTTACATTAAACAATATAATATGATGAATGGAGACTAGAGTTATCCATATCACTATAGTGTGACATACTCTATAGAGTTAGAAATATTTCAATAAGGTATATAATATTTTAGGAAAAAAAATTAAAAAAAATTAACAAAACATTATATTATGATTTAGTATATTTTTAACAACATATATGTTTAATCAAATAATGATAAATAAATGACTTAAAATTGAGTTACCAATATTCTATACGAATTGTGTAAAAAATTTAAAAAAATTGATGAAAATTACCTAAATTAGAAAATAATTTACCATTAATAACACACACACATATATATAAATGTAAATGATACTTCCATGGAAATTGAATACACCATTCAAATGAATAAATGGTGCATAACATAGACATCTCTCATGGAATTAATGTTATAGATAAAAGGCCCTTTAATTTTGAGTTACATTAATTCCCCCCTTCAAATAATGGGATTGTAATTGAATAAAAAATACCAATACTAAAAGATATTTCATTATATTTTATCTCAACTATATAGTATATAGACCACATAAATTAAATTATATGCACAAAAAAAACATTTTCCAAAATAAGGAAATTTAGACAGAAACCCTTACGTTGTACTTGACTTTTTTATCATATCCATTTAATATATTTAACAATAAAATCTATTTTCTAGATACTATTATATAAAAATCATTATTATATATTTAATATAACAATAAAATATTTTTTTAAATGTATTTTATTTATAAAATAAAATTTTCATATAATAATGTGAAATTTGAATTAATGTCAATATGCATTATAAATTATATCTAATAAAGAAGATATTTTAATAACATTCAAAATACATATTATAACAAAAAAATAATTATAATTTAATATTCAAATTATTATTAAATTTTATGTATAGTAATATTAATGTTATATAAGTGATCCATTATAGTTTTTTATATAATAATTCATCAAATTGCTAAAACATATCAAATCATAGTCATTCTATATCTTAATTGGAGACTATGGTAAGGTAAGTTTATAATATCAACAAATATGATGAATAATGATATGTTATGTATTATTTTATGATTGTGAACAATATTTCCTGATGTTTTCATAATTAATTAACATCAATATGAAAAATAAAAAAAGTAATTTAGGGAGGATATAGTTTCGAAAACACATAATAATTTTTAATTTATCATTATAAGTTGTTTAAAAGAAATAAATTGAATTTATTCCATTAATAGGTTAAAAATAATTTTCAAGGAAAAAAAGGCTATTATTTTACTATGATAGTACATGGTTTTGAAGAGAACTCATATGAATAAAATGTTTAAAATAATATAATACCCACAACAAAAAATTTTACATTCCCCTGGTAGTCGCTATAGAAATTAAGGGAATAGGTGAACTAATTGAGATCATAGGATTACCAAATTAATATAGTATTCAATGAGGTTAACAGTTTTCTATCAATATAATTTATTTTAATGGAAATTGTGTCGCATTTTTTGGTGGACTATTCCATGTTTATATGTGGATGAAATTATACTTTTGAGAACATTCTTAAATTATCAATGATATAATTACACTATTCACGGTTCAAAGACCTAATAAGATGGAAATAATATATTTTTTAGTGATATTAGGTTGAAAAATCCTCAACCATATATTTCAACACATTTCTAATCATGTTTGACATTATTTTTTCTTAGATGTTATCTTTTACATATTTTCTAACCAAACAAACATTATTTTAAATAATATTATAGAGGAAGGAAATTAAACTATAGAACGTAATTACTATTTATAGTTTTCTGAGAATAAATATATTCTATATTTAATTTATTGGAACTTCTATGTAGAATAATGTTATAATCAACATTAAAACAATATTTGTATACATACATATATATATATATATATGAAAACAATTATTTGGGAAAAAATAATTTTTTATATTATATTACATTAATTTTATTATGATTTGGTTTCCATTTTATTTTGGTTAATATAATTATATATGAGTTTAAAAATAGGTTTATTTTTATAATTTAAAATATATTATTTTTTGATTCGATTAAAATCTAGAAATATTATTAAAATAATTCATTAAAAATACAAATTTCACTCCATTCCTGGGAATTTAAATTATTATAATTAATAAATATATTATAAATAATATTTATGTTTATATTAGTTTATAAAATGAACCATTTGATCTAAAGAAATGAATTATAATTGTTTTGATTTATACAAGTTTTGAGACATATATATTAATTTTAGGGAAAACAGTTTATATAATAAAATTATACTTCCCTTTACAAAATGATATATGTGGATTTAAAAAAAATAAATTGTGAAGGAATTATTTTAAATATAAATATATATTTTTTAGACAAACAGTTAAAAAATTATTCAATTATTATATTTATATAATGTCATAAATGGGATAAATTTAATCAAGATTTTTATCTTTTCATTATTCACCTAATAAAAAATATATTGGAAAAAATAAATATTATTTTATTATTTATAATAAAAATTGAAAAATTGTATCCAAAATATTAGATTCAAAATATAAATTACAAAAATTATAATTGTTTTGTTAAATAATAATATTTTATAAAAACAAGTATTTTAATGGAAAAAAATATTCTAAAATATTAAGTATCAAAATTTTTATTTCATATTATATTCCAACAAAATTTTACTTAAAAATTATTAATATTAATGATTATTTATCATCATTAGTGATCATTTCTAATAATATAAATTCATATCACATGAAAATGTAATTTTTGGAAATATACCTCTCTAAAATATTGAATTTCTTTCATAGTCATTTTTGGTTACCTAATTTAATTAAATTATTTTTGAATATAGACTATATTATATTAATATATATATTTCTTAAAGATTAACTCTTATTATTCCCTACTAATTCTATGAATATGTTTTAATGGTCATACATAAAATCTTATATGTTTACTGGATATATAACTATTTATTTTATGATTGGTGTTGTTTGTGAATAATGCTACCCACAATATCTAGTACATGTAATGGATGAAACACATTATTATCATAGGATGTAACATTTTACAACATAAAAATATTTTTAGGTTGAAATTTAACTCATAATATAAGATTACTTTTTATATGGAAGTCATAAATAATATTACAATACTAAGTTCTCATGTATATATTTACGATGTTGAAAAATATTTTGATACAAATTAAAATGTTATCAATTCATTATAGAGTGTGATAACCCATTAATAATTTCAATAATAATTATATTAATAGATTGATATCTAAATTTATATGGAATATATTTTTACAAACAATTAAAAAAAATTATATGATATTCATAACAATAGTTTTTTTTAATTTAGAACTAAATTTCTAATTATTAAAAAAAATAAAAATCATTTATAAGTCTAGAAATATTATAGATAAAACCCATTATCCCTTAAATAATATTTAGTATAAATGTTTATTACTTTTTCTAATGGATGATTGTGATTGGGTGTTTCATTGTGACAAGTGATGTTATATTGAGTTGCATAATTCCCAACTATCATGAAATTTAATAAAATTATTTGTGTATATTCACTCTATCCCAAAGACTTCTATTTCTCATTCCAATTATTTTCACACATATAGTTTTAACCTATAATTTATATATATTATACCTGGTTTTCCCAATAAATTGGTAATGAAAAATAAATGAATCATTATCCCATCAGCATCTTTGACACCTGAATTTTTATGAAATTACATTATTCCTTTTTGGGTGGGCATGATTTTGTAACAATTATCATTCTTTTAATCCAACTTTTTGATAATTAGTTGGTAATAATCAAATCAAATCTCAATCCATCTCATAAACAATTATATTATTCATTGGCATAGTGGATTCACCGCCTAATACCTTGAAATTTTGTGAAATATTTTCTCACATGAATAAATTAAATATCTTTTATATCTTCTGTAACATGATAAACCAATTTAATCATGTGTTACATTCAATATAAATTATATTCATGAACTAAAAGAAACACCAAGTGTCCTTTAATTACTCACAACATTGATCTTTTACAAATAGTTATATATAATTAATATATTACTTTAAATATAAAAATTATAAACTAACCATTTAACATATAGGTATTAATATTAAAGGAGAATTTTTAAATTTAATTATACCGGTCCTAGAGAATATGAATTTCTTCCTCAAATGTACTTAATTTTTGGAAAGTGTAATCATTTTTGTCAAAAATAATATTTTCTCAAACAATGATTTTAATATATTTCTTCCATAATTTAAAATATTTTTTAAAGAAAATTATTAAAAAAATAATTTTATTAAATTAAATTAAATTTTTAATTACCATGGAAAAATTATAATATTTTTTCTATTAAATTTTTACAATGTTTTATTTTATGATGAATAGTTGAAAATAATAAATCTTATTTGAAAATTTCTTTTAAATATAAATTTTATATTAAGAAAATTTTCATTCTCAATTATGAATAAAGAATGTTTTTTCAATTATATATATTCTACTCTAATTTAGGTCATTTGAATAAATATCATGTCCAATGTGGTAGTAATATCTTTAAAACTATTGATCAAATTTACTTAATGAACATCTTTCTTATCACGTCTGAAAGATTGATTAAAAATAATATTTTCTCACATCTATGAATATAATCATGGAAATGGATTTTATATTTTTATTCAAGATAAATAAAAATAATTATTATAATCAATTGTATAGTTGAACTTAATTTTCAGTGATTTCAATTAATAGTAATTACGGTTATTAATATTAAAATGGTGATTTCTTGGTTACCAGCACTTTTGATAAAATTAACAATCCAAACAAATAGTATTTTTATTTCATAAATGGAATTTAATATTTAGAATAGGTAAATATATATTTTCTATGATATATGATTTTATTTTACGTCTTAATTGATATATGATCTTGACATATAAAAATATACCATGATCCATGGAAAAAATGGAAAATGGGAAAATTTAGTAAACTTAAACAAAAAGCAATAAAAGGATAAAAAAGTGTATATTTTATGTATTGGAACTGTTTTTTTGACCATAAAATCCATTCAATTCATTATTTATCAATTTTTTAGGAACATGGGATAATATTAACATTCTAATATGTTATACATTTTGTATTTATAATATTTCCAGTCATCTTCAATTATTAAAAGTCACTCACTCCCCTCACATATTCACACCTCTCATGAAATTTGGATCAACTAAAACATTACCAAATCACTCCCATCAGATTTTAAACTCTTCTTATAAGAATTAATATTTATATAAATCCATCATTCAAATTCTTTTGGTGGAATCCTAAATAGGTTACCTGAAAAATAGGTAACATTCATCAACCAGATTTTTTTGTGTTATTTTCCCCCACCTACATATATTCTTATTATAGAATGAAGATATAATAACCTCAGTATCAAAAATAAAATGATATATTGTTATGTTAAGTGAATTTCTGAAAAAATACAAACTTCCTTCCAATGGGATACAAAATCATTATTCATGTGTTCGATAGAATTCTACCTCACGGACCTCTCTTGATTATTTTATATTAAAACCTCACAGAGATGGAAGTAATTATGGATTTATTATTTATATTTGATATTTATGATATTATAATTCTTATCTAATTATTCTATCACCCATAACATCTTGCTACAAATTTTGTGGTAATATGATGAATTCACTCTTGTGTATAATATTATACCGACAAGTGGAGAAAGGTGATTAGATCACACTTTACATGAATAGTAATAAAAAATTGTTCGTAACAACATGCCATTGGTGCCTTATGAGAATATACTATGTAACCTTAGTAGAATCTTCCTGTACATTAGAGGTTGATGACTAGTAGTGAGTGTCCAATATTGATCATAGGGAGACTATAACCTCATTAACAATTTAGTAAAAGAAAAAAAATTAAAATATCCAATTGATATAACCATATGGAGAATTAAAATATTACCAAAACTTGAAATTCTATATCAATACGAAATATTGGATATGTCATCCCAAATTACATGCCAAATGTCTAAATGAAAAACCAAAAGTAAACATGAAGAAAACTCCCTAGAGATTTCTAAACCATGTCTGGTTCCCTTATCAATAATTTATCATATATCATCCATATGAAAAATGACCTAGGTCCTTAACCTGACATGAAATCATAAAATAAATATAAGTTCCATTCACGTAGCCCAAGTAGGGTTTGAATACAACTCAGTAGTCCACCACTGTTGGTTCTTAAATAATATCTTGTCTATTATAGTTTATGAAGTTTAATAAAGAATAATTTACAATAAATAAAGTAAATAATTTAAAATTTTTAAAGTAATCACTATTTAACCAGATAACCCCTTGTTCCCACGGACAATCAAACTCTTAATACATGGTTTATCCTATGAATGTGTCTAAACTTTTCCCAAGGGATATCATATTTTTTAATTCCATTTTAACATTAAAAATTCTAATTCAAATATGAATACAAATATTACTATGCCTCATTTTAATTCACATATGAATGAAACTCTTACAATTCATCATTAGAATTCACATATGAATTCCACTATTTTCATTCATCATTTCAATTCACTTTTTTATTCCAATGTTAAAATTCAATAGTTCAATTTATGTATTAATTCGACTATAACCATTCATCATTAAATTCTCATATTAATACAAAAAATTACCATTCATAATTTAAATACACATATCAAGGCCAATGTTACCTGTCATCATTTCAATTTACATAAGAATTCCACTTTTACTATTAATCATTTAAATTCACATATGAATTCCAATGTTACCAATCATCATTTCAATTGTCAATATATTAATATTACAACAATATATTAATAAATTCACTATTTATTTAATCCAATGTATCAATTTATTATTCACATCATTTATTAATTAACATTACAATCAGTTAATCCCATCTATGTCATTAAAGATTCATAAAATTAATTAGTCATATTAATTAAATTAAATAATCCAATAATTAATTAATCAAATATACCCCAATAGTAAATCCAACAATTTATTAATCAAATAAATTCCTTTATTTAATTTAACAATTAATCACTCACATCAATCTCATTATTTAATTTAGTGATTAATTAATCAAATAAATTCCAATTATTAAATCAGAAATTAATTAATACTTCCTATCAATATTAATATCCCAATTGTTATCTCAAATATTAATTAATCTAATTCAGTATTCTTAATATCCTCATTATTAATTAATTCATTATTTATCGCAATTCAACTATTCATATATGCCAAATTTCCCAATCTCATAATTAATGAACATACCAAATAAATTAGTTCGATGTATGAAATGAATTGACAATCATCAAATAAAATTATAAAATTACATACATATAATTTAAATAAATACTATTTTCTTTGAATAATATACCACCATGCTTAAGAATGAGGAAGAATATTATCAAACAAAATTACCCAATTTGAAGAGGAACAACCGAAAGAATGTTAAAGAACATGATGTTGATCTAAAACCTAGATAAAACATGAACTGATCATGACCTAAAAAACCAATATCTATATCTAAATCAACTATATATTAATATCCATAATTTTTTTGGGATGTGGAGCAAGATAGAGAGGGAGGGAGTGATCTAATAAGGAAGAAACCACATAAATGGGGAGTCATATATATTCAATCTTCCCTTTCATTCTTAGTGAATTGTGTTAGGGAGGGATTGAAATCTATACAAGAGTATCTAAAAATGAGGGATGAAAACTTTTTCTGATTTAGGGCCGATTTGGGATATTTTTTACGGAATGGGTGATTGTAAATGTAATTTTCAAGTGATTTATTTTTTGTATTTCCAATATCCTCCTCAAGGAACAATGTTTCCCCTAATAGTGTTCCCTAACTGTGCATATTATCTAGTAGGGGTGGGTGAAAAATGTTTCCTAAAATGGAAGAAGTTTTTAAATGGTATTTTATAGAAATGTGAAACCTGTCTTCCAATGTTCAAATTGTTTGCTCGTCCGAGGTGAACAGTTTGGGAAAACCATGTACCAACCATACACTGCAATTTATCCTTCCGATTTTCTAAAATCACACTCAATAACTATCCATGATGTAACCCAAAATAAAAATTACTCAATACAAATAAAAAAGTTTATCTGTAAAAGAGATTGAGACATCTATAGAAATGTTTAGGTTCATACAATATACCCAATGTATAACATATCATCATCGATCCATACTCCAATTAATATCAATGATCTAGATTAAAAATATTTGGCTCACAGGGCCTTCTATACTTCTTATCCCTCCAATGTTCCCTCTAGAACATACCCATGTTCTATAACACACAAACAAACAACAAGGTATTTCCCGGAACACATTCCCATTATGATTAAACACCCTTATCAGATTCTCCTCAACATATGCAAATATCTCAAACACAACATCATCTATGTCAACCACATGATAAGGTTCATGGTGAAACTACTGATGTTGTTAAACCTGAAAAACATTATTCATAGTATTGTACCTATATTAAAGATACAATTGGTTATCCACTATCATGATTCTCTTCTACTATCTGAAATGGTCCAACAAACATCGGAACCATATTTCCCTATATCCCTTTCATGCAGTGACTCAATAAAACATACATACTAAGATCCTTACGTAGTGTATTAAATAATGTTAATGTAAATAATGACATATTGTGTGACACTATATTACATGGAACTCCTTAAAAATGGAATATTTTTTAGATATATAATTCCCCTAACTACTCTATTGAGATATCTTCTCGTAATACAATGATGTGTGATACTTTCATCAAAAAATCAGCAAACACAAAAATTATATCATTCCTCTAAGGAATCCTTGAGGGAAACTCCAAAAAATAAATTGATACATCATCTGGCTGCATTCCATAATGGGAAAAGGCTATAGTAAACCACAAGGTCATTGATGCTCGACCTTCACCTTTGGATAGTTGTAGCATCGTATCACGAACCCTGTGATATCCATTTTAATGATCGGCCAAAAAAACATCCATTGTTGGTCATTATATATTTTTGTCACCCCATTTTCTTACACCCACTTCAAGGAAATAAATTCATGAATCAACTCATCCCTAATTATTGTAGGGAAAAAATGATTCCATACATAGATGTTCCCATCCACATTTAGGGTTGAGTAAGATGGTGTGTCCACACCTTAAAGACTTTTCTTCCAGGAAAAACTTTTAATATTATCATAATATCTATCTATAATCTATATCAAAATTATATAATCCACTTAAAATAATATTACCGCCATCTATATAATCTCATGAAGCACAATGTAAATCTCATCAATTATAGTCATCATATTCCACTCATAGGTAGGCAGATAAAATCTCCAAGTCTAAGTATTCCTTCTAAGAGCATCATAAAAACATATCCTCTTTATGATTTTATATTATTGACCAAATTGAAATTAATTCCTAAAATCCACCCACATTCAATATCATATATTCAAATATAACTATAAAAAATATATATCACGATTTTCTGATTCATATACTACATAAAATTCTCTCCCAACAAATAATTCCACCAAAACATAACAAAATCCATATCTTTATTTTCTAATGATTATTTTAATTGATAAGTGGGAATCCAAAAAAAATAAGTAGGTACAAATCCAAACAAATAAACAACAAATCACACAAATGGAAAGTATCAATCCCACTGGAAAATTCAAATTTCAATGGTCTGCGCGTGTTCATAATCATTACATTTTAAAAAAAATAAAAAGTACATCATCAAAACCATTCAAGTACCATGATCCAACCGACATCCCATGTTCACCATCTACCGTGTCACTACCAAAAAATCTAATAATATAATAATGAATCTAAATTGAAGAAATTTTTATGGTATTTTCGTTAATGTGACCTCAACTATGGAGACCCATATGCCACAACATGACTGCCTTACATAAACATTGCTCCTATACAAGTCATAGAATCTTCAAAATACACTTTATTCATTTCACCATATGTTGGTAGGATCAAGAACAACACAGATATGAAACGAATTTTCAATTTGTGGAAGGATTTATAATGTGATTTGGATCAGTCAATAATTTTCTATAGTGACCCCAGTATTTTAGGCATATCATTACATGGATTTGAGCATAATAAAGCATAATATTACAAGACAAGGATCACAAATTCTAGTGTCTTGGACTACTAGGTACACAAAATTGAAAATATTGGACTAAATAAAACATTTTTTTATTAAATATTTCTAAATACCTCCAAAATTCCATTGATCTCATTTATCTTCATAGGTTAACATAAGGATAAAATGGGAAAATGGGTGATCTAAAAATCCCATTATGGGAATAAACTTATGAATAAACCATTAGCATATGGGTTAGAGGGCATGACATAATGAATCCTATGAAATCACAACATATAAAAATGTGATCATCTAAAAATGGATTCATAGTAATGTGGTAGAGATATAAGACAAATATTTATCATGATTCAAGGATCATTGAACATAGATGATCCTATGTCAAGGTCAATTACCAATATCATTGTACATGGCAGAACGAGTGAAGGCTAACTGCCATGGTCATTGCACATAACATCTCATGAGAATAAACACTAAAAAATTCATTAAGGAACTATCTGAACGAACCCATAAAAACATGTTCATGAATATTCTTTCCACATACATAATCATAAATTATCAATCATACATAAAAATAAGGGTTATCCACAAAGTGATTTGGGTATAATAATCATGTCATTAAGCATAACAAATGGGAGTATAATAAAAATTTACATGATGAAAAATAATTTGATAATTCATTAACAATAATAGGTTATTATATTCAGATATAATGAAAATTGATATCAACAAGAAGTATTAATATGTAAAATTAGTTCTTAAAAAACTTTATAATTTAAATATATTAGTGTAGCTAAAAAAATATCAGAGGTCAATTAATGAATAAAACTAAATAATTTAATATAAAAACATAAGTGAATGAAGAAAGATTAATAATAAAAAATAATGTTTTTATAAAAATAAATGTATTTTAATAATATATAATATAGCATAATTCAAAATGGGTATGATTTCTAGAAGATCCATTAAATGGGTTTGCGTCTCTGGAAGTATTACGGAGGGAACTACAATAAAACTTTAATATAGTCAAAATTAGTAGATTATACAACCCTGATAAATGTTTTTAGAGAATGTAAAATTAATTTATAATTTATATATAAAAATAACATAAAAATTCATTTTGCTAAAAGGAATTATATAACAACTCAATGGATTAAAAGAGATTCATGTATAATTTATCACCTTTTCGTCGATGGTGACCTTGACATGATGTTAATATCCTAGATAACCTAATTAAATTAATGAAATATTATTTTAAAAACATATTATTCAATTAATTTATCAATTATATCCTTATTAAATTAATTCATGACCTTTTTGGTGGGTTAAGAGGTTAAATTTCATGTTTTTTTGGACCGTTTGTTTCCTAGGTTTTCATGATTGGTTTACATTTATACTTTTAAGGATAAAAATTTATGGAGAGAATGGTTGTCCTGAATTGTAGTTATATCTTATTATTGAACATCCAAAATATTACAAGTTTATAAAACTCATTTTTTTATTTTTATTGAATTTGAATAATTATGTAAAACTATAATGATAACTGTTTTGGTTAATTGGATGTCTTTGATAATATCGAACAAATTTATCTTTATAAATTAATATAATGTGTAAAAATATATTTCAGATACTAAAATAATTTATAATACATATAATGTATTCTTGTTCTACAATCAAAATTTTTTCATGACCAGAATTGAAGGGGTTAAAAGAAATTGAAATCTCTTCATCCTTGAATGTGATAAATTAACACACTTGGAAAGTGTTTTCATTTCTATAATTAATAGAGAATAAATGTGAGATTTTGATGAATTTTTAGATTATAATAACAAAATTATATTACATGTAAGGAACATTAATTATCATAAAATTCGGATGAGGATAGGTGATGATTAAAAAGAAAAGAAGGAAGTTGAAAAAAGTAAAATGAAATGAAAAGTGGAATCTACCTCTTGAATTTATCTTCTTTGAGAGCCTCTTTAGGGGAGTGGATTTTTACTTTTTTTGATTCCATGGTATGATGGAATTAGGGGAGGATATTTGGAAGATAATTGAGTAGAATTTGGTCTTGAAATATGGGTTGATAGGTGTGAGTAGAGGAGGTAAAGAGGCGAGGTATTTATAACGGAAGAGAAGAGGGTTTTACCATTATTTTAATCAATAGTTTAATATTTTCTAAACACTATTAATAGTCATGATTAAAATTAATGAGAAAGAAATTATATCATGTGAGTTCATACCAATGGCTATTTACATCATCTATGACTTATGAATGCATCTGAAATTCATTTATTTGGCATTTATCGTAAATTATAATATTTTACTATTCCCTAAAAAATCAAGTATTTTATAAAATTGCTGAAAATTCATCCCAATTTTTTTTAAAATTTTATTATTAAAAAAACAAAATTTTATGAAAATAATTATCTAAAAATGAGAAATATAATCTTTAACTAAAATAATAATTTACTTGAAAATTAACAATTTTAAAATAAAAACTATGTTTCTAACACACTGAAAAATTAATTAAGGTCTTTTAAAATTAATATATAATCATAATTCATAAAAATAATTATTTATAAATACATATTATGAATATGAATTTTATATTAAATTGTTAAATTAATCTAAAAATTATAATTAGATATATGTTACATAAAAAAGAATACGGACACCATATTAATAATTTTTAAAATCTTTATTCACTTGTAATATGACATAAATATATCATATTGAAACTTCTAAGATGCATACATATTATTTATAATTTCATTAGTGAAGTTACCATTTCATTGGCCATTTTACTATTCATAAGCGTCACTTTACTATTCCAAATTTCAATTTACAATTTCACCAGAATTGGTTCCTTTACATGAATAGATACCTATTATTAAACTCTTTATTCATTTATAATGATTTATACTATGTTCTATATGTAATTTAATGTGATTAAACTATATGATAGAATTTTAAGAATGGAATTATATTGAGAAAACATTGGGTTATTACATTCATCGACCCTTATTATTTTTTCCCTTGAAATTTCATTTTACATTCTAAGAAATAAAATGTTGTTAGTATATTTCCTTGATTTCTTCCTCTAGTTACAATGTTTCTTCTTCATACTTATGGTTCTTCCATAGTACTTTTACCAGGTCATTAGTCTTATTTCATAAAACATTATCGATATAATAAATGATCTTCACTATATGGTACTCATAATAATATACAATCTATAATTGTACCACCTATGAAGATCATACATGTGAAGGATCTGATATGTAATTTCCTAAGAGGGGTACATTGAATTCCCCATGTTCTTTATAACAACACAAATCCTCATTTACCACCAAAAAATAATTTATTACATAAAACCATCACATGATACAAATAAGAATTTCAATAGGTCTAGTGTCATTGGGGAATTTGAATGTTACATAACAAATTAAATCATGAAATAGATATCTTCATTGAAAACATATTTTACATGAACACACACATTCTTTCGTACTTATCATTGCATGGGGTAAGCTGAGTACATGTATAACAAAAAGGTGAGATATAAAGCCCAGTAAGGGAGTAAAAAAGTCATAAAATGAAAAATACCAATCATGTTAGGCAATTGTCATATCAATGGATCATAAGAGATAAATGAACATTAAGGCATGATATAACATGATTAACATAACACAGAAATGTGGCAAAAAACATTTGACATAATTTTATCATAGCCCAAGGCTCATTGAACATGGATCATGATAAAACCATCATTTCCATTGAATTATCATTATTAAACCCTCATTTCACATTATTTATCATAATTCTAATCTTTACCCAATGCATTAGAGCGCTATCGGAGCACACCCTTCACAATTATTTCATTTCATGCATTAATGTGCCACATGGATTATATAACATGGATTCATTAATCAAAATAATTTATTCCATGATAAAGGAATGTGGAATTAATTCAGGAAATAATATAATGAACATGAAAATGTGAATAAAGGTGTATACCCTTGATAGAGAAATGGACAATTTATTCACTACACGATGACTTTGTCTTAGAAAATCACAGTCCAATTTTGGTAGCACAACGACGTGACATAATAATTCAAAAAAATGGATGATGAGAGCTAAAGGAATATCTCATCATCTGTACATAAAATTGATAGTAAGGGGTCATATAGATACATGTCCTGACATATTTAATGGGATTTAGATAAATAATAAAAATAATAATTTCTTGAATGTAGATGAGAATAGAGAAATTCCTTACGGAATTAATCCATGGTAATGGCTATACATGTGAGGAATAAATGATATATAAAGGGGTATATAATCATTCAAAAATCCGGAGGTAAGTATAGAAGAGGTGATGAATCATTCCCCAAATTTTTTAATTGAAATAAATATGGTATAACCACATTAGAAAACATGTACAAAATGAGAAAAGAAGAAATCCCTAACTTGGAAGTGGGATACCAATGGATTGGGAGGGGATTGAAGGAGGATTCTTTTGGAACTTGGGTTACCTTGGGAGGATTATATAGGGAGTTGGTTAGGGTTTTGTTGAGATCCAAATTCTATGAGTGATGGTTATGTGGGATCATGGGTCGGTTTATATTGAAAAAAGAGGGAATTCATCATTATTTAGGTTTTGGACACCACACATTAAACTAATAAAAACAAAAAAACAACCCATGGTTTTTGCAAACAGATTTTTCAAAAGGGGAGTGTAAATAATAATTTTATAAATACAATGTATGAAATTCTTATAATATAAGGCTTTCATATGTGGAGGTGACTCACACACTCATGGAAATAATTTTAAAATAACAAAATGTTTTATAAGTCTTGGAGGGCCCACTAAAGCTTTGATAAATAAATAAATCTCACCTAAAATCAAATTATATTAATGATAATACCTATATTGTCTGAAAAACATGTTTATATTATTTCATTACTTCTCTAATGGCTTATTATGATGTCAAAAAACACATTATATATTTAACTGATATTTAATTTTTACCCAAAAAACGACTATCTCAGGAATTTATGAAAATTATCCATTGTATAATTTTTGACAAAATGATTCCAAAATTAATATTAATTTTATATAAATTATATACTAAATATGTGAATTTATACTTTTAAAATAAAAAATATTTACATAAAAAATTTAGGGGTTTTAAAATAAACAACTTTCAAACCCTAATAAAAATTACAATTGTATTCATAAAAATTAGATGATCATTTATATTTAATAAAATGTAATTTATTAATAATATTTTATTAAAAAATTATTTAATTAAAAAATATATTAAATAATCAAAATAAATTGCATAATTGAATATTAAACAAAAATACTATTTGTTCTTTAATAACTATTGACAATGTAACAATAATAAAATGAATGTGTATTCTCTAAACAAAAATAATCTACACAATCATAGTGCCATGGTCATTTAATTTTACCCCTTATAACACTCTCATAAAATCTAAGGGTAAGAGGTGTGATCGTGATAGTCTCTTGGGGTGGCTCAGATAACATTGTTCGGGTGCTAATCTCTATC
This sequence comes from Viscum album, assembly GCA_963277665.1. Lineage (NCBI taxonomy): Eukaryota > Viridiplantae > Streptophyta > Magnoliopsida > Santalales > Viscaceae > Viscum > Viscum album. The sequence goes on along the minus strand of OY728140.1, from coordinate 1,813,669,906 downwards.
AACCTCCACTTCTCAAGAAGTTGGTTCAATTTGATCTTAATGTGTTGATGCTCAGCTTGGTCTTGGTCTAGAGTGAATCCCGTTGATGCTACCTCCTTTCCATGCTCTGTCAAATGGGCATCATAGAAGGAATGTCTACTGGATGAGTCCATCACTTCCTTTTTCTGAGTAAATTGGATTTGTTAAACCACTATAGTTATACTAGTCATGTGATAACTCTTTAATGACTATTTATAAATGGTCAAAAATGTTAATGGTTTTTTGAAATCCAAAAAAATAAAACTAATGAAGTTATTATGTTATCCCTAACTATTTTATAGAAAAATACATTTAATTAGATCTAGAGTAATTTTTATTAATGAACTTTGGGGATATTACAATATTCCCCAATTAAAAAATTTCACCCTCAAAATTTTATTTTCCAACACTAAACAGATGCTGGTAACTCTGCTTCATCGCTTTCTTTGATTCCTATATTGCTTCTTCAAACTTGTTGTTTTTCCACACCACCTCAACAGAGGGATTGTTTTTTTTGTAGAACATTTTCCCTATGATCTAAAATATTCAATGGATTTTATTTATAAGAGAGGTAATTATCCAATGTCACCACGTTTGGATTGAGTACATGTGATGGGTCTAGTATGTTCTTCCTCAAGAGTGATAAATGGAATACATCATATACTTGAGATTGGTTCAGTGGGAGTGCTAGCTGAAATTACATAGCTGCAATGAAATCAAGGATCTCAGAAGGGCCGATGTACCTTGGATTAATCTTTCCCTTCTTATAAATCTCATAACTCTCTTCCACAATGATATGAAGAAGAATTCCATGTCTCCAACATAAAACTCTAGTTCTCATAATGATTATCAACATAATTATTCTGTCGACTCTGAGTGGCATTAATATCCTCTTGGGTGGTTTTAACCTTCTCCACTATTTCATCGACCATTTCCAGACTTATGAGTTATATCTCCCAAACTTAATCCCAACATGCCGGTGTTCTGCACATTATCCCTTATTGGGAATTATAAGAGCCATTTGGCATCTTGAGTGAAAACTATTATTGTATGAGAATACAAAAACTGGAATTTGTCAATCCCATCCTCCTTTAAATTCCACTAAGCATTCTATATACAAGTCCTAATGTGTTGTATACTCTACTCAGATTGGACATCAGTTTGAGGATGATATGCTATACTGAAGTTCGTCTCAGTATCCAAAGCATGTTAAAGACTTTTCCAAAACATAGAGGTGTATCTTGGATCTCGATCGGATACAATAGATATTGGTACTCCACGCTTCCTTACCATGTCTATGATGTATATCTATGCTGGTTGATCAAGTGATAAATCATCCTAAATTGCAATGAAGTGTGATGTCTTTCTAATACAATCAACAACAACCCAAATAGAATTTTTTCATTTGGGTGTCTTTGGAAGTCCAGTGAAATAGTCCATGGTGATGTACTATTATTTCAATGATTGTATGTGTAATGGATGAATCATCACCTTGGAATTCATCCTCTCATATTTCACTTGCTGACATACCAGGAACATTGATGTATAATCAGCGATAACCTTGTTCATGATATCCCACCAATTATTCTCTCGGAGATCTCGATACATCTTTGTGATTCCAGGGTGAATAGAGAAATTTTAATTGTGTGCATCATCCAAAAGATCTATCCTTAACTTCAGATTCGAGGGAAAACAATGTCTTAAACAAAATATGATAATTCCATTTTCATTGACATTTTACACCGATGATTTAACTTTTCTCACAATTTACACTTTCTATTAAATTACCACATCATCCTTTTTATCATCGTTTATCCTTCCCAAAAGAGACTATTAAGAAATAAATAATGAAAGGATTGATTATTTTTCCTTCTTTATGATTCCCTTTTCCATATTCATCAAATATAATAATATTGGATACTTTTTAAATCTCATTAATGCTTGAATTTTTGGGTCCATTCAACTTAGTGCATCCAGCACATTATTTTTCTCCATGGGTGGTAATGAATCGAGCAGTCATAGTTTTTGATTATATCTAACCATCATCATTGAAACATGTTCAACTATTTCCTTGTGAATATATATTTGAGGCTTTTTTAGTCTGTATATATTTCACTCTTCTCCCCAAAGTGGTAATGCCACCAAATTTCTAATGTGAAGATCACTGTCTCCAACTCCACATCATATGTCGAATTGTATTTTCATGAGAATTAAATTTCCTTAAAGCATAGCCATTGAATTTTTCAGTTTGCATCAACACACAACCCATGAACTTCTTCAATGCATCACTAAATACCACAAATAGTTCTCCACTATTGGGTAGTGCGAGTACGGGTGCAGTGATAAGACTCCTTTTCAACACCATGAACATGTCTTCAAATTCATCACTGCATGAAAAATATTAATCCATTATGAGTTAGCATGGTACGTGGGTTGGGAAATCGAGAGAAATTTATCGCAATTCGGTGATTGTATCCAGCTAACCCCAGGAAGCTATGGATATTCATTACCGATGATAGGCTTATCCATCCCTCAATTGCAGCTGTCTTAGAGGGATCTACTATTATTCTATTCCTTCTGATGATATGAACGAACAATGACACTGTCTTCAACCAGAATTTACAATTGACATATTTTTCATAGAGCTTATCCTTTCTCCAGGACTCTAGTACAGTTCTTAGATGCTGCTAATGATCCTCCATGGTTTTGGAGTATATTTGAATTTCATCAATAAATACTACCACCAATTTGTCGAGGTAATCTCTAAAGACTCTATTCATCAAGTCCAAGATTATTTTTGGAGCATTAGTGAGTCTGAAAGTCATTACATTGAATTCATAGTGCTCGTATATTATAGGAAATGTATTCTTGGGGATATCCTCCTTCATCAAACTTACATGGTAATATCCTGACCACAGATCCACATTGGAGATGTATTGTGATCTATATAGCTGATTGAACAAGTCATCAATTTGAGGCATAGGATACATATTTTTTATCGTGATTTTTTTGAGCTGACGATAATCAATGCGATGGAACATTTACCCATCCTTATTCATCCACAAGATGACTAGATCACCCCATAGTGAAGCAGTCTGGCATAAAACCCTTTATCCATATTCCCATGTAGTTGTTTGTTCTTGTCCTCAAGATCCACAATAGCCAATCTATACTAAGTCTTGGATATTGGAAACACTGATGTTATAAGTTAAATTTATAATTCAACATCTCCTCTATAAGCAATACCATTCAATTTATCACGAAACACTTCAGTGATTTCCACCACAATAAGCATGTCTTCAAGGATTTGCTTCCTTAGAATAAATCATCTGAGCCAGATACACATGCTTATAGGGTAGTAATATTCATGCATGAGATGACAGTGATAATGAAGATTCATCATCATCATTTCACTTGAATAGAATCAGTGGTCAATATGCTATATGGAGGGTGATTTTTCTCTCATAGAAATGTTTTTTGACTAAATATAAGGAAATACAATACATGCCATGAATTGCATAAAATTCCACAAGAAGAAGAATGATAAGGTTCTCATGGAATTTCATACCACAAATTGGGAGAGAAGATGAATTATATTAATTGGTTGCAATGATTTTCCCATTTTCTGTACTCACCGGCATCTTTAATTTCATGAGTTTTTGTGGTGTTGGGATTGTTATACTAAATATTCAGTATATATATAAATATGTAGAACCAGAATCAAAAAGTATATTCACAATTATTGAATGAATATCTAGTGTACATGTCACCACATCGTTGTCATGGATCAGTTCTGCTGTAGTGATGGAAAAATCTCTCCCCTGATTCCTTGGAGGTTGTTGGTTTCCATTGAAAACCCCTGGCATACGACACTGGATTGCGAGGTAAATTGATTTATTGTAGTTGAAGAAATGAACAATGTGGTGAGAGTCAAATGAAGTGTTCCTCTCCTCTGTCTCTGCCACAGTTTCTTCTTTTCCGTTGTTAATGGATATGTGCCCTTCTCTCCCACACCAAAATCATTTCCTCGTTCCCTTTAGAAAGTTTCTAGGGTGCTTCTTTCTTCACCTTTTGAAAGTGGGGTTGTGGATATTCTTATCAGCATTGTGTTTATCCAATGGACCTCCATAATTAAAGTCCACATCATACTTCTTATACCCATGATATCCCTGAGATTTTTTGAACTCTATTTCTTCCTTGATGGCACAGTATACAATATCCTAGTTGCGGTCAAAGTCATGGATCACTATAGAATTTTAAAGGATATCCTTCATCCCACAAAAAAATTGGTCCACCATGAATTAGGGGGAAACGACAAAGAAAAATGTGTATCGTGAAATCCATTTGATATATTACATATATGGTCTAGGGGATTCATTGTCTTATTGAATGAGGAAAAGGAAGTTCCATTTTATATTATGTCAGAGGGTGCGATGAAAATATTTATCGAAAAAACATTTTCTTGATATCCTTCTTCAACATGTACATGGTATCCTCATAAAGATTCATATTTTTTATCAATGTATACCATTGATCCGCATCACCATCTATACAACAAGTATCTAGGAGAACCATCTCTTGTTTAGAACATTGATGGATGAATAAGATCTCTTCAATTGAGTTGATCCATTGTTTAAAAATTGAGGGATCAGATGATCCATAAAAAGTAGGAGCCCTATGTATCATGAAGCTCTCGATTGTGACTAGTTCTTTTTTACCGAGGAGGAACCATCCTTTTGAGCAATGTTTCTACTCAAATATTGAGTTAACTGAGTGATTATTGGGACAATGTTCGTGATTCCCGATCCCATTGGACTAGGCGTCTCATTAAAACAATCATCACATTGATCTTCGAATCAGTTGTTAGCCCGAGTCCTCCTATTATAGGCCATTTGCTGGAAAAAATGAACATTATGGGTAAAACATAAAGGGTAATCCAAAAACCAAAAAAAAGATGACTTATAAATTAATTTTATTACCTTAACATATAAATCTATAGTCTTGAATCTATGTTATCCATGATCTACTTCCCAACATTTATTCTTACGGGAAATTTTTTTATTCCCATAAAAATGGATCATACTAAGCTTGTGAATATACCATAGAATATCCCCTGGGTGTTTCATAACCCAGAGTGCTGCAAGGCCCATTTTCATGTACCACGATTCCATGAGTCAAGCTCGAAACACCTTGTCGATGTTTTTCCTCTTAGGTACATCTCTCCAAGAGCCGCCTCTTCCTTCACGTATCCAGAAAAGGATGTTTTTTGTTGTTAAACCTATTAATAAGTACTCATAAATATTTAGGTATGTTTTTATTATACTTATTCTTATCTCTAAGGATTCACTAGGTTTTTCTACTCCTAATCTCCAAAATATCGAAACCTATCTTCTAATACCAACTATAACAACCCTGCTCTTTATTTCACACCTAAACATAGTTTATTACATAAAAAATTCACTAGACAAAAAAAAGATGATCGAGAGGTCTAGTTTATTTGGCTCTTACGAACATTACATAAAAACAAAAAATATTAAACACACATCTTTATTGAAAACATCTTTTACATGACCACACACATTCCTTCGAACATATCATTGTATTGGATAGCCTGAGGACATGCATGAGTAAAGGGTGTGCTATAAATAATAGTAAGTGATTAAAAAAAGAATATCATGAAAAATATAGTGCATTTTAAGAAATAGGCATATTAATGGAGAAAAGGTTTTACATGAACATAAAGGCGTGATATAATATGATTAACATAACATGGAAATGTTGAAAACCCATTTAACATGATTTTAGCCTAAGATAAGGCCCATTTTACATGGAGAATGAGTAAAACCTCATTTCCCATGAATTATAATGATTAAACCATCATTAAATTTTATGTATCATAATACTAATCTTTATCCAATGCATTAGAGTGCTATCAGGGCACACCCTTCTTAATCATTTTATTTCATGTATAAATTTTCCACATAGATAATGTAACATTGGATCATTAAAAAATAATTTATTCCATGATAAAGGAATGTACAATTAATAATGAATCTCTATTATCTATAAGTAATTGTTCTTAATGGTGAATACCCTTGATTGAGAAATGGGCATGGTATTCACTACAAAATGAATTTTTCTTGGAAAATCGTGACGCAATTTCAGCAGCATGACAGCATGACATAAGAATTCAAAAAAAGGTTGATGAAAGATAAAGATATTTTTATTAATATGTACATGAAATGCACAACAAGGGAGTCAGATAGATACATTTCCCAGCATATTTAAATGGATTTATATACATAATACAAAATATTTGATTGAATGTAAACGAGAAGTGAGAAATTACATAGAGAATTTGCATATGGTAATGACTATACAAGGGAGGAATTAATGATAGAGAAAGGGATCTATAATCATTAAAACATAATTAGGGATGTATAGGGTTCATTTGAAATCATACTTCAACATTTTTAATTGAAATTAAAATGGTATAACAACTTTATGAAAATTGAAAAAATTTGAAAGGAAGAAATACCATACTTGTAAATGTAATCTCAATGGTTTGGGAGGGACTTGAGAGAGGCTTCATGGGAGAATGGGGTGCACTGGGAGGATTATAAAGATATGTGTTCAGGGTTTGGTCGAGATCCAATGGCACTGAGTGAAGATAAAGTGGGATCTTTTGTTGGAATATATAGGAAAAGGAAGGGAATTCATTATAATATATGTTTTGGACAACCCAAATTAAAATAATTAAAACCACAGGAAAAACCATGATTTTTCCCCATGTTTTTTGCAAAAGGGGAGTGGAAAACATTATTTTATATGCAAAATGTATGTACTTCACAAAATATAAGGATTTGTTTGTCGAGGTGAGTCACACACTAAAGGAAATCATTTTAAAATGACCAATTGTTTCATAAGTCTTGGAGGGTACACTAAGGATTTGTAAAAAAATCCCGAATACCTAATTTTTAACACCCCAAGCTTCCACATTATGCTTTACTTTTACTAATATAGTAGTGTGTTTTGTACGCAATGTCGAGTTCTAACACACACCACAACCAATCAAACTAGCATTTATGAATAGTAATACCCACTTTTTGAAATTTTATAAAATTTATCACTCCAAATGGACTTCATTTTTGGATTCGGAATATCTAAATTATCTTAGGGTAAATTTTTTTCACTTTTCAGATAACATTTATATATTGATCAATAGTGAAAAATACTAAATTTTAATTAAAAACAACTTTTTTAATCGAAATAATTAATAGTGATAAATTATGAATTTGAGTGGTTTTAAAGTATATTTATAATATATTTTTACCATTTAATACAATTTTGGTCATTGGACATAATTTCACAATTAAACCAGACATTAACAAGTGTCAATCTTTTGATAGTTATTATCTCTTAAAAACACGCTTTTTGTTTTAACAACAGGAATTAATTTTAAATTAATTTCTTCCAAATATGTGTTATTAATTTGGAAAAATGGATTCCATATTTGTAATCAGGATGTCCAAATTGTGTAAATAGTTAAATTTTATTTTTAGACATTTTGAATAATTACTTGGGAAAATATTTTATTTACCATGGTTAAAGGGTAAATCCGGTAAATAAGGGTAAAAAAATAATATTATAATAATACTAAATTATCCTAAAACGTGTCATAACCTTATTGGATGATACATTTCCAACCATGGGCATCTATGGGTCGATTTTGGGACCCCATGGAGCCACTTGTAAGTGATAATGACACTTTATATTAATTAAGTTAAAATAAATACAAAAATGGCATAAGCATATATCTTTTAGAAAAACAATTCTTACATAGGGTTATATATGTTAGATTTTTAACTATAAATATTCATTAGAAATATAAAAATATTTCCTAAATAATTTTATTTTATTTATATTTTTTAGACATTTAATAATTAATATTATTTCTGACAGAATAATTATGTAGCATTTTCTTTATTAATGATTGAATCAAATAATTGGTATTGTAAATGTTAAAATTAATATAATTTGGAAGTTTTGATGACATCCATTACTTTTATTGCTTAATATGACATTATATTATTGATTAAATGATTTTTTTTCGAATTAATAATGTTGTTAAGGCTTTAAAAAAATCAATTATTGAATTGTGTCAAAATTCTCATAAAAGAGTTTTTAAAACAAATATTTAAATTATTAATTGATATTAAATTCTTAACAATATAAGGTTCGGCCAAGAGACATATATAATGATATGTGTATAATTAATGGTCCACTTGGGGGGCCTCTTGGATGTATATAGTAAGTTTATTAAATATATAATATAAAAATACAAAGTGACATGGTAAATGTCAAACTAATTAACAAAGAGTTAAAACAAAAAGATACGGTTAATATAGTGACCCAAAACTGTCTAAAACTTATTGGTTGAATGGTTTTTGACCTAGACCCACCTTAACATTTAAATAATCCACTTTATATCCATTATAAATGTAATATAAATCTATTATAAAATAATATTTCTAGCTTTTCCATAGGTACCCCTCACCCCTCTTATATAAGGGCACCACCCTTCTCAATAATTCATACATTCAAAGCATTTTGGCTCAGCCAAACCCTGCCCAAATACTCTCTCAACTTCCATCACTTCAACCTAGAGGCATTAGTTTGATCAGAAACCCAACCTAATGAGCCCTTTTGCTCAAATCAAAAGGAAGAACCCGAAAAAGCGGTAATGTTTTCAGCACACTCTTTCAAGTTCCTTTCTTCTTCCACTTCTTCATTCTATTTTATTCCTATTATAAAATAATAACTCTAGTATCTTATATATACTGTGATGTTATTATAAATATGGTACAACCATATTCAGTATTCTATCCATCCTTTGAATGACATGTCACCATATGTGCGTACGTACGGCTTATGGTCTCGACGTCGTGGTGTAATTGTTATTCAATAAATTATTATTTGGATGGGTATAATAATGATGTTTAATTCATGTAAATAATATATAAAACATGATAATGATTCTATATATATGATATACCATCCAATTATATATTATTTTAATATCTAATGAATGATATTGTCGCTCGTACGTACGTAAGGACTACCGTCTCCACGAGCGCAATGCGATTCATTCTCCATCATATCCATTCAAGTGTAATTATCATTTGATGATTTAAAAAATAATGTTTAAGGACTTGATATCATTCTGTATATAAATTATATACAACCTATCCTTGTCAAACACGGCTTACGTAACATAACATATAAAAGAAAACGAGTAAATTATCACCCAAAACAACGATAATACTAAGATATTATTAACAAATCAATGTTAAAATATCATATATGATATCATATTAATGAATATGAATATTCTATAATTTAATAACAATTATTTCACCATTATACAGGAGGTTAACCTACCCCAACCAAGGAAAAGTACAAGTTAAGGGTTTAATTCACAATTTCTTCATTATCCGAAGTTTTTTATACGTAATTATCTACTAGGACCTCTTTATCATCCACATCCATGTTTCTAAAAAATGTATTTCAAAAAATTCTTGCTATTTTACAGAATATGGGTTAATGTCATCTATACCATGGTTTGACTTTTTATAAGAGGTTTATAAAGGAATCTTTCCGTCGTTTTCCAAACAAGGTCCTTTTTAACCTTTTCGACAGAATTAAGGTAAGAATGTCTCTTTTTAACATATACAGTGGGTGCGTCTATTTTCTACCGTTAAAAAATATTAGAAGCATCCCATACAAGATTATAAGGATATTTTCAAAATAAATGATTTATTTTATAATTATGAGACTTTTAAATGATTTCAAAAAAATAGATATTTCTCTCAAATAGTTTTGATTTCATATATGTCAACATCCTTTGATGGATTTTAAGCTTATCTGAAGTTTATTTATTATGATACAAAATTTCCCTATTGTATTGAAGGTTTTGTGATATTTTTGACTGTGGATGTGTTATTTTTATACCATTCATGGTTTATGGAGAATGTATTGACATTTCGTATTCTACTTTTAGTACGAAAGTTTATGTTATGTTTAAACCTAGTCATATGAGGAATGCATTGGATATAATATGTGATAGGTGGAGCCCGCTATAGCTCCTCAATGCATTGGTTGGTCTCATTAAACAAACTATTGTCTTGGAATGAGGCCATGAAAAAATCTTATTTGTAGTCTTGGCACGAGGCCTTGGCTACGTGGTTATGATAGTCTGCCATTATGAATTCAATCATTATGAAAGTGGTTATTGATATTCCATGTGATTATTAGACTAGTAGAATATCCATGTGAATTATTATATGGAATTATTTCATTTTATTTCTTCCATATTATTATGAAGATCACTTTTTAAAAGAATTTTATTTTAGTTATACATTGCCAGAAATGTTTATGGTTATTTATGAAAGTTTCTTCTATATTGTTATCCTTACTGGTCATTTGAGCTCACCCCTTGCTATGTTTTATTTTTCCCAGGATGTGAAGAAGTATTTTATGAATGACCTGTAGGGATAGTATGAGGGTATAAGAGTGTGGACTATGGAGACTATATTTTTGTAGTTTTTAATTTTATGATGTAATGTAAACTTTATGAATTTATCTAGTTATACCAAGGCTACTAAACCAATCATTCTTTTGAGGCTTGATCTTTCTTGTGATCATGCCAATGTTATGTAATAATGCACCGACTCTTGGTAACTGGGGTTGGGGAATTATAGTTGGTATCAGAGAAAGTTTAGTACAAACCTTGGAAGCTATATTTAGATAAACTCTGATTAGAGCATATAGACCCAAGATGGACATTGAGGATTAGTATAGAAGAACTTCCTAGAATTTTGGTATTGTAAGGATTTTGTGAGTTTTCCAAGAAATACATCCATGTCTGGATACGAGTAGGTAGAGGTGGCTCTGGCACAGATGTACCTAGGGGTAAAACCTGAAAACACCGCTTTGAGATAGAATCAAACGGGAACTGGTGCACGACAACGGGCCATGTAGCGCTCTTGGCTACGACACTCCCAGGGGGATATGCTTAGGATAACTCTCATTTTCTTTACAAATCATTATGAAGGGTTTATGAGTATATACTTACTCAAAGAATACATTTTTATGATTATGGATTATATCCATAAATAGTTCAATTTATGTTATGTGTTTTATAATTATGGAATTAGGTATTTTGAATCATAAACTGGTCTAGTTTATGCCATTGTTTAGAAATGGAACCTAGTTGAAGAAATGGAAACTGTATTAATGCATGCAATCTATGTAGGGATTTCCCTCTTACCCAAGATAATTATAGATGAGCTGGTGATGTAACTGGTGCTGATCAGCTAATCACCATTCTAGGACAACTAACTCAGGTTATGAATAATAACCTTACCCGTATAGAGCTCCCTGATCCACATCATGGGGGATCAATGTTAGATCGCTTCATGAAGAAAAAACCACCAAAGTTAAATGGGATTACAAATCCATTAGTAGCTGAGCAACAGATAAATTCCCTAGAGAAAATATTTCAGGCTTTGAGGAGTAGTGAAAGGGAAGAAGTTATCATGGCAGTTTACCGCCTAAATGGAGATGCGGATTAATGGTGGCCACTGATTCAAAACACGAAGGAAGACGACGAAGTATCAAATATGGAATGGAGGGAGTTAAAAGATCTATTTTTAGAAAAATACATTCCTGGTGACCATCGAGCAGATATGGAAAGGCAATTTCTGAATCTGAGACAAAAGGAGGATGAAAATGTCTCAAAGTATGAGGCTAACATTACAAGGTTATCAAGGGATGTTGGAGATTATATACGCAACCCAAGAAGTACGATTCATCATTTCTTTGATGGGTTAAAACTATTTCTCCATCGAGCATTAGTCTCACAATCCTTCTCATCGTACGAAGACATTGTCTCATGTGATATCAAGAAAGAAAAGGAATTCTCTATGTCTTATGACTTTAAAGAAAAGCAAGATAATAAGAGATCTAATGATCAATCTGGGAATGGAAATAATGGGAATAAGGGAAAGGATGAATATCCATCTTGTGGTAAATGTGGGAAGAAACACCCTGGTACTTTCTTAAAAGGAATGGGAGTCGGTTACAAGTGTGGTGAAAAAGGCCACCAAGCCCGTGATTGCAAGGGGAAAGAAGGAAGCTACCGATGTCCAATACTAAAATTGTAGAGAAATGGGACATTATTCAAATGAATGTCATAAGCTTCAGGGGAACATACCTCAGAAAAGGCCAAGGGATCAAGTCCAAGCATATGGTATCACTACTGCTAAGGCAAAATCTCCGAAAGACATGGTGGCAGGTAATTTAATGGTTTCCTCAAGTTTAGAAAATGAATTATTTGATTCTGGATCATCGCATTGTTTCATATCATCCCATTTTGATATGATAATTAGATATTTCTAATTTTATTTAACAATGGAGTTTTCAATTAAAACTACTAAGGGAAGTATCATTGCAACAATGTTTTGTGAATCGGTCCCCATTAGATCACATAAATGTTCTTTATCCACTGATCTCATCGTCATACCTATGATTGAGTTTGATATAATCCTCGGTATGGATTGGATTTCAGACCTTGATGCCAAGATTTATTGTTAGAAGAAGGAGGTTACGATTTTTGATGATGATGATAAGGAACACCTTATCTTTAGAGCAGAATCGTCACCATCTAATTCTTATCTAGATCCACCCCCAGTAGATCAACAAAATTCAATTATTGGGGAGGAAGAGAATGAAATGATTGTGGGTGAGGAAAGGAATGTTCAAATATAGGATGTACCTATTGTGAAAGAATATGTAGATGTGTTTTCAGAAGATTTACATGGACATCCTCCAGAACGAGAAGGTGAGTTTTCCATTGATTTAATTCCTGGATCAAGGCCTATATTGAAGGCCACTTATAGAATGGCCACTATGGAATTAGTTGAACTAACGAAACAACTAGAGGAATTGAGTAATAATGGATTTATTCACCCTAGTGTTTCCTTAGGGGGAGCCCCTGTTATTTTCGATAAAAAAAATGATGGATCTATGAGATTATGTATCGACTTCAGGGAGATCAATGCCATAACAATAAAGAAAAGGTATCCCCTACCTCGAATTGATGATTTATTTGACCAATTGCATGGAGCTCAATACGTTTCAAAGATTGACCTACTATCTGGATACCATCAGTTGTGTGTGAAGAAGGAACACATTCTGAAGACAACATTTCGAACAAGGTACGGGCATTACGAGTTTACGGTAATGCCTTCTGTACTGACTAATGCACCCTCTGTATTCATGGATCTAATGAATAAAGTTATCAAGTAATATCTCGATGTTTTTTTGGTGGTATTTATTGATGATATCTTGGTATACTCCAAGAGCTATGAAGGTCATGAAAATCACTTGCGCATTATCGAAAAGACTCTGAGAAGACATTAATTATATGGGATGTTTAGCAAATGTGAATTCGGACATCAAGATATTTCTTTCCTTTGATATATTGTCTCTAAAGATGGAATATCTGTTTATCCTTCTAAGACCAAGGCTATCCATGAATGGCCTGCACTGATGATTATAACTGAGGTACATAGTTTTATTGGTTTAGAAAGTTATTATCGACGTTTCGTCTAGAATTTTTCTCGGTTGGCTAGCCCATTAACAAAGGTGACACGTAAAGGGGTTAAATTTGTTTGGACAGAAGAGTGTGAAGAATGTTTGGTAGAACTGAAGAGAAGATTAGTCAATGCTTATATATTGACTCTACCATCGGTGAATGATGGGTTATTTATTTATAGTAATGCATCGAAGAAAGGACTTGGTTGTGTCCTTATGCAGAATGGTAGGGTTATTGCCTATTCATCATGACAGTTGAAAATTCATGAGAAAAACTATCCTACTCATGATCTTGAGTTAACAGCTATGATCTTTGCTTTGAAGATATGGAGACACTACCTCTATGGTGAAAATGTGAGATTTATTCTGATCATAAAAGTTTGAAGTATATTTTCTCAAAAAAAGAACTCAACATGAGGAAAAGGAGATGGCTTGAATTACTCAACGATTATGATTGTACGATACACTACCACCCAGGGAAGGAAAATAAGGTGGCAGATGCTTTGAGGAGAAAAGATCATGGAGTTTTGAACAATATGAGAATTTAAAGGTATCTGATTTTCATGGATCTAGTGAAGATGGACATGGGAATAACCATGGATGGTGAAACATCAGTTCTTTTTCAACTGGTTGCCAAACCATCTTTACTGGAAAGGATTAAGAGTTCTCAGACCGATGATGAAGAATTTTAAAAAATATTAATTCTGTGAATGATAGGAGATTGAGAGACATTGTGTATGAATAAGGAATTTTGAAATTAGTGAAGAGACTTTGTGTTCCCGATATACCTGATTTAAAAAGGGAATTGTTAGAAAATTATCATAGTTCCAATTCCTCTATACACCCTGTGAGCACCAAAATTTATAGATATTTAAAAGAACGTTTTTGGTGGGACAAAATGAATTGAAAGATTTTTTATTTTCTGTCAAGATATATGGTTTTTCAACAAGTGAAAGCTGGAAGGCAACAGCCTGGAAGAGTCATGCAACCACTTCCCATACCAGAATGGAAATGGGACAATATTACGATGGACTTTGTCATGGGGATACCAAAGACTCCTAGAAGAAATGATTCATTATGGGTTGTTGTTGATCGTCTTACAAACTCAACACATTCTCTTATGATAAGAGAATATCTACCACTAGAAGGTCTAGAAAGAATATGTATTAATGAAGTTGTGAGACTTCATGGAGTACCCCTATCAATTGTTTCGGATCATGATCCCTATTTTACTTCAAGATTCTGGAAGAGTCTTCAGAATGCCCTAGATACTGAACTTCGTTTGAGCACCGCCAACCACCCCCAAACTAATGGACAATCAGAACGAACTAATCATACCTCAGAAGACATGTTGAGATCTTGCTCACTTGACATTTAGGGTATGTGGGATCAATATTTACCTCTGGTAGAATTTTCCTATAACAATAGCTTCCATTCAAGTATTTGGATGGAACTATATGAAGTGTTATATGGAAAGAGATGTCGCACAACAACCTATTGGGATGACGTTGTCAAAAGAAAACTTGTAGGAATTGAACTGGAGGAGGAAACAATGGAAAAGGTGAAGGGAATCCAAAACCATATCAAAGCAGCTCAAAGTGGGCAGAAGAGCTATACTGACAACCGAAGGGAGGATTTGGAATATTAGGTAGGAGATCATATTTTCTTGAAGGTATCTCCATGGAAGGGAGTTATATGTTTCGGAAAGAATGGTAAATTGAGTCCTAGGTACACAGGACCTTCTGAAATTATAGAACGAATTGGGGTTATAGCATACCGTTTGGCAATGCCACCAAATTTCGTCAAAGTTCACGATGTGTTCCACGTATCGTTGTTATGAAAATACATGCCTGACCCAATGCATGTACTCACCTATGAAGAATTAGAACTAGAACCCGATCTGTCTTATTGTGAATATCCCGTCAGGATTCTTGATACAGGAGAACAAGTGCTGAGAAACCGGATGACTCATCTGGTAAAAGTTCTAGGGAGATACCATAAGATGAAAGAGTCAACGTGGGAACTCAAGGAACCTATGATGAAGAACCACCCGAGTCTTTTTAGGAGGTAGTATTCTAAAAATTTATTGGACGAAATTATTTGATGGAGGGGAGAATGTAACACCCCAAGCTTCCATGTTACGCTTTCCTTTGAATAATAAAGTAGCGTGTGTTGTACACAACTTCGAGTTCTAACACCCACACCACAACCAATCAAACTTTTCATTTTTAATAGTAATAACCACTTTTTAAAATTTTATAAACATTATCTCTCAAAATGGAATTCATTTTTGGATTCAGAATATCGAAATTAGCATTGGATTAAATTTTGGAACTTTTCAGATAACATTTATATATTGATGAATAGTGAAAATTACTAAATTTTAATTAAAAACAACTTTTTGAATCGAAATAATTAATAGTGATAAATTATGAATTTGAGTGGTTGTAAAATATATTTAGAATATATTTTTACCATTTAATATAATGTTGGTCATTGGGCATAATTTCACAACTAAACCGGACATGAAAAAATGTCAATATTTTGATAGTTATTATCTCTTAAAAACATGTTTTTTTAACAACGGGAATTAATTTTAAATTTACTTCTGCCACTTCTGTGTTTTGAATTTGGAAAAATGGATTCCTTATTTGGAATCAAGATGTCCAAATTGTGTAAATATTTAGTTTTTATTTTTAGACATTTTGAATAATTACTTCGGTAAATATTTTATTTACCATGGTTAAAGGGTAAATCCGGTAAATAAGGGTAAACAAATAATATTATTACAATTATAAAATACCCTAAAACGTGTCCTAACCTTATTGGTAGATATATTTCTGACCATAAGAATCTTTGTGTTGATTTTGGGACCCCATGGAGCCACTTGTAAGTGATAATGACAATTTATATTAATTAAGTTAAAATAAATAAAAAAATGATATAAGCAGATATCTATTAGCAGAACAATTTTTACATAGATTTATATATGTTAGATTTTCAACTATAAATATTCATTAGGAAGATAAAACGATTTCATACATAATGTAATTTTATTTATAATTTTTAGACATTTAATAATTAATATTATTGATGATAGAAAAATGAAGCAGTATTTTCCTTATTAATGAAAGAATCAAATAATTGGTATTATAAATGTGAAAATTAATATAATTTGAATCTTTTGATGAAATTCATTAATTTTATTGCTTAATATGAAATTATATTTTTTCTTAAATGAATTTGGTTCGAATTAATAAAGTCGTTAAGACTTTAATAAAAATCAATTATTGAATAGGGTTAAAATTCACATAAAAGAGTTTTTAAAAATAATATTATATTATTAATTGATATTAAATTCCTAAAAATATAAGTATTGGACAAGGGAATTATATCATGATAGTTGTATCATTAATGGACCACTTTGGGGTCTCTTGGATGTATATAGTATGTTTATTAACTATATAATATAAAAATACAAAGTGACATGGTAAATGTCAAACTAAATAACTACGAATTAAAACTAAAAGATAAGGTTAATATAGTGACCCAAACCTATATAAAACCTATTGGATGAGTGTTTTGCGACCTATACCCACATTAACCTTAAAATAATCTACTTTGGAGCCATTATAAACTGAATATAAATTTATTATAAATTAATATTTCTAGCTTTTCCAAAGGTGGCCCTCACTACTCTTATAAAAGGTCACTCCCCCTTATCAATAATTCACACATTCAAAGCCTTTTGTCTCGAACAACGCATGCCCAAATAATCTATCAACTTCCCTCACTCCAACCTAGAGTTCTTATTTTGATCATAAAGCCAACCTAATGATTCCTTTTGATCAAATCAAAAGGAAGAACCCAAAGAAGAGGTAATGTTTTCACCACCCTCTTTCAAGTTCCTTTCTTCTTCCACTTATTCTTTCATTGTTATTCCCATTATAAAATAATATCTCCCGTATCTTATATATAATATGATTTTATTATAAATATGGTACAACCATATTTAGTATTTTATCCATCCTTTTAATGACATGTCACCATACGTGTGTACGTACAGCTTATCGTCTCCACGTCGTGGTGTAATTGTTGTTCAATAAATTATTATTTGGATGGGTATAATAATGATGTGTAATTCCTGTAAATAATAAATATTACATGATAATTATTCTCTATATATGATATACCATAAAATTATATATTATTTTAATATCAAAAGAATGATATTGTCGCTCATGTGTACGTACGGACTACCGTCTCCACGAACGCGATGAGATTCATTCTCCATCGTATCCATTCAAGTATAATTACCATTTTATGAATTAAAAATAATGTTTAAGGACATGATATAATTATGGATATGAATAATATACAACATATCCATGAAAATCATGGCATACGTAACAAAACATATAAAAGAAATGAGTAAGTTCACACCCGAAACAACGATAATACTAAGATATTATTAACAAATAAATGCTAAAAAATCATATATGATATAATATTAATGTATAATATTCTTGTATAATCTAATAACAATTATTTCACCATTATACAGGAGGTTAACCTATCCCAAACAAGTAAAAGTACATGGTAAGGGTTTATTTCACAATCTCTTCATTATCCAAGGTTGTTTATACGTAATTATCTACTGAGACCTCTTTATCATCCACATCCATGTTTCTTAAAAATTTATTTCAAATAATTATTACTATTTTACAGAATATGGGTTAATGTTATTTATAACCTTTTTTGAATTTTTATAAGAGTTTTATAAAGGAATCATTCCGTCATTTTCCAAAAAAGGTCCTTTTTAACCTTTTTGACAGAATTAAGGTAAGAATGTCTTTTTTAACATATACGGTGGGTGTGGCTATTTTCCGCCGTTATAAAATCTTAGAAGCTTCCCATACAATATTATTTGGATATTTTCAAAGTAAATGTTTTATTTTATATTAATGTGACTTTTAAATGATTTAAAAAAATATATATTTCTCTCAAATAGTTTTGATTTCATCTATGTCAACATCATTTGATGGATTTTAAGATTTTTTGGTGTTTATTTATTATGATACAAAACTTCCATATTGTATTTAAGGATTTGTGATATGTTTGACTATGGATGTGTTTTTTTTATACCATTCATGGTTTATGGAGAAGGTATTGAAATTTTTTATGCTAGTTTTAATATGAATGTTTATGTTATGTTTAAACCTATTCATATGAGGAATGCATTGGAAATAATATGTGATGGGTGGAGCCCGCTATAGCTCCTCGATGCATTGGTAGGTCTCATGATACAAACTACTGTCTTAGCATGAGGCCTTGAAAAAATAGTTTTTGTAGTATTGGCAGGAGGCCTGGCTATGTTGTTATGATAGTATGGCATTATGCATTCCATCATTATGAAAGTGGTTATTGATATTGCATGTGATTATTCGACTAGTAGAATATCCATATGAATAAGTATATGGAATTATTTCATTTTATTTCTTCCATATTATGCTGAATTTCATTTTATAAAAGGCTTTTGTTTTAGTTATACATTGCCTTAAATGTTTATTCTTATTTATAAAAGTTTCTGCTATATTGTTATCCTTATTGGGCCTTTGAGCTCACCCCTTTCGATGTTTTATTTTTTCCAAGATGTGAAGAAGTATTTTATGAATGACCTGCAGGGATAGTATGAGGGGATAAGAGTGTGGAATATGGAGACTATATTGGTGTAGTTTTTCATTTTATGATGTAATGTAAACTTTATGAATTAATATTTTTATTCCAAGGCTACTAAAGTAATCAGACTTTCGTGCCTTGATCTTTCTTGTGATCATGCCAATGTAATGTAATAATGTACCGAATCTGGGTAACTGGGGTTGGCGTGTTACATAATTAACATTATTTTAATGGTCAGACATATATTTGTTGAACACCATGTTTAGAGTATTTTTTTACATTACTATTTGGTCATTATGATGTCATAAAACACCTTATATTTTTAAACGACATTTAATTTTTACACAAATATTTTACTGTCTCAGAAAATTAAGAAGAGTTCAATGTTGGATAATTTTGACATCACTATTCAAAAAATATTTTTAATTTTATCTAAATAAAATTATTAATATATGAATTTTTTCTTTTAAAATAATAACTGACATTTATAAAAAATTCATCGCTTTTGAATAAAACCGCATATAGACATTAATAAAATTTAATTTTTTTCAGAAATATTATATGATCATTTATATTTAATAAAATAATTTATTAGTAATAATTTATTCAAATATTAATCAATTAAAAAATCCATTAATTCATCAAAATAGATTTTTAAATTGAATATTACCAAAAAAAATACAATTGGTTCTTTAAAAAATATTTTCGAAGTTAAAATAATAAAATGAATTCATATTCTCTATAAAAAAATAATATACATAATCATAAATCTAGTGTTTTTTATTTAACCTTTATAACAACCTCATAAGACCTAAGGGCAAGGTGTGTGATGTTGACCAACTCTCGGGGTGGCTCAGATAACATAGCTCATTTGGTAATGTCTACCGACATCTACTTCTCCAGTTGTCGGTTCAGTTTGAGCTTAATGTGTTGAAGCTCATCTTGGAAATGGTCACGAAAGAATCCCAATGAAGCCACCTCCTTTCCAAGCTTTGAAAAATCTTCTTCGTAATGGGAATGTCTACTGAATGAGGTCATTGCTTCCATTGTCTGGGTAAATTAGATTTGTTAAATCCATATATTTATATTAATCATGTTATCAATGTTTAACAACTATATTATAAACAAAAACAATTGTTAATGATATTTTTAAATATAGAAGAATAAAACCATGGATGTGCATATGTTTTACACAACCATTTTATAGAACAACACATTTAATCTGATCAAGTGGAATTTTTTTAATGAATGTTTTGGTCGTTCCATAATTGATATATGGTTGGCGGATGTTCTAGTTAATAGGAAAAAACTCCACCAAAATTAATGATCTAGAATGGAATGATGAACCTAGAAATTATAATTCCTTTCTTCCAAAATATCCAGACATTCTTCCATGGAGATATGTGGAGGAATACCATATCACTAACTTTGTACTCAATGTCTCATCAAGAATTGTCTACAAAAGCCTTTTGAAATCATTGGGCTTCCATGATTTGATGATGAATGATTTTCACATTTTCCACTATTTATTAGTCTATTTTTAGTCCTAGTAGATTACGTTCACTGACTTCATCCCAATACACCAATGTAATGCACCTTTTCTCATAAAGGGATTCATATGGTGCCTTTCATATACTGGAGTGGAAGCTATTATTTTAGGATAATTCGACCAATGTAAGATGTTAGCCCCATCATCATTTGAACTCCATAGAACATTCTATTACCATATATTCTAATGTCAGAATAGTTTGTTCAGATGGGCCCACAGTTTGAGGATTCTTGGTCATCTATTGTTCAACTCAGTTCTTAGAGCATATTCTAGACTTTTCTAGAATAGTGAGGTGAATATCTGATATCTTTAAGATACACTATATAGTTGTACTCCATACAACTTTACCTCCCCTTTGATATATATATGTGCACATTGATTCAATGATAATTCTTCATGAATTTTGATAAAGTGATCTTTCATTGTATGTCAATTCACAATGTCCCATATTGCATTGTTTCTTCTGGATGTATTTGGAAATATTGTCTCAATGTCCCTGGTGATGTTCTACAACATCCATCTTGGTATGGGTAGTCGTTGAATCATCCCCTTAGTAATTTTTAATTCACCGTTTACTTGAAGAAATAATAGGAACATTCATCTATACTCGTTAATGTCCTTCTTCATACTGTACCACTAATAATTATCCAAGAGAACTTGATACATCTTTGTACTCCCTTGGTGATTAGGGAAGCATGAGATATGGGCATCATTCGTAATCTCTTTTCTATTTTATGGACTAGATGATACACATAACCATGACCCAAATATTACAAATCCATACTTTTAAATATTGAACTCACATGATTTCCCATTTTTGATAGCTTCTACTATTTTTGTAATTTCCAAAACATTTCAATAATCATCCATTATTCTCTCCATGAGGGATGTTTGAGAAATTATTTGAGAAAGGATTTATTATGTTCCTCTAATAATGACTATCATGTCCATACTCTTCAAATATAAGAAGATTTCAACCTTTTCAATTCTCATCCTTGACAAAAAGTAGGATACATTCTACATAGAGAAATATCAACCATATTACCTTACCGAGATGGATGGGTATTGATGGTCATAATCCTTGATGATCTCTAACCCAATTCAGTAGTGAATATTAATCATCATCTATGTTAATATATATTTGAGACTCTTGTGGTCAATATATATCTCACACATTTCCCCATATGGATAATTCCACTAGATTTTCACTGTAATGATCACATCCGCCAACTCCACATCATTGGGGGGACAATTTTCTCAAGGATTTTCAATTGTATTGAGGCATAGTCTATAACATTATCATTTTTCATAATCATGTTTCCTAATGCATTCTCGGAAACATCATTGTACACCAAAAATAGTTCTCCATTTTTCGAGTGTGTGGGTAATGGTGTAGTGATAAACCACTTTTTGAGCTCTTTAATGCATTCCTCACATTCATGAGAGAAAAAAATTGCCAACCCCTCCATGTCATCATGGTAATTAGGTATGAAAATTTTGGGATTTCATCAAAAATTGTCGATAATACCATTCTATAAAATGAACACTATGGATCTGTATTGCAAATATTATCATGTGATACTCTTCGATATCCTTTATGTTGGAATGGTCCACAGGTATCCCATTTATGGCGATAACATTCCCCACAAATGATAATTACTCCATCCAAAAATCTCATTTACTATAATTTTCATATATATTATCTATTCAAAAAATCATCAACATAGTTTTCAAATGCTTGTCATGTTCCTCTTTTCTCTTGGTGTATATTAGAATATCATTGATAAAGACTAACAAAAACTTGTCGATGTAAAATATATAAACTCTATTAATTAAATACATGAATATTTTTATAGAATTAGTGTGACTAATGTTCATCACAATTAACTCATAGTTTCCATACATAATTTTAAAGAATGAATTTAAAATATCATCATTCCTTACTGTTAATTGGTGATATCCTGCCCAAAGTTCCACCTTAGAGAGATAATTGGACCACAAAGCTGATCGAACAAATCAATTATCCATGGCCGGAGATATTGGTTCATTATCATGATATTACAGAGCTCATGATAATTAATGTTGAGGCACATTTATTCATAATTATTGTTCATTAAGAGGACTAGATCTTCCAACGGTGAAGCACGTAGGTGTATAAAACTTTTTCAATATTCTCTTATAACTGCTTCTTGACCTCTTCCATCTCGACGATGTCCATTCTAAATAGTGTGGCTGATATAAGAAAATATCTAGGAAAAATATCAATTGAGTACTCAACCGCTCAATCAGAAGGAAGATCAGGAAACTCTTTAGGGAACACATCAGTGAAATCCATCGTGATGGGCATGTCTTTGGACATTATTCCCTCTTTTGTCTCAATTATTTGAGAAAGACATTCGTTGTCATAAAGAATAAATATTCAATCTTGAGACTATTCTTCTAAAGGTGATTCACCTTCCTCTTTACACATGTATATTATTAGAGGATACTGTTCTATGTGAAGAGTGATCTCCCTATCCTGGCTGATAATGTTTTATTTATATAAAAACATCCAATACATTCTCATGATAAAATCTAACTCCACTAAAGGAAGTACGATGAGCTTTTTAGGTGGGATTATTCAAAAAATATGATTAACTAGATATGAGTTATATATTTTGGATTCCATTATTTACCATTTTCTAATCTCACAGATAACACAATATCCAAATTTTGATGTGGTTGTTGAATGGTTCTAGAATATATTCATTATATGAAAGAATGTGTAGCACCAGAATTAATATTATTTTTTCCATTCATGAATGAATAACTAGTATAACAATCACCACATTGTTCTCCAGATACACCTCAGAAGTAGTGACAAAAAAATCCATTCTATTTTTCATGGTGGTTGTTGTTGATTTCCTCCGAAAACCCTTAGAATTGGAAGATTGTTTGTCTAGTTCACATTTTTTTGTAGTGGAAACACTAAACTTCTAGTTGAGAATGGATTTAAACCTTCCAATAATCTTCCAAATTAGTTTCATTCTTAGTTTCCATTCAGAAGTTAATAGACATATTTTCCATTATTCTGCATTTGATATAATTACTAGTTCCTTTTAGGAAGTTCCCTGGATTCTTCTTCCCACAATTCTGACACGTGGTATGTTTGATATTTTTTCCATCATGGTATTTATTATTTGTACCACACATATTAGTGTACATTTTTTGGATTTATTCACTGGGGCCATGAGACCACTAAGAGTCTCTGATATCCATTTCAAACTAGAGGGAATAACATACAATCTCTTTATAACTTTCATTGTCCCAAATCAACAACACTTCTCATAGACTCTGAATTTGTCTACAATAAAATCGATCCACCATTCTCTTTCTATTCATGAAAAAGACAGATTTATATCTTGAATGCCTAGTGATGTATTCTTCCAATGCCCTGATGAACTCAATATCCTTTTTTTCATCTTTGAGAAACACTTGTTCCATATTGAGATGGAGTGTTCATGGAAAATATTCATTAGAATTTTTTTCATGAATTCATTCCAATCCATTATATCAATTTACTCTAATGACATCATATTCTTGATCGTTGTCCACCACTGATCTGTTTATCCATCAAAACAATTAACAAGTAGCATGACATTGTCTTCTTTTGGGAAGTAGAGGATAGAGAATATCATTTCAATGGAGTTAATCCAATATTCTATGGGGTGGGTATAAGAATAATCAGTAAACATGGGAGGCCTTTTCCATGTGAAGGAATATATGGAATCATTCTATTTTATCAAAGTAGGAGGGTGTTCCACTTGATTCAGCTTATTTTTCATAACTTGATCCAGTTGAGCATCAACTATCGTAATGTTTTGAGAACCCATTTCCATCATATCTGGCATATAATTCGGTAAATAATCACATATCCCATCACCTTTATTATGATCATGTTTTCTTCTATTCTATTACATTATATAAAAAATAATGCATAATTAGTGGTTTTGTATACAAATCTATTATGTTTAAAAATGACTCTTGGATCAAAAAAGGATAAACTCATAAATGAAAAGTATATCCTAACTTGAGATTCCCTAGTTTTCAATCAAGGTTATACATGATATTATTACTAACCTATATGTTTATGGGATTATGTTTTTCCCTTTTAATAGTGGTTTTTTCTATTATTATGAATTTACTAAGTCATATCCCCCATGAGTGTCAAAAAAAGAGTGTAGAAAGGCTGGTTGTCATGCACCAGTTCCTATTTGAATCTAGCATAAAGTAGTGTTTGATGTTTTGCCTCTAGATACATTACATCCAAATCCAATTTCACATTTTTTTATTTATACAGGGATATATTTTCATGATAAAACACTTACCATATATTTAAAAAAATAAAGTGTGGTTTTTTATACATATTCGTATCCTTAAGGTTCATACTAAAGTATACAATTCCCAATCTCAAAAAATAATTACACCATCATATAATACCAACTATAGTGAACCCAAAATTTTACATATATCCTTACATTATTTTTAGCATAATAAAACATCATATTATAATCAACATATTGTATAATCTAGTGTCTTGAAATAATTGTTATATAAAACTGAAATCATGGGATGAAATAAAATGTTTCTTTATTACATCATAATAAATAGATCCAAAATTCTATTGTGCCAATAAATATTCATTTGATAAACTATGTATAAAATGAAAAAAAAATGATGTGGTAAAATACTAGTAAAGGAATAAACATAAGAATAAAGCATTAAAACATGGGTTATAATGCTTGACATAATGATATAAAAAACACGAGACAATATGGGTTCATCAATTATTAACATTGGATCATATTTACAAAGATTCATAGTAATGTGGAAGCAACATAAAACCGAACTTTATCATGATTTAGGAAAAATTACACATAGAGGAGTGCAATTCAAGGTTAAGAACATTGACCATTTCACATAGTAGTACGATTCATGGATAACTACCAAGAGCGTTGCACATAACATCTCATGAGAATCAAAATTACCCAACGAATTGAAGTTTTTCTGGGGCACACCCATCACAACATATTCATGAATATTCTTACCTCATAGAAAATCATACATAATCAATCATACATTAACATATGGGGTACTTATAGTATGAATTTTGTATCATAATCAAGTGACAATGTAGAACAAATGGTAGTATCATAATAGTTTTCCAAGAAAGAAATGATTTAGTTCAAGCCAAGAAAATAATATGGTCATACATGAATATATCATTAAATTTGATGTGAAATTGATGTTTTGACATTTAAAAAATTTCTTAATAAACATTATAAGTAAAACATTTTAGTCCGATTATTAGAAAATATCGAAGGGAATTTAAAACATAAAAGGGAATAATATTTTATATAAATCAAGAAATTAACCAAGAATGGTTTCATAATAAAAAATATTAGTTTTATTAAAATAATGGTGGATAAAAAATACACTATATATTATACATTAAAATGGGTTATAATTATGGAAGATCCCTGAAATATTTTTTCTTATCGAGAAGTATTGAGAAGGGAACCACTTAAAAACATGTATATCGCGGAAATAGTATGATTATTAGACCACGATACATGTATTTGAGAATGTAAATGGAATTTATAAAATTTTAATAAAACTAACATATAACACCATTTGGGTAAAAAGAATTATAGAGAAACTAGATGGA
This sequence comes from Viscum album, assembly GCA_963277665.1. Lineage (NCBI taxonomy): Eukaryota > Viridiplantae > Streptophyta > Magnoliopsida > Santalales > Viscaceae > Viscum > Viscum album. The sequence continues at coordinate 1,813,643,297 of OY728140.1, read as the reverse complement.
ATAATGAAGATTCATGTAGAACCCCTTACCTTAACTCTGATGATGTCATTAACTAGATCTTTTTGCCATTGATAACCAAATTAAATTAAATAATTTGTAAATAATGAACCTCTTATCCATGTAGTAGATTTATTATAACCTTATTAGGTTCATTCATATACTTATTGTTGGGTTAAGAGGTTCAATTTCAATGTTTTCGGAGCGTTTGTTCAACCAATTTTCATGATTGGTTAACTTATATATATTTAATAATAAACATGTATTGTGAGAATTGTTTTACTGAATTAGAGTTATATGTTATAAGATAACATCCATAGGAATAAATTTTTATAATATTCATTTAGATATATTTAGTGAAGAAGAATCATTAAATAAAACAATTATGATAAATATTTTGGTTAATTGGTTGTTTTTGATCACATCGAACACAATTTTCTTTATAAATTAATATCTTGTTTGAAAAATGATTTGAGAACCATAAATTAGATATAATACATATTTTATAGTCTGTTTAAAAAAAGAAAATTGTTTCATTATTAGAATTTAATATGGTAAAATAATTTGAAAACCCGCTATCCTTGAATGTAATAAATTTACTCAACTCTAATGTTGTTTTCATTTCTAGAAAAGAATAGTGGTGAAAGTGGAGGTGATAATGAATTATATCATTATGATAAATCAATTACCATAATTTCATAGTATTGTAGTTATCACAAAACTTTTACAATTAGGGGTGAGGATTTAATAGAAAAAAGGAACATGAAATGATAATAGGAGAAATGAAATGTTTAATTTACAACATGAATATATATTCCTTCAGATCCTCTGTAGGGGATAGGTATGAGACTCTTTAGGATATCATGGGATTATGGCCATTGGGGAGGATATAGGGAAGTTATTTTATTATAATTTCAAATAGGAACTAGGCTTTAGAGGTTTGAGGATAAAAGGTATAGAGGGGTGTTATTTATAATGGAGTAGAGGAGGGGTTCCCCATTATTTTATTCATTAGTTTTATATTTTTACACATGAAATGAATAGTCATGATCAATGGGACCAAATACAGTAACGATAGAATGTGAGTTCATAATAACGGCCATTTACATCATTTGTGGCTCAAGCATGACGTTAAAATTCATTTATTTAGTATTTATCGTAAATTATTGTATTTTACTATTCACCAAAAATTCATGTATTTTAGAAAATTAAAAACAATTCACAGAAACAATTGTTCAATGTACAGAATTCAAAAGTGAAATATATTTTAGGAAAATAATTTTCTAAATATGAGAAATATAATTTTTAATTATTATTATAATTTACATGAAATATACAAATTTTAAAATATAAACTACATTACTATCACATTGAAAAATTAATTAAGGTATCATAAAATTGTATTATATATAAAAGTAATCAAAATATTTATTAATGAATAATTTAATGAAAATAAATTTTATATTAAATTATTAAATTATTCCTAAAATATTAATTAAATATACATGAATTACAAAAAATTACTAACACTTTATTGATAATTTTTTAAATACGTATTCAATTATACTGTGACATAATTAAATCATATTGACACATATAAAGTGGATATATTTTATTTATACTCTTATTGGAGAGGATACTATTATAATGTCTTCTTTATTATTCATAAGGGTAATATTAGTATTCCAAATTCGAAATTAATATTTAATTGGTATATGTTCCTTAACATCAAGTGATAAATTTTATTTCACTAATTTTTCATTTATAATGCTTGTATTGTGTATTATAGGTAATATAATTTAAATAAACTATAAAAAATCATTATAAATAGTTAATTCCATGGATAAAACATTAGGTCGTTATATTATCCCCATATTGGTCAATCACAAATACGGTGTTTGAATACATAAAATGTCATAGATGAATCTTTGATTATATACATCTTGCTGGACCCTCCATGATATTGTAGTTTTCATAATCACAAATAATGTCAATATACAGATTCTAATATTTCATGTCTTTTTAATATCTATTTTAGAATCAATTATGTCATTAGAAATATATACTTTAATATGTCAATCACCTATATTCATGAATAAATATGTTTAAAAATGTATTTATACATACACATTTTCATAACACTTAGTCTGGTAAGACAAAATCTTCATAATCTTTCTAGATTCCAGGGCATTGATGGTATGTTCGACAATCCGAAGATAACACACCAAAGCTTGACAAACATATGATGACACACCAAAACCGAAGTTTCCACACCGATGATCGAAAAACCAAAGCTGACACACCGAAACTGAAGTGGAAACATCGATGTTCGAAAAATCGATGCTGACACACCGAAACCGAATTCAACACACCGAAGATTGACTAACCGAAGCAGAAACAACAAAACCAAAGTCAACCCATTAAAGATCAGCAAACCAAATCTGACACACTGAAACCCAAGTCAACAAAATGAAGTTTGACAATCTAAAGCTGACACACCGAAACCGAAGTCGACACACCGATGTTTGACAAACCGAAGTGGACACACCGAAAATGAAGTCGACACACCAAATTTTGTTAGACTGAAGTATGATAGACCGTAGTCAACACACCGAAGATGACACACCAAATATAATAGACTGATATTATCAAACTGAAGTCAACAAACCTAAGATAACTCACCTATTGTTATGAATAACTGTTTTGAGGTTATTAATTCATATTTATTTCTAACAGTCGTATTCGGAAAAATTAATATTTTTTTGACATTTTGGTTATTGTCTGTAGACAATCCGTATACAATATGAAGTACATGCATGTGTGAAGATCTTCATTCCTAGAGGATCTTGGAGTATGAAATGACATCATCTTTAACTTTATAAATAATATTAGAAGAATCACACGAAGCATTAATGCTAAGACACAAACTATGTGAATACGAAAAGAGAGGAACTTAGAGCATTAGATTACAAGAAGAGTGTAACAAGAAACGTTCACCAAATGCTCAGTGTACATCAAGACCTTCAAGTGCTGATCCTTTTCACTCCTTGAAGATGGATTATAGAATTTCAATACATTGTTCTGAATACTACTTCGAGAAGAGGACTCAAATACCTTTTCTCATCATCCATTATGTCTAGAGCGTTACTTCACAACACACAAAGAATTCATTACACTATTATATTTATTATCTATGTTGTGTATCTTTTATTAAATTCCGAGCATAATGTGTATCTATAAAATATCAAACTCAATCTACAACATTAATGTGAAGGATAGAAGATCTCCTTACTCAAAAGTTCTTTTACAGTCATGTATACCCACTGATAAGTGTGGAAGAGGTCCCTTTGTGTCCTTGTAGTTTGTACCCACGATGAACTATGTAAGAGGTCCCTGTGTGTCCTAGATAGCACAAAGTGCTGTTATAAACCCCAATCCAGGGTGTGGATCATAAGTTTATTAATATAAATTGCTTGGTGGAAGGTGATCACCATCGGTACAGGATTAAATATCTTCTTGAGACTGATCCTCTTGTTTTATCCAATGTGTTAATTATCTTTTATTTCTTATGTGATATGTATTTCCTGCATTAAGATAACTTTAACATTGATAGTTAGTTTATTAGGTGTTTACACTTCTTTTGAATCAGTAGGTTTTCTTTGAATATTTTGTTATTCAATAGGTTAGTAATACAAATAACTAATCAGTCTTATGAGAATCAAATTGAACAATCAAGGCATTTATAAATTCACTACAAACTGACATTGTGTTTATTTTTATAGGGGGGTTTTATTTTTTAAATAATCATTTAAATAAAAATTTTAATATAGATTCAATTTACCAACCTCTTGAGTCATCTACTCCGACCAACATTTGGTATCTGAGGTTTTTAAAAGTTACTATTAGTCTTTGAAATCATGTAAACTATGATTATATTTGGGTTTCAAAGATCTTAAAATTTATGTTATTTCTAAATTTTTATCTCTATGAAATTATTTTACATCCTTTATCATGGAAAATAGATTAGAAGAGGCTGCTACTAATAGACCATTGTTCTTTAATGAAACAAACTATGGTCAGAGGATACTTAAAATAAAGATACATCTAGAAAGTATGTGCTTTGAAATCTGGATTGCTATTGAAAGTAAATATACAATACATGATACCGCTAGAAGCACCTGGGATGAACCTACCAAAACCGCCTATAACAATTACTATAAAGCAATGAATTCACTATATTTTACCCAATGGGATGAATAATTTAATAGTATTTCTTCCTATAAAACTGAATATTAGATTTGGGATACTATATCTATCTTTCATGAGAGAACAACTAATGATAATGAAATGGATTAAATAAATGCACTATTAAATATGATTATTTTAATATGAAGCCTGGTGAACCTATCCCTCAAATGTATCTCATGTGTAAGTAAATAGTGAACACCATGAGTCTTCTTGGGAAACCAGCGGATAGAAATGACCAAATCAAGAGACTGCTTTGATGTCTACCTGATAGATGGAGAGGAAATTCTATTTCTATCTGAGAATCTTGTGACATAGGCAAACTTCCAATGAATGAACTAAATGGAAAGCTTATGATGTATGAGTAATAACATAAATTAATTCATGAAGTATATGAGGAACCATAGTATAAGTCAGTAGCATTCATGAATACAAATTCAAAGAGCAATGATAAATAAACGATTCATCTTACTTTAGACAGTTCCACTAGTTAAGAGTCATATTCTGACAGTGATGAGGAAATTTCTCATCTTTCTAAAAGGATAAAGAAGTTCTACTAATAATAGAAACTATTTATGATGTAAAACTAGAAGGTAAATAGTGATAGTAAATGAAAATGGAAGAAAAATAGAAAATGTAATGACAACTCAAATGAAATAATCTGCTATGAGTGAAAATGAAAAGGTCGTGTGAAGGCAGGCTTCCCCAAGTTGAAATTTAAGATGAAATATAAAGATAAAGGCCAGGGTTATAAAAAGTCTATGAATTCTACTTGGAGTGATACAGAAGACATCTTCTAGTGGATCTGATGATTCTTATAGTGAACAGAACAAACATGCCATCTTATATTTCATGACAGAAACATCTGATGTAAAACTTAACACTCCAATACATAATTCCTATTATTCTTGGTATAATATTTAGTAACATAATGATGAGGATATGTATAAGAATTAATTATTTGAATACTGTTAAATTCTTTAGGATACCATTAATTAGCTCAAGGAAAAATATAAATTATTAAAATGACATAATTCTCTAAATTCTAATTGGAAATCTGATTTGGATGTTGAGAATGAAAAATGTGCCCATCTGTTAAAATAAAATTCTAATCTCAAATTATCAAATGAGCAATTAATGAGAGATCTTGAGAAGTTTAATGCTGGTAGAGATACCTTGACGTAGTTTCTAGGACCACATATTTCTCCAAAATATACTTTTGGGATTGGTTAACAACCGGGTCGAAGGAATTTATCTAAGTCACATTTTTTATCCATTTCTGGAAAATCTATAACTATTTTCAAAAAACAGAATTGTACTACAAGTTCCAGTCCCTCAAATTATTTTACTGTATCCAATTCCATAATGTAACATCCTGGGCCCGGGTGACACTCAATGGGTGCCCAGAACCCAGTTCTCCATGTGACCTCAAGCGCATTCCTCCAAACGCCAGAGGCTGTCGACTAGCAGCAAGGGCCAGGATCTAATAGTGGGGAAAATTCCCTCATTTGTCAATGTGTAGCGCAGCGGAATAATAAAAACATACAAAAACAGCGGAAGAAATTGACCATACACATTTAAAATAAAAAACTACAGTAAAAGATAACCAACAATAATATAGATAATGATGAAACATGTCTCAAGTTATAAAAACACTGCCAGAACATGTTACACCTCAATACAGTACATTACAATATAGAGTACAACAAAACAAAACAATTCAAAATAGCCGGTAGCATCGCGAGCCTAAGCTTGGTCCTATGCTCCCATACTCCTCAATGCAATCAAGTACCTGTATTGGGGCCCTTCTCTTATCCACACCTACAGAAATGTAATCTGTTTAGGCCAAAGAGATGACCGAAACAAGGTGTGAGAAATAAATCCTAGTAGGCACCCACCAAAGGCCCGAGACCAACTACGTGAAAACATGCAACAACAGTGTGAAGTAGTAAAATTCAATAAACAAAGCAGCACTCAAGAGTAACTAACTTTACCAATTATATTTCCATTTAATTATTCATTTAATTATTCATTATAAGGAAACCATCACAGTGAATTTATTTTTGAATGGTCAGTGTCCTCAGACACAAAAACCCTAACCCTCATGTAACTAGAATCTTAACCCGCAGGTAGTTGCCCATAGGCATAATAGATATTTCCCTCATGTGTACAAAGTGTCTCCCTTAGGCACAGAGTCTATTGCCTACAGGCATGGAAGAACTTTCCCTATGGAAAAATATAACACTTCCCTCAGGCTAAATAGAACACTACCCTCAGGATAATGTAATTTTGCCGAGCCTAACAAATAAGCCGGAAATTATATAAATTTCCTCTCAAGGCAATTTAAAGGATGCTACAATTTTACGGTATACCCTCGGGTGACCTCACCAAATGGCTAAATAGAGGAACGCACCCCGGGGGTGGTCCTGGATCCAAGCAGTGATACCACACAACATTTTATTATCACATTTAATTACCTATACAATTCTAGGTATTTAATTCAACAAGGCCTTATCCATACGACAACCCATTCATTGGAGCGCATCACAATGGTACAAAAAAACGCACAACAGTTGGAATTTAAACACCAAGACACCTACCTTTAACCCCTTAGAGTGGTATATGTGAACGTAAATCCTCAAATAGTCCAAGAACGATTTATATATGAGGTGAAAGAAAAACTCTTTCAAATGAAAATAACATTCCCTTGGGAATGAATTGGTAAGAACTACGCCAAGAGGAGGAAGAACTCACCCGTGCGGTTCCAGGGAGATCGGCATTGTAGAAAATGGATTCCTAGTACTCGATCTGGAGCTCCTCAAAGGTCTGATCTCCTCTCCCGACTCCATCCTCCTGTTCTAAGCCAATCCTGTGAACAGGGTTGGCTACTGCCCATTTTAAGTGAAAAAAAACTACACGACATGTACTTCTCTAGTACATAGCATGTACTTTTCTCATTTAACTATTACTTTGGCGGCACCGCCACACTGTTCTTTTGTCGACATGGGTAAACAGTGTGTATTTATAAATACATGGAATGTACTATTGCGTAGCTGGAGAATGCTTACACTACCTTACTATTTTCCTGTCGACTGACTACGCGGCGTATAAATATCCACTACATGGCGTGTAGTCAGTTTTTACACCCTATGTTGCCGACATGGCTACACACCCTGTGTACTAATCCCACACAGACAAAGTACACGGCGTGTGGAATAGTACATAGCATGTAGTCCCGAAATTTATCATTTTCCTCCATTTTCCTTATTCTATCAAAAACACTTAAGGAAATAAGAAAAGAAGAAACCCGTACCTCAAAAATATGAACGAGGTTATTAAAAACTTCCCCCCTTAAAGAAATTCATCCCTGAATTTCCATTCCAAGGGTGGTGAAGATAAAGCTCAGAACATCTCTGGCCATTGAGCACGTACGTTGATCTCCCACTCCCAGGTCTCATCTTTCACTTGGCCGTGGTGCCATAGCACCCGTATGAGAGGAACTGACTGGCCTCAGAGAAACTTCATCTTCCTATCAACGATATGAATCAGATGCTCCTCAAAGGACGCATCTACCTCTAGTTCAACCTCCTCGGGCTGAAAGATGTGAGACGGGTCTGAATGATAGCGACACAACTGAGAAACATGGAATACGTCGTGCATGGATCAGTACATTTGTGGTAACTACAACCGATAGGAAACCACCCCGACTCTCTCCATAATCTCAAATAGGCCCACATACCTCAGTAAAATTTTACCCTGTCTCTTGATTCACCTATGTCCCAGCCTTGGTGAAACACGCAAGAAAACCATATCCCTTACCACGAACTCTAAGGGTCTTCTACGGCGATCAGTATAAGATTTCTGTCGAGACTGTGCGGTAGCCATCTGCTTCTGAATCAACTGGACCTGCTCAAGAAGTCTCCAGTGTGAGACGCCGTCCTAGTAAAGCTTCCTTGCCTGCCTCTATCCTGCACAAAGGTGATCGGCATGGCCAACCATATAACGCCTTGTAAGGTGCCATCTCAATAGTTGTTTGAAAACTATTATTATAATAAAACTCAACCAGTGGTATATGCTTCTCCCAAGAAACCCCAAAGTCTAGGATGGATGCATGCAGCATGTCCTCAAGCACCTGTATTGTACGCTCTGACTCACCATTGGTCTAAGGGTGGAAAGTTGTGCTCAGAAGCACCTGTGTACCCAGTGCCGTCTGAATAATCTACCAGAAATGAGACTTAAAGCAGGCGTCCCTATCTGAAATGATAAAACGAGGAACCCCATGAATAAGTACTATCTCTCATATATACTACTTCTTGAGCTCATCAACATCGAAGGTCACTTTGATCGGAAAAAAGTGATCTACCTTCGTAAGTCTGTCCACAACAACCTGCACAACATCATTGCCTTGAGATGACCCTGGCAACCCAGTCACGAAATCCATCATGACATCATTCCATTTCCACTCAGGTATGGGTAACTTCTGTAATAGTCTAGCTGGACTCTAATGCTTTGCCTTCACCTACTGATAGGTGGAACATCTAGTAACAAAACCTGCTTTCTCCCTCTTCATACATGGCCACCAATACTGACGTCTCAAGTCACGGTACATCTTGGTAACTCCTGGATGAAATGCCCAAGCTGAAGCATGAAACTCCTGCATTAGCTCCTTGTGTATTTCCCCGGGAACCCACACATGTGCATGAAAATGCAGTACCTCATCATCACATATTGTCCATCCAGGAGGAGAGTCCTCACTGGCCACCGACTCCCATAGAACTAGGCCTTCTGAATTAGAAAGCTATCTCATCCTAACTATATCCATGAGAGTAGAAGTCACAGATAAATAAGGAAGATAGGATTGTCCTTGACTATCATGAACATCCACATGCATCCCAGAAAACAAATCCATAAGCTTCCATTCACCACTGGTATCATGAAACGCCTGTGTCTAAGTATTCCTGCTCAGTGCATCAGCAACTGAATTACCCTTACTAGGTGTATAGGAAAGCTCAAAATCGAAGGACTGAAGGTATTCGACCCACCATCATTTTCTCAGATTTAAATCACTCTGAGTAAAGATATATTTGAGGCTTTTGTGGTCGGTGAAAGCCACAAAATTCTCACCCAAGAGATAATGTCTCCAAAAGAGTAACGCCTGAACAACTATAGCCAACTCGAGATCATGTATCTGGTAATTCCTCTCATGTGGCCTCAACTGTCGATACCTATACGCAAAAACTCGATCTCCATGCATCAACACTGCTCCCGGCCCAATTTCTGATGCATCACAGTAAACTGTATAGATCTTTCCTAGCTTTGGGAGTATCAGGATTGGTGCAGATGTCAACCTTCCCTTCGGGTCATAAAAGGATTTCTCGGAAGCTTCTGACCAAAATAACGTCACACCCTTCATAGTCAAACCCGTCAACGACGCTTCTGAGTGGGAGAAGTCATGTATAAAATGCCTGTAGTAACCAGACAACCCTTAGAAACTCCGTATCTCAAACAAGTTCTTAGGTTGTTCCCAGGTAACTACTGCTCTCTCCTTCTCTGGGTCTACTGAAACTCCTGCCTCTATGATGATATGACCCAGGAATTGAATCTTGTCCATCCAAAAGTGGCAATTTGAGAGCTTAGCATACAGCCAATGCTCTCTCAGTGTACTCAATATGATCTCATGATGGGTGTCATGGTCATGTCGAGTGTAATAGTAAACCTAGATGTTGTCCATGAATACTACCACAAAATAATCCAGATAAGGATGAAACACACAATTCATCAGAGCCATAAAAACTGCTGTCACGTTCGTGAGTCTGAACGGCATAACTAATTACTCATATAGACCATATCTGCTCTGAAAAGTTGTTAGCGGTACATTTGATGGTCTCACACGCAGCTGATGATATCCTGATCTCAGGTCAATCTTCAAGAACACTCGTTCTCCCTGATATTGATAAAAAATATCATCAATCCTAGGTAAGGGATATCAGTTCATGATCGTCAACCGGTTCAACTTCCGATAATCCACACAGAGTCTGAGGGTACCGTTTGCCTTCTTTGCAAAGAGAACCAGTGAACCCCAAGAATAAGTGATGGGTCAGATAAAACCATTTGTATATAACTCCTCTAACTATCTCTTGATCTCCTACAACTCGGGTGTAGCCATCCTATAAGGAGGAATGGACACTGGTGCTACTTTTGGCACAAGCTCAATATAGAAATCCACCTCACGCTCCGGAGGTAGACCTGAAAAGTTGTCTGGGCCCTGAAACGATCAACCACTGGAGGGAGATACTGCTAATAAGTCCTTTTATAATCTAGATATATACTCTCAATATGGGTAGTGACACCACCTCGCCCATGATGCTCTGGTCCATCTCGACTCGCCTGAACATCCTATTCGCCCTTGTTTAGAAACTCTCTGCCCTCTGGTGACGTGAAACACACTCTACGACGATAGCAGTCTATAAAGGCTTGAATGGGAAAAAACCAGTCCATCCCGAGAATGACATCATAACTTTTCATCTCCAAGACATAGTGGTCCCAAAGGAAGTGACACCCACAAACCTCAAGGGGGAACTCCTTCCACTGGCACACACTAGCCGTTCTACTTCCAAATGGAGTGTCTAGCATCATAAAAAGAAAATAAGAAGAAACACAGAGCCCAAGGATCTCTAAAATAGGCACAGATACAAAGCTATGTGTAGCACCGATATAGATAATCATTGATGATAAAATAGAAGCTACTAGAATAGTCCCTTTGATAGTAGAAGGTCCAGGATCCTGATCCTGCTGGGTCTGTTGCACTATATATACCTGCCCAGTGTCGTGGCCCTGCGTCACAGCCTGGCTACCCTGAGCTATCCTGCTTTGAAACCTCTGAGATCCTGGTGTCTGGCTACCACAGCCACGACCACCATATCTGCCTGCACGCTCTAACGTATTCCAGTTTCCCGACTAGTAAGAAGATACTGGTCCTGCTACCACACGTGGAGTCTACACCGAACCCCTCTCACTATCCACTGAAAGAAACGCCCTGCAAAAGTGCTGCATATGACCCATCTTGCCGCAATCTCAGCACTCCACTGGGTCTCATGGGCACTGAGGTCTCTTGTACCCCTCCTTAACACACTAGTTTCACATGACTTGGCCTCCTGAAACATTCTTCTGGCTGGTACTTCCACCATGAGAAAATTCTATCTGTCTCTTCCTCTTGCCAGTAGAAATAGTACCAGAAACTAGTGCTGAACCACCCTGGCCCACACCATTAGCTTCCCGTTGGTTCCTCTTTGTAATCCATGCCTGGTTCACAATAGCATGTACTGATGGAAACCTGAAAAACTTCAGCAGTGCTCAGATGTCATATCAAATACCATCCTCAAAGCGTCTGGCTCTCAACATCTCATCACCCACTAGAATGGGTGAAAGAAACTGAAGCTCTGTAAAATAAGCAGAGTAATCCATCACCGACATAGTGACCTGCTGTAAATTCATGAACTCTCAATCTCTATCCGTTCTCAGCGTCTCTGGGAATAAGAATTCATAGAAGGCTGCTATAAATATTCCCACGCCATGTCTATGTGATACTCCGACTGGCTGGTAACATCCCACCACCTCTTGGTGGAATCACACAGCCTATCAGTCACGAGCTTGACCCTCTTCCATGAAGACGTCTCGAGATGCTCGAAAATAGTATGGATATACCCCAACCAAGACTATGTAGCATGTGGTCCACCATCCCCTAAAAATGTAGGCGGATGCTGCTGTTGGAATATACGAGTCAACTCTGCCATAGATGTAGTAGCTGGCAGTGCTCCCTGGAAGGTCTGCATGAACCGCATAATGCTTTCACGGAACTGCGCCTCCGCGCCTGTGTCCGGTATAACAGTCGGCGCCACATCTGGCTCTACTGGAGGATCCATTAGTAGCCCATGGCCCACCATCTTGGTAGTATAATCATTGCTGCTCTCCTGGCAAACAACGTGTGGTCGTCTCGGTGGCATGACTCAATAAGGTCAAACACACACCAAAGATGAAGGTTTTCAATGACTGGAAGTGAAGGAAAAAAATGGGAACATGATGAATAAGGTATTATAGATTCGCAAAACAAGATTACACGGTGTTTATACTGACTAAAAAAATGTGTACCTGACTTCTCTTCCCCTGCCTCGGTCTTTCTACATGGCTGTGCCACACGGCTCCAGTTGAACAAAACTACATGGCGTGTATATAATCTACACAGCATGTATGGTTTAAATTCCAACTGCCCATGTCATTTGTGACAAGGCTGACTACATGGCTTGATACTACATGGAGTGTTAAACCCACACACGGCAAGTACACCACCCTATTTTCTAGTCACACGGCTAAGTACACACGGTCTGTCCTCAGACAAGACTACACGGCGTGTCCCACAGGTACACGACGGGTACTAGACGAGTTTCACTGACCAGTGTTGTTAGCTAAACAACCGGATACACGGTTCACACTACACGGCATGTTCCATACACACACAGACTGTACACGAAAGGATTAAAACGACCCGTGTTATTAGTTACATGGCCAGATCCCAGGTCAGACTACACGGTGTGTTCCATAGTGGTCACGGCGTGTATGTATTAATGTCTCCTCCATCCGTGTTTGTTAGATACACGGGCAGACTCCAGGTCAACACTAAACAACGTGTACATCCAGTACACAGTGTGTGTTCCCCAATCATTTCCCTTCCTCGTATCCCCGTCCACATGGTCTATGACATGGAAAGAGACTACATTGCGTGTAATGAGGGTACACGACATGTACTTAAAAAGTTTTCTTCTCTTCCCAAACTGAAGATCACACGGTGAATGTCCGAGGAACTACATGGTGTGTATCCTGGGTTTTCCAGATATTAATGCTTAGATAATACTCCAGAACCTAGAAAACACTAAAAAAACAACACCGAAGTACCAAATTATGATCTGTGAGGGCCTATACTCCCCGCGAATCAAATTTTGGCGTCTTATATGTGTTATAACAAGAAAAACATTTAATGATCCACCAAATTCCGGTCAATGAGGTCCCATACTCCCTAAAAACCAATGTTTGGAGTCCATTATATCAATAGTCTCACACAAACATACCCTATCAGAAGGAATGTATTTAGCAAGAAGCTATCACAACAACATGCTTTTCTAGCACAACAACTATCACAACAACATGAAATTTCTAATACACCTACATGGCATGGAACTATGCATGGAATGTGATTTATAACATGCGCCTAAATGATGCATGAGATGGCATACCCTCATCTCAACGGGTTGCAACTAAATAAAACCCATGGATAAAATATAAACAGCACAATTACAAGTGTGTCACCCAACGGTGAAATCAAATCAACTGTAAATTAAAAAATCAATAAAATTGCAAACATATGATGTAGAATGGATTTTCCCTATACACGAGTTAGGTACACCTGCACACAGCTTATTACCAACTACTGTTTCCATCCTATCCCTGACTAAGGCTCCAAATTGTTAGTCAAAGAAAATATCCCCTTTGATACAACTTTGTAACGTCCCGGGACCGGGTGCCACTCAACGGGTGCCCCAAACCTAGTTCGCCACATGACCTCAAGCATATTCCCACAAACGCTAGAGGCTACCGACTAGCAGCGAGGGCCCAGGTCTGATGGTGGGGAAACTGGGCCCTCATTTGTCAAAGTGTAGCGCAACAGAATAATAAAAACATACAACAACAGAGGAAGAAATTAACCATTCAAATTTAAAATAAGAAACTGCAGCAAATGATAACCAAAAATTATATAGATAATGATGCAACATGTCTCAAGTTCTAATAAAACATCCAGAACATGTTACACCTCAATACAGTATAGTATGATATAGAGTACAACAAAACAAAACAAAACAAAACAACTGGTAGCATCACGAGCCTAAGCCTGATCCCATGCTACCCTACTCCTCAATAGCAATCAAATACCTGTATAGGGGCCCTTTACCTTATCCACACCTACAGAAATGTAATTTTTTGGGCTGAAGACATGACCCAAATAGGGTGTTAGAAATATATCCCAGTAGGAACCCACAAAAGGCTGGTGCCCAACTTTGTGAAAACATGAAACAACAGTGTGCATTAGTAAAATGCAATAAACCAATCGGTACTCTAAAGTAACTATCTTTACAAATTATATTAACATTTTATTATTCATTTAATCATTCATTATAAGGAAACCACCACAGTGAATTTCTATATGAACGGTCAGTGTCGTCATACAAGCAAACCCTTACCCTCAGGTAATCAGAATCTTAACCGGTAGGTAATTTCCCATAGGCATAATAGATATGTCCCTCAGGCGTACAATGTGTCACCCTTAGGCTCAGAGTCTATTGCCCACAGACACAGAAGAAGTTTCCCTTAGGAGAAATATATCACTGCCTTTAGGCTAAATAGAACACTTCTCTCAGAATAATGTAATAGGGCCAAGCCCAAAAAATAAGTAAGAAATTATATAAAATTCCTCTCAAAGCAATTTAAAGCATGCTACCATTTTACGTTATACCCTCGGGTATTATGGCCAATGGCTAAATAGTGGAACGCACCCCAGGGGTTGTCCTGGAACCAAGCAGTGATCCCACACAACAGTTTATTATGACTTATAATTACCTATAGAATTCTAGGTATTTAATTCAACATGGACTCAGCCATACGACACACTATTCATGGGAACGTATCACAATGGTACACAAAAACGCACAAAAGATGGAATTTAAACACCAAAACACCTACCTTTAACGCCTCAGAATAGTATATGCGAACAACGATCCTCGAATCGTACAAGAACAAAATAGTTATGAGGTGAAAGAAAATATTGTTCAAATGAAAATATCTTTCCCTCAGGAAAGAATTGGTATGAATTACGCCAGGAAGAAGAAGAACTCAACCGTGCGGTTCTATGGGCATCAACAGTGCAGAAAATGGATTCCCGGTACTCGATCTGGGGATCCTAGAAGGTCTGGAATCCTCTCCCAACTCCTTCCTCCGGTTATATGCCAATCCTATTAATAGGGTGGGCTACTGTCCATTTTAAGCAAACAAAACAAACTACAGGACATGTACTTCTCTAGTACACGACATGTACTTTTCTCATTTAACTGTTCCATTGGCGGCACAGCCGCACTGATCATCGGTTGACAAGATTACACGGTGTGTATTTCTAATTACACGGCGTGTACTATCACGCAGCTGGATGCTGCTTCCACCACCTTACTATTTTCCTGCCGACTTACTACACGACGTGTAAATATCCACAACATGGAGTGTAGTCGGTTTTTACACCCTATGTCGCCGACATGGCTACACACTCTATGTACTCATCCCACACGACCAAAGTACACATCGTGTGGAATAGTACATGGCGTGTAGTCCTGAAATTTAAGATTTTCCCCCTTTTTATTATATTTTAAAAAACACTTAAGGAAAAGACAAATGATGAAAACCGTACCTCAAAAATAAGAACCGTGTTCTTATACATAAGACCAAATAAAATTTATTTTTAAAAAACTCTATATTCTGCATATAAGAAACCCATAATAATGTTGTGGGTTCATAAAGCATTTATTACTAATGTTTAAGGACCCATAAAAATTTGGGTTCCAAAATAATTTCTTAGTTAAACTACTTTTTAGGTAAAATGATTAAGAGCTCCTGTAAAAAGATGTGGTACTTGGACAGTGGCTATTCAAGGCATATGAAAAGGGATTTTTCATGCTTTAAAAGTCTTATTTTGATCGATGGAGGAAATTTCACATTTGGTGACAATGGTAAAGGAAATTGTTTTTGACTCGGTGATATTGGTAGCACTAATTCTATTTCAATTTCGAAAGTATTGTATGTTGATGGAATGACGTATAACATTCTCATCATATCCCAATTTTGTGATGATGGATTTAATGTTAATTTTTAAAATGATTCATGACATGTTTTTTATGCCAAAACTAATGTGGTATTTACTACATTTAGAAATGATAATGTATATGATATAAATTTAGACACACTAGCCTCACATGATGTCTCTTGTATAAATGACTTTCACAAAGAATCTTGTCTCTTTCAAAGAAAACTATGACATTGTAATAGACACTCTGTTAGGATCTTAACTAGAAAAGGATTTGTTATGGACTTACCCAAATTAAAGATTATAGACAATAAAGTATGTAATCCTTGTCAAAAAGGGAAGCAACATAAAATCTCATTCAATCCAAAAAATGAAGTAACTAATTCTCAACATCTTGAGTTGGTTCACATGGACTTGTTTGGACCATCTAGAGTTTTGAGTCTCAATTGGAAGAACTTTGTTTTTGTTCTTGTAGATGATTTCTCTATGTACACCAGGACTGTTTTCATGGCTCATAAAAATGAAGCTTGTTATCACATTACCAAGTAGGCTAGGACTGTAGAATATCTCAATGACTTAGGATTAAATACTTAAGAAGTGATCATGGACATGAGTTTGAGAATCATGATTTTGAAGCCTTATCCTCACAAAATGGCTATAATCATAACTTCTCTATATATAGAACACCTCAACATAATGGTGTGGTAGAAAAGAGGAACAAAACCTTACAAGAAATCTCCTGGATAAGGCTCAATGAATATGATCTACCCATTTATTTTTGGGATGAATATATTAATATAGCTTTCATCCTAATACACAGAGTCTTAATTAGACCCATTCTTAAGAAAACTCCTAACATGTTGTGGAATAATAGGAAACCCAATGTAGGTTACATTAATGTTTTAGGATTTAGTGATTATATCCTAAATACTAAAGATAATTTAGGCAAATTTTCCGCAAAAGGGGATAATGGAATATTTCCCTGATATTCTACATCACGAAAATCGTGTAGATTATTTAACAAGAACACCAATTGTGTGAGGGAATCTGCACACATCATGTTTGATGAAGTAGATCCACATGGGCCTAAGACCTCACCAAAAAATATTGAAGAGGATAGGTCCAATATGGACATTAATGATTAAATCACAAATCATCAAGAGAAATATTCATTGAAAACATTCAGTTCTGAAACACCTCCTCACCTTAACCATAGTGAAACAGATCATCTTGACTAACATGAAGTATCAATTCCTACATTCTCAAGAACAACTAGGACCCTTAAGAATCATCCCTTAGATGCGGTTGTTGGAAATTTAGATAGAGGAACACAAACCAGAGCTTCCTTGAAAAACCAGGTTGAACATCAAGCCTTCATGTCACAAATTGAACCTAAAAATATAAATGATGCTTTCAATGATGGGTTTTGGGTAATGGCCATGCAAGAAGATCATAAGCAGTTTGAATGAAATAGTGTTTGGAAACATGTAGACAGTCCTAAGGATACATTAACTATTGGAACCAAATGGGTGTTTAGAAATAAGGTAGATGAATCTAGAAATATAGATAGAAACAAAGATAGAGTAGTTTCACCAGGATATATTTAACAGGAAGGAATTGATTATGAAGAGACATTGGCACCAGTAGCTAGACATGAAGCAATTAAGATCGTACATGCCTATGCCGCACATCTGGATTTTAAACATTATCAAATGGATTTTAAAGGGTAATTCATAAATGGTTATATAACTGAGTATGTTTTTGTCAGACAACACCTAGGTTTTACAAATCCACATTTCCCGAATCATGTATTCAAAATATCAAAAGCATTATATGGTTGGAAACAAACTCAAAGATCTTGGTATGAAATGTTATGTAATTTTATTTTTTAAAAAGCTTTTATAGAAGGACTTACAGACTGTACATTATTTATAAAAATAATTTCAAAAGATGTTTTAATAGCTCAAATATATGCATATGATATTATTTTTAGATCCTTTAAAAATTCATTATGTAATTACTTTTCAAACATAATGCAAAGTGAGTTTGGAATGAGTTTGATGGTTGAAATTAAATATTTTCTTGGAATTCAAATATTTCAAAATAAATAATGTATTATCATAAATCAAAGTAATTATACAAAAGATATTTTGAAAAGATATGGGTTTTATATTATTAGGAGTAGTGAAACTCCTATGAGGTCTACATGTCTGTTAGATCCTGATTAAAATGGAAAATCAGTTGATCAAACTGCTTATAGAGGAATGATTGGGAGATTGCTGTACATAACTGCTTGTAGGACGAATATTATGTTTAGTGGGTGTATGTGTGCGATATTTCAAGAAAAATCAAAGGAGTCACACCTAAATAGTGTTAAATGAATTTTAAATACCTCAAGTATGCAACAAATTTAAAATTTTTGTATTCTAAATGACTACCTTTTGACTTAGTTCGCTATTCAGATGCCAATTTTGGTGGATGTAAGTTATATAGAAATATTAAATCTGGAACATGTCACTTTTTGGGAAAGTAATTAATATCATGGTGTAATAAAAATCAAAATTCATTTGCATTATAAACTGCTGAAGCATAGTACATTACTGCTGGTAGTTTCTGTGAACAAATTTTGTGGATGAAACACACCTTATTAGAAAATGGATTTTAATTCATACATATCACAATAAATTGTGACCACACAATTGAAATTAATATTTTGAATAATCCAATTTATCATTCTAGAACAAAACATATTGATGAATGACATCACTTTTTGAGAGATCATTATCAAAAAATGATATAACTCTTGATTTTATTTGGACTGAACATCATCTTGTTGATATATTCACTAAACCCTAAAATTCTGAGGGAATGATTTACATCATACATGAACTATGAATGATAAATCAGTTGGTGATCTTTCTAAAACTATCCTTTGTGAAACCGGTCATAATATAACTGATCATTGTAAAACCAATCTTCTTAAAACTGATTCTGTGACACCGATATATTTAAGGGTTGTTTTGTAAATTTCATCTTCTTTAAATGAAACTATGTTGTTTTATTCTATTTAAAATTTCCACATTTAAATTTATTGTTTTATAATTTACAATCCCAAAATGATATATTAAATCCAATCCATCCTGACCTTTCATCTTCTCTATAGCCGTAAAGCCTTCTACATTTAGTCACACACTCTCTCGACTTTTGACCTATCAACAATGTTGGAATTAAAAGCATCGTCATGGCTAGAACTATGCACACAATAGAATAAACTTGAAAATCGTATCCTTCTATGCATCAGAAAGGTGAGTCCAGTGGGACTAGGAAACTGAGCTTGGAAAGCTGAGTAGTTAGAAATAAAAACATGGTTTCTACTGAGTGTCTTCTATCGAGCAAATAAATTCAGTTAATGGTACGAGAATCTCAAGGGTGACTTAGTTAGTTCACTAACAAAGAATGTCCCTATTATCCCCATCTTGTGCATGAATTTTATCAACATTTGAGTTTTTCACTGGATTAACCTGAGTTAGCAAATATGAAATCTATGGAAATGGGAAAAAGAAGTTTTTTTTCATCGAAGGACTGAGACGAATTCTTAGAGATGCCTCATGAAGTGGTCTTTGCTGACTATCCTCATAATATTCCACCCTCTTAAATTTTTTTTCATATGATGATGCAATGAAAGAGCTGAATAGAAATGAAGAATCCAGAAGGACTGTTACAAATGTATTTGAAGGAGAAGGGATATTTGTTTTTTAAGTTCATACAACATCAAAGATTCCCAACGAAGGAAGATTTCTCTGCTGTGAAATATCAAGATGATTTCTTGATCTTCTTGCTGAAACATGGAATAAAAGTGGATCTGTTCAAAAATATTATGGTGCATCTTTCTGATTTGATTAAGACATATTTAAAGGAAATCTGCTTATACTATCCGAGAATGATATCTCCCATGTTGAAAAATTAGATTGTGTAGAAGATGGAGATGAAATTATAAGTTCCTACATTGGTTTTTTTCTTCCAAAAGACATTTTTGAAAGAATGAAAATATTCTAGAACCCGTGGAAAATATGTTGGGTAGGAGATGAAAAATGACTGTATGAAAATTTCAATCCAGTTGATCACCCATCTAGACCAACAGAGCAAGTTGATCATGGAATCAAACCTGGAGAAGTTCAAGTCTATTTTGATGATGATACTGAACCTGAAGTTCCAAGGGAATAAGGATCTCCTTTTGATGATAAGAGTGATTTTGATATTGCTTAGAGTCCCAATAATATGCAGTATGGACCTACAAGTCCACCTATTGAATTACCTTCAAGAGAAACTATTCTAGGTGACGAAGAAGAGGATGAAAACGACTTTACTGGAGTTGAAGGTTATGTTAGCAAATCAGATGAGGAATCTGATTATTATGATGATTATGATGATGATCCTGATGAAGTTGATGATAGAGGAGGTGTTGAGCATGTGAGTGACTCTCTAAAAGTGGGACAACAAGTGGTTGACAGATCCGGTGAGGAATTTGTTCATGGAGCTGGTGATGGAACTGAGCCTGTTGATCAACAGGATGATGATCATAGATATGATGAACATGAGGACATACCACTCCAACTTAATGCTGAAAACCAATAGCTCATTCAGTAATTGAATTATCTTATGGATTCTGGAAATGAGTAATAAGATATAGTTCCAGTGCCTCAAATTGAAGAAGTACCTAGTGATATTGATGTAGCTGGAGCTTAGGCAGAACCTGAAGTTTAGTTGGTTCATGTTCCCAGAAAAGTTGTTATGTCAAGATACCGTGTTGAAGTAGTTTTTGATGTTATTGATATTATTCCTTAGAATCATGGAAGAAGAGTTCGAATTGATACTATTGAGCCAAGAGATTGGACCTGTACTAGAGAGTGGAATAGTGATCCAGGCTCTATTATATCCGGTTTATATTATGACTCAAATGAGGAAAGGGTGCCTCCTAGTCCTGTTCCACAAGTCCTTGATGACCCAGAACCTGTTGCACCTATTCCTCTAGGTGAAACTCCTTCTCAACAAACTTTATCCCAGTTAATGACTTGTGACTACGTCACTAATGCTGATTTGGAAAAGATTAAGAGTGAGATATGTGAGTCTGTTCTAGCTTTAGTGGGATCTAGAAATGAAGCCTCCACCTCCATAAGAATCTTAGATGCTAATGTAGTGAAAATTGCAAGAATAATGATTCAGGAGATTCAACTTAATCTTATTACTATAACCAAAACTATTATTATACACAACACCTTGTTGATAGAAGAAGTAATAATGATGAGAAATGAGTTTAATTACTTAACCTCTAACTTCAAGCCCTCCTTTAGTGTTGTTCTAGAAGTTCATAGATTCATAGTAACTCATCTACTCAGGGTTGGTATAAAAAGTTAAAAGATAATCTTGGAAAAATGCTAACTGTCCCATCCAGTTCTAGGAGTGGGAATAGTGTTGCTGCTGATTTGGAATCTCTCAAGGCTATTATGAGAGAGGAAATTCAAAAACATAAAATTGTTTTAGATAAATAAACCCTTGAAAAAATACATCAGAATACCATTCATGTATACAATATTTTTAGACATAGCACCATTGAAGTCTTTGAAGCTCAGAAAGAAATTCGGGAAAAGTTGGATAAGTATTTCCCTAAGATATATAACAAGCATGAACTCATCAATAGTTTCATGTTTCTGGTAGAAAATCATAGAATTCCTCCAATCACAAAAGCATTAAAAAATAATTTTATTCAATTTAATGATTTTATACCTTTGATGAGTAAATTTATGGAGAATAAGGATGAATTTGAAAAGGCAGTGAAATATGGTGGTGAAATCATCAATGACTTCATCAACTTGCTAAAACCTTATCTGCATGTTCAGGATGAGGATATTATGGTTCATCCAACTGGTTCAATTACTAATTCCTCTAGGCCTCCTGCTCTAATGAATGTCTCTCAGGCTCTTACCCAGATTCGACAGATCAATATTGAGCAGTCTCCAAGTCATGTGATGTTAGAGAGGAGGTCCAACCTTGCAGCTACTGTCCCTACTAGTGCATCCCTACCAGGTGTTATCCTCAAACCTCCTTCATCTTCTACTCCCAACCCTTCTCCTTCTCAATTAGATCCTTTAGACAATGGAAAATATCCTCTGCATCCAAAAAATTAAGGATGGATTGTATTTTTTATAAGGCTTTGATCTTTTTGTTTGTCTTGTACTCATATGCATTTTAATGATAATTATTATGAAGTTTTTCTATAAATTATTTTTTCCATACTTCTTTTCACTTTTTGTTAATCCCAAATGGGGGAGATGATGAGGATGGAATATATGGTTGGAACATACTCTCTTTAGTCCATTTCTTGAAGGGGATATTTATTTTCAATAAATTATATCAATGAAAAACTTTAGCTATATTGGTCAATTCAATTCATATATGTTGAAGCTATATATATTCTATATATTTTCATGTATGCCATAATTTGTGACTATCAAAAAGAGGATGATGGTTGGACCCTAAATGATATTGTAGTTCTGATAATAAAAAATAATGTCAATGTAAATATTCTAATCTTTCATTCCATTTTAATATCTCTAAGATAATCAATTATATCATACAATAACATATACTTTAGTAAGTCAATTTCCTATATTCATGAAGAAATATGTTTAAAAATGTATTTATACATACACTTTTTCATAACACTTAGTATGGTAAGAGAGAAACTTCATAATCTTTCGAGATTCCCTTGCACTGATGGTATGATTGACAAACCAAAATTGACACACCAAAGTTTGACAAACCGAAGCCGACCCACCGAAACCGAATTAGACACACCGCAGTTCGACAAACCTCATCCGACACTCCGAAACAGATGTTGTCACACCGACATTCAAAAAAATAAAGCTGACACGCCGCAACCAAATTCGACACACCGAAGTTCAACAAACCGAATCCGACACACCAAAATCGATGTCAACACACTGAAGATCGGCAAACCAAAACTAAAAAACAGAAACCGATGTCGACACACCGATGTTTTACAAACTGAAGCTGACAAACCAAAACTAAAGTTGACACACCAAAGTTCGACAAAACGAAGCTAACACACCAAAACCGAAGTCAACAGTCTAAAGTTTGATAGACCAAAGTTTGATAGACCGAAGTCAACACACCAGAGATGACACACGGAAGATAATAGAACGATGTAATCAAACCGAAGACAACAAACCAGATATGACTCTCTGATTGTTATAAATAACTGTTTTGAGTTTATTAATTCCAGTTTATTTCTAATAGTCATATTTTGTCAAATTAATGATTCTGACATTTTTTAATGTTGTCTATAGGAAAATACGTAGATAGTACAAGGTACATGAACCTGAGAAGATCATATTTCCTAGAGGATCCTGGAGTATAAAAGCACTTCATCTTTAAATTAAAAATACATGAAGAAGCACACAAAGCATTACATTCTGAGACACAGACTGTGTGGATTTGAAAAGATAGGAACAATGTTCTTGAGATTACAAGAAGAGTGTAACAAGGAACTTTCTCCAAAAGCTCAGTGTACATCGTGACCATGAACAGCTAAACCTTTTCAGTTCTCGAAGCTGGATTATAGAACTACGATTCTCTGTTCTAAAGACTACTTCCAGAAGAGGACTCAAATAACCTTTTCTAATCAACCATTATGTTCATATCATTACTTCACAACAGACATATAATTATTAATAATATTACCTTTATTAGCTCTATTGTGTATCTTTTATTAACTTTCGAGAAAAGTGTTTATCTGTAAAATAACACACTCTCTCTCCTACATTAACTGAAGGATACAAGATATCCTTACTCAACCATTCTTGTACTCTCCTGTATACCCACTGATATGTGTGGAAGAGGTCCCAGTGTGGCCTGGAAGTTTGTACCCATGATGAACTATGGAAGAGATCCATGTGTGGCCTGGACAACATAGATTATAGTTGTCAACCCTAATCCAGGTTTTGGATGAAATGTTTATTAATATAAATATCTTGGTTGCAGGTGATCAACAAGTAATGAGGACTAAGTCTCTTATTGAGACTAAACCTCTTGTTTTATCCGATGTTTTTATTATCTTATATTTCTTATGTAATATGTATTTCTTGCATTAAGATAACATAAACTTTGATAGTTAGTTTAGAAAGTGTTTAAATTTGGTTTGAATTAATAGTCTTTATTCGATTGTTTTTTTAATCAATAGGTTAGTAAAACAAATAACTAATCAATCATCAGAGAATCAAATTGAACTTTCAAGGCATTTATAAATTCACTACAGACTGACTTTGTTTTTGTTTTTATAGGGGTATTTTATTTTATAAAGAATCATTTTAACTGAAATTTTTATAGAGACTCAATTTACCCCCTCTTGCATCATCTACTCCGACCAATACATTTGATCCCCTAATGATATGCATATCAGAAACATTCTTATGATACTCCCATTATACAATTGTATGAATCAAAAATTACTTAACAAACACACCTTCCTCTAGGATTATGTGACCTATCAATTGGACCTGATAAATTTAAAACTATCACATATATAGTGAGGAATATCACCGGGGATATATGAGTGTACATAGAAAGATATCATGATATTAGGAATAAACTTCATTATTCATGGATTAATTCAGGATCTTATCCACAAACACTAAAAAAAATAATACTAATATGTTTTTTGGATTCATATAATCGACATCATGAAGAATGATCATGATTTCATTAACCCAAAAGGAATTATGAAAAACTCATACAGGACATACATTTTTATTAAATAATTCCTCACTATATAAAAATGTCATTATCTCAACTGATGATACCTTAATCTCCTGTCATTTTTTTTTTGAAAAAACAAGCTCCCCTCAATAGGTCATGTATTTCCTCAATACAAAGAATAGTATATCAGTTCTTCAAAGTCAGTTGGTTCAATATCTGATAATCAATACCTACATGATGATTCAAGTTATCATTGTTTTGAAAAAAAAATAGAACCATGTTCCAAAAACCGTATATTCGACGTGTGTTTTCACAACATCCCACTGGTGTGGATGGGTGGTTTGTTGGAATATCATTACATCCCTCCCTTAGAGGTCATTATTACTTTCATGGGATGTGATGAGTAGAATAAAAAAGAGGATTGTATAAATGTTTAAAGAGGAGATGATATAACATATGGTGGGGTTCATGGCTGATTAGAAGAGGAGTTGAGGTTATTTTACATCATATTAATTATATCTTACTACTCTTGTCACAAATGTTGATGAGACATGATGTGATGGAATATGTGTCATAAAGTGAGAGATTATGTGATCTCATAGGTGACTTTTTATGAGATGTGGTGTGATGTCCCAGCTATCGCTATGTGATATGGGATGTTATGGTTGGTTTCATATGGAGTTCTAGGAATGATGTTATGTTTAAAAGATACGAGAGAATTAGGATATGAGATATTGTGGTTTGAGAGAGTAAAATAAGGGTCAATGTGGTGAAGGGAACCCTTTATTCATATGGTTCACCTTAGGTACTTATACTTGTATTTATTATTTGTTGAGTGTCAAATTATAAGAATGGTATTGTGTAGTTTACATGTGTATTTGTTTTTGATTTGAAAAGTATCTCACTAGCAAACTAATATTCAATTTTGACTTGAGAATGCTAAAATTTACTTAGCATACTTAAAATGACTGTATCCTATACCAATGTGAATGAAACAATATTACAATTTCCAAGAGGAAATTTTCAACAATTGTAGAAATTTCTAGACTAAAACATTATGTAGAAGCTATGTTGGTGCCCTATCATTTCTTTTGGTAATTTATTTTGAGACTTTAATATGTATTTTTTTTAGTAACAAAATCTTTGTGGTTTGGTTTTGGTTTATATTATTTATTATATAATAGAGATTATTCTTCCTAGTTTATCTTATATCTTGATCATACTACTATAGAGGGTAATGCCACCCAATTGTGGTTTTTTATACCCTCGGTTCTAGTCACCAAACCATGGCCAACTGGAGGACTGAATAAGAGGATGTTTTCTTTATTCGTGAATTGTTGGACCATGAATGGTAGCTCTAGATTGAAAGGATATAGAGAATATTTATAGGCGAAACCTCGATAAATCCACCCCTCTTTCTTACCATCGATGAAACAAAACATTACCCAAAGTACTTTTGATATTTATCTAACTCACCCATCGAATAAGATATATTCGGATCACCATTCAATATATGATATATCAGGTTCACCATCCATATAAGCTTTATCTCTCTCCATTATCATCATATATAATTATCATGTATAATAAAATGAATTAATCAATATAATAAATAATTATTTTATCTTAAATCCCATTAAATACTCTTTAAATCCCATATAAAATACAGTTTTTGATATGAAAATACAATTTTATATTAAAATTATATTTTCTATAATAGTATGACAATAATAAATCTAATATGGGTTGTTTTTAACAATAAAAAGAGTTAATCATCCAATTTAATCCCTGTATAAAATATTTTATTTCAAGTTATGAAATGTACTTCATATCATACCTGTTAAAATAGAATATTCCATTATCATTTTGTAAATAAATTATAATTATTCTTTATAGAATACCTAAAATATAATTTTGGAATACAATAAAATGAAATTAAGAAGTGAAATAAACATTCATTTATAATGCATTTATTTCTATATAAACATATTCTTAAAATGATATTCTCATAATTGGATTGGTAGAAAATGAATGAAAATAAATCTTTAAAATATGTAATATAATGTATTATGGTAATATTTCTCATATGACTATAAAATTTGTTCCAATAAAACTTTGAAGAAATAATATATCAAAGGATTGATAGTAATAATAAAATACATATATAATAAAGTATTTTAAACCAAATAGGAGAGAACATTTGGTGAAAATAACTTATGTCTTAATGAATGGCAATTAAGACTAGAAACACATTAACTTGAGCTTGTCTAATCTTTTATGTTCATTATATTATTAAATAATAATCAACGGAAGATTTTTTCAATCCTAATAAAAATTTTCAAGTTTAATGTTCCACTAATTTTATTTATTACTTTTTTATATTCAATTTATCATCAATTAAGATCGCATTAGATATTTTGATGAAACTCGACTCATTTGTCAAAATTCTCATCGGTATGGTGACTATTGTAAAATGGACCATTATTATATCATCTTTTGTAGATTAATCATGATATAGATTATATTTATACATTTTTTATAATTCTAAAACAAACAATGTTTGGTATTTTTGATAAAATAATTACATTACAAAATGGGATATGGTAGGTTATATGTATGAATGAGTGACATTTACATGTTTATATGACAATGATGGAAAGAATGTGAATATTTTCTAGCTATAAAAATTGATAATTTTATCGTATATCTCTTATTATTATTTTTAACAAGCAATATGTATATACCATGATAGGAATCATTGTAAAAAAGAATTTATATATTCTTAAGGCTGTAATCATCATATAAAAATGGGTGATATTTATATTTTTAAATGGATGGTAAAAAATTATGTAGAATATTTTTTTAACAATTATAGAATGAAATTTATATTATATGTATACTATTTTTTTAATTTAATTTCATTGTTATATTCATCTATAATTTTCATTTATGAAAAATGAAATATATCATATCACAAGTTGATAGTTCACATATACTCACAAGTGACATTTTTTAGATTGTTAAGTGAAAAAGGATTATAAAATAATAAAAAATACATTATAGTATATGTTTAATATAAATTAATTTATTTATGAAAGGTTGAATGTGATTGTAAGGAGTTAGAAGAAGAAATAAAAGGAAAATTCATTAATAATAATTATACAACTTCTATAAATACCAACCTGGGGTTATATATAAAGACTTCATAGGATTATATTATGACACAACATGGAAATATAATATGTGTTGAGTGATGATATAAATGTATTATTTTCGGTAGTGGATGATCTAATAGGATATTGATGTCGGGATGCAGGTAGAGAGTGGGTGTGCTATTTCAATTGAGTGAGAGAATACACATGGATGTTTTGAAATTATTTTAATATTATTAAGTAATTTTCATAAATGGGATTAAAAAAATAGATCAATTTTGATAAAAATTTGTTAGGGGTAAATTATATTCATATAATATTATTTATTTTGAAATATTGTTCCTTATATAATATTGTAATCCTAGGATAATATGAGATCCTATTTTACTAAGGTAAATAATTTTTTAGTGATGCTACAATTCATATTGAGATAATTAAATCCACCTAAATTATGAATTTGAATATTCAAATTTAAAATATGAATAATTTTTTTCATGAATATATCTCTATTAATTTTATAAAATATATTAATATTAAAATATATAACAAAATGAAAATATGTTTTTTGAAAAAACATTTAAAATTAAATTATTTATTTTAATAAAAAAGATTGAATAATTCTGATAAAAAATGTATAATTTGAATTAATCATATTAAAATGTCTCTAAGAATAATTTTATGCATATCCAAATAAAAATGGGGCGTTAGAAATACATGAAAATGAAAGACCATTTTCAATTACGGTTGCAAAAAAATTTTATTCTTTGAAAAATCTAAATTATAAGAAATGCCCATAAAATTCAACCTAATATAATTTCAATATTGTGTTTGAAAAAATATTTACATTTTTTTTGATTTTTTTAAACAATTATAAAACAATAATTTAATTCTAAACATATGAACATAGAAACAAATATTTTTTAAGAATATTATTTTATAAATATTGAATAAAAAAATCAATAATATTCAAATTGTGTAATGGTCTACATAAAAAATACCCCTGAATAAAAATAATGAATGTAGTTAACTTTATGTTATCATTACATGTGTTCATGCATGAATAATAATTTCATAATGAATAAGGACTAGAGTAATACATATCCCAATGGTTTGAAATATGCATTAGAGTCAGAAATATTTCAAAGAGGTATAATATTTTCTAGAAATTTAAATTTATTTAAAAAAAATGCAAGGACACAGAATATAATCATTTCGTAGAGTTTGAACAACACATATGTATATTAAGACAATCATAACATAATTATTGAAAAATGAGTCAAAAAAATTATACTATACTAGGGTAACAAATAATAAAAATCAATTTGATGACAATTAACATATTTAGAAAAAACATTACCATCAATTAAATATATATATATATATGTGAATATTACCACAATTATTGAATAAACCATTCAAGGGAATGAATGGTTCATAACATAAACATGCCTCATTTAATTAATATTTAAGAGAATAAATCATTTTTGTTTGAGTAACATTTATTAATTATCCCTTCAAATACGGGGATTGTAATTGAACATAAAATACATATATTAAATGAAAATTCGTGAACAGATTTCTCAAATATGTTTTATATAACCCACATAAATGAAAATATGTGAAAAATATAATATATGTTCCAAATAGAAGAATTTTAGATGGAAACCCTTATATAGATCCAAAATTATTCATCATTACAAACATATATCCCATATAATCCAATATATTTTTAAGAAACCATCATTGGAACCTAATTATTATATCATTAATATAACATTAAAATTTATTTTCAATTTTTTTACTTCGTATATAGTTTTTTCTTATTTTTATGTGGAAATTGAATTATTTTCAAAATACAAAATAGATTTTAGCTATCAAATACGATATTTTAATAATAATTAAAATACATAAAATAATTGTTAAATAAATAAATATGGTATTTAATTTATTATTAAATTATTATAATAGTTGTATTTATATTATCTAAGTCGTCTATAATATTTTTTTATAGAATAATCAACCGGTCAGGTTAAACGTGAAAAATATATAATCAGGATATATCATAAAGGGTCTATGTGGTTATGTAAGTTTATAATATCATTTTTGTTGATGAATAAATATATGATTTATATTTTTTAATTATTTTTACTAAAATGTCATGATGTTTTTATACTTAATGAAATCCAAAATGAATTATAAGAATAGTAATTCTTGGAGGTGATTGTTATGACACAAACATTTCATGTTTATTTATTATTTTATGTTTATTGAAATGTGTAAATAATATTTTAATATTAATATGATTATTATAATTTTTTATTATAATTATAAATTTATTAATTTACTATGATATAATTTTTTATGATGGAACTCTTACAAATTCTTTTTTATGAATTATGTAATACACACTATGAGACATTGATAATTACCATGAAATTCATATGGAAATAAAATGAAAATGAAATGTAATTGAGATCATAATCTTATGAAATTTATATAGTTTTATATGATGATAAATTATTATTATTAGTATGGAGTGATATGAAGGAAATATTGTGGCATTAATTGGTGGAAGATTCCCCATTCATATGGTTAGAACATGTCACAGATGAGAATATTCAATAACTATCAATGATATAATTACACTACATAAGGATTAAAGGCATAGTAGGGTAGAAATAATTTATTTTTTAGTGATAATATTCCGACAAAAAATCAACCATGTATTTCTACACATTACTAATCATTTTTTGTCATTTTTTGTGTGGTTTTTTCTGTTAAATATATTCATATGGTATAAATTAGTTTTAAATTATTCATATTGCAATGTGAAAATATATATTAAACCCAAATAAATATTTTTAATTTAATTGAACTAATGATATAATCCCTTTCATTTATTTCAACATCAATGTAAGATAACTTTAACATCAATATTAAATTATTTTATATATAAGAAAACAATTCATTGAAATAATATTTTTTTACATTACTTTTTTATTAATATTTTTAATTGGTGTTGATTTCATTTTTTTAATATTATTATATATGTGTATAGATATATTCTTATTTTCTTAAATTATAATATATTTTTTAATTATATTAAAAACACACAATATTAATAAAATAATTCATTAAATATACCTATTTCACCACTATCATGGTCATTTAAATAATTCATCGTAAACATATATATTATGGAAATAATTGAGTTTCTTATAATTTTATAATATGATGCATTTTATGTAAAAAATAAAAATTCACTATAATTGGTTTTATTTCAACATGTAATAAAAAATGGTTTCTTATTTAAGCGAAATATTTATCATTAAATAAAATTGTACTTTTATTTACATAAATATATATTTGGAATTAATAAAAAAATTTCATTATAATTAAACATTTTACTTATAAATATATATTTTTTAAAATTTTATTATAAAATTTTTATAATGTAATAAAATTGATAAATTTTAGCAAAATTGTCATATTTTATTTGTTCAAGTAAATAAATTATTTTAGAAAAATAAGAAAAATAAAATATTTTTTATATAATTATTAGCTAAATAAAATAATATTTTAATGATGATAGATTAAAATTATAAATTTTAAAAAATAAATTCTTATGTAAAATAATATTATTTTATTAAAAATATTTTTTATTGAAATCTTATATTCTCAAATATTAAAAAACAATATTCATATTTAATGTCATTTACCAACTAAATTAAGTTTCCCTAATATTAATATTAAACTTTATTTATCATCATTAGTCAAAATTGTCAATAATATAAATTCATATCTCATAAAAATGTAATTTTATGAAAACTTTTTTTCTAAATAATACAAACCCTTCATAGTCATTTTAAATAAAAAATTAAATTTTATTATTATTAGAAGTCGAATTTTATTCATACATATATTTCATTAAGTGTTTACCCTTATCTATACCCCCTGATTCTACGAATATGTTTTAATGGTCAATGGTAAATACTTTCATCTAAACTAAACATAATGTTTTTTCTTTTATGTTTGGTGTAGTGTGTGGAGAAAGGTATCCTTGATATCTAGAACATTTGATTGGTTTAATATATTAATATACTGCATATTACATTATACGACATAAATATATTTTTACCTTCAAATTTTCATCAAAAGATACGTTTAATTTTGATAGGTAACTCATAAATAAATGTACACAACTAGATGGTTTTGAGATTATTTATAATGTAAAATGAGAATTATAATTATAATAAAATTATTATAAATTTCATATACAGGGAGATAACCCATTACTAATTTAAAATAAAATATATTAAGGGTTAAATATACAAATATATATGAAATATATTTAAACAAACAAATAAAATATTTAATATGATAATAATACAACATGGTTTTATTAATTTATAACACCATTTCCAACAGTTTGTATAAAATTAAAGGATATGGGAGACTAAAAAAATATAGTTAAAACCAATTATCCAAAAAATTATTTTATGTTTCAATGTATTATTCTTTTTATCATGGTTGTATGTGATTTTTTCCCTCATTGATACATGAAATGGTACATTGAGTTGCATAAATTTGAACTATCTTACTAATTAGGCAATATATTTGAATAGATTCTCTCTTTCCCATAAACTTGTTTTTTTAATTACCATAATTTTATTACATATTGTATTTAAATACCCCATTAATATAATTATCCCATGGTTCATACATATTTTGGACATGAAGAATAAATTAATCACATTCCCATCAGTAACATTGATAAACTAATTTCTAGGGGAGTACACTATTCTTTTATATATTTTTATTGTGTTTTCAACTATTATCAAATTTTTATTTATAAATACTAATAATTTGATTGGAAAAATTATATCATCTTTTACTCAATCTATTTAAGTTTTCGTTTAATCATTGGGATAAATTATGTATTATGTAACACCATGATAATTGTTGAAATATTTTCTCATTGCATAAATAAAATTTAATTTGTAGCTTTCGTTACATGAAACACCAAATTAAAATAGTGTTACATGAAACCCCATGGTAATATTTCATTACAGTATGCACAATAATAATCTTGTGTTAACACAACATAAAGATATTCTAACACTGAATGAAGCATTGGGTTTCCATTCATAACACATAACAATGAGTTTTTATAAACCATGATATATAATTAATATAGTAATATAAATGTGACCAATACAACATATCAATTTAAAATATAGTTATTAATATTAAAATAAAAATTTTATATATTATAAAAATTATTTATATATAATAGAAAAATCATGATTAAAATTACTTAATCTTCACTAAATAAATTATATGTGTAGAAAAAACTATTTACTAATTTTTTTTTATTTTTTATAAAATTCAAACAAATATTTTTTAAAGAATTTAAAAAATTCGTTTTATATTATAAAAATCACCTTTTCATAATTGTTTCAAAATTAACTTATTTTATTTTATATCTTTCCATAATGTTTCATTTTTATTGAATAATGATAAATAATGAATTACAAGTTAAAAATGACATATCATTTAATATTTTTATAAAGGAAAATTATAGATTCAATTTTGATTATTGTAAAACTATTTCAATTGTACAAAAATTAAGCTAATTTAGGTTATTGGAATCAATTATTTTTTTAAATTTCGTAATGAGAACATTTTAAATTAATAATGGTTTTCTCATGAAAAACATGTTTATCATCACATTTGTGAAATGATTTTTAAATTACATTTTTAAAAATCAATGAATCTTATATAAAAAATAATTTTTTATCTTGTTAATTTATGATATTTCATATTTTCAACTCAACTTTTCACCTTAATGATTAGTGAATGATGTTAAAATTAATTTGTATATTTACTATTAAAATAGGGTTTTCCATATTACATGAACTTATTTTAAAATAAATATTCTAGAAACATCATAATTTTATCTAATAAATTGGTTTTATTATTTAATATAAATAATTATATTCTATCTAAAAATTTTAATTATTATTTTAGTTTTAATGGACAGATGACCTTGTTAAATAAAATGAAACAATACACCTTGGTAAATAAAAGGGGAAACATTTTGTAAACATCGAGAGCAAGATATAACAACCTAAAAAATTATTCATTTTTTGTGGGGATGTTTTTGCGACTATAAAATCCATAAAATCCATTATTTATCAATTTTTGATGCACCCATTATAATATAAACATACCATTATTGAATAACTTTGTGTGTTTTAATGAATCCCACTCCTCCTCAATTATAAAATATCAATCATATCCCTTAATTTTTAAAGTTTCTCAAGATATTTGGATCAACCAAACAATTATAGAATATATTAAAAAACCTCCTGAATTCCTATTGTAATACAAATTTTTGACA
Organism: Viscum album; assembly: GCA_963277665.1. Lineage (NCBI taxonomy): Eukaryota > Viridiplantae > Streptophyta > Magnoliopsida > Santalales > Viscaceae > Viscum > Viscum album. The sequence continues at coordinate 1,813,608,829 of OY728140.1, read as the reverse complement.
TAAATCCATCCTATGAATGATTTTGTTTGAAACCCTAAGGAGGATACCTGAAGACTAGATAACAATCATCAATGTGATTATTTTATTTCCCCTCATATCCTTCAATTATTATTTCATCATGCTATTATTGAACCATGATATAATAAATATAATTAAATATTTCAATGTTGATGGAATTTTTTAAAACATTATCTTCTTTCATACAATGGTTTAGGAAATCATCATTCATGTGTACTAAATACTACTGCCTTTTGATCTTTTCTTGTTTTTTTTACCATTAAAAACTCTCAGGGATGGAAATAATTTTGTAGGTAGTATTTATATATCATATTATTGATCATATAATTCTTATAGAATTTTTATATAACACATAACTTTATGATTTTAAATTTTTTGTTATACGATGACATTACTCTTGTGTGCAGTACACTACCAACTCACGAAGCGATGTAATTTATTAAAACATTACATTAAAGGTAATAAAAATGTGTTTGTAATGTCCCAACTCTGGTACCCTGAGCCGATGCACAATGTGACCTCAGATGCACATACTCATATGTGAGAGGCTTCTGATTAGAGATGATGGCCCAATATCGATAATATGAAGACTAGACACTATTTTCAAAATTTTAAAAACAATATAAAATAAATACCAAAAACCAAATGATATAATCATATCTAGAATCAAAAGATGACAAAAACTACAAATAAAATATCAAAACAAAACTGCAAATATGTCATCCAAATGTATGTGAAAAGGGACAAAATGAAAATTCCAAAGTAATGAAACTGTGAAATCTCAAGAGGGCACCAAACGATGGTCAATTCCACCATCCATGGTCCATAAAATATAATCCATCTAACATAGGATCTATTTCCATAACCTGACCATAAACAATGTTATCTATACAATAACAATTCTGATAGCCTATGTAGGGTGTGAGTAAAACATATTGGGCCACCACCAATGGTGTCTGAATGAATAAAATTTCAGTTATAGAGTATGCTGTTATACTAGAAAATGTGTAAAATAAATATTGTAAAAAAATAAATTTATTCATTTACTATATATTTTACAACATAAATCTCATGTTCACTTGGACATAGAAACTATCAATACCTTATTTGGAATATTCATGAGTTCAAACAATCCCAGGGGATAACATATAAATGAATTTAATTTTACCATTCTTCATCTCAATTCACATATGATTACATGTATTACCAAACATCATTTCAGTTCGCATATGAATTACATTGTTACCATTAATCATTTAAATTCTCAAATTAATTCCACTATAATCATTCATCTCTTCAGTTCACATATATATTCCATTATTAACATTCAACAATTAAATTCACATGTCAATGACACTATTTCCATTCATATATGATATTCATATATGTATACAACTATTACCATTCATTATTTCATTTAATATATGAATCCCACTATTACCAATCATAATATGAATTACCATTTGAATTCCTTGGTTATTATTCAACATATAAATGAAAAAATGTATGAAACTGTTACCAATCATCATTTAAATTCACAATATCCCAAAAATCCAAACTTCTCCTTAATTAATTATCTAAGTAATTAATAAAATGTTAAAATTATATATTCACTTCATTTATTAATAAATTATACAACAAATTAATCACATTTATATCATTAAAAATTTATTCAATTAATTAATCAATTCAATTTAATTAATAAATTATAAAATTAAATAACAATATCTACGTAACTAATCAATCCAATAAAAAATTAATCACATAAATTCCATTATATAATACGAAAATTAATAAATAACATCTACATGATTAATTAACTAAAATAATTAATTAATGACATAAATTAACTAATTCAATTAATCAATCTCAATATCCAAATAAATTATTCCATAATTAATTATCCCAATTCAATAATCTGAATATCACCATCATTAGTTCATCATTGGTTTTTTCCAATTCATCTATTAATATGTCCTAATTTAACAATACAATAGTTAATAAATTTACCATATTTATTGATTTTACATAAGAATATATTTTTAATAATACAATAAAAATTATACAATTATAAACACGTAATTTAAATCTCACAATTTGGACCCAATTAATATACCAACATCCTCTGGATTTAAGAACAATGATCTCCAAGAGAAATAAAAAATTTGAACTCACACTACAGGAAGCACGAATAAGAACACAATCTTGATCTGAAACATAGATCCATCATGAACTAATCAAGGTCTAAAAAACCTATTTCTATATCTAAAACAAACCATGAATAACCATACATCCTTTATCCGAGGGGAGGAGCAGGAGTGTGAGATTGAGATAGATATAATCAGGAAGAACCCACTTACTCAGGAAGGTGTAAATCATCGATCCCCAATTTGATTCACTATTAATGGAGGTCGCGATGGATTGGAATATATATTGGAGACCCATAAAAGGATGGAAATAGGCATTCACTAGGATAGGGTCAGTTTGGGTGATTTTGGAGGGATCCAGAAGATTTAAATCTAATTTTTCGGGGATTTAATTCTCACATTCCTGGTTTCCTACTTAGGGAACATTTTTTCCCCTAATTGTGTTTCCTATTACTGAACATCATATAGGGGGTTCAAATTTCTCGTAACATGCCACATGGTTTTGAAAAATCATTCCCTTCCAGGAGAAATCCCTCTACATGGGTTCATATGGTTTTCTGGTCCAGGGTCCACAGTTCGAGAGAACAATGGGCCAACCACGAATAGCCCGTTATTCATATAATGTTCCTAAATTTCACCCACAAACTATCCATAAATCAAACCATAAAAAATTACTCAAAATAAGGATAAATTGTACCTTTAAAAAAAATGTTATGTGTCTAGAAATGGTTGAAGTTGACTAATGAAAGGTGATGCTCCCAAGACCCATCAATTTTTAGGATATACAAATGATACATTTCTTCATTATCATATATAGTATGTTTTTATATCTATCATATTTATGGGTGGAATGTTATAATCAATAAAAATACATGCCAAGAGCCTTTTGTAAGCCCTTTTATAAGTGTTATTAAAATCATGACACATTGTATAAAACAATTTTCCTATGGAACCCCTTTGTAATAGACTATCTATTGAATATAATATTCCCTAGACTACTTTACTGTGAAATTAATTCATATCCGCATGAAGTGGGATATATTCATAAAATGGTCCACTACCACCCAAATAACATCATTAATCTATAGAGTAAATGGGATACCAACTACAAAACCCATGGATACTTCATTATTCCCCATTCCTTAATGGGAAAATGTTGTAGTAAACCACCATCAAATTGATGATCCGCCTTCACCTGTTGACATGTGCATTATCGTGTCACGAGGCCTACTATAACATTTATCTCTTTTGACCCCAAAAACTATCATAGTAGGTTACTATATATTTTTGTCACAACCAGATGTACCCCATATTCGAGGAAGAAAATACATGCATGATCCCCTCTCTCATACTTGTTGTCACAAGAACCAGATTCCTGACACATATGACCTCATCCTCATATAAGGTCCAATATGAAGGTGACACCCCACCTTTATGTAATTTTTGTAACACCCCAAAATTTTATCAAATAATTATTTTCTTTATTTTATTACTTCCACAGCATGATACCCCATATAAGGATTTCTCTATATCAAAAACCAATATATCTTGCATTACACACAATACTGAGTTTCTATGAATCATCATTTTATTATTATTTAAATAAGATAAAAAATTATCTATTAAATTATAATTTATTAATTTTATAAACTATTTATCAAAAAAATAAGGCTTATAATATAAATTTATTTCTTGTAAATGAAAATAGACACCAATTTAGTATAATGTCAATATATTTATTTGTATGCTCCCAATTTCATTGTTCCTTTTTAAAATAAATTAATTACCAGTAGAAAATGAAATTAATGAAATATTAAAGTTAAATATTTAAAAAATAGTTCTTTATATCTATCCAATATATTTTTATTCCATAGGATATGAATAAAACTTATTTTATATATAAAACCCTGTTATTTATAAAATGGTAATTTTGTTAAATTTAAATGGAAAACCCATTTAAAATGAATAATTTGACATATTAATAAATTTTATAAGAAAAAATAATTATATTGTTTCCAATTTTGGAAAAAAAAATTAGTTTGGGTAATTTTTTTATATTTTTGTGATTAGTTTTATGTTTTTATGAATACTAAAAAAGTAATAAATGTAAATTGAAAACAACTTTTTTCACCCAAATAATTTATATGGATAAATAATAATTCTGAATGGTTTTAAGGTATAAATAGGTTATTTTTTATTATTTATAATAATGTAGGATATTATAATTAATGATACATTAAATTTAGATGTCAAAACATTTCAAAAATTTACATGTTTTTACTTTTAAACTCAGTTTCTTATTATGATGATGTGATTAGTTTTAAATTATTTACAACAACATCTATGTTTTGAATTATAAAAAATTAATTCGACATTTTGAATTAGTAGGTGAAAATAATGACAGTTTCATTCCTTTATTTTGGGGTATTATTAATAGTATCATTTTGTAATTTTATTAATGTGGTAAAACGATAAATATTACAATTAATGGTAAAAATAATCATATAAAATTTCCCTAAAAATTGAACTAATTACAATGGATGAGTGTGTTTTGACTAAAATAATCCTTGATTATAATTGCTATCATTTTTTAGAAACATGGATGATATTAGACAATTTAATATATTTTTTATAGAAATGTTAAATATTTCATACTCAAATTCGAATAACTAAATAATTTTTAATATAAGGGTACATATAAGTTATGTTCGACTATAAATACAAATTTTAAAATACAATATTTTTATTTGTCATGGTAATTTTTTTAGTTTATTGGAAATAAATATGTTCCTAAAAGTCTTAAGAAGTGATGATGAACAAATTATTTAATTGTTGATAAATAAATAAAATCTTTGTTATTGGGATGATAACAACCATTAAATGTTCTAATAAACCTAGAAGTATATAATTAATGAAGTATATATCCACCATAATATTCCATGTGATAATGTTTTGACCATTTAGAAAAACATGGAAATCATTATGACACATATAATATTTTATCTAAAGTAATGATAATGTTATCAAATTCATGTTTTAATAAATAATATATTTTGAATGTAGGATTTTGCAGAAGATAATTTATAATATAAAATTTATTATTCAATATATTTTATTTATTTTATTCATCGTATTTTATTTTTAATTTTCATTCAAAAGATAATAATATTTCATAATTACAAAAAACTGATGTAGTCATTTTTTAATAATGTAAATATCCTATTAATATTATTAAGAATAAAAAAATATATAATTTGGGAGGAATAACATGTGAAGAAAATATTATACACAACCCATATCTCTAAAAAATGTAATAAAATATTTATTTCAAATATAACTATTCATTATTATAATGTAAAAATTCAGGAAATGAATAGTGTCAAAATTAAAACTATTGATAATTTTTAAATTTTTTTGTAATATTATATAAAAATCGTAAAATATTTTTAATAATAGAAAGTTATTATCATAATATCTAAAATAATTTATATTTCTCATTTATGTTTTAATAAATATCATATAATTTATACAAAACCCTTTTAGTATTAATATATTATTTACCTTTATTATAATTAAAATAGAATAACTAATGGTTAATTAAACAGATAAGGGTTAAATTGACTAAAAAAGAGTCTAAAATTTATTGTATTATGAAGATAAAACCTTATCACATATCATATTAATTGATATGTAATTTTAGAGGTTTTTCGAAGTGGGATTATTTTACTATAATATAATCTGTTTTGAGGTTCTAAAAGTTCATCTAACCTAAATTATAAAAGGGAACCTTCTCCCTCACTTCTTCACATCACCATAATCATTCAGTCTCAACCATCTCATTCCCATATCCATTATAAATATCTCTATTCACAATACAGAGGATATTTTCATCTCAATAGGCATCCTCTAGTGCCTTTACAAGTAGATCAACAAAGAGCTCATTAAAGAGGATTAGATTAATATACATACAATGGAAGTCAAACGTAAGGAAAGTGATTATTTTGTATCTTTTTTATTTATAAGGGAAACATGTGTAATACAACAATTATATCTTTTTTGTGGTGTTTAAGATTCTCTTAAGTTTTTTTATGAATCTTATTCTAAACGTTATAGTATTAAATTATTCATATAATTTTCATAATTTCATGAGGTTGATGGATTGACTGATTATAAAATAATAATGTATAATTTCTCAATATGCATTTTATTTTAGATTTTTTAGAGATAAGTGTTTACTATGGTATATTTAATATCCATTTCCATGTTTCTCTAATATGTATTCTGAAATATATTTTTTTGGATTCTTATATATTTGTTTAAAGTCATTTATATGGATTTCTATGTTTTCACTATGATGTATGAAAGGAATATTTTTTCATTTAAAAAAAAGATAAATTTTTAATTATTCAAAAAAAGAATGAGAAGAATGTTTTCATTTAAATTATTTATAATAAATGTATTTCTACACAATCATGTTTCTTTATTTCATTACACCTTCCCCTATAAGGTTATAAGGTCATATTCAATGAAAAATGCTTCCTTAAGAGTTGTGCGGAATTTTATGAAAAGGAAATGTTTTCAATGAATGTAGGATATTTTCCTCAAAATTTATTTTCAAGTAATCTCTCATTATTATTTTCCATCTACGATAATATTTTTTGATGTTACATACTATTTACTATAGATATTTTTCAGCGATATTATCTCTATTATTTATATTGTTGGATTAGTTTTATAAGGTAATATTATTTACAAAACCCATTTCATTTACATTTTTTATGTTATGATTAATTGATGTTTAAGAAAACTAATTTCTTTTCATGAGATATAATATGATTAATGAATTATGTTTATATAGAAGGCAAATGTATGGTTTACATCATGTGAAGGGTGGGACCATAACTCCCACCAATGCATTGTGAAATGGATAAAATATCATGAGATGGAATAAAATGGAACATGAAATTATCATGGATTAGTAATACTTGGCTGAAATAGGAATGTAAACTTTATTTTGTGAAATAGGTATAGAACAAGTAGCGAACTCAGTTATTAAATGAATTTATCCACTATGAACGTCTTGGAATTGATCAATGGAAAATTTAAAAATGATTTTCAATGCATATGTGTTTATCAGAATTCCAGGTGATATGCTAATGCTATTTTCTCACAGCTCATGTTACATTTTGATTTTGTACATATAAACATCAATTATTTACTCCATGTAACAATATTTTGATATTTTATTTACATTTTATGATTTTAAAAAGTTTATTTACATGTTTTTAAATTATTATGGTCATGTTTTTTATTATACATTAAAAGAATATAATATCACCTCGTTCTTATGTTTTCATTTCCCAAGGATATAAATAAAGGTTTTAGGTTTAAAAATAATAGGGATGATCTTAATAGGATATGTTGAAGATCTTACACCAAATTTTAATAATGAGTTCTATGTTTCCAATTTCACTAAACTAATAGAGTCATTGGGCATCTGTTTCGGTAATGTATTTTTTATTCCACAAAAAGAAATAAATATATTTTCAAATAATGTATCAGTCGATATTATTGATATTAGGGCCCATATTTAGTCAACCATTATAATATTGGTTGAGAAAAATTTATTGATGTCCCTAAATTTATTTCGAAGGGTGTATCTAGAGATGTTCCAATGGATAGTTAAATATATAATATATATTCATCATAAATTTGGTAAAGATCATTGATAACCTATGATTAATCATAATATGATATAAATTGAATGAATCATAAATAGATTATGTGTTTTTTCTGTATGATTATTTCTTCCCACAATATACATTTTACGAAATTGAACCGAAGGAACCATTTTAATGATGAATTCTATGGGAAAATAAAATAATTTACTAAAAAACCAAATGTTAATAGATCTCTAATGAAATATATAATATCTATAAATATTTAATCTATTAATAATTGTGGACAACCAAAAGAACGGAGAATGGAAAAGAATTCATTTGAGTCCTTCATCAGGTATCATCCACCCTCATTCATTAGTACCTATGATCGACATGTTTTAGAAAATTGGATCAGTAACCTTGAATATATAATTTCAATCCTTCACTATTGAAAATATGAAAAATATATTTTGGATGTTTATCATTTAGAAAAAGAATAGGACCGATGGTACACATGAATAAAGATTACGAGATAGTAAAGAGTTTGATGAATCAAGAATTTATTATTCAATAATTACCTTCCTCAAATTCATATAATGAATATTGAATAATAGTTCCATGAGATTTAAAAATGATGATCAATATGTTGGTACCTACAAAGAAAATGTTACATTACCAATAAGGCACGCTTCTTACATTATAATCCAAACTGAATGTAATATGTGTACAATTCTTTAGTGGGTTAAAAGGTTTTACAAGACTCCCAACACATATATAAGATCCCAGATTTTGGAAGGGTGTGTTTTTGTTATGTTTTGGTTGAATCCCTTGTTTTCGGATTCAAGGGATGTCTTCTGAAAGTATGAGATGTCTTGGGGGAGTTTCAAGTGATCGAGGAATGAAAGAAAGGAATGCTTGGGCTCACGACCTGTGCACGGCCAGGGAAAACTGTGCGGCATGTCCAGGTAAACTGTGAAACCCCTCCTCCTCTTTATAGTATCATGTGAATATTTTGCGCATGGTTTTTCAAACCATGTCACCATACCGTGCGACCTCTTAATATTGGGAAAATTACAAAATTGGCACCCTTGGATTTTAATAACCCACTAGGGATTTCCTCTTCATTCCTCCCTCTTCACCCTAGGAACGAACCAAATCACCCAAGAGCTCCAAGAGGTTGATATCCCTTGTTTCTAAGGAGTTTCTGGTGCCGTTGGATGAAGATCGATGCTCTAGGTTAAAGCTCCAATGGCTGGTCAAATTGAGGTCTATGGACTCGATTGACTGTGAGTTCAACCGCGGTTTCAAGGTAGGTGGTCTTCAAACATTATCCCATGGTTTTATGGTGGATTTGTGCATGTTTGGATTTGCTCATAGTAGACTTTTGATAATATTTGATCAACATGTATTTTTTTGGTATAAAGGATGATTAAAAATGTTAAATGGGAACCCTCACGATCTTCATGGGATTTGTTGAGAATGACATGACCTAATTGGGGCCATCCATGGGGTGTCCTGACTTTTCCCAGGGATAGGGATTGTAATTAAACCAGTGACCTTGATGTAATAAATGGTAGATCCCTTGAAGAATATGATGGTATGATTGGTTGAACATAGAATATATGTAAGGTGATTCACCTAGACATGGTAATAACATAAAGGTTATTTGAAATGGGTTGAATGGTTGATTCATGGAAATGATGAACAGGTTAAATGAGTTAATGTGTAAACTGATTAATGACCATAATGGGATAGATTATGGGTTTAGTGTTAAATTCTTAGTGAGACAGGCATAACACATGGTAATTGGGTGAATGGTTAAATTATGTGAAATGGTAATGTGTTAATGGGTTAAGGTATAATGTGAATTCTTTTGTGGTTTGTTGTGAATGGTGTTTGCCAAAGTGAAATGGTATGGTTGGTTGATGGTTACTTGTATATATAATCATGTGCACATGGCATGGTGGAGTTAGGTATGACTTGAGGATCTACGCCCAAGGGTTGAGTGAAGACGGATGCTCTGAACTCCACACTAAATTCATAGGTTTGGAATGAGGACTGAGGATCTATTCTTATAATAGATTCATTTACCTATACTGAGGCTTTGAGGTGAGGATATTGATCATATGAGGGGGTTAGTCCTAGAGAGATATGATAACAATGTGTTAACCCTGTTTCATGCGATTTTTGGAATTAGACCCATGTAACATAATGTATGTGATTAACCCATGGAAATGTGATGAAATGGTAAGTGATGATAATTGGTGTGAAATGAATGGTAATGGAAGTGGTAATGGATTTGGATATGAACTAGTTAATGGAACCTTAAATAATTAAATTTTAACTATCAATCATATTCCATTTGTATGCACTACCTGTTCATACTGGATTTATTGTAGACACCGTTGGTGGTGGCCTAATGAGTTGAACTCACACCCTGCTCGGGCCGCCATTGGGTACCCAAGCAGACTTCATGTTTGCAGGTCAGGAAAAGGGAAAGGTTCCTTGCTTGATAGTTGAGTGGACATGGGTAGCAGTTGGTGGAGGATCCAGACTTGGAGTCGAGACCATTTGGGGGATTTTGGTCATTGTCTTTATTTTTGGCCTTTGTTCACTTTTTCACTTGTAGTAGGACATGGAATATTTATTGTTGGAAATGGTTGTTATACATGTTCTTTGTTTATTGATTATTGTTTACACTATTGGTTTGTTTTTTTTGTGTCTTACTCTAATTGAAAGGGGGTATAGTATCCCCACTTGACCATAAAGTCCCCTGCTACTACTCGGCAGCCTTTGGCTTATTTGGAGGCGTGCTTAAGGTTATGTAACTACCCATCTTGGAGAACCGGTTTAGTGGCTTCTAGGTCATAAATGTTACAATTTGGTATCAGAGGAGGTCTTTTTTCTCTTCTCTAAGTTCATGCTCTTTGGGATAGGTTTCCAAGGGTTAAGATGTGTCGGGCCTTGGTAAATGAGCTCATTCTTGGGAGTAGCTAAGCCATGTATGAGGGAAATTCCAAATAACCCTTGGTGGGAAATATTTTTCTTGGTTGTGTGTTGTTACAGTTGATGATAATTCACCGTTGGGTGATGCACATACGTTTTGGTGTAACTGTTTTCTGATATTAGGATCGTGGCCTTAACAGAATGAGGATTTGTATTCATGCATCATTGTAGGCACCTTGGGAGATAGGTGACATGCATTGTGTTATGCACACGCACGAGGTGGGTGTGTGAGGCAGGAATGTAGGGTGAATCATGAATTTCATGTAACCAAGAAATAATCAGAATGGTGAAATAAAACTAGTGGGTACATGATGTTTAATGAAATGTAATGGTTTGAAATGAAGTGGAAAAATGTTGTCCTAGTTTAGTGGTAATGCATGGTTATTTACCCCATGTGGACAATGGCCTTCAGTAGGGATGGTTAGGGCGGTGAATTTGATGTGTTAGTGTCATTGAATTAGTATATGAAAATGGGTTGTCGTAGTTAGTAAAGAGCATTTGATGAAGTCGTGAATGTTTTATTGTGTGTGTACTAAATCTCATGCTTGGAAATGTAGAAATATTCCACCATGACATCAGTTACCAGTTGGGAAACTTGAGGATGTTACTGAGAACACTCCTCCGGTAGAAGAGAAAAACAATGTGGTGATCAATGAAGGCAGAGAAGTCAAGTTCAGGTAGAACTTCTCCTGCCTTATGTAGATGATGGATCAGGACGTAGGGCGGGTTCCACCGAGTATGTTTGAGATGACCAGGGAGTCCCAGCTGCATCACCCTGAGACCTTCACCGTAGAGGGTGGGCCAGATGCAGCGGAGTTATGGTTAGAGTTTTCCCAGACGATACTGGATCATCTTGAGACCCCTGTTGAAAAGCGAGTAATGTTGGCCGTTTATATATTATGGGGCCTGGCAAGGCGTTGGTGGGACATTCAGGCTCAGACCAAGCAGGATGAGGGGATGTCATGTAAGGTATTCCAGGAGAATTTTATGGTGAATTTCTACCAAAAAACATTGAGGCAGGAGCGGGCTACAGTGTTTATGAGCCTGGATCAGGGATCGCTATCGATGATGGACTATGCTAGATGCTTCACTGATTTGCGATGCTTTTTCCCATTGTTAGAAGGGGATGATACAGTGGTAGCAAAGCGTTCCCAGGATGGGTTGAGACATGAGATCAGGACTTAAGTAAATATCTTCCGCTTGAATAGGTTTGCAGAGGTGATGGATCAGGAACTCATATCTAAAGGGAACCTGAAGGGATCTTCGGGTGGCGGGCTTGTCGTTCTAGATGGGCAGACAAGGGGTGCATCTTCCATGGGTCGGAATTCCCATTTGGAAAGCTTCCAGCAAGGTGGTTAGAAGAGAGGGTTAGCCTCTCAGAGTGGGAACCATGTGTTCTGTTATCAGTCGGGTAGGTCGGGGCATATGCGTGGTCAGTGTCCTTGACTATCATTTGAGTGTTGTTCATGCAGAAGGATGGGGCATGTGCAGAGGTTTGGTAAGAACCCTCGGCAGATGGGTGATCATGATGATGAAAGGTAGGTACCGATTATGAGAAGGGGATTAGTTTCCCCGTATCAGGAAGGCAGTTGGAGCTCCACGGGACGTACTGGTAGGGGCGGTGGACGTGGAACTCCAGGACAAGATCACTCTTGACAATAGGCTAGTGTGGTGCAGGGTGCTCTGGATGGAGCCTAGGGTAGAGGGGCAGGTCAGCTTCAGGTGATTCAGTTTGTGCCTGGTGATGGTGAGGTGGGACTTTCAACAGTTCAAGGTATGATCCTTGTAGCTTCTATGTTTTCTAGTGTGTTTTTTGACATAGGTGCCACACACTCTTTTTTTCTGCTCAACTTGTGGTAGTGCTGGGTTTACCTGTGGAGGGGGTGTGTGGAGTTATATCAATTGACACCCAGTTGGGGGTGCAGGTTGAAGATATCATGCAGTGAAAGTGATGTGCCTTGGAATTTTGTGGGTATCGTTTTCTATGGGACTTGATCATCCTAGAGATGTTAGGGTTTGACCTAATCTTGTGAATGGATAGGTTGGTGTTGTATCAGGAACACATAGATAGTATCGTCGTAGAGTATCGTTCAAGTCACTTGAGGGAGACGCTTATGTCCACCTTGGTAAATGGGATGTTCGAGCAGGGCGTGCGGGGATATTTTTTCAATAGATGAGTGGACTCATGGCTCAAGTGGCATGTCGCATGTTTGATGATGATGAGGGAGGGGAACAATCTAATTTTCCTCCCATGGTGGATCAGATTCAGGATGTGTTTCCTGAGGATTTCTTGAGGTTACCACCTGAGAGGGATGTCGAGCTCACGATCGAGTTGCTGCCGGGAGCAGAGCCAGTTTCTATTCTGCCATACCGAATGGCACCGACAGAACTCCAAGAACTAATGGTTCAACTTGAGGAGTTGGAACATAAGGGGTTTATCCATCCTGGTACGTCTCCTTGGGGATATCTCGTGCATTTTTTAAAGAAAGATGATGAGTCGTTGAGGCTGTGTGATGGCTATTGAAAGATGAATTAGATGATAGTGAAAAATTGGTACCCTCTTCCTAGAATTGATGACCTGTTTGATCATTTGAGGGGTGAATCAATGTTTTTTAAGATTGATCTTAGGTCAGGTTATCACCAGATGAGGGTGAGGTCTTCTGACGTACTGTAGAGAGCTTTTCGAAGTCGTTACGGGTTGTTTGAGTTTGTGGTAATGCCTTTCGGCTTGACCAATGCACCAGCGGTGTTTATGGAATTGATGAACTGAATCTTTCATCCCTATATAGATCAGTTTGTGATTGTCATTCTTGACGATATCTTAGTGTACTCGAAAACTCATGATGATTAGGCCCAACTTCTTCACATTGTCTTGGGTACACTTAGAGAGAATCTACTATACAAAAATCTAGCAATGTGTGAATTCTATATAGGTGAGGTGAATTTTATAGGTCACATAATGTCAGAGGCAAGTGTGTTAGTGGATCCAGAGAATGTTTAGGCAGTTTTGTCATGGGAGCAACCCAAAAGTGTTTCAGATGTTCGGATTTTTCTGGGTTTGGCTGGGTATTACTAAAGATTCATTTAGGATTTCTCTCACTTGGCAGCACCACACTCAGGTTTTACTAAGAATGGAATCAATTTTGAGTGGTCTGAGGCTTGTGATAACACCTTCTATGAGTTGATTAAGCGGTTAATGATTTCACCTGTCTAGATCTTACCTAAGTCGGGTAAGAAGTACAACATGTTTTGTGATGCGTCCGGAGTCGGACATGAGTTTGTGTTGATGCAGGATGAGCAGGTTGTGGCTTATGGTTCAAGGAAGTTGAGACCTCATGAGGGGAACTATCCCACTCATGACCTTGAGTTGCCTGTAGTGGTGTACGCCTTGAAGTGATGGAGGCACTATATGTTGGTAGAATGGTTTACTATATTTACCGACCATAAGAGTTTAAAGTACATCTTCTCACAACGGGGTATAAACCTTCGGCATCGAATATGGGTTGAATATCTCCAGTATTTTGACATTGAGTTGGTGTACACACCGTGAAAGGGAAACAATGTTGCAGATTCTCTGAGCTGGAAGGTTCAGAATCAGGGGGTTCAAGAGTCCATCACCGAGTGGAAGGTGATGACTTTATTTGTAGAGATGTACCTGGAGGTGGAGGAGGAGAGTGGTTAGGCCACTCTTGCTTAATTTAAAAATGGATTCGATGCTTTTGAGTTGAGTTAAGGAAGGTCAGCTTGATTTTCTTGAGTGTTTGATCATGAAGGAAATGATTAAAGGTGGGGAGCTACCTTCTAGTTGGGCCGTCAGCGTGGAAGGTGTTGTTCGGGTTCGTGATCATGTGGTTGTGCCAAAGTGTGTGCTGGAAGAGTTGATGTGTGAGTTCCATGCATCAAAGAGGGAAGTGAATCCTGGTTTGACCATGATTTACAGTGATATACGAAGTCAGTTTTGGTGCCTTGGAATGAAGAAGGATGTTGTGGGATTTGTGGCATGATGCCTTACCTGTCAGCTGGTGAAGGTTGGGCATCAACGCCCAGGTGGTTTTTTGCATCAATAGCTCATTCTGGTGTTGATGTGGGATTATGTAATAATGGATTTTTTTTTGTGGGTCTTATGAGGATGCTGAGGAAGAATGATGCAATCTGGGTGGTCGAGGATTGGTTAACAAAAGTTTCTAATTTCTTATCGATTCAGGAGACCTTTATAGTCTACCAGTTGGGTGAGCTATATGTTTGGGAAATAGTGTGGTTGCATGGTTTTCTGTGGACCATAGTTTCGGACTGAGATCCACATTTCACATCGCGTTTCTGGCAAGGGTTGTAGAAGGCACTTGGAATGTAGGTGTTTATGATTACGACTGTCCACACATAGTAGGACGGGCAGTCGGAGCATACGATCCATGTTTTGGAAGACATGTTAAGATCTTATGTCATGGAAATTGGTGGTTCTTGGGAGAGGAACCTATCATTAGTTGAGTTTTCCCACAACAATAGTTTTCAGGCTACGATTCAGGTGGAATGTTTGAGGCGCTCTATGGGAGGCGATGTAGATCTCCATTGTGTTGGCTAGAGGCCGGTAAATATGAGTTGTTGGGTAAAAGTCTCGTGTAGGAGACTTCAGAGAGTGTTAAGTTGACCAGGAAGAGGATGACTACTTCTCAGAGTAGGTAGAATCCATATGAATATTGGAGGCATCGACCTCTTGAGTTTGTGAGGGGTGATATAGTGTTCCTTCAGGTGTCGGTAAGGTTGGGTCATCATCAAATTCAAAAGTAGGGTAATTTGGCGCCCAAGTATGTGGGACCTTTTGAGATTGTGGAGAGGATCGGACCAGTGGATTACCGATTGGATCTTACACATCGGTATGGTGGGATGCATGATGTGTTTCATGTGTCGCAACTTCGATGGTATCACCTTGACCCATCTCACGTGGTTGATGTGGAGGATGTGGAGCTTGAGGCTGATGTGTCATTTGAGGAGCATCCAGTTCGTGTGGTGGATCATAGTGAAAAGGTATTGTGAAACAAGTTTGTTCCATTAGAGCAAGAACTATAGCAGCCTGGAAAAGTTTAGGAAGAAACTCGGGTGTGGGAATCAGATATGTGGGCTCAGTGGCCCAAACTCTTCTCTTCTGTAGATCAATGAGGCTTGGAAAATCGGCTTGAGAATGAGCCGTTATAAATTGGGGAGGTTGTAAGATCCTTGTTTTTGGAAGGGTATGTTTTCATTATGTTTTGGTTGAATCCCTTGTTTCAGGCTTCATGGGATGTCTTCTGAACGTATGAGAGGTCATGGGGGTGTTTCGGGGGATCAGGGCATGAAAGAAAGGAAAGGTAGGCAAGGCAAGCCTTGGAACATGACCTGCGCATCGCCAGGGCACACCGTGCGGCCTACCCAGGTAAACCGTGAAACCCCTCCTCCTCCAAACAGTAGAATGTACACGGTTTGTGCATGGTTTTTCAAACCATGCAACCTTTTAATGTTATGAAAATTACAAAATTTCCACCCCTGGATTTTAAGAACCCACTCAGGATTTCTTTTCCATTCCTCCCTCTTCACCCTAGAAATGAACCAAATCGCCCAAGAGCTATAAGAGGACGATCTCCCTTGCTTATAAGGCATTTTAGGTGTTGTTGGATGCAGATCGGAGCTCCAGGTTGAAGCTCAAAGGATGGTCAGATTGAGATCCAAGGACTCGATTGAGTGTGCGTTCAACTACGGTTTCGAGGTAGGTTATCTACAAATGTTATCCCATTGTTTTATGGTGGATTTATGTATGTGTGGCTTTGATCATGGTTTCCTTTTTCTGAGATTTGATCAACCTGGATGCATATGGTATAAAGGATGATTAAAAATGGTAAATGGGAACCCTCACGATCCCCATGGGATGCGTTGAGAATGACTTGACCTAATTGGGGCCATCCATGGGGTGTTCCATCTTTCCCCGGGGTTAGGGATTGTTATTAAACAAGTGACCTTATTGTAATAAATGTTAGATCCCTATACGAATATATTAGAATGATTGGTTGAACTTAGTATTGAAGTTAGGTGATGCACATAGACATGGTAATGACCTAATGGTTATTTGGAATGGGTTGAATGGTTGATTCATGGAAATGATGAACGGTCTAAATGGGTTAATGTGTAAACTGATTAAAGACCATAATGGGAAAGATTATGGGTTTAGTGTTAAGTGCTTAGTGAGATATGCATAACACATGGGAATTGGGTGAATGGTTAAATGATGTGAAATGGTAATGTGTTAATGGGTTAAGGGATAATGTGAATTCCTATGTGGTTTGTTGTGAATGGTGTTTGCCAAAAGGAAATGGTATGGTGTATTGATGGTTACTTATAAATATAAGCATTTTCACATGGCTTTGTAGAGTGGGGTATCACTTGAGGATCTACGCCCACGGGTCGAGTAAGGACTGATGCTCTGAACTCCACCCTCAATGCACAGGTTAGGAATGAGGATTGAGGATCTATTATCCTAATAGTTTCATCCACCTAGGCTGAGGATTCGTGGTGAGGATATGGTTGATATGGAGGAATTAGTACTAGTGAGATACGATAATTATGTGTTTACCCTCGTGCATGTGATTTTTGGCCTTAGACCCCGATAACATAATATATGTGATTGACCCATGGAAATGTGATGAAATTGTATGTGATGATAATTGGTGTGAAATGAATGGTAATGGAAGTGGCAATGGATTTGGATATTAACTGTTTAATGGAACCTTAAATAATTACATGGTATTTATCATTCATATTCCTTTTGCATGCACTACCTTTTCATAATGGATATTTTGTAGACACCGTTGGTGGTGCCCTACTGAATTGTACTCACACCCTGCTCAGGACGCCGTTGGGTACCCGAGCAGACTTCATGTTTTACAGGTTAGAAGAAGGGTAATGGTCCTTGCTAGATAGTTGAATGAAAATGGGTACCACTTGGTGGAGGATCTGGACTGGGAGTCAGGACCATTATGGGGATTTTGGCCGTTGTCTTTATTTTGGGCTTTTGTTCACTTTTTCACTTGTAGTAGGACATGGCATATATTTTTTGGAAATGGTTATTATACATGGTCCTTGTTTATTGATTATTGTTTCCTCTATTGGTATATTTCTGTTGTGGATTACTCTAATAGGATGGGGGTATATTATCCCCACTTGATCACAATGACTCCCATTTCTAGTCAGCAGCCTTTTGTGTATGGGGTGGTGTGCTTAAGGTTATGTAACTACCTTGATTAGAGCACCGATTTAGTGGCTTCCGCTTCGGGAACGTTACAACATCGTTCATGAAAAAAACTCAACCAACATGGAAAAATGAAGATTGGTATTTTCCATATGCTCAATACGTGGAATGATACTTACTGGAGACAATCTTAAATGGAATGGTAAATGTTTAAACTATAAGAAAGAAGGTAACTGGGCAGTATGAATACTGATGCGATGGGACAAACATGTATAATGATGAGAATAATGAAATAGATAAATAGAATGAAACTCCCACACTTCAATGATACAATTTCAATAAAATGGGGGCATTATGCTAACCAATTCCCTAATCCATGTTTTAACGATGATGATCAACATTAGAAACAACATAAAACCAAAGACAAAGGGAAAACGCACACGATCACTCTTTAAAATATAGAGTACAACAATACAGTGGTTGAATGGTGAAGTGTTTAAGTAATTGGATATTAGGAATATGTTGTGGAATAAAATAAATTTTATTATGGAATAATAAAATATCTACAAATTGGTCTGATGTCTTCTTTACAAATGTAGTTAAGAATATATTCTAAATTGTATTAGTAATAATGAAAATTGATTCAGATATTTTTTGAAAACAAATTAAGGGAAGGATAACCCTCAATATGTGTACAATTCTCAGATATTAAAATAAATAGATTTTATATATTTTTAATGACCTTGAGACTAATATTATGAGTCCATGGTTTTATAGAATTTTTTGAAAAATGGAATGAGGAAATTGATAATTTTTGAAAACATGAATTTTATTAGTAAGGTTTTATTGTAATTTATATTAGTACTAGGTTACCAAAGAATACATTATAATAGATTTCACTTGTTTAGGGAGTGAAAATTAGGGTCTATGAAAAGTATTTTTAGAATTTGTCATATGTTTTTTAGGGATATTTATTGACCTGTTTTGAATGTTTTTTATTTGAGTTGTTTGGATGGATCATAATGGTAATCACAAATAAAAATGTTTGATGTTTTAGATATTGAAATATTATCATTGCATATTTGGAATAATTTATCTTGGATAACAAGTGATAAACTTCTTTTATGGATAAAAACATATAGAATAACCTATGATTAAATGCATCTCATGATTTTATAATGCTTTAAAAATGAGAAATTCAGTTTCATTACATGGAATATGAGATGATGTAGAACATCATAAATCCAAAAATAAAAGGGTGATTTTATTCTTAATAAAGTTTGTATTTCTTGTAAAAAATTCATCAACTATAGGGGAAGGATAATAAAGCCAAAAATGTTATCATATTAGAATCTTTTTTGAGCAGTCAAATGGCCTGTTAGATCATTACAAATTTAAGGCATTGTGATTGTTACGTTTGTTCTAACAATATTATATATCACTCTCTATAAGAGAATGCTAGTTTGATTTCGGCATGATATCCAGGTAAAATTTTTGGAAACTATGTTATCCTATTTTGAATCGCATGGATAAGTTACATTGGGTAAAAAATTTATTTCTGAGTTTCCTTTTAAAAAAGAAGATTTAGTAAACATTTTTGGGGTTTAGGTTTCTATAAATTAAACGTTTACATATTAAACATTTGATAGTCTAGGGAATATCATGGTAAAATCATTTTAAGGTGGTAAAATGTAAATCTTTGATCATTTTATGAAATATATTTTCTAATTTATTTAATACCTTCCATTTCATGTTAGAAGATGTTAATCCTTTTTTATATGCAACCCCAATTCATCATGAGTTACATGCAACACTGAGTTTCTATGAAACCTCATTTTATTATTTTATAAATAGAACTATTTACTAGGCATTAAATAAGTTGTTATAAATGTTATATCGTAACAAAAAATGTGTTTTTAAGATAAATGTAATACTTTGAAATTAAAATACATACAAATTGGATATAAATGGATTATTCTTAATTTTATTCAACCAAAGTCTTATTTTCATTAAAAATAAATTAAATATACTTAGTAAATTGAATTAACGAAATATATATGTTATATATTTAATAAAATATTTTTTGTAATTAGAAAAATGGACTTTTAGTCATAGTATTTGAATAAACTATATTTTATACATTAAAGGATTTATTTTTCAAAAAGGTAATTTTATTCTCTTTTAATAGAGAACCCATTTTAAATTAAAATTTTGACCCATTAATAGTTTTTATATGACCTCATAGACACCTATTTTTGACGAAGAATATAAAAATTTACATTGTTTGATTTTTTTTATATTTCATTGATATGTTTCATGTTATGATGAATAGTAAATATGTACTTACATTTCATTGAAAACATCTTTTTTATCAGAATAGTTTATATGGATAATTTATTTTCTTCAATGGGTTGAATATATAAATAGATTCTATTATTGTCATTTATTAATAATGTAGGCCATTTACAGCAATTATACAATAAATTTAAATGGTCAATCATTTCCATCTTTTCTATGTTTTAACATTTACATCCCTTTTTCTAATATAGATAAAGGTATTAATTTTAAATTAATTAATGAAAATTTTGAATTTATAATTTTGAAAATTGATTCCAAATTTTGGATCATTGGGTAAAAATATGTATATTGCTTTATTTTGTTTAAGTGTGTTATGAATTGTTACTTCATTATTTTTTTATTAATATGGTAAAAAGATAAATTGATTAATTTAAGGTAATGAATTATTATAAAACTACACTAACATTAGATTTAATTTTAGTGGAGGTCAATTTAAATCAACCTTGGGTCTAAATGGTATCTTCTTGAAGCCACATAGATGGGATTAAGTCATTTAATAAATTTTATCTTAATAAAATTTAAATATGACTTATTCAAATTTAAATAATTATATCATTTTTAATATAAGGATATACATATTTTATGTTAGACTATATTGACTCATTAGAATGAAACAATATTTTTTTATCATGGTAATTTATTTTAAAATATTATGAAATAAATAATCACTTTAATTTAATATACAATGATGATGCGTAAAATTTTTAAATAAAATAATATTAAATAAAGTGATAGTAACTAGTAAAAGACCAAAAAACTACGTAGAATCATATTTTTCAAGTATATATATTCAATAATCATTAAAGGGTCGAATTACATACCATATGGAGCCACATGAAAAATATTATGACACTTACAATATTTTATCCAATATAGTGTTAAAGTTGTAACATTAATGTGTTCATAAATAATTTTTTGAATCTATACATTTTGAAAATATATATTCAATAATATTTATTATAAAAAATAATGTATTTTTTATTTTTATGTTATTTTATTTTAAAATTTTATTCAAAAATCAAAAAAAATTAAAAAATTATAGAAAACTGATGTATGAATAATTTTATTAATTTAAATGTCAAAAAATATTTTTCAAATATTAAAATAAATATAAATTAAGAAAATTAATAAATATAGTGAATTTTATAGATTACCTTGGAATCCTAGAATTATAGTGAAATATTCGGTTTGATGATAAATTGTTATCTTGATATTTTCAATATTTATGAAATGAATAGTGTCAAAATTGTCTGTATTCCTAAATTATCAAAATTTTGTTTTATTAAATTATTATAGAATTATAAAATATTAAACATTAAAATAATTCTAATACCTTCTAAAATATTTTAAATTTATCATTTATGGTTTAATTTACAACAAATAAATAAATATGAAACAGTTATAATATTACAAATTTTTTTCCATAATTAAAATTAAACTAGAATAACTATAGTATATTTAAAATTAAAAGGTTTAAATTTAAAAAAAATGTATAAAATTTTGTTTTGGAACTATAACAACCTTATCTCTTTTCATCTTAAAAAATATTAAATTTTGGAGGTTTTTGGATGAAATCTAATTTTATTACAAATTATTATTTTTAGAGATTCCAAAAGTTACCCCAACCACAATTATAAAAGTAAACCATCTCCCTTGGTCCTTCACTTCACCTCAAGAACTCAATCCCAACAAACCCAATAAAATTTCTATAATAAATAGCCAAAGACACATTCTAGAGGTTTTGGAATTCTCAAAAGACAAACTCTAGTTCATTAATTAGTGATCTAGAGGGATTTAAGGTAAGGGGTTATTTGGTATAACTATTATTTTTGTGGTCCACATGAATTATACACCACATGATTTTTGTTGTGGCATATATGATTCTCATTAATGTTTTTATGAATCATATTATGATGTTTATGGTATTTAATCTTCCATAAAATTTAATTTATTTCATGTGTCTATGGATTGGAAGATTAAAACGTTTTAAGGAATAATTTCCACAATGCACTTTTTTCGTTTCAAAATTGAAACATTTGGATAAGAGAGAACCGATCATAAATATCCACATATTCAAGCATATCCCACATCCACATAAACCACTTCATAAAAAATCATAATTGCAAAAAACTCAATATTTAGATTTTAATAATTGAAATTAAAAAATATCCCAATTATCATCCTAAAACCACAATATTACTCACCTTAATCCAAAAACGGTCATCCATCACATAGAGACCATGAAACATGGGATCAAATCACGTCATTTCCTTCCTCCATTAGTAGTTTCATCATCTTCGTCATCCTCACTAGACGAGAAGCTAACGAAAAGCAATCAACGACATCCACACCATCATAACAAATAACTTCACAATATCTTTATTATTATAGATTGTTTATAACAATGTATTTATTGTGGTATATATATCATCCATGTAAATGGTTCCAAAATATATATTCCAAAGTATTATTTATATTCTTATATAATTGTTTAAAGTATTTTTTACCCATTTTTATGTTTTTACTAAGTGGTTTGAATGTAATCTTTTTTGATTTTCCATATATGTAACTTTTTGACAAATCCAAAAAAAATGTATGAGAGTAATGTTTTATTTTTAATTATATCACATTAATGTATTTCTAAACATTCATGTTAAGTTATTTCCTTTGATATTCTTTCCCAATGAAAAAATTTCATTTCCAAATATAACTTTCTCTTTGATAGAAGGATGGAATTTTATGATAAGTAATCATTTTTAATGGGAAGATGATAATTTTTTCTATAATTATTTTCAAGTAATCAGTCAAAAATATTTTCCATATTTGATATTATTATTTTTTGTTGCATATTATTTAATATTAATATTTATCACCTATATTACAAAAATTATTATATCATTGGATTAGGTTTATGATGCAATTATATATATGAAATCCAATTAATTTCAATGGGTTATGTAATGATTAAACGATGTATATGAAACCCATTGTATTTTATGCGTTCAGATATGATTAATAAAATATTTTCTAGTGTAAAATTAAGTATGGTTCTCATTATGTGATAGGTGGGACCTATTTATCCATCCAATTCATTAGAATATAATATATATCTAACAATATAGATATGTCTAGAATGAGAAATTATATTGATTTTATAATATAGGGATGAATTGATAATTTAATCTTGGATCAGTTATACGGGGATTGAAAAGTGATTTAACTTGGTTTTGTAAAGGACCTTATCCACAATGATATTCGGGGAATTGATCCATGGCTAGTTGGAAAATGATTTTATATTCCTATGTGTTTTCTACAATTCCTTGTTATATTCCAATTATATACTCTCATGGATCATTTTCTTTTGTATTTATGCCCTATGAGATATCAATTTTTATTCAATGACTCTTGATTTTGATATATATTTTATGTGGTATTATTTTCGAATTACATGTTCATATTTTTAAATCCATAAGCGTATATTTTTTTCTTAACCTTTTGAGGCATTATACCCCAGATGTTTCGTTCAATTCCCTAGGATATAAAGAGAGGTTGTATGTTACGAATCTAATGAATAAGATTTTTATGGGGTATTGTTTTGATCATTCAAAAAATTCTAATAATGTGTTCCATGATTTCAAAGGCACTAAACTAATACTATATTTAGGCATGTATTTTTTGTAATATATACTTTATTTCGTAAAAAGGATAAAATATTCTTTTATTCTGTGTATGGGTAGTTACATATCCCATAAGGGAAAACATTCCAGATCCACATACTATATAAATCTATTTAAAATCAAAATTTTATAATTCCCTTAAAATGATATGAGAGACATGTTCTCACAACTCTCATAAACCACAATGTACATCTCACCCTGTATATTAATCATCATCAATTCAGCATTAGGATCCTGAACATACTGAGTACTAATATTCCTTTATATAGCATGAGAAAAAATATTCCCCTTTCTAGGATTATATTCTATATTTTTCTATCCAAAAAATATTGATTTCATTCCACATCGCTTCACTCGAGGAGTGATGTTTCCTTTTGCTCGAATTTTCTTCTCTTTTCATTCTGTTTTCATTAATATTTTGTTCCTATTAAAAACATAAATCAATTCAATTCTATACAGTATAGTAAATATTACTCATTTATATAAAAATTTATATATATATATATATATATATATATATATTACACTCTAATATTTATTCATTAAATACAATTATCAGAGAGGCAATACAAAAAAGAGATGATTCTTTTTAATTTTTGTAATCTATATCACTATCCAAAGGGAAGGATTCATTAACGTTGAATTGGAAATTTATGATTAAATCTCTAAAAAAGATTATGAATATGATATTGGGGGGGGGGGTGTAAAATACATAGAAACTATTATAAAAGAATAAATCCCACCTTTCACACCCTCAGTCATTCTCCAACAAAAAAATGGAACTGAGACCCCTTCCCATCAAACTCATTTATTCGTTTCTATATATTATGGATGCACTAACAGTTATAATTAAATCTAAATTTCCATTGTCACATTATGAAAAATTTGATCTTGATCTCAATATTTATATGTAGTCAATATCCTGAGCAGTGGATGATATCATGAGAATAAGTCATAATATTTCTAACCAAAAAATTATTCATGAGGAAGTTGGAAAACATAAATGATAATCTCCAAGGGGACTCACACCATCATTTAATGAGGTTGTTAAAAATGATTCCCTAAATATTATAAATGGTGGAATAATATTTTATATCTTTAATAGTGAGTGGTTGATCCCACACCATGTTGTTTGTAGGAAAGTTGGTCTCACAATTGAAAATAATAATAAAGATGAATTAATCTCATCTCACCCCATCACTGGATCGAGAGTGTGGCTGGCCTATAGAAATATAAATGATGCAACCATGAATGATCATTTTAACATAACCATTATAGAAAAACTATTGGAATGACTATCATGACATGAATTATATAATTTCTTGAATTATTATTCATGATATAATCAAATTGTAGTAAACCAAAATGATTACTCTAAAACATCAATCACATGTCCACTTGGCACATTCGCCTACATGTGAACGTCTGTTGGTGTGAAAAATTATTTGGAACCATTCAATATTTCATAAAACATATATTCCATATCATAAAGGTGGAATTCATATATATTTTCAGTGATGAATTTCAATTTTATAGAACATTGTTCCAAGGCTTCATATAAAAATTTGAGCTACTTATTCAGTGTATTTAAGAGAAGTGACTAGTTTTAATTAGGGAAAACTATCATTTTATGGTCCATGGAGGCATAATAATGGGGAAAAGTTTCAAATAATTTCATGGATGTTGATCCTTCCACATTAAAAGAGATTAATTATATACCTGGGACATCAATTATCTAGGGTAAAAGTGATTTCTTGTCTATACAAGATTCTATTTGAGATTTGTAAAACACATAGGAAAGGTTGTCCACCTCATAAAACCCTGTTATAAAATGAATATCCATATTAATTTTCTGAATAATAATTGTGAGAATTAAATAGTTAATTTAAAATCCTAGTATATACTCCTATAATAAATTTACCTGATTGAGAAAAGGAATTATAATTGATGTGTAATTCTAGTGAATTTGTGCTCAGGACTTTTTTTTGACAATGAGTTGGACAAATATTCTATCCAACATATTATTCTATTCTCATACTGATTGAAGCTAAAGTCAACTAATAAAATAGAGAGAATAAGTTCATAATAGTGGTGTATTATTTTGAAAAATTCTATTCCAATATGGTTTTCTTCATGGTGATTGTACACACTGATCATGCATCCCTGAGATATTTTATGTATAAAAAGTATTTCAATCCAAAGACAATAGGTTTAACCCTTTTTCTCCTAGAGTTAGATATCATAATAAAGGATACCAATGGAATAGAAAATTTCATCATCGATCATCAGTCTCGACTCCCACTATAACTCATAATTGGTGATGATGATATCAACATCAATGTCAACATTTATGATGAAATGCTATTAAACATAATGGTGTAATAGTGGTTTTAAGATATTGAAAATTAACACACCATTAGATAATTACACCAATATCTATCCTATTGTCAATGAAGAATATTTTTAACTAGTACATTAAACTATTACATAGATGAACCACTTATTTTTTTCATCGTGCTAATGGATTGTAACGATGCTAAAATTTAGATGATGAAATACCAGATGTATTAGGTATGTGTCACACAACACAAATAGTTGAAAGTCATGGAACAGAATACATAGTAGTAAAGGTAGTACAAAGGGGTATGTTCATTCCAATGGTAATCCAATAATTAAGGGATAATTGTCAAAATATGTGATAGGTTCGAACAAACTAACACAACTTAAAGAAGAAACAAAATTCCACAAAAACCAATTTTGGAAGTCAAAATTTTAAATATAAGTTGAATAGATTTAAATGTACCATTTCCCAATTCAAATTTAATGTATTATTTTATTTTTTGTGTTGTATTCATATCTATATTTGTATAATTATAATCTATTGAACATGACATATCAAATGTGGTATAGAACATAATGATGAAAAATTTTATTTTAAAGATTTGAATTTCATAGATTACTCATTAATGATATGCAAATCAATTTTAATAATCAAGATGGTAAATGACTAATATAAAAATATTGAATACACAATAACATAAGAAATACATACAACTCATACAAAATAGGGAATGTTGAATTATAAAATATGGAATCCAAGAAATTTTGATTAGAACGTGAAAATTGGATGAAGTGACTGGTGTTTAAATTGGATGATGCTCTATGGGCGTACCACACTACTTCTAAAACCCCCATTGGTACAATACATTTCATATTATTCTGTAAAAAACAAGTCATATGCTAGTTGAAATAGAGTTTCTTGTACTATGAAATTAAGAAGATCAATTGTTATTATAAATAAATAGAGAAGCTTATATTATTCAATTGGATGAATTAGAAGAAGTAAGAATAGTTTCTTATGAAGATTCAATTACAATCAAATAAAAGAAAAATTAATATCATGATCAATGCATTACAAGATGCATCATTGTCCTAGTAATCATCAACCTATTATTCAATAAAATGTTAGAATTATTCCCCATGAGGATGATTTTTAAATGGTATGGAACCACTGAATTCATTGAAATATCCCCTATGGGACCCATAAAATTCATAAGGATGGTGGAACACAATTCAATTTCAATCTTAAAAGATTAAAAATCTATCATGAAACCTTTTTGGAATGTTGTCTCATCATCCTGAAAATAATCTATGTCTTAATGTTTCAATCTCTCTATATTAATGGAAGCACCGGTTTGGATGAAATAATTGATATCTTACCATATGAAATATTCAAATAGAATAATTCACTGAAAATAATAGTAATATTTGGATGAAAAGTATTATATTTTGAACAAAAAATGTTCAAAAAGATCAATTACATGTCATCAAATCCTATTTAATGACATGAACATCGTATATGAAAGCAATAAAAAAACTAATAAATAGATAAAATGATACTTAATTACACATCTTTTATTTTCATGAATAATTTAAAAATAGTTTTTGGACAATGAGTTCATGACCCCACCGTCCTTATCTCTTCCAAGACTATCAAAACAAGCCCCCTTATCCCTCTCTGTCAACCCCCTTCATCCAAACTACAACTTTGTTGGAACCCACGATGATTGAGCACCTGAATCATGAAGAATAATCATTTGATCTCGATGATTCACATATTTAATAGTATCCACAAGGTACTACACATCTCTCAACTCCACCACCTTAGGTAGAATCTCTTCTACCTCCCAAAACATCTCATAATGAGATCTCTAATTATGAAGACTACCAGACTAGCTCCATTGAATAATTTGACAATTACCAACATGGTTTTCACACTATCTTCCATTTATCCAACACAATTAATCACTCCCCCCTAAATATATTGCAAGATAAACTGATGCAGATAAAAAAACCATTTTTATTGATAAACTTAATTTCCTCGACATTAGCCATGAGGTCATCCAGCTCCTTGAAAGCCTCAATTTTTCTTATATTAATTTTGTGTTTGAGAAGATATACATAGATCTAATTCTGGAGTTCCTATCAACCATTGAGGTCATAAAAGATATCCTCTACTATAGGCATAGCAGAATACCTCATCAACTCGACTTTGTGGAATTCAGTATAGGACTCGACATTTTCATATACTACATTGCTACATATGAGGAGTTCCCTACCCTTCAGATCGATCCACAAAGGTCTTATTCATAGTGATAATGGTGGAAGACTACATGGGATTTTCAAAACTGAGCATGATCCTAGCTTCACCAAGACGACCTAGCTCAACATCCGAACCCCCAACATTATTTTTTGATTCTTGAATCATTTATGGTATTCCACAGCCAAGTCACATGTTACTGTGAGCCATCAATATGACTTCATTATACCAACATCCATTGGAATTCCCTCTATTAAGATGGATACTCTGTTCTTTTATTAATATATTTATCACATCGATATGATGAGATGCATGTTGATCGGATGATCCATCATCACACACATGGATATCCCTCTTGGTGTGTTTACCATTGATCGTCCATTAAAATTCCATGAATAGATAGAGTCCACCGATTTTCAGTTGGTGCACAAGATACTGGTCCTTGTTAAGGATGATGACACCAACAAATGGGTGATAAGAGTCAATGAGGTAGAAGTCGTGGCTCAATGTGATCATGCAATAGACTCCAAAATTAATCAACCCACTACCTTACCACAATACCATACCTCCTATATTGTTACCACCACCACATTCAGTGCTTCCCCACACACCCATTCCATCTCCACATATTTTTGGGCCATTTATCTTTCCATCCCAAAAAATCTAAGACATATCTATGAGAATATACTCATCCATTTTACATATCTCTTTCATTTAACCACCCTCCACCAAAATCATCGAACACAACATCACAGTCACCAGGAGCCCCTTTTGGACCCTCCCCTACTACCAATATTTCCCCACCAATTTCCCAAGATGTCTTACAATCACATGACTCTGTCCCTAGTGAATAGAATAAGTACCTTGTAGAGCATGGAATGTGGGGTAATAGAGTAGCCACACCCAGATCAACTGAGGTGCGATTTTTCTATCCACCTGCATGACACATGACCCCACTGAGGATCATCACCTACCCACCACAACCCATAGAGTATCCTGCCAGCACCCTAACACTGCCCGTATTAGAAGCCCCACTAACCCCTTTTGACATCACTATAATTGGCCATATAATATTTCTAAAACCAACCTCTCATCAAGAGTGGATTCAAATGGTACATTCATGAAGTGATTAATCCTTCCAAAAGTCCACACAAACTATTAAAGAATTCCACGAGTAGCCATAAATGATATAGAAGATACTGAGATGATCGAAAAAACTGCCTGATATTTTTCTCCATCTCTATAGATGATGAATTCATTTTTTATCAGGTTAAGGTAGGAAACTCATATTTCATTGATTGTCTAGCTGTTTTTGGTTTATTTTTCTCATAGTAATACTTTTATGTTTTGTTTTTTTTTCATGCGTCTTGTTGAGATTTATTATAGACAGAGGGATGAATTTATAGAAATTGGTTTCATTAACTTTCATAAAATCCACCTGCATATTTTACATATCAAAAAATGATTCAATACTTTGGACTAACATTTTATCCAGTATGTGATTTTTATTTCTTACGCATTTGTATGGTATCCCAATTTGAAATAAAAATTTGATATGTTCCCCTATGTAATTCAACTACTTATTTTAATTTTGTATTCCCTTAGTTATTAATTTTAATAATTTCCCTTTCATATATATGAGACTTATTTTCCACAACCCTAGCAAAATACATCCATGGATAGATTGAAAATTATCTCTTAATATGTGTGGCATATTTTTTCATAAATTTATCATTTGATATATTTGATTTTTTTTCATGATATTAACCTTTGATATATATAAATATTTGGGAATCTATGTTTTTTCAAGTTTATACTTTTTGAAAGATTTTTTAGATTAAAAATATTACTCAAAATTTAATTTTTTTTAATTGTTTATATTTGACAGATTACGTGTCTTATACAATTAGTTATTTGTCATTTAATATTTACTCTCATTTTTAAGAAGATTCTATGACTAAAATATCATATTATTTTTTGATCATATTTCTTGAGTTAGAGCAAGGACATGTAAAACAGTTAGAACATATATTTAGTTGTTATTGAAGATATAATTGACGTAATACAATTCTGAAATGATTGAGACTGTCATTGTTGAGCCACATTTTTATAATAACAAATTACATGATTCCTTAAATGAGCCTTTAGTTTCCATGAATGACCTTAGAGGATTAAAATATTTCAATCTTATTATACGTTCCTGTCCCACTCTCTATATTAACCAGTACTTTACTTTGATCAAAAGTCGGTGACTTTTTGTTCTAGTGCAAGATGATTATCAATATAAAGATGTATTGTTTTCCTCACCAGACTATTTGATTGTGATCCATGTTCACCTTTTGGCATTCCACATCTATCATGTTGGTATGAAAAATAAAAAATGTAGAAGAAAATAACTTTTCATGCATTGGGATGGTAAACAAAATTAGACCAATTAATCCTATGAAGGATCATAAGTGTTTGGGTATGGATGTGAGATATAGACTAGTCATGGTTTAAAAAAAATTCAAATTTAAAAGGAAGGAACCAGATAATATTATTTAACTTACTTGATATATATTCGTGTATCAAACTAGATGATTTAGGGGAAAATAGTTTATTTTCAATGGAGGATTCATTTCATTACACCTTTCACAACATTCATGCATTATACATCAGATCCTACACTATACTTTTTGGACTTTTTCCAGTATTCACCCACCTTCCCACAACATCAGATTGATTAGAACCAAGTTGATTATGCCCCCATTATTAATATTATTTTTTTTATTCTCACCTAGGAGATAGTATAACCAAGGGAAACCTATGGTTAGAAGTATGTAATCAGTGAATGAGAATAAACCCAGTATAATATTACCATGAATTAGGGGAGAAAATTCATTGTTATTTAAAATTAAAATTCATATAGAGTTCAAGGAACAACTCAAAAAGTTTTATTAAATGATGAGGAATTTGTTTGAATAACTAAGATATGAGACCTTCCTAATTTCCAATACAGGGATGATTCTTGAGAGTGATTTTTTGTATATACAAAGAATATAATATTCATATATATAATGAATTTTTCCTATATTAAAATTTTATTTCCCCAATGAAATACCTATTGATATATTTTTGTATAAGGAATATATAATTTTCATGTGTAATAGAATTTAATAAGATGAAAAGATATATACAATCATCTATCGTTTGTTTAATTATTTTTAATTATTTATCTGATAATGTATCTAGAATATGTTGTTTACTCTATGAAATTTTATTATAAAGGATCAAAGGACCAAAAAAATAAAAAAACCAAAACATATTATTTCACATCGTGATACAAAATTACAAGACATCTAGTATCACTTCACCAGAATCTACAAGTTGTGAAGCCATATCATGAATAATTTCAAATCCATGACATGTTTTACGATGTGAATAATCATTACACAATGTGAGTCTTCTGGCCATGACAAGTAACATTTAAATGAAATATCCATTTCAAAATGATCTATATAAATATTGATTTCAGACGTGACATCCAATTATATGATGTGAGAATCATCAAAATTCCAAATCACGGATGAGATTCATGCGAGCTATGCACAAATTAAAAAAATTGTAGTGAGGTTTTTTATTACCATTACATTCCAAGAATAACCATTACACATTTTGTAATTTCCAATCCATATATATTCCATAGCCTCACACAGTAATGGGAGTGAAGTAATTCATCCATTAATTTTCCCTCATTTTTTTCTACACATTCTACCCAAATTTGAGTTTCATAAATTCAGATAATATTTTTCTTTAATACAAGAATTTTTGATCTATTTCTGCATCATTATTCATTGATTTTCTAGGAATTGGATATATTCCTTTCATGTTCTTCATTTCCATCATCGATCATCCCTGAACCTTTTTTAATTATACCTTTTCTAGTTTGAAGTAATTTTTTATAATTACGAATAAATCCATCTCTTTATCTGTAATTCATTATTTTATGTTCATTAATTGATAACTCTAAATGTTTCCAAGATCATAAATTGTTTTAACCTACTTCTTATTTTTAAACTCAATATATTTTCATTGTTTTACCCATTCTTGGTCAATTAAACAATGATTGGAAAATCCACATAGGTTAGGGGTAGAGAGTAGGGTATATGA
The DNA here is from genome assembly GCA_963277665.1 of Viscum album. Taxonomy (NCBI): domain Eukaryota; kingdom Viridiplantae; phylum Streptophyta; class Magnoliopsida; order Santalales; family Viscaceae; genus Viscum; species Viscum album. The sequence continues at coordinate 1,813,576,001 of OY728140.1, read as the reverse complement.
ATTTAATAAATATATAATTCATAACTTGGTAAACCATATGATTTGTAATCACATTAAAAAATATATAAAATTCATTCAGGCGACCCAGACCACGAGATAATCTTACCAATGATCTTGACCATATTAGAGTATATTAGTTTATGATCATTAGCTAATGACACTTCCTTTCTCAGAAGCTATGCTTTATGTGCATATGATGTGTCTACATCTTCACCATGGAGTTGTAGTCTCCTTAGTACAACTATTTTATTTGACCATATGCAACCAGATACCTCTTCTTGATTCATATCATAGATCATTGGACCATACCATGTTATGATAGGAAATATATTTTACATGGAACCCTTAAAATGACCATAATCTCTTATTTATTTATATTCCTAATTCACAATTCGTTGACATTAATTTTCCCATGATTTACTAAAATCAAGAGTACACCTAAAAAAAGTTATATAAGATATAAATTCCATCTGAAATCTCAATCTCCATTTGGATTAACCCTACATTATCTTTATACTATGTCTCGATCAAATGTATTATCGGGGAACCAAATAAATCTAATATGACTGCAACCTACACAAGTTAAACGATATGTGTGGGCACGTTATCATTCTCAACTCCACCAATACAGAATGAAAAATATATCTCATATCACAAATTCTATACATTTCATACCATCCAAATGATAATTATTGTATGTATCTTTCCATTGATGATATTGTTTAGCTCGGTCCAGATCAATCCTCAAAGGGGAAAACATCATTCCGAAAGCCACAAAAATTCCAAACCCGTTGGTGGAAACTATTAGAGCTTGGGTGGTATGGAAACAACCAATAATGAGGCATATAATCATAGGGTATTCCTACAACTATATAAAAACTTTATGTTTAGAACTCTCCTCCCAGAGTTAGGTCATAGTTCCATTAAAAGTGTGTCATCACTGATCCTATTTTAATGACCCTATATTATAAGGGTATAGCATATAGGATCCATTAGAATCACTATTGAATTCAATGAACTCATTCATGTAACATTACCCTAAACACAAAAGTATAAGGAACATGTCTACCACACCATGACTCTCTCCACTTTAGGTGTCACTAACCTACCCACAAGGTTTTGTATCACATAGAAAGAACATTTATAATTTTGCGAAATGTACCTCATATTCTTGAGTATGATGATATGCCAAAAATCACTATAAAATGCACTATCAATTCCCCCTTTCACCCAAGAGAAAACATATTAAATAAGTGGAATTAAATGAGTACCTAATAATAGTCTCTAATAATATTGTTTTAATCATAGAAATTTCATAGATAATTGCTCTAATAACACATAGAGAATCATATACAAAGGCTTATATGACATGCACAAATCCTTAACCCATCCTTTAGATCCCTGATCCTGGAATAATATAATTTAGGGTTGTGATGGAATCATAACAAATCATATTATACCTTTTTCTATACTCTCCACTCATATTCCACGTCCTCCTTCATGAGGAACACCATGATCTAGTTAATGTATCTTATTAGAGGGTCCATCATCTATCTCCCACTAAGAAATATATAGGGTTGTAAAATATTTAATTGGATGTCCCCATAATAAAAAACTTATATACCATCTCTCCCATGGTTGAATATATCCATCATAGAGGCCATTATACATATTCCATACATATTGTGATAATAACATAAATTACATCACACACAATGAAATATGATCCTCCATCAACTACAATTTTTTGATGTCTCAATAATTTTCTCCTAATTTCCAATAATCAATTTAACATAATTAAAAACTATCTCACCCAACATGGCCCACTTTGGCTCCCCAATATAGGTAAAATGAATATAAATATCACTAAATCCCAAATATCCCATTATAATCCCTAATCTATATTTAATGATTGGAAATACTGATCTTGAACTATTTCTAAAGACTAATTCCAATGGTTTATGAGCCTCTCTAGTAACTCTTACATGGTGATGTTATAATAATGATTCCACTAAAACTCTTGATACACACTGATATAACTATGGTTGGATATAACTCTTACCCGACATTACCCTCAAGCACCATCCAATTGGGAATCTCCTCATTTTGGGTCTATGTCCCAATAATCCAACATTCTCTAGTTATTACTCGTAGAAGACTATCTATAAGGACCTCTTTATAATCATGATGTTCCTAAAAGGATACATTTTTTTGTAACTACGTCAATAGAGTCTTCAGTTGTTTGGGGTCATGCCCACCCTAATATCTCAGAGGTCACAGGTTCTAATACTCTTGCATTAGACTCAATATGAATGTATCCTCATCCTAAACAAATAGAAAAAACTACTTCACAATAGGTTTTGGATCAATGGTATTACCACATGGAAGTACATATTTATGACTAGTTCCTTATTAGAATCATCCACATTAGGCAGATAATCATCAAAATCTTATATTAGAATCCATTCTATCAATCCCTATAGTGGTATCCTAAAATAGAATCATGATGAACTATGGTAAAAGATTATACCATGGGAGGAGAATAGCGAAGTAAATAGAACCCAAACCAACTGAATAAATTATTCAAGTACCAAAGTAACAATGGAAATAGTTCATAGATATTCTGATTCTATAGGAATGTTATCATAGTCATGATGAATTAATACATCAGTCACTACACCATTAAAGGGGGTCTCTAGCATGAGAATTGAACCAAATTCAATTTAAACAATTCTCAATATTTTTTAATCTAATCCCACAGACTACAAACCTACATGAGAACAAACTTCTCTAATACCAGTCCTTTGTAACCCCACATAGTAGCGTTTGAGCAGCCACTACACAAATGTCACATATAAAATTCTAGTGTAAAGAATCCAGCTGTGATTAGGCATATCAAAAAATGAAATTCCAAAGACTATGGTAGCTTTATTCACATTACCACATATATAAACATCCAATATTATATAGATAATAAATATTTAATCAATTATTCTTTGATACATGCATCAAATATTCTATACATAAGAAAAAAAGTGAAAGAGTGAATGGGAAGAATAAAAATCAACCATTAGATGAATAATATTACAACCTCCTTAATATATTGGGAATGGTGTCAAATGTAACAATCACAGTAGACTATGATCATTCATCTAGATACACATTAGTCTATCAATCACACTACTCTCTTCACGCATCATGTCATCCTAGGACTCCATCAAAAGTCCATTCGTCATTACGAATCACAACACGTGTATGAAATTTGCATGAAAGTGTGAGTGAAAATGTATTTCATAGGCACAAAAAACCAAAAATAAAATTCATCATTTTATGGGAAACAATCCACTCAACACCCATGTTGGAGGATAAATCCTACACAAGAGGGAAAAACTCCACATCGATCACTCATCAATAATACATATCCTTTTAGATAATCCTTACATAGTAGGTCGATCATTATGTATGAAATAACTATAAGGAATCCAAAAATAACATAAATATTAATTAGTAATACTCCATCTATCATTGGTTATTGACATCACACCCAGCTATAAGATTATACTTGTGGCCCAATGGTCATGCTGGTGAAGTAAAATTCAATAAACGATCACTTAATACCCAGAAGGTACATTTGAAAAGTAACACTCATTGGGTACCACACTATAATAAAAAAGAACTAATTTTATAGATAGAACTCATAAGTAATAACCCTTCCTACAGTAATGGCGCATATACGATATCTCACACCATTAGGTATTATAAACCCATTGTCACATCATTTCCATACCAAGTGTTATACATTACAGAGTAATCACTCATTGGGTCCATCCACAATGAAACTAATGAGATGACATAGAATATCATGATACATGGATTTGTTATATCACACATACTAGATGGGGGATTACTCAAAAACTAATGGAAGAAATGAATATCTAATCTCACAGATAGGGGGTCACACACTACTCTATAGGGAGATACCACAAACACAATCTGGTACTACATAAATCATATAAATTATATTGGGGATCATAATAAATCCTATAAGGGGATTCCACAAACCATACATATTTTCAATGACACAATACACAAATATGGAATCATGCCAAGAGCAATGGGGAGATATTAAAAACTAAAATTGTATCCAACCTATATATTAGGGATCATACCCATTATGATACCAATTATACAACAAGAAAAAACAACCATGTAGTGTATCCTACAGAAAATGATACTAAAAAAAATAATAATCCTCCATAAATATAAAGGATAATCTAAATAGTCATGTCACATGCCCTACTAAATTTTCCACCTAATTAAGGACTCTTATATCTGATGATGACTAAACATGTAATGGGATATCTTGTTGTGTAGGGGATATCCTCCCAATGTATAGATTTCATGATTATTTCATGAATAATTAATTGGTATGAATGATAAAATATAGGATCATGAACTATCCCCTCTGAGGGACATGAATACTTATTTGACATCATCCTACTTTTTGGATCACAATCTTGTGTCGAGGGTGTAATTCCATACTATAACCTCATAAGGATAGACCAAGAAAATACACCCAAGTAGTAATTGTCTATACATCTCTATCATGATAAATAATAACTTCACAAAAGGTTTCACATCAAATTCAATAAACCATGGAAACAATGAAATCCAGCATATGAAAATACTATGGAATGGAATCTCATGGGCCTCCATCAGAGTCCTGTAGATGGATAATCACGTTGGAGTATTTTCTAAGGGGAGTACATGTCATGTACACATAGTACACCACATATCTCCAGAAACCATCCACTGGTCTTGTACACTTCTAGTACATGGTTTGAATTAGGTAATCACACTTCTTGTACACCAAGTAACATGGTGTGTTACCCATTCTAATCTCGTAGGAATGTCCATGACCAATCACATATTACAAGCCATGTCAGCCCCAAAAGGATTATATCCTATGTACATGGAATGACTTAGATACCTTTATACTGGGTAATTTCCCCATCTCATGACCATCTCTAGCACTCTTTTCCCAAGTTAATGATTATGTACATTCACACAATCACATCCCTTGAATCAAAAAATCTAGTCATGTATTCATTAGATAATACCTAGTATCACAAAATATTTTGGACACCTAGAAGATGATGTGTAGTCCCCAAATATCATATAATCCAAATTGTAAGAACACTATACATGTAAATTTTCACAAGATGTTGTGTGATCCCACATTCAATACATGAAGTCCTTACAAGCAACCAAAAACCCCCAGGTTTTCACAAAAAACAAGAATTACACCATTTAGGAATCACTAGAATAAAACATAAGGATCAAAAGTCATAATAAACACATCAAATAGGATTACCTCATAAAAAAAAGAAATCATCCAACCACATGGTGAATCTCTTAAGAAATAGGTGATGATCCCTACTATAAATTCATTTCAATATAACTTAGGAGAGATCTCTATCATGATCATGGACCCGTGTTTCCTCTGATCCTTATTTTCACATTAGTTAACCATAACTCATGTGGGAATTCATAACAACTCATTTGATGAATATGGGTGCCATAGGTGGGGATGGTTTATTAAATTATTTTAATTAATCAATAACTCCCAATTTAACATCCCTCCAAATCTCCCCCATCAGAACACCCATTGAAAAGAATCATTTTTATACACTTATAGTATACCTCATGTTGTAGACACAGTTCATGTTAATAGATTTATAATAAGATTATTCTATCATTAGTAATTTTATATTAACTAATATAATGAAATTTTTTAAAAAATTATATTTTAAAATATTAATATCTCTCCATTGATGCTCCTCAGGGCCATAAATCTCACAATTCTATAGAGGCCGGATTTATAAAATTTCATATAAATATTGACATGTATTATAGGGAAAAAGAAATTAATAAAAAATTGGAATCATTCACAAATCATGATTTGGTCACCCATAGTGGATATTGAAGTCAATGTCATGCCATATCGTTTTGTATTCATGGACCTATCAATGATTGAAGTAATTTTTTGTTTTGTGGGTTTTATTATTTTTTTGTGGGTTCTGATATACCATAGAGTGAAATGATATTTTTTTTATATTTTATTTCTCTTATAAAGTGGTCATATTAAAAAAAAATATTTTGTTAATTTAATAAATATTTTCAATAGATCATTGTTGGGAGAAATTTGAGTTTCTAATGATATTAATTTTTTATAACCATTTAAATAAATTTATAGAATATGGTGTAATGTTAATAGTAATTTTGTATGTTCCACATCTTTATCTAACATTTCTATAAGAATTTACATTTATTTATTCTTTTATATGACTGAATAGTTAAAACCATGTGAGTGAAACTATTTTGAAGGTAAACCTAAACATGCATTGGGTACGTTTTCACTTATGTTTTAGTAAATATATTTTAGTAGACAGTTATTTCAATCTTCATAGATTATAAAAACATCAATATGTATTCTATCAAACATATTTAGGAAAATATTTAATGGTGAAAATATTTATTATCAAAATATAACATATAGATCAATTATACAACATGAAAATAGAATATATTATATGACATGGTGGCTATAAAGGGATATAAATATCTTTCGTGAGTTTCATGATGTTTTTAATAGGAGATATATGATCTTGAAGTCATTAATAGTATACTTGAGTTTGTTTTTTATTATGTTTTAAGTTATTATAAGAAACTAAAATATTTATCAATGCAGCAATTAAAGGATTTATATATGGGATATTCTAATGTGAATGATTACAGTGATTTTGAGGTATCTGATTATTATTTTATGTTATGAATATAAGGTTAAAAATAAATATATATTTTAAGAGATTTTTTTTCATTGGTTAATCTGTAATTTATTTATATATATGTTTCTTAGCTCACATACAATTTTGATTACTATAACATTTATGTTATATCATTATCTAAGAAGTAATTTTTAATAAAATTCCTTGAAGACATTACTATTGGAATTTGTGAGTTTGTATTTATTTGGATAGTTTCTAAAGGTAAATCAGTAGGTTCATGAATCTTTTTTTATAGCTATTGGATAATCATTTATAAAAATTTGAAATGATTTTAATGAAATTAATTATAGGGTTTCGGTAGGAATAAAAATGACATTACTACATAAAATTTATCTTGGATTATAGATGATCGTCTCTTACAATGATTCTCATTATACATTATGATTATAGAGGACCCCAAATGATTTTTTTTCAATTTATTCTTCTATAATAAATTTTATCCAAATTTTTTTATTATAACAATTTGACTATCTTATATTTTAATGGAATTCTATGTGCATGTGTTCATGAATATAGAGGGTGATAGGGTTATGTGCAATTTTTTAGATTCATAATTTTAATGTTTTCACTCATCTATTAGTATAGCTATATTAAATTTATTATATGTATTTTCATCGAGAATAATATTATTTGAGACCATGTTTTAGAGAGAAATTGATTCTTGAAACATATTTGGTGAAGATAATAATATGGATAGTTTATTTGATTAATGAGAAAAATAAGTATTCATAAGACCTTATGATTCCCTCTAACAAGAATATTTTGTATCCTTTAATGTTTTATGTTAGTGATCATGTGTTCCATTTTTCTTATTATAATCAATGGGTATAGTGGTACCAATATGGGTGTAATCATTCCCTTCATAATGATTGGCCATTCTTGTTGCTAGAGCATGTTGGATAAGTGGAAATAATGTTCATGGATGATTTTGTAGATGCATCTAGTTGAAAATTTTCCATGTATGAAATCATCTATGGTAACATCATTATAAGGACGATTTTATAATTTGGGGTGTTATTGAATGGAGTTAAGGATGTAAATTTCATGAAATAACTAGTTACTATCCAATATTAATTTAAAATTATTATATATCTATACACCACTCTTTTACAACATTTAATTTTGTGACAATATGGCTCATAACGTTTTATATTGAAGTGTGACTTATAGATACGATCTCATTATCATATGATTTTATTTCCTAATTTATTATTTTTAGAATTTTAATACTAATTTATTCTGATGCGATTAATGATATTCCTCTTATATAGAGTGTTTTTTCTTATATTCCTAGTGTCCTTTATTTATGGGAAATATGTCACATGTTTTTCAGTATTTAAATTACAATGGTTTAATCCTATGTAATTTATTTACGATGAAAATAATTTTATTAGTATCTAATGTAGAGGCGCTAATATACCATTTTCTTTTCTATTCTGTTTTGGTGGAGTTATTGGTGCTTCATGTTTTTTAATGGTTTTGTGTATGATAATTTTGTTTTTGGAAATTTACTGGTTTCATATGAATATTGGTTTACATTATACCATTATGGATATCGTGGTATATATTTGGGTGTGGCAGTTAATCTATTTTAATAAGTATGATAGAATTTGTTATTTTGGGGTTGTTTTAAGGGTGGGTTACATTACGATGGATTTTATATCATAGGGTAAGTATATTTGTGGGGTTGGTGTATGGAGTAAATAATATTAATCCATATGGAAGGATAAAATGTTCATTTTATATGATACACATCTCTACAACATGTGAAAGGATGTTCTATATAGTGGTAGAATCATCTTGATTATGTGGAAATAGTGAGGGGATTTTGTCATTAATTTTATTTCGTGGATTAATTAGAGGATTGATGGGTGCTTCATACTGTAATGACACATATTTTCATGAATAAGTGTATCATAAGTTTTTCACTTTGAAAAAAAATTATTTACATGGTGAACAATACAAACAAACTAAAGAAAGATTTTGTAGATTCGTTGGCTTCATCATAGGTTTGTGTTCCCGAAGTTGTGTAGGAAAAGTGGGTTTCTCTAGGTATTACCTTGAATCCATAGGCTTTTATCATCATTCTTATTTATATATAAGTTTTTATTTTTTTGTGAGGTAATATTAACTATTTTTAGGTAATTTTTCTTTTTGAAATTTTATAATTTATACATAGAATCAAATGCAATCACTAGAGAATTTGTCATCTATATAACTAATGTAGGTGGTCTATAAATATTAACAAAATGTGAATGTGTTATCATAGGTTTTGTTTATGTGTCACATGCCATGAATTTCTTTGCAATGAATTACAATTTCTACTATCATTCTTATTTAGTAATCCCATGTCTAATTATTCTAATAGACCATTTTAATTGATTTGAAAATTTCTACCTCATTATTTTGTACCCACTATGGTGTTCAAAATGAAATTACCTCCATCAATATAAATGTTTAAATTACCAAACTCATTATATCTGTTCATTTTGACATTGAAAATGGTCCTTTCCTCTTATATAAATGTTTAATTGACCCAATACAATCTAACTCTTTGGAATGACTATAAAATATATTTTCATAACATAATAAATTAATTTTATAATTTTAAATGTATGAGAGTTTGTGGAAAGTCTACAACATATGATATATAATTGTAGATATGAATTATATAAACTTTGTACCATTACATAAACTATATAGAATTGTGAAAAATAAAATAGAGTTATTTAATTGTGTTTGTTATTATTATGATATGTATTCCATGGTAAATGGTAGTTGAAAAATTGTTACGTTCTTTGTCGAGATTGGAGTTTCACAAACACTTATGTTATAAGTGGGGAATTGTGTCTCACATACTTATTCTTTTATACAGATAATGGTAATGATGATCCATCTTCACATACTCCATTTTTTTGGTGTGAATACTCACCCCAACATTCTCTTGTTATGAGCATGACGTATCATACACATATGAGATTTAAGGATTGTACCCTTGATCGATCCATGGAATCATTAGATGTGTTATGGATTCATCAGTTATGCCAAGGGTCTTGTTAGCACCTAGTATCCACATATATGGCTCTACAAACACTAGTATATAAGGAACATATAGATATATTCATATCATATATATCAATATGAATAATATATGTATATATAGTTACCGATAAGACATTCATCGAAGAATAGAAAAGTAGGTAGAGCCATCCCAGTGTCCTATATGAACCTAATTAATCTAGTATTTAATGATCAGTGTTGTTTATTTTTTATTAATATTTTCACATATCATTATCATGTACATTGGATGAAATATTTATAATCTATGTATGTGATTCCCAACTAAGATTCTATCAAAACCTACAAGGTCGCACTTTGAACCTCAATAGACCATATGACTGTAGATATGGGTAAGGGAGAGTTCCCTACTATATATTTTTGATCTATTTCACATATAGATTGGATAATGTGAGAATAATATAGATAATGTTCTCATGATTCTTGTGGAGAATAAATTTTCCATTCCTTATTTTTTTATAGAATGTTGAATATGGTTTTCCCCCAATGTCCCATGTTTAAATGTTTATATATAATGAAGACATTACAGCATTCTATAAGACATTACCTAGGAATATTGATTATTATTACAGTTTTGTGGTTCATTACAGTACTATATTTGTTTATTGTATTTATTTATATTGTTCAATCAATTATATTATGCTTCCTATGTATCTATTTATTCATAATTACCATTATTCCACTCTGATTTGAGTTTATAGTCTCCCCACATTAACTCTTTAGACCTGTGAATCTAGTTGGTAGCCTCTAGCTTGGGGGGGGAATGCTTGGGAACATGTGACCCACTGGCTCAGGACACTGTTTAAGTTACTACTACAATGCACAATTATAAAGTGTTTTCAAGTATTTATTTTTCAATTTGACTAACCATATTGGTGTTGCATATGTGACTTGGATATAGTAGAATTGGGTAATAAACCTATGAATAAGAGTTGCAGACCGATTTATAAGGGATACTAATATTACCTGGGATGGGTTATTGTTTTTAGTGGATTGTGGCTGTTACATTTGATACGATTTCGATATTGTGTGACACACAAACTTTTTGCTATAATAATTATAAATTTTATTGATACATACATAATTCATTCAACTAGTATATAAATTTTTTTTAATCTCATCCAACATTATTGGAACATTATGAAATGTATTCATTATTTTTTTCATCCCATGTCTACATTCTCCCTGTATTTAATGGGTATATATAGTTTAGTTCCATGATGTTTATATATTGAATTGTGCTTTGACTTGTTGAAGGGATATAATTATATTAATAAATGATTGTTCAGAAATCAAAATTGTGTCTTTCAATATAGATTTTTTATGAAACATCCATTGGGAAATTATATCATATTTTCAGTTACGGATAAATGGGTCTCATGGACAAAAAAAACATTACATGATTTGGATTATTGAAATCAAAAGGTAAATTTTGGAGAATGTAATTATACAAATATTTGGAGTGGACACGGGTAATAAAATAATTTCTTATAACATATTACATCATGATAAAATACATAATGGTTAGATTATAATTAGATAAGGTATTGGTATCAATTATTAAGGAGTTTTAAATTTATAAATTGGAAATAATGACACATCTAAATGTACTATGATAAATATTTATATATCAATATTTTTTTCAAAGGATTATGAACTAAAATTAAAATATAATATTTAAAATGAATGTTTACCACAAAATAAGAAGCATGTTAGAATTTAAGGGATGTAATCCTCTATACATTCAAATTTTTAGTCGATATAATGTAACTTATGATGACTTACAGGAGACATTGACCCGATCCTGGACCTAGTAATGTGTATTTGGGTGTTTCTATTCTATTGTTATGGTCAATTATATGTTATCGTTACCACCCATACCAAGATTTTTGAGCATGCTGACAGTTTTGACCTTTATTATTAGAAGGATGTGTACATGAAATTTTAAAAATCAACAATTCTTTAAATTGCTAAATTATATTCAATGGAATGTGGATGGAATTTTAGAATCATCCCACCATAAAAACCTTGAGTCATATTGTATTTCAGTTATGATGACAAAGCATAGGTGGTTGTAGTCCATGTGTATCCAATTATCCCTCCTCTAGTGGAACCTATGGATTCACCAAATATTCAAAAAATGGGCCCTGACACATTGATTAGTGACACAATATTTCTAATGATGCAGTATATGCATCTTATTACATGACCTTCCCCGATTATGTCATTGCTGACATCAGAGTTTTAGTACAAGTGTTCATCCACCTTTTTGAAGGATGGAATATGGCAGGATACATATTCATGAAAAAATATGTTAATTTCAATGTTCATGCGTCTTTATATGAAACCATTGTGGAGGGTCACGATCTCTACCCATATTCTCTATATTTCATCCATTTGATGGGGGATGTCATTTCCTAGAAAGATATACATCAAGATATGATCTGAAAATACGTTTCAACAATATTTTAGTATTACATGTTTCCTCAGATAATGAAGGTTGACATAGAGAGATAATTTATGAACCCACTACATAAATCCATGTCTTTCATGAACTAACCTACCGATTTTATTAATTTGTAGCAATTGTTTTTTTAAATGTTTGGGATGAAGCCTTATTTTATTTTCAAAGGAATGAAAATACCTCTTTAACTGGGTAGAGGGAGACCAATTACATATCCCGAAGACCCAGTGGGTATTTATCCCATAACATGGGGCATAGGCCCATTTTTTGGCCCAAGACCCATTTTGTGAATAGTGCTTCTACAGTACCTGCTCTGCTATAGTAACACATATTACCTAACGCTACTACAGTCTCGTGCCGCTGCAATGTTGTCTGTCGTTGCTACAGTGTCACTTCTTCTACAGTACTTCTACAATACCTACTTGTAATGGGTTTTGAACACCCATTTTTCATGTTAAATTCAGGGGTGCTTACCACTACGCTAAACCCCAACTATAGTTGTAGAATTTCTTACAAAACATATTTTGTGATGATCTTATGATTATTAAGAGATTAAACTATGGGATAGTGTAAATCATCCAATAATATGATACAATACTCTTATTCTAAGCTATTTATGAAATAGAAAACAAGGCCCTCATTACATAGAGGAACATGAGGTAAGATGCTAGTATGAACTAGGGTGGTTCGACACCCAGACCACCTTATGATTCTTATAGTTAAATAAAGTAGGGATTCAAGGATTATTATGGTGTTATCAGTACTAATATTTCTTTTAATGTCACCTAAATTCTATTTCAACAGTTCTAGAAGCCATTATGCACTTGGCCTCAATATATATGATAAATAGTTGAGTGAAGAGGCTGTGGACTGATGTGGAATATCATGTTGGTGATATATGGACTATACATACCCTGCATTCTAGAGTAGGGCCAATTGTATCTCGACAAGAGGGATGTTAAAAGTCTAATGGACGCTCAGGCCAATGTGGTTGGTGATGAAGTGTGAACCAGATGCATGAAATGTATCTCAATTAGTGGGGGAAAACATAGGGTAGTTAGGTGGAAACTTAGGGTCACGTTATTGGCATGTTACTTTTATTATAGAATATGCTACTGTAGAAGTGCACTAAACCATCTATTATTAAACGCAGTATTCTATTGGCCTCAAAATTTTTGTCTTCCTTATTTGAAATATATGCATCAACTTCATTCATATCTGAGAGAATTTTAGATTCTATTATATGAGATAGATTATTTCTATGGACCAATGACAATAAATACCCAATTTTGTATTAAATCAAATAGAAATCAGTGTTTTATGGATTACCACTTGAGATAGGTGAATATCACATTGCATGAAATCATTTCATCTAGACATGAAAATGTCTAATTTATTTATATGGATGGCTCGGATATATTAATTTTGAGTCGAAATAGATTTTTTGTCTATGGGAATACACTTATATCATTAAAGTATGGTACAAATATCCATAAGTAAGAATGAGATATCCATGCACCTTGATCTATAAATGAGTTTCATGGGATGGGTAGACTAATGTTCCATTTCACATCTATTTTCATGGGAGACTAGGGGATACTAAATACGTTGTTTCCTTATATGGTGGTTCATTTATTGGACTTTTCCCCTCACAAATTTTCATAGAAACATTTAGGGAGATAAGTGGAACTTAGTATTGAGATTTTTCCAATATTAGAAATGGCGTGCATTCCTCTTCAATGGATGGAACCTTTAGATGTTTTAGATCTCTAAAAATAGACCGATGAACAAGATGATAATGGTTTTATATTCACTACAACTTATCCATGTGGATTATTAGTTCTTTTCTCTATGACTGAGAATGTAGCACCCATGATTTTCATGCACTATCGATTGTTGAACTAGCTTATGAAAAATAACTGATATACATTGAACCATAAAGAAGGAAATTTTTATCAGATAAAATGATCCCATGTGTTCTGAAAATTCTATTTTATGTATGGTTAACATCATATGTGAATTAAGTCATTATTCATACATTTTATTGGAATTCATAGTATGTATGGTCATTATGTGTTCCTGGTACTGTACTTTAGTCTCGTGAATGTGACAACTATTTTCATCGATATGATTATTTTTTTCCATCCTTGTTGTAGTATTTTTAGATGACATCTTATTGAATTCTCATTATGAATGTGAACAGGAAACATACATCATATATCCTTGAATATACACAGTGAGTGTTATATTTATGTTGATTCAATCAAATTCCACTTTTCATTCTACAATTCTCACTTATTGGGATATATAATATCACAAATCATAGTATCAGTATACCTAGATAAGGCGAGGGATACATTTTTTTTGGATAACCCCGCTAAAATAATATATATATGATTTTTCACGGGGGAATCCATGTGTTATAGATGCTTTATCTAGGATTTGGCAGGCCTAGAAGTGCCTATTATTAGATTGAATATGAGTGGCGGGGAATTGATGTGGTCAAAATCATTTTATGATTCATTTGAGTAGTAGAAGTCAATGTTTAATTCAATGTCGATATTGACTCTACCATAGATTGGTTGAAGATATATAATTTTTTTTGAAATATTAGGAATCATTTTGTGGAAATCCTAGATGTTGGATGAGAGACTTATAACATATACTTCCCATCAATTTAGGCCACTCAAGTGTAATTTTTCCACACAAGATCTCAATATAGCAACTATACTTCAGGTATTATAAAGATGGATACATTATTTTCCTAGGGGGAATTTTTCATCTTCATTGATCGAAAAGGCCTCGTGTATATCTATACAAGGCATGATATGAATTTCATATAGTGTATATGGTTTTAGTACCTACAATAACTCAATTTTAATATTTTCAATATGTATAGAAAAAGTAATTTTATAGCTAATCCTCTTAGCCTTAATACACATAAACATATTGTTTAGGAGGCAAGTGATGAGTAGAATCTCATGACCCTTTTTTTCAATTTGAACATTGAAGTTTAAAAGGATTTTTTCAGACTATCCTCTCAACTATAGAAGTAATCAATAATATTATTAAATAGGTTAGAATGTGAAAACATTCAAATCCCATGGTATTAGTCCGGGTGGAATGTTTCTTTGATGGTGATTTATCATTTGGTTTGACCGCTAATGAGGATGTGACCATACACTTTAATTGGAGTTTCTTGGGTCCCAATTGATATCATAGAAGAGATAATGCTAAAATTTCATGTCTTATTATGGGAGATACATCTCTATCACACCCTGATGTATCTTGAATTACATCATGTTTATTTGTTTCATTATATGGAATGGTTGGTATATGGATTTATTACTCTATGTTCTACCTATGAGATGGTCAAGGAAAGACATCATCAATCGGTAGGACTTTTAATATCATTGTCCATTATTTTGTGGAAATGGTACAATGATTATATGGATTTTTTTAATATTTTTTCAATATCATCTTGTGGAAAAGATATAGTATGGGTAGTCATTGATTGGTTGAAAATGATCACACACTAAATATATTTTTTAGACACACATTCAGTTGAAGATCTAGGGAAGTTATATATTTGTTATGTAATACATCTTTAAGGAGCCCAATGTTCTATCATATATGATAGAGATTCTCACATCACCTCTCAATTCACAAAGTGTTTATGAAAGTATGTGGTTACACGGGTTCTTCAAATCTTGGCTTATCTTTTTTAGACTAATTGTAAGATAGGGCATATAATTACAGTCTTGGAATTCATGCTATGTGTATGTGTCCCTTGAATTGGGGATTCATGGGTGAAACAGTAACATGTATTTGAGTTTCTTATAATAATTGTTTTAGATTACCATAATGATGGATCCTCAAGATGATGTATGTGGTATGAAATTCTAATTTCTTCTATGTTGATTAGGTTTAGGAGAGGAAGCTTTTCATAGACCAGATACTATATGAGATTCATTATAGTTGGTCATGGTCATCTAGAAGAACATATTTATAGCATAGTCCAGACAGTAGTGAAATTCCTATCTTCAATGATAACCACATTATTTTAAGGTGGGGACAGGGTTTTCATGTAAGAATTGCCATGGTTGGACCACCTATGGGTTCAATGTTAGGGTAACCTGTATCATAGATTTGTTGGTCCTTTTGAGGTCATATAGGTGATTCTAACTATTTATTGATATATAACACTTCTTCAGAGATACCAGTCTATGGGTGTTGTATATCATGTATCTCATCTCTACAAGTATTATCAATACCCTTCGTATATTCTATATCTTGATTAGTTTTTAATATATTTAGACTCTTCCTTTGGGGTGTATCAAGTGTATATCATTTATTAGATCATTTAGACACTTATATGTGGGTATGTTTAATATGTATGGGTGATATTGAATCTCATCAAAGTATAAGATCAGATTTGGGAGTGGGTGTTTAATTTCATAGCCATGTGGATGTGGATTTTCTCAGATAATATCTCTTTTAACTATAAAGGCCAACTTAGTTATGTGTTTCTAAATATAGTGGAGGTTGTAATGACATATAATTTCATGATGGTACATATCATTTTTTTTCATTTTCCATCCTCCTTTTATCTTCATAATCATAACCAATTATCCAATATTGCTTCATATGAATATATAGAGTGTTTGTAGACTAGTGTTATAAACATTATGTAAATAGTGTGGTTGCATGGTTAGAGAATAGCTAGGAAAAACCATGAAATCCAAGCCACACACACAATATGGATTAAAAAAATTTGTGTTTGTGGGTTCTCACATGGCTTCTACACCCGTTCGAGTGAGGTTAATATGTAGTAGTTGGAAAATAGACGGTGCACTATTTTCCAAATCAATCAACCAATATTTTAATATTGATTTGATGGTTTTTACATAAATAATATGAAACATTCACCCTCTCATATTTTTCATTCCAGGGGATAGGACACCAACTATTCACCCATGATATATCCACATCAATATCTCCAACATAGATTATTGATTACTCTACAATCAAAACTCTTATTCGACATTTATTTATCATTATACATTTATACATGTATTCTCTTCAATTTATAGGTTATTTTCTCCATTATTACTTCTATAAATGACTATATTTTTTTGCAAGATCATATCCCATGTTTTTAGAAAATTCATTAGTTTTTAAATATCCATCCTCATTTCTTATAATATTAGGATGATGATGGATTAGTGGTTATAAACAGACATATGGTAGGTGGTCTAGAAATATTCCCAAAATGATTTTTTTCATATCTTTTTTTGATGTCCCCATGTTGAAAATTGAAACACTATTATGCAAAATTACTCTTATATTCGTTATTTAATTAGTTGATGTCTAATAACTCCCATAAAATATGTTAAATGATTTTTGGATTCTTACCACATTGTTTTTCATCACATTGGTTATTACAAATGAATTTACCTCATTTAATATAACCTTTTAAATGAATGAATATAATCTATATGTTTGACATGTCATGGAAATTGGAATTTTTATCTTTTATAAGAATGATTAATTGACATAAGAACCATCGAATTGTTTGTTAAAATAATTGTCCACTCCCTCGAGATCCATTACATTGCTAGTTTTAGTTATTAGAGGTGTTATGGATATGTTCCTTGAGTTTTTAGTGGAAGTTGGAGGTGCATACTAAGTAATGTAGTATATACACATTATTTACGATTATTACATGACATGAAATATTTTTTCATGTATTCAATTGTTCTAGTTCATGATGTGTATATTTTTCGGTTAAATAATAAAAATAATATTTGTTTTTTGATGGACCTTGGAATATCAGGATTACATGTTGTGAATCAGGATTACACATTGTGTAACTACACAATAATGTATATCCATAAAATTTTCAGTACTCAGCGTTATTACTAAAACACTATGGCAGTGCCTTCCTCTTTCATTTCGGATGATCCAGTGATGCCTCCCTCAATCATTTAAGATTAATTTTGATATAGATTGATCATTAATATTATATCTTCGATCTGTGGTGAGTTCTCATCTTGATCTAATCTTTTCTCATATGTTCATATCTTATCTATCCAATGAAGAGGTTTATATTCGGCATGGGATGTGTTGGGTTTTCATTTTGAGGGCCTTTTATTGTGGTGTAGGTTGATACAGACATTTATTGTTCCATGACGGTTTCTGGGAAGTTTATTCTTCACCCTACAATGCACAATGAGTTGAAAAGGCTTCTATGATGTCACGACCCGACCCAACGGGGCTCGAGCCGCAACTCCCCAAGCCCGCCTCCAATAGGCCAGGGGCTGGCGACCAGCGCCGAGTAGGCTATCACACACATGGGAGGCATTAGCCTAAGGTACCTGTACACACGCACCCACAAACACCTCCATGCAGCAGTGCAGAGATATAGAAACTGAAAAGTAAATGCATGCATACAGTCTATCCCAAACCAGAGTGCAACAGCAAAAGTACAAGGGCAAAACAGGGCCCACCAAAAGAAAACTACAAAGCGCGTCCAACCTGCTCCGAAGAAGGGGAACGCTGCCACAAACACCCGCCGGAAAACTCCCTCGGCACAGCTCCGGTAAACACCCCGGTCAACCCGCTCACTAAGCTCCGCCTGCTCCGGGTCCTCCTGGGACTCCGTCAAAAGGCCTGTGGTCTGCACAAGACACAAACATGTGCGGGCAAAGCCCGTGCAGGGGTGAGTATAAACATACTCAGTAGGCACCCCAAAAACCCAAAACCCAAGGGAGCAACTGAACGACAACAGTCCGCTCAACCCAGCCAGAGGGAACCCAGACGAGAGAGAAACTCCATCTCGTGACCATCCTCGGCTAAACACAACTAGTCAGTTCAGCTCAGCTCAGGTGTACGCCCATACATACACCTTGAACAATCCAGATATACACAGCTCACGCCACAAAGCCACAAGAGGTACCGACCTCGTCACCAGCAACTGTCCACAACAAGGAGAGTACACCACGAACACTGTCATACCAGATGACACTCATCCGAGAGATACACTCCATCGGGATACTCGCAAACATCTCAGACGCTTGCCCGAGAGACCACGCTCGTCGGATAGCTTCACTGAGGAAACATCACTGTAGCAACATAACCACCAAACTCTTCGGAGAGGGGATCGCCGCTAGGGTCCGCTAGGGGGATACCAAGACCCACTCCGGTATACGTAGCTCACAGATAGGGGATCACTCCCAGGGTCCGCTGGGGGATACCACGACCCGATCTGGCATACGTAGTTCTCACAGATAGGGGATCACACCCAGGATCCGCTGGGGGATGCCACAACCCGATCTGTCGCTCGGCAGAAGCTCCACACTCAGATAGAGGATCATCGTCCATATAAAGATGGTCACGACGATACCGGAACCCTATCTGGTATAACTCACGATGTAGGGGATCGAACCGACGATGCCGCAACCCTACCGAAACCACGCGCTGAGTAGGGGATCGCATAACCAACGATACCGCAACCCTACCGACACCAAGCGCTGAGTAGGGGATCGTATAACCAACGATGCCGCAACCCTACTATAAACATCATGCTGAGTAGGGGATCGTAAACCCGACGATGCCACAACCCTACTATGCACGACCCACCGCGTAGGGGATCATATTCCCGATGATGCCACAAACCCTACGGGGGTTAACCTGCTAGATAGGGGATCGCCGCCCGTGAAATAGGTGGTCACAGCGATACCAAGAACCCGATCTAGGGTAAAGATGCTAGAGGATCCACTTCGGGCCCACCGGAGGGATACCACAACTCTAACAGTTTAAACATCCCAACGAGAGGATCACAAACCCACACGAAGGTTGTGATGCCACACGAACCCTCGTGGGAACGAACCAAGGGAGAACCCTCAACCACTGCTGGTCCAAACGTCGCTAACCCGAGCGACCCGCCACAACGCCACACTGCGCACCTCCTAGGCCAAAACCGAAGCCACCATCGCGTTCCACGCGGAAAAACTCGCAGGATAGGCTGCTTACTCGCCCGAAACGGAGCACCGGTGAAAAAGGCACTATTCACCGTAGCTAGCTCGCGCGGGGCCCACACGACGATCCCGAAACCCATCGAGCGGACCATACCACGATGATCCCCTCGGAAAAACAGGCGGAATCGACTACTCACTCGCCCAAAACGGACACCCGGTGAAAAAGGTACTATTCACCGAAGGCCGGCTCGGGTGGGGCCCACGCCTGGATTCCGAAACTCATCGAACGGATCGCACCATTGCGATCCTCTCGGAAAAACACACAGGATAGACTATTCATCTGCCAAAATCGGACTCCTGGTGCAAAAGCTGCGTTTCTCCGCAAACGCCCAAACCCGGCCTCGTGGGGCCCGCACCCCATTCGCAAACCCAACACCCGGAAACCATCTCAAAAAGTCCGTCGTACCATCAGGGTCTCAACGCCACTGACGGCACGTCAATCGGACGCTCCGGGTAGAAGTTACAACGGCCCGAAGTCGTAAAATAATAAAATAATATTATTTTAGACGACGTTTCTAGCTCCCGGGCCACGATCCCGAACCTTTAAACTCTCGAACCCACACCGGAGGGTTCGCCTCGTCGTCAGGGACACGTCGCCGCAAACGGCACGCGAATCCGACCCCCGAGGTGCAAGATACGGGGGTTTAAAGACCCCCGTATGCGACAAAAGGCCGGACCGGCCCCGACCGGCCGGTCCGGCCGGCCGGGACCGGCCGCCGCCGCCGGCCCGCCCTGGCCGGCGGCGCTCCGCCGCGCGCCACCGCGGCTCCGCCGCGGGCCGCCGCGCTGGGCGGCCGGCCGCCGCGGCTCCGCCGCGCGCCGCCGCGCTGGGCCGCCGGCAGCCGCGGCTCCGCCGCGGGCCGCCGGAATCCGCCAGCGCCGGTGCCGCGCCGGCGGATCTTCCGCGGACCGCCGGGGTCACCCCGGTGGTCCGTTTTGCGATCCGGAGGCGCCTACGCGACTCTCGGGACCCGATCTACACTGCTACGGCTTCAATTTGCAGAAAAACGCAGCAAAAACGGGATCGGGGATTAAAACTCAAACCGCCTACCTCGCGGGCGAAACGCCGACGTTCTGCCTCAGATCCGCGCTCCCGAGCTTCCGCTGCGCGCTCCTGGAACGTCCGCCGTCGAATTCTGAGCTCGTGGGCGCTCCGTTTGCTCGATTCGGCAGAGTGGCGGCGAAGAACGACGAAGAACGGCGAAGAACGATAAAAGGGGGGGGGGGGCGCTGATATTTATATCAGCGGCCCGCCGGCGCCAAACCCGCCTCGGACCCGACGCCCGATTCGAACAAAATTAAGGTCACCCCTAGGGTAAACGCGCCGTTCTGAACGCAACGGCGGTCTCAGATTTTCCATCCGAGACTCCGTTCAGAAGTTATTCGAGCCGACGCTCGCACACCAACTTGCCACTTATTTACGGAAACGCCCCTGGTGGCGTTTCTCACCGCAGGCCCGCGCCCGCAAAGATTACACCCCGCCTAGGGTAAACGGCACGTTCCGGACGCAACCGTGCCCTCAGATTCCCGTTCTGAGCTACCGTTTAGGAGATATCACACCCCCGCCACGTGCATAGTATAAAAAAAACTTAATAATTTTATAAAATTAATTCCGGGCACACCGGGCCTCAGAATCGCACGCCGTCTTCGTGCCCAGCTCTGGAATTATTCGTAGAAATATTCCAAAGTCTGACAGGGCCAAAAACCTGAGTCGCTACATCCTCCCCCCCTTAGAACTTTTCGTCCCCGAAAAGCCCTAAGCACAAGGAAAGCGACTGGACTCTCACTGGGTCTCACACACCAGCGAGCTCACCAACAACAACCACTCAGGGTCTTACCAACGCCCTGAACAAAACTTGAGCAAGCAACAAAAGGAAAGAGTACCGCTAAACAGTGTCTATCAAACTACTGCAGTAAGTAGAAAAGACACAAGGCGTACCTCTATCCATCTGTGGTGCCTCTGGGTCGACTGCCTCCAGGACATGCAGCTGTCCTCGCCCTCGACCACCAGCTCCCGGAGCTTGGCGTGCACCACCTGGGGGTGGGGGTGGTGGCAACTGGTACTGTCTACCACCGCCTCCCGTTGCACCAGCTCTGACGCCACGTCCGACGCCCTGCGGACCTCCTTGCTCAAGACGCTGCCTCTGCCAAGGTGGTCCATCGACCGGCTCCCTCTCAGCAGCACGTCGGGTCGGACAATCTCTAGCAAGATGTCCCCGACCATCGCAAGCGTAACACCGCCTCTCCTGCGGCTGACCAAAACTGGCCTGCGAGCCCTGTGAGCCCTGAGGCTCAGATCCTCCATCCTGGGGTCGCCTCCTGAAACGTCGGCCACGTCCAGACCCCTGAGTCTGTCGTCGGCTACCAGATGCCGATCCGACCGACGAAGTCTCAGCTCTCGCGTGCCCAGCACCAACAGGAGAGATCTGCTCAGCCAGAAAGCTCTCCACCACCAGCGCTCGCTCCAGCACTCCAGCATAGGTGGGCAGGCACAAGGAAACCACACATGCTCGGATGTCCCTGCGTAAGCCCTGCTCGAAGGTCCGAGCCCTAAAGAACGGGTCTCGAACCATATCCAGGGAGTAGCGCGACAGGTCTGTAAACCTCGCTGAGTACTCCGACACAGTCATGCTCTCCTGACGAAGCTGCAGAAGCTCCTGGATCCGCACTGACCTCAGCGTCACCGGAAAGAACTCCTCCCTGAAGAGCCGCTCAAACTCTACCCACGTGAGCGTCTCCTCGTCATGGGACTGCGTCACCAAACTCCACCATCGCCCGGCCGAACCATGCAGAAGGCTCGCCGCTAGGACCACCATCTGATCTGGAGGTGTCCTCACTAGGCGGAAAACTCGGGTGACTGCCTCGAGCCAGTCATCAGCTGCCTGGGGGTCTGGGTCACCCCGAAACCTCAGAGGTCGCTGCCTCTGGAACTCGTGCAACGCACTCAGCCTGCGTGCAACCTCGTCCTGCACCGCCGGCACAACCAGCTGCTCGACAGGTGGTGGCTCAACTGGCAGACCACCAGGAGGTGCAACCTCAGAACCTGCACCCTGCTCCACAGCCACTACACGGGGCGGGTCATCAGCACAATCCTGCTGCGGAACCCTCACTGGCTGTCGTCGTGGAGGCATCCTGAAAGACATTCAAGACACACCACAGTCAAAGAGTATATCTGGAGAGCTGACTCAAGAAGGACAAGGAAAAACCAAAAACCCAGTCCTATATGATGCATGTACCATGATGTCCCCGCGACCAGTGTACGAATGTCCCGAGTCGAAAGGCAGGTTATCAGAGTCCTGGTGTATGGATACGTCGGCCGCCGCACCAACACTGGAGTCCCTGGCCTGAAAGCCGAACTCGAAACACCCTAACACTGCCGCTATGCAACCCAAACCAACTCACAACTAGACCAGCTACGCTCTGAGATCCCAAAGGTGGAACCTCCTCTGATACCACTCTGTCACGACCCGACCCAACGGGGCTCGAGCCGCAACTCCCCAAGCCCGCCTCCAATAGGCCAGGGGCTGGCGACCAGCGCCGAGTAGGCTATCACACACATGGGAGGCATTAGCCTAAGGTACCTGTACACACGCACCCACAAACACCTCCATGCAGCAGTGCAGAGATATAGAAACTGAAAAGTAAATGCATGCATACAGTCTATCCCAAACCAGAGTGCAACAGCAAAAGTACAAGGGCAAAACAGGGCCCACCAAAAGAAAACTACAAAGCGCGTCCAACCTGCTCCGAAGAAGGGGAACGCTGCCACAAACACCCGCCGGAAAACACCCTCGGCACAGCTCCGGTAAACACCCCGGTCAACCCGCTCACTAAGCTCCGCCTGCTCCGGGTCCTCCTGGGACTCCGTCAAAAGGCCTGTGGTCTGCACAAGACACAAACATGTGCGGGCAAAGCCCGTGCAGGGGTGAGTATAAACATACTCAGTAGGCACCCCAAAAACCCAAAACCCAAGGGAGCAACTGAACGACAACAGTCCGCTCAACCCAGCCAGAGGGAACCCAGACGAGAGAGAAACTCCATCTCGTGACCATCCTCGGCTAAACACAACTAGTCAGCTCAGCTCAGCTCAGGTGTACGCCCATACATACACCTTGAACAATCCAGATATACACAGCTCACGCCACAAAGCCACAAGAGGTACCGACCTCATCACCAGCAACTGTCCACAACAAGGAGAGTACACCACGAACACTGTCATACCAGATGACACTCATCCGAGAGATACACTCCATCGGGATACTCGCAAACATCTCAGACGCTCGCCCGAGAGACCACGCTCGTCGGATAGCTTCACTGAGGAAACATCACTGTAGCAACATAACCACCAAACTCTTCGGAGAGGGGATCGCCGCTAGGGTCCGCTAGGGGGATACCAAGACCCACTCCGGTATACGTAGCTCACAGATAGGGGATCACTCCCAGGGTCCGCTGGGGGATACCACGACCCGATCTGGCATACGTAGTTCTCACAGATAGGGGATCACACCCAGGATCCGCTGGGGGATGCCACAACCCGATCTGTCGCTCGACAGAAGCTCCACACTCAGATAGAAGATCATCGTCCATATAAAGATGGTCACGACGATACCGGAACCCTATCTGGTATAACTCACGATGTAGGGGATCGAACCGACGATGCCGCAACCCTACCGAAACCACGCGCTGAGTAGGGGATCGCATAACCAACGATACCGCAACCCTACCGACACCAAGCGCTGAGTAGGGGATCGTATAACCAACGATGCCGCAACCCTACTATAAACATCATGCTGAGTAGGGGATCGTAAACCCGACGATGCCACAACCCTACTATGCACGACCCACCGCGTAGGGGATCATATTCCCGATGATGCCACAAACCCTACGGGGGTTAACCTGCTAGATAGGGGATCGCCGCCCGTGAAATAGGTGGTCACAGCGATACCAAGAACCCGATCTAGGGTAAAGATGCTAGAGGATCCACTTCGGGCCCACCGGAGGGATACCACAACTCTAACAGTTTAAACATCCCAACGAGAGGATCACAAACCCACACGAAGGTTGTGATGCCACACGAACCCTCGTGGGAACGAACCACGGGAGAACCCTCAACCACTGCTGGTCCAAACGTCGCTAACCCGAGCGACCCGCCACAACGCCACACTGCGGACCTCCTAGGCCAAAACCGAAGCCACCATCGCGTTCCACGCGGAAAAACTCGCAGGATAGGCTGCTTACTCGCCCGAAACGGAGCACCGGTGAAAAAGGCACTATTCACCGTAGCTAGCTCGCGCGGGGCCCACACGACGATCCCGAAACCCATCGAGCGGACCATACCACGATGATCCCCTCGGAAAAACAGGCGGAATCGACTACTCACTCGCCCAAAACGGACACCCGGTGAAAAAGGTACTATTCACCGAAGGCCGGCTCGGGTGGGGCCCACGCCTGGATTCCGAAACTCATCGAACGGATCGCACCATTGCGATCCTCTCGGAAAAACACACAGGATCGACTATTCATCTGCCAAAATCGGACTCCTGGTGCAAAAGCTGCGTTTCTCCGCAAACGCCCAAACCCGGCCTCGTGGGGCCCGCACCCCGTTCGCAAACCCAACACCCGGAAACCATCTCAAAAAGTCCGTCGTACCATCAGGGTCTCAATGCCACTGACGGCACGTCAATCGGACGCTCCGGGTAGAAGTTACAACGGCCCGAAGTCGTAAAATAATAAAATAATATTATTTTAGACGACGTTTCTAGCTCCCGGGCCACGATCCCGAACCTTTAAACTCTCGAACCCACACCGGAGGGTTCGCCTCGTCGTCAGGGACACGTCGCCGCAAACGGCACGCGAATCCGACCCCCGAGGTGCAAGATACGGGGGTTTAAAGACCCCCGTATGCGACAAAAGGCCGGACCGGCCCCGACCGGCCGGTCCGGCCGGCCTGGACCGGCCGCCGCCGCCGGCCCGCCCTGGCCGGCGGCGCTCCGCCGCGCGCCACCGCGGCTCCGCCGCGGGCCGCCGCGCTGGGCGGCCGGCCGCCGCGGCTCCGCCGCGCGCCGCCGCGCTGGGCCGCCGGCAGCCGCGGCTCCGCCGCGGGCCGCCGGAATCCGCCGGCGCCGGTGCCGCGCCGGCGGATCTTCCGCGGACCGCCGGGGTCACCCCGGTGGTCCGTTTTGCGATCCGGAGGCGCCTACGCGACTCTCGGGACCCGATCTACACTGCTACGGCTTCAATTTGCAGAAAAAACGCAGCAAAAACGGGATCGGGGATTAAAACTCAAACCGCCTACCTCGCGGGCGAAACGCCGACGTTCTGCCTCAGATCCGCGCTCCCGAGCTTCCGCTGCGCGCTCCTGGAACGTCCGCCGTCGAATTCTGAGCTCGTGGGCGCTCCGTTTGCTCGATTCGGCAGAGTGGCGGCGAAGAACGACGAAGAACGGCGAAGAACGATAAAAGGGGGGGGGGGGGGGCGCTGATATTTATATCAGCGGCCCGCCGGCGCCAAACCCGCCTCGGACCCGACGCCCGATGCGAACAAAAGTAAGGTCACCCCTAGGGTAAACGCGCCGTTCTGAACGCAACGGCGGTCTCAGATTTTCCATCCGAGACTCCGTTCAGAAGTTATTCGAGCCGACGCTCGCACACCAACTTGCCACTTATTTACGGAAACGCCCCTGGTGGCGTTTCTCACCGCAGGCCCGCGCCCGCAAAGATTACACCCCGCCTAGGGTAAACGGCACGTTCCGGACGCAACCGTGCCCTCAGATTCCCGTTCTGAGCTACCGTTTAGGAGATATCACACCCCCGCCACGTGCATAGTATAAAAAAAACTTAATAATTTTATAAAATTAATTCCGGGCACACCGGGCCTCAGAATCGCACGCCGTCTTCGCGCCCAGCTCTGGAATTATTCGTAGAAATATTCCAAAGTCTGACAGGGCCAAAAACCTGAGTCGCTACATATGAGGTTTGGATTTCACTCATTCATCATTATTTGTGTATCAAGTTTTATGGGATTAATTTTGATTACCTTTGAGTTATGGTATTTCAGTATGAATAAAAGATCAATAATTGGTCAATATTATTGAATGGGGAACGTGAGGTTTAATTCACATGCTTTTATAGCATTGATATTAATTATCATATATTGAATTATGTGGGATTTTTTCCCCACTGAATATTAGGGTTTTTGGAGGATACATTTTAAAAGTATATAAGTTATTTGATTAATAATATGGTTGTCAATTTTGGGATATCACACAAAATGTAATTTGGTCAATTACATATTCTTTTATAATAAAATGTTTACCTAGAGATTTTTGATTGTATGAAAAAACATATAATTTAATGTTGAATGTGAAAAAATAACCCTTATAAATATATTAATGGTTCTGGATCTATTGTGATGTCTTTCTATAATTTTCATTGAAAATTCTTGGTTGGGGTGTGGGGTGATATATAATTTATTTTGTCATTATTTTTGGGTGGTTAGGATGTGGTTATTGTTCATTCTACTGGGATGGTGATGTGATTGTATTTTGGGAATATTGATATTTTTTGATATGTGTCTTTCTTGTTATTGATCCTCATCTATTTATGGAATGAATAAATTAATGATTGATATTATTAGAAATGGATTGGTTTGGTTTGGTTAATGGAATGGAAATTTTTCAACTGATATTTAAAATGGGTTGTGTGATTAAATGTGGATGATACTAAATAATAATATGATGGGTGTTAAACATGGAGGAAATGTGAAGCCTCATTAGATAATTAGGGCTACTCACATACTGAAATAACTATTTTACAGGTGAATAAATTAATTTAGAGTTATCATCAAAGTGTAGAAGTCATGGTTTGTAAATTATTTTTTTAAATGAATATGTTAGGATTGTTTGATATTCTCAATATTTATGTATACACTTTATATTAATTTGAATTATATAAAAAACCCACCCACATTGAGGATCATGTAATGAACGCCCAATAAGTCATCATGTGTTGTCTTTCCAAAAATCATGGTGGGAGGATGGATAGCTGGAAACCCACTCCTCCCTCCACCCTCTTCATAGGGACAACAAACCATGTTTCTTTGGGCATGATGTGATGAGATGTTTTATCACATGTGACTTTGGGATGAGTTTTTGTGTGGTGCCACATCTTTCATTGGGGAAATGGTTTTCTGTGATTTCATATGTGTCTTTGGGATGTGATGTTATGAGTTTTGAGTCCCAGGTATATGCGAGTGAGTTTTTTTGTGAGGTCCTAGTTTGTGTCGGAAGGATGAGATGTGGTATATTTTGAAGTCGTGGGTGCACCAGGATGTTTTCTGTCAGGGAATAAGAGTGTCTAATCCATGAGATATTCATGCGAGGACCTATCTTTAATGTTCTTAATATAATAATACTTTACGTGGTATACATTATTTTTTGAACATTCCTTGGTGAGTTTTGGGTTATGGTTAGTCTACTTATTTTGTTCTGTTCAATTTCGTTGTTTTTCACATGTGAGTTTTTATGCTCTATCAAGTTAATATTGAGAGACATTGGTTTTCTAACTAAGTATACATGTATTCTCTCCCTATGTATGTAAAAATTATTTTCAGGTTTATAAAAGGATTATGTAGACCGTGATAGATGATACTAGCTAACACCAGGGTACAATTGGTATGTTTTTGCTCAAGTTTTTTTTTGGGTACTTCATTTGGAGACTTTTATTTTTATTAGTTCTATTTACAAATACATTGTGTGATGGTTTTTAATTATTCTTATAAATATTTCATGGAGGTGGTTGTGGTTGATACATCATATATCATGATATTATTTCCTTATAAGGGGTAATGTCTATCATATTTTTATATATTTACGCCCATCGGGATATTCTACAACCTTGGGGATATTGGAGGGAGGACTCGTGGATTATTGTCAACTTTTTTTCATTTCTATCCCAATTTTTGTCTCTTGGGAGGGAAGAGGTCATGAAAGACATTTAATAGAGGTAAATAATGAACGCTAGTGTGGAGTTCAGAGTTATGAACAAGAAGAATGCATGGTTTGGTATGGAAATAATTAAAATTGACCCTAGTGCATGACATAGGCCAGGGAGACCAGATAGAAAATTGGATTTGTGGGACCCATAGAATCTAATGCTTGGAATCTAAGCTTACATAGAGACTAAGTGAGATCAGAATGTATTCACGATAGATTCCTTGGAGTTGTACATACATCATGTTAACATCTATTATTGTTTAAAATGGGTTTTTGGGTGGATGTAAAAAATGGATAAATCTAATTATATAGATTGATGTTAATTATATTATAGCACAAAAACTGTACATACTACCGTGCATAAGAAATCATTTTTTCTCTTTTAGCTATAGCTCCATGTCATTATCCACATGCATCTTAGGCAGTAGAGGGTTATCTTGTTGACCCATTTGA
Source organism: Viscum album (assembly GCA_963277665.1). NCBI lineage: Eukaryota > Viridiplantae > Streptophyta > Magnoliopsida > Santalales > Viscaceae > Viscum > Viscum album. Next base: position 1,813,546,127 of record OY728140.1, on the reverse strand, counting down.
TCAAAAGTTGGTTGATCTGAATAGGGATGATGATCAGTGTAAGAGGATGTTGTGTGATTTTCTACAGTTGGATTTGGAAATTAATGAAGGGAACATTTTTTATATCTAAATAGATATATGTTTGGAGGAGAAGATTGAGATCTCTTACACTTTGATCAATTCCTTGATGGAGTATAGAGTCCATTTAGATGTTAGTTACATGTGAGGAGATACACGTCATTGGTAGATGTTGTATCTTGTTGAGAGGAAGGTGGTAAATTTTTTATCCATCAATATACAAAAAAATATACAGGATGAGTTATTTTCATCAATAATGAACGAAAAATATAAGTAATAGATACACTCCTTTTAATAGGGGAGAATATTGATGTGGGATATGGGGGTCACGTTCAAGGAACATCTTCTCTTTTCCTTGTATAACATCTGGATGAGGAGTCTCAAGCATGGAATATTTAAGAGGCACTATATCCATCATTCTAGTATTCTATTACACCATTTACATTGACAATGTACATAAAGGGTTAGAATAATGTAGTGGAGATCAACCAAATTCAATTAGGAGGGAGTTTGGAATGAGAGGGGAACCAATAGGGTTCCATATAGAGTAAAGTTCTTGGAGGAAAACATCAGGTGCTAAGGCATTTGAGGTTTCAACCTAGTAGGAGTGGACCATAATAACATCCCTTTCATCCTTATGAAATCAATTCCTTTTATGTGGCCTTCGGTTCGATGTGATTCTTTTAGGGGGTTCAAAACCATCTTTAGAACTAGTACAAAAATGATGATAAAGCCCATTTTGGCGGAGGAAAACATGTTTAAGTTCAACCTTTGCAGCTCCAGTGTGATCGATCCAAGAGTATGTGCACCAAGATTATGGTCCTTCTTTGGTATATTGACTAGGCAGTGGTCGACCATAGGATTTTTATATAGAACAGGGACCTAGACCAATGTGTGGTTATAGAGGTGTCTGTTAGAAAAGAGCTGGACCAGTTGAGAGTGGTGTCTTTCATTTAGTGGATGCAATAGTTTCTATAGGGCCAAATATCATATGATGTTAGATCTATTTCTTAATACCCTTCATTATGACATTATTTTTTCATGAGCATCATACTCCATTGTTATTCCCTCTTTAGTCTGTGCTCTGGGAATAGATGTAAACCGACTTTACATAACCTAGGTGTTTACTAAGATAGTCAAATCTGGGATAGCTAGTATGATGTTTGACTGGGGTGAAGACTTAGGATGTGGTTGCACCAGTCCTATGGTGATCATTTCATTCATTATACAGATCCTTATGATTTCATCATGTGAATTATGTTTTTATATTCTATGTGTGCCGTTATCGACTTCATTCACAGGAAAATCATGTTTTCAAATGTGGATAGCTAGTATATGGTTACTATTTGTGAGTTGAGTAATTATGATGGAATTTAGTGTTCTTATACCATTATTTCATTTTTGGGTGAGTTGATGTTGGAATTAGTGGATGATTAGAAGGAACAGATTCAATAGGTCATCCGGTAGGTCATGGGAATTTTCCTCGAGGAGATTGTGATGCTACCCACTCAATGTGGGGTCGATTTTTTCATAGTCGTGACTCTGGGTGCTTCCCAGAATATGGTGGATCCTTATTGGATGGAACCTATAGAGATGTGGATGTTGAATAATCATATTTTTCGATCTAATGCAGAAGTGTTTCATTTTCCCAATTATGATGCAATGGGGTGCTCCATTGTTGTCTGAAAAGAAGGAATGCAGTGGCCTGAGGCTATTCATATACTAACAGAGGTTGAATTAGTTGATTGTCGTTAACTATTACCCCTATTAAAAGGATAGATGATATATTATAACAACTGATATGGTTGAGTTGGTTTTCTATGATCAATAAATGGTTTTTATATCAATTTTTTAGGTTGATGGAGTGGGATATCCCAAATCATTCCTTCATATGCAGATATGGGAACTTGGAGTTTGTAGTCATGGATTTTTCTATTATGAATGCATCATCCATGTTCATGAAAATTATTATCTCCAAGTTCATGAGTTAACAGATAAGTTCATCATTGTATTCATCAATGACATATTTATCTTATGAAATTTATATGAAGAAAAAATTTATCATATCAGAACTATATTGCATTTTCTCAACATGACATTCTCTATGGAGTGTTTTTCAACAACAATATTTGGACACAAGAGGTGCATTTCCTTAGGCATGTGGTGTCTCGTGAGGGTGTTGATGTAGACACGTCAATGGAGGAGGCAATTTTTTCTTTGGAATCACCCATGAACAATGAAAATGGTTGTAGTTTATTGGGTATCACAAGCATTTATTAGAGGTTTATGTCTAATTTATCTCAAGTAGCATCCTAGTTGATAGCTATGACCAATAAGGATCGCTATTTTGTGTGGACTGGCTAGTGCTAGGTAATTTTAAATTTATTTAAATATCAATGGCGATTACTCCCATGATTCATCTTCTAGATGAGGGTGTGTTGTTTTTAGTTTCCTACAATGCATCTCATTTGAAATTAGGGAGAGTCGTGATGTAGTAGTTTGTGACGGTTTCTTATATTTCTATGAATTCATTAACTCAAGAACATAGTTGTAGTACTCTTGGTGTAGATTTTTTTAGTGGTTGTATTTTGTCTGATTTTTTGGTTTCACTATCTCATTGGAGAATTCTTTTTCATCCTCATTGATTAGAAGATTTTATGTTATATATTTTCCTAGTATGATCTGATTCTACAAAAGTGGAGGTGGATTTATTTCCTTGAGGGCTATGATTCTGATATATTCTATACCTCAATAAATGTTAATTTCATGGCTAATAATTTCAGTAGAAAGTCACATAAAGATGTTTTTTAGGAATATGGGGATTCATGGAGAGTGATGGAGGATTCAGAATCCCTTTAGATAGATTCAAAGGAGGATGGTGGTAGATTATATTTCTTATATAAGAAGTCATGGTTGTCTATAATTTAGAAGGTGGAGGAGTCTCATTGGAGCGGCACAAAAGTAGAGGTAATCCATGATTTTTTTTGATATTGTGTTTCTCTGAAGGTATGGTTATTGGATAGTCTATTCCAGAGGTCATTTCATGATAGAGTGTTTATTCTGGTAGAAATGCAATGAGGGGTTCTTCTTGGGGTTTATAGCTCACCTTTGTATGTTTACCTAGAAGTTTAAAAAATTTACCATGGTCTAAGGGAACGGTTTTTGTTGACCATAATGAAATGGGTAATTGTAGAGATTATGGATCTGTGCCTACATTTCAAGAAGAAATATTTCGAGAACCATGATCTGAGGGATATTTTTGAAGCCTTTGAATATCCCTAAATGGAAAAGGGGTTAACTAAAATTATATTTCATCATAGGTTTACTCATAACTCTAGTAATATTTAGTGCTTAATCAGTGATCCATGATCATGTAATGAACTCTGTCCTCTTGTAAATGATTTAGGAGTCATGAAAAAAAGATGAATTGGTTAAGATGTCTGTGGATTTTGTGGCATGGTTTTATGGATTTATGATGTTAATCTTATTGGATAGGTACACATGTTTTACCACCTTACTATTGATGGGATTTCATCTTTTGTTTCACTCACTTATACCACATATGTCCTTTCTAGGGATTTCATATAATAATTTATATCCCTCTTCCATTGGAGTTACTATGTTTGGGGATTTTTATGGGATATTATGTTATTTTTATTATGTTGGACAAAAGTTAGGGAGACAAAAATTTTTGGCCTTTATTTGGTGCAGAGAAGAATCCATAATGATTAGCTTGTTAGCGAGAGGTTGAAAGAAGCGCAGTTCTAGCAGATGTCTAATACTGATCTCGAAATGATGCCCTTGGAGTTGGATTATGGGGACCAAGGATTCCCGACAGATTACCCAATATGAGGTATATGGAGGATTGGTAGTTTTGTAATATCATCCCATGTTTTTTAGTCTCTTTGATGTATTGGGGAGAGCAGGTGACATTGCATATATTTTTTCATTTCCTCCATGTTTGTAAAGGATCCAAAACATCTTACATGTATCTTAGCTTCATCAGTATTCTCAGGATGAATCTCATTTCCTTGACTCAAGAGAGTTTCATATCATGTATAAAGTGATTATTGTGGATTAACCAATAGAGATCTATGATAGTAGAGAGAATGCGCTATATGTGCATACCATTCCTCTAGTAAGTGTGTTTTGGAGGCATGGTGGCCTAATGTAAATTACATTGTAGAAATAGATGAATATGTTTTCCTAGTACAAGTAGTTGATTTTAGATTACTTTTTTTTGATTTTTCATGGAAATTTTATGTTTGAACCTTGTTTTATGAGTTTAGAAATTTTACTTTCTTTGTGATGTGTTCGGTGTGATGTGTGATAATGTACTGACATTTGAAAATGGGAGGCACATATTTCTAATCGAGACACATTAACTGTGATGTGACTAAACCCATTCCGGGGAGTCAGTGCCTCTAATAGTGAATTGTATCATTACATGGGTGAGAGAAATATCTAATTTTTTTGTCTAGGATTGTGAGGCTTGTTGGTTTTAATGGATTTTGGTTTGGTATGTGTGGTGGTTGAGATGGTTGTGTAATGGTTGTGTGGTAGTGTAGTTTTTTTGGAGGATGGGACTTGTGGGTTTAGTTGTGTGGCTATGTAGAGTGTTTTATGATCATTTGGGATAATGTGTTTTCCTTGTGGTAGAATTTGAGGAATGGAGAGACTCATGAGATTTATCTCATGGTGTGGCAGTCTGGACACCTTTTTCAACATGGATTGGAATTGGATTTCTTGAGGGTGAGAATCCTTTGAGATTTATCTGATGTAATAGTATGCACCCTTTGGATAAGATAGTTTTCATGTTTTTTTTTGATGGAGGTGCTCGGGGGAGGATCTAGTTATTTTCAGTGGATGCTGAAGGTAAAACAAAACATCTATAGAAAATAATCATCATGCATGTGTATTACACTAGAAGAAATTTTATTTCACTACATGTAAGGGGATAGTTCACGACATGTAGATATTTAGGTTAAGTTAATTAAATGAGATTGTGTTTTTCATCAGAACATGGAATCCTGACATTATATAATGTGAAAAGTGATTATAAGTCTTGTATTTCATCAATAATGTTTATATTTAATGGGTTAGTGTTTAGGGTTATTTCTCGAACCCTATGGAAGTGCCTCCCTCTATCATTCTGGATGATCCCAAAATTCATGACTCAATTTTTATAGAGTCCTTTCTAATGGGATCGATCCCAGAGCATCCATCTTTGAACTATGTTTCTTTATCATTTTATTCTCATAACTTTTATTTCCTCATTCTCCCAAGGATATGCTGTGGTAGTTTGGCATTATTATGGGGTTTGTTCGAGTAGTTTTTTGGCAACCTATTGGTGAAATGTAGGTTGGACTTCATGTTTCTTTAGCTATGATCATTTCATTCTGTTTTCATCTTCTCCTGGTAGTGAACAATGAGTTGAAAAATATTATTTCTCTTATGTATTTCCCACATTTATATTTATTTGTGTATTATACAGAATGGGATTAATTTTTTTACTGATCGGTTATCTTATGACGTATAAATAAAAGATAAATATGTGGTCAATTGAATTGAATGGACTGAGTGGGGTTTAATTCTCGATATTTTACACCTTTAATTTTAATTGTGATATAGTGAATTTTACGTGCGAGATTTAACATGGATAATAATATCCATTGTGGGAAATGTTTATGTTGGATATATTTTTTGTGTTTTATTATCTGGTTTTCATTCATTTGTTATCATCATAAATGTAAATTGGTTAACTATGTATACATGACTACTGAAATGGTTTCCATAAGACTTTGGACTGCGTGATAACAACCATAGATTACAGTAGAATGTGATAAAATTCCATTTATAAATCATTAAATTGAACATGTTAAACTGTGATTTATGGACATGCTTTTGAGATTACAATCTATGGTTGGGGGTGTGGGAAGATATGTGGTTTGTTTGGCTTTTCTTTTCGGGCGGTGATGTGGTGGTTTGGTGGCTATTCTTTTGGGGTAGAAAGGTGATGGTATTATGGGGATGTTGGGATATTTATTTTCAATATAACCTTATTTTTTGATACTAGAGTAGTGATGGAATGAATAAACGATCTTTTAGTAATTTTTTAAATGGGATGAGTTGGTTTAGTTAATAGGATGCAAATTTGAGAATGGAAATTTTTTGATGGGTTGTGTTATTAAACTAATATAATTAAAAAATATAAAATGAATGAGTGTAAAAGAAGCGGGAAATCAGAACCACAATTTCATTATCAGGTATCAACACCTTCTGAAAAGTCTATTAAAGATATTACTAAATTCATTTGTAGGTAGTAGAAATGCAGGGAATACATGGTTTGGTTAGTGATTTTTATAAACCCATATGTTGGGATTCTATGCTTCCTTATATATATTTGTACAAACTGTATATTTTTTTGATTTCTATATTCTCCCCACTGATGTTTATTTCTATTTACCAAACACATGAATTGTAACACATGGGCTGTCTCTCCCAATATTCAGATGAGAGGATTGTTGGATGGCCTCCTGACCTTCCATGATCCTTCTCCTAGGTGATGAATGCTAGAAATTCTTAAGGTAGGATGTGTTGAGATGTGGTAGCCCAAGCATCATTGATATTATTTTTTAATGTTGATTCAAATGTGTCTTAATGATGAGTTGAGATGTTCTATTCCCTGTTTTCTTTAGGAAAAATGCGATGGGATGTGAGTCCCCATTGTGTATGGGGGGGATGTGTTGTGAGGCCCAGGTGTGTGGAGTAAGAATGTATTGTGAGGCATAGATTTGTGAAGGTGGGATGTGTTGTGAGTTTGTGGTGTCTATGGGCCAGATGTGTTGTGAGACCTAGTTGTGTGAGGGAGGGATGTGATGTAGTATATTTAGACGCAATGGGAGTGACATGACGATTTTTATTAGAGTGCGAGAGCCTCTAATTAGTGTGATTGTTGTGTGTGGAACTTTATCATCGATGTGATTTATATTATATATTATTAATTGTCTTATATTATTTTCTATTTTTACATGGTTATGTTGGTATTATGTTTATTCTACCTGTTAGGCGATGTTTTGATATGCTATTTTATCAAACATGCATTAGTATGCTTCTTCGACTTACGCATGAGTGACATGGATTTTCCTCAATAAATTATACCTGTATGATAAACCTATGAATAAAAAATTATTTTTATGTTTCCATAATGATTAAATGGACTATTATTGATGTAAAAATCCTAGAAATTATAAATATTATTGTGTTTCTTCAGTATTTTTTTGTATACTTAATTTGGAAAATTTTATTTGTATCAGTTCTATTTATAGAAGAATTGTGGGATGGTTTTGTGTTTTTATATTAAAAATAAATGGATTTTGTTTTTTTGTACATATTTTCTCCGGATGTTGATTCCATATAAATTTTAATGCCTCCCACATTGGGATATTTGTACATACTTGGTCCTAGTCTCCATCCAGGGGCCTATTGGAGTCGGTAATTGGGGGTAATTATCTATAAATCTTTACTCTCATCCCAGTAGGGGTTTATATGTTTTGAGGGGGTCGTGACAGTAATTAATATAAAATGAATTACATATATATAATATATTAAATATATTTAGTGAAATATATTAGAGTGTGTGTAAAGTAAACTATATGTGCCATTTAATTATTGATAGGGATTATATGAATCTTTCACCATAAGTTACATTACATGAAATGATTAAAAAATAAATAGAAGTAATTTTTAATATTTAATATTACAATGATTAATATACCATCACCATTGGATATTGAAAAACGTATATGTATTATGTTTAATTTTTTTCACTCCCCATTTCGTTTTGTGTTGGGCATCAAGTCTCACACAGTTGTACATTTATCTAAATGCTGGGGATGATGCTCTATGATCCCTTGTTTCATGTGTTAGGCATCATGTCTCACCCCACAATATTTAATGACCATAATAAAATATCACACCCATATGATATTCAATTCTTTTACACATGTTGGATCCATTGGGTAATTTTACTAGATTTAGACTTCTGAGGTACACAATGTGTCCAACTATCTTCTAATATTTATGTATATAGCTCTAAAAGTCCCCAAATATATTTTGAATATAAATGGATACATATAATATATATATATATATATATTGTTTTTTTAGACATACATTGCATTAAGCTAATTTAGATAGAGCCTGTAAAGACCCATAAATTTCAAGGGAATTTTTTTCTTAATTTTCTATGGAATTTTACAAGAACGCAGTTTCTGACGGCATGTAATTCCGAGGCCCGGTGTGCCGGGAATCAATTTCCGAAGTTTGTCTCGGGTACGTTCAGTGAACGAACGAGCGGGTTTTTTCTAAATTTTGAACCGATGCTCGGAAACGAATTTCGAGGGCACCGATGGAATCGCAGGGCCGGTATTTGCTTAGAAACGCCTCTTCCGGAGTTGTGTTTGCTCAGGTGTGGTTTTTAATTTTTGGGCATTAAGTTAAGAAATAAAATAATGCGGTGCGACAAACTTTATTTTATTTCACTTGAAGCTGCTTAAAGCCGCTTAAAAGCCACTTAAAGCTGCCTAAGATGAGTTTAAGCGGATAGGGTGGAACCCAAAAATATCCTACCCTCTTGGTAGGATATTTGTGAGGTGGGGCCCGCACGAGCCCCACCGTTTCTTTTCCGCTATGCAACGCACCCGCGAAAACCCCTATTAAATGAAAGTCAACTGGGGCATTTCTTAAACAATTAAACGCTCCTTTTAATTGGGTGGTTAAGTTCGTTGAAATTAATTCTATGAATTAATTTGTTCGTTTCAAAGCCTATTTTCAAACTGTTGGCATGTTAATAAAATAAGACCAATGCACCTTTCTTGAGGATTGTTTGTTGAGAGAATTTGATAGAACTTTAAGTCCTCCATCCTCCTTTGTGAAGAACGCGAAGAATGCGAAGAATGCGAAGAATACGAAGAACGCCGACCTCCGGCGAAGGGCAACGAAGAACGCCCGAACCTCGGAGATCGACGGGACGCTGATGCTTCTTCCGCGACTTTCTTTCCCAGCGACAAATCTTTGATCAACTGCTTGAGATCGTCAACGCAACGCCCTTCCGCGACGACGTGACTCCCTTCCGCGACACGACGATCACCTGCTACCGCGACGGTCAATTCTGCGACGAACTCGCATCCGACGATGACGACGAGATAGGGATTTTATTTGAAGATAATATTTTATTCCCATGTTTGTTCATCTAAAACAAAGAAAAAGTTCATTTTTAATTTATTTAAAATTGTGCCTTGTTGTTTTTCATGTGTTGAATATTTTATTTCCCATTTTTTATCACCTAACGCAGCGGGAGCGGGCCAAACAAACACGGCCTGACAACCCTCCGCAGTTTTTCGTTGGTGTGTGGAATGGCGGACGACAGCAAATGGGGCCGCAAGGGCGATTTGAGGGCCTTGCAGTGAAGATCGGATCCCAGGAGGATGACTGGCAAAGACCGCACGCAAAACGGACCACTGGAGCACGTCCGATGGACCGTGGAAGCTTCCGTCGGCGCGCCGCTGGAAAAACCCGTCGCGGCGGAGAGACGGTTCCGTGGCCGCACGGAACCGGGAGGTGGGACGCGGCTCACGCCACGTCCGGGAACCGCGGAGTGGCCCCCGCGTGGGGGTCGCGGTTCCTTCGCTCGGCCGCTCGGCCGAGCCGAGCCGAGGCGACCCGTCGGGCCGAGTCGCGCCCAGGCCAGGCCGGGTCGCGCCAAACCGGGTCGGACCAGGACCCGGGTCGGGTCGACCCGGTTCGGGCTGACCCAGGGGGGGCTGGGCCAGGTCGGTCCGGGCCCAGACCCCCCGTTTCCGGATCTTTTCGGTCTTTTGCTCATAACATGAGCTACGGACCTCCGAACGATGCGCCGTCAGTGGCGATGTGATCCTTGGATCGAGACGGTCGTTTTAGTATATCACACTCAAGGTTTCGGAATACTTTGGTTTCGGCCGGGTTGGTTCGTACACGAAACCAACCTGGCCCTCAGAGCAGAAACGCTCATATCTTGAGCTTCGGACGTCCGATTGACGTGCTGTCGACTTTCTTGAATTCCTCTAAGTGAGACGGATCATTTGGCTTACTCCGCCCAAGGTTTGGACGCATGTGGAGTATGGTCGGGTTGGTGTTTCCTTAAAAACCAACCGGGCCCCTGGAACGAAAAGGCCAATAACTCTCAGACCGGGAATCCGATTGGCGCGCCGTCTGCGATGTTGAGGTCCTGTTGACGATACCGAACTTTTGGATACATCAACTCTAGACTATGTGTCAGTTGATGTATCAGCCTCTCGGCTCGTGGAGCGGACCCTCTCGAACGGGCTTGCTGTGTGCGGGGACCCAAGATCTAGCTGCGGCTGCTATTGTGACGACGACGACTGTACAGAGATCCTCAGTGGATTCGACTGCGACGATGATGAAAAAAGTACGGGGATCCTCCGTGTTTTCGGCAGTGACCACTACGGTACATCTTGTTATACGTCAACTCCGGAATACATGTCAGTTGATGCATCGACCTCTTAGCTCGTGGAGTGGACCCTCCCGGAACGAGCATGCTGTGGGTGGAAACCCTAGAGCTGGTTGAGACTTGACGACTGCTGATCGAATGACTCGGTGTGTTACGGATATCCCATTGGGGAGCGCTTGGTTGTAGCGGAAAACCCATGGCGGAGGAGCGCTTGGTTGTACCGGCAGACCCGCGGTACTCAAAAGAAGGAGTAACTCTAGAAGCTATGAGGGGGAGCGCTTGGTTGTAGCGGCAGACCCACGGCGGAGGAGCGCTTGGTTGTAGCAGCACTGGGGAGCGCTTGGTTGTAGCGGCAGACCCACGAAGGAGGAGTGCTTTGTTGTAGCGGCTGACCCATGGTACTCAACAGAAGAATTACCTCTAGAGGCTATGAGGGGGAGCGATTGGTTATAGCAGAAGACCCATGGTGGGAAGTTCTTGGTTGTAGCAGCAGGCCCACAGTACTCGATAGGAGGAGTACTACAGTAGTCCAAGGTGATAGGGAAGTGCTTGGTTGTAGTGGCATAACCACTATACTTGATGGAGAAGGAGTTTCCCAATAGCTTTGGGTTCAACTTCATGATCGCTCCTATGTGGGTCATTTTGGGGGTTAGTAACTACCGATCCTTTGTGGGTCCGACGGCTTAGATGAATCAGTGGCTACATCTGGTCATCATTATCGTCATACAAAGAAGTACCTATGTGAGCTGATTTCGGTTTTACATTCCTATGTGAATTGTGTTGGGCTATCCTGTGTGAATTTATGTTTTGCTTTCCTATGTGGATTGGGTTGTACTTGGGCTCAGATGTTGGAGCCGAATGAGAATTGATGACTTAGGTATATGTATGGGCATATACCTAAGCAGTGTCGGATGTTACTTCGTGATTGTATCCTACCTTTGTGGTTTATCCTTTGTGGATTCTGGGAGACCTTCGGGGGTCTCAGGGTCCCTACTGAGTAGCTTATACTCACCCCGGCACGGGCTATTCCCGCACTACGTTGTGTTGGTTGCAGACGACATATAGCGCTGATCGTGGTCGAGGTTTGTGGAGCAGGACGGTACCTGGAGGTGGTCCATTGAGCGGGGTGCACTCGGAGCAGACGGCTGGACCGAGGAGCTGTGGAGGCTATCTATACTCACCCTTCAGGTGGGACTTCCAGAGGATGGCTCGACGCTGTGGGTTTTTCTTTCAATTGCTGTTTTTCCCCTTTCAGTTGTACTTTATTGTTGGGCTTGTATTTCCGGCCCCCTATACTTTCCGCACTTACTGTTGTACCCAGTTTTCTTCTAGTGTTTACTTCTTCTGCTTGCTTGCTCTGTGGTGTATGTTTACTTTACAAAGGCAATTCCTTCCCTGTTTACCGAGATTTACACCTTGGTGCTAGTCGACAGCCCCTGACCTATGGAAGGCAGGTTTTGAGTAGTCACAGCACGGGCCCCGAGGACGGGTCGTGATAGAGCCTGCCTACTTTCCTATTGGGTAACACCCCAAAAATCTAATGTAGAACCATTGTATTCAATATCCTGTATAACACGCAACACCAAGAGTATAATAAAATATGATACAAAAAAATAATAATATTTTTAATATTTTTAAAACTAAATTTTTTTTACTTCATTCAATGAATGCGACACTGAGTGAGCCAATGTTTCATGAAATAACAAGCTACATCGATGACATGTGTTACATGCAAGACAATGTTCTACTGAACAATAATATATTATAAAATTATTATTACAATATATAATATACCCATTTAATTAGTGGTTATAAATAATAATATCCAAATTATTAAAATATGTGATTTAAATTAATATAAAATGAATTCATTTATTATAAATTAAATATAAATGATGATAACAACCAATAGAATATAAAAAATAATATTTTTTAGACAAAAATTTAAATGGGAAAAAATATTTTTCCCTATTTTTTAAATTAATATTAGAGAGTGATATTCATTTAATATATATTATATATTAATCCAATATATTTGATAGGTATAAGATAAGAAAACCCATGTATTACTTATAGAAACTTATATTTTTATTTAGGATCTTTTACCAATTTTTAATGAAGATTATATTTTATATAAATGTTTTAGCACATTTATTAATTTTATATGTGAAAAAAATAATGAAATTATAAATAGAATCAACTTTTTTCGGTTATGGTTAATTTTTGATATTTTTTTGAAATATTTCATTTTTTAATTAATAGTGAACCATATTGAATTTAAATTCCAAACTTTTTTTGATGTACTTTATTTATAAGGATAAATTATATTTTAAACTACTTTAAAAGGTTAATTATATTATTTTTCATTATTTAATGACATTTAGCTCATTTTAATAATTTTTTCATTGAAATTTGTTATAAAAACTAAGCAACCATTCATATATTTTTACCTTTAAAACCTGCATTTTCCTCTCATCTATATGAAAAGTTTTAAATAAATTTCAGCTTCTATTTGTGATTAATGTTTTTAAAGATGTATTACATATTGGGAATCATTATAATATTTAATATATAATTTGATTAACATAGTTTTTACCAAAATTATCATTGAAATTAATTAAAATTAATTAGTTTGATTTAGGTAAAATTTAGCTTAATAAATGACTAAACCATAAAATGAGGGGGCTAATTAGCCTACACAGTTATCCAAATTTTATTTACAAGGATTGTTTCCTCCATATACTGCCATTTTATTATTTTAACAATTGTATTTTCCACTAGAAAATGGGAAAACATGGTTGTAATTACTTTTTCCAGAATTTATAACATTTTCACTCCTCCTCACTATAAATGGCACTCAATCCTCCAACTTCACCACACTTATCATGTCACTTTTTATAGAAAAATACCTTACCAAAAATCATCTGAAAATATATCATCTATATATATAATCCTAAAATTATTCAAAAATCTATCTATGGAATCCTTTGTGAAAACCAAATTGAGGTACCTGATTGTGTGGTAACATCATTCCTCATGCTCAATAATTTTATTTCCATTCTCAACTGTCTCAATTGTAATTATTCAAATTATACACAATAAAAAATATCTTCAAAATACATAAATGTTTTTATTTTTAGTGTTAGAAAAAAACATACATATAATTCCATCTAATTGGTAATAAAGTTATGGTTTATATGTACATATGATTACCCCCTCATGAAATGAAGTTTATCATTTTTTCCTTTACAACCTCTCATGGATAAGAATAATTATTGAAACTATATTTATATATGATATATATGAAATTTAAAATGTATCCGTACCTACATAAATCTATTATAACCCATAGTTTAATGCACTCTATGTTTTGGTAATATGATAACATCATTTTTGGAATTGAGGTATACCACCCCCTCAATGTGATTTGATTCATTCACACTATACAAGTAATGTATAAAGCATGGTTTAAGTAAAAATGTGTAACATATATGACATATATTTGATACTAAAAATATAATATAGATATATATCATTTTCAAATATTTCATTAACAATGAAAAAGAGTTGAAAGTAACGTTAACACTTACCTACGGTAAATCCTCTCCAAGAACGGTGAATTTAATCTATTATCTACAAATAATATATATTATTCTAAATAATTATATAATTAATATATATTATAATTAAATAATGATTAAAATTTTGGATATTATTCTATAATGATCAATATAATAATAAAAACATGTAACAAGACAAAACGTACTAGAACGACTATGCAATCGACACACGAAATAGTGAAAATAATCAATGATTTTTTGAAAATTAGTAATACGATGTTATAATAAGTTAATATATGATGTTATAAATATGATGATGGTTATTTTATTAGTTATATTCTTTTATACAACCCTTTTATTTTATTTTACAGGATGCTCACCCAAAAAAGGAAACATAAGGTATGAGATTTAATCTCAAACTACATTCTATTGAATCTTGTTTCCTATTATCCACCTAGATTCTATTATATGGTGTATATAATTTCCTATGAAATGCAATATCCGGATAAAACATAAAATAATTATATAAAATATATCATTTAATGTTATTACATAATTTATATTATGATTCAATTACTTCATAGTGGTATTGGACACTTTATATGTATTAAATATTATTATCCTCATTATCATTCTTGATGATTTTCATGGAAATTTTACTTGTTTTTGTAATTGTTAAGAGTCTTTTGAAACAATCGCTTTATTATTTTGAACCAAATTATTTATATATGTTTTAAATACTACCACTATATTATATATGATCATGATGTACTCATTATTTTTAATATTTGGAGTTAAAATTTGAATTATCTAAGGTGGTTCAAGTTAAAAGTCACCAAATGGAAAAGAATTTCATAACACAATTTCTATTAATTGGATTATGTTAAATTATTTTTTTCATTAATATTATATTATTATGTTCATAAATACATTTTAAAATCTCATTATCTATTTAAACATAACTTATTAGGATTTTCAGTTGATACAAATAATATATTAATCGATTGACTCTCACAACGATGTTATGGTTTATTAATGGGTTTACATCAAAATTACAATTTTTGTGGGATTCTTTACATATTATATTAAATATGAAGAAATTGTCTAATTATTTTCTAATAAACCCTTTAATGTTCTTATCCTATAGTTATTCAAGAACTTTTCCTTGTAATAGTACCAGTTCTTCCACACATTGGTAATTAAATTTTTTGAGAAAATGTTTTTAATAAATCCCCATCATAATTTATACATTTATTTGGAGAAATAGTTTTCTTCAAAAAATATATGTTTTTTAAAATTGTTTTCAAAAATATTTCAACCAGTACAAAATGAATTAATAAAATAGTTTTTACCATTTATGTATATTACTATTGATTTTAGTGGAATCTTATAGTTTATTTCCAAAAAAATGACTTTTTCATTCCTTTAATAGTGCAAGAGTAATGTTATTTTTCATTATACAAAATGTATACATTTACCCCTTCCATTAATTGAAATTTAAATTGCATGATTTAAAGTTTACCCATTAATGAAAGTGTTTAGAATATATTTTTTCAATTTATAGAATTCTCAAAATGTATTTTAAATTAAAATGATATTTTCCTAATGAATTATGTTATAATTTATTTTTTCTAATAATTATTGATAGCAACCCACTATTTTTACTCCACTTGGGATATTTTGTATTGATTCCATCCTTATTCTTAATCTAGATCATTTATGATTGATTTGGCCAAAAATAGTATATATATTCAATTCCTTCATTCATTTATTATAGACCATGAAATATTTAATTTTTTTATTATCATTGAACATTGATTCTCCTGAATTATATATATTATTTATCATAGATATATTCATTTCCTAAACCATATACTATTTTTCATACATTTTTTAATTTGAATTTTAATTGATTATTTTGGGAAATGTATATAAATTAGTAACATTTTCTTTATAATGATATTTTATAAGGATCATTATTAAATTAGTTATTTGATAGTTTAGGAATTCCATGAACATGTAAAAAACAAGTTGGGCTAGGTTATAGATATTCCCATAATATATTGTAGTCTCATGGGACAAGTATGTTGGATTGATGCATTAAATTGGTTTTTACCCAATATACTAAATTGTATTGTGAAATATAATGATGATAATGGTTCTATGAACTTTGGAAAAATAATGCCAAATAAATTAAGAATTCCCCTATTTTAGTATCAGTTATTATTAATAAATGATATTTTATGTGGACTATTCTATGCATATATATATATCATTTTCAATTCAATGATTAAATTGTATGTGTTTTTTTGTTACAATGGCATATTTATTTTTCTATATATATTATTTTTAATAACATTTTTTTCAGTTAATAACCTTCCAAATTATTTATTCAATTATTTATTGGTTTTTTTATTATATGGTATGGGTTTTCAGTTTTCCCAATGATGTAATTAATATTCACATTGATGCATTATTGGTTCATTTATTCTTTAATCTTATAGTAAATTTGAGCACACCCTTATTTACATTCATTCATTTAGGAATCCATGAAATATACTACGAATTATATGCAAGGATATACTAGATTGAGTAATGCTATCCTTGACTGAAAAGGTTATGATGCAATTAGTTTATTGAATTTTTATCTAGGACTCATGTGTGTGTTTTGTTTAACAATAATGAAAAAATGATCAGTCCTTTAGTATTTCATTCATTTTAATCATACTACTATAATGGTAGTAGATACCGACTTTAGACATTCTATGTTTGGGTTTCTACATATAAGATCCATATTTGGATTGTATTTTTTCTATAATATTCTTACAATTAAATTATATTTTCACACTTTTATAATATTTAAACTAAATTATTTTTTTATTGACACCATTGGGGTCGCCAACTTATTTTATCTCATACCTCACATGCCCCACCCTTGGTTCTTAATTAGAACTTATAGTGTAGAGTTATGGATAAGGGATAGTTCCTTATTATAGATTCTTTATCATTTTTACTTATGGATTAGTTCATCGTAGAATAGGGTCAAGTGTATACTCATGATGCTAGTGGAGAAAACTATTGGGATTTTTTATTTTATATTAGATTCTTTTATATGCCATTCCCATATATCCTCGATATCCATTTTTTATGTCATAATGAAATTAAATAATTTTTTAAAACTAAGTGTAGAATATTGTGTTTTTTAAAAAAAATACACTAGGATTGATAGCATACATGATGCACCAAATTGTGTTTAAGTGAAATTAAATATAATAATTTAAAATTACTAATATAACCTACCAGTTATAATGGAGAGAATGCAAAAATAATTAATAAGTATTGAAAATTCTGTTTAAAAATGTTTGTATAGTAATTAATTGGTTAACAATTTATTTAGAAATGGAAATAATGTCCAATTGAAACGAAGAGATGTGTTTTTGAAGAAAAAATATTAATATTAGAAATTTTGATTTTATAAAATAATAAAATCACACTTTTCGATTATATATATTTAAATATAAATTAAATATCACTATATAAATTTATCTTATATGTATTCTATACATGATATAAGAAAAAATTAAATTTTACACATAGAAGGCGTATTTTTAAAAAATGTAGATTTCCTCTATTTGATGAACAACCAATATTAAATTGAGTTTTACCAAATTAATATGTTATATTTGAAAAAATAAAACAAAATTTAATAAGGAAATAAAATATTACAATGAATAAATTTTTATTATTTTGTTGAAAATATAATTTTTTTGTAGAATAATAAAATATTCTACATTTTAATTTAAAACCGTATTTTTATTCAGAAATGATTTTTCATATAATTTATTTTTATAGTCATATAATCATTTTTATTATTTTTTAATGAAAATTTAATATATTTATTATCATTTAATTTAATATTGTTATTTTCATTAATTTTAAATTGAAATTGGATATAAAAACATTTGGAACATTTGAATATTATGACATAAAAAACCTGTTTTCTCGATCTATCAGTATGATTAATAGTAAATTAAATTTTCAACCTCTATTAATTTAATTAATAAAAAACAAACAGATGTTGTCTTCATATGTATTAAAGGTGAGGTGTAATATTATAAATATAATTTTTAAATAGTGAATTTCCTATTTTATTTATCATAGTTAAGGGTAAATATGATAATTAAACCTACAAATAAAATTATAAAATAATAAAATTACCCTAAGAGTTGTCCTAATTTTTTTGGATTAGTGGGTTTCATCTAAAATAACCATTATTCCGTAATTATAACATTTTTGAGCCTCTTGGGTAAGAAATTGACATTTATTATATTTTATTCAATGATATGTGAAAAATGTCAAACTCATATTTTTAGTAGGTTTTTAATTTGTATTATAGTGTTATATAAAGGATAAATTTTACTATAAATATTTATTATATATTTTATATTTATTATAGATTAGGATATTTTTTATAATTTTGTGACATTACATAATTAAATTTAATTATGACACAATGATGACATAATACATGATTTTTTAAAGGATTAATCAATTAAATGTTATTAAAAATATGAATATAAATATAATTTAAATATATAATGAAATCCATGAATTTCATGGATACCATTGACATTGTAGTGATGATGTAATGTACTTTTATTAAATTAATCAAGTAGTGATGTTTTTTTAAAAAAAGTCATGTAAAGAATAGTGATAAAATTGACATTTTTCCAACCATAAAATCTAAAATATTATTTTAATGATATAAAATATAGAAAAATGAATTATTATGCTCAAAAGTTTATATAATTATTAAAATGTAATTAATGACTCATTAATGGTCCTTTTCTCATTTTATGGAAATTATTTTGACCCTTAATTTGTAAATTACATGATATAATGATAAGATTTAAATTTTTTAATAAAATTATATTGATTTAAAATATATTCAAACATTTAAAATTTTAATTGGAATATTTTATTTAGGCCCATAATCATTCTATATTTGAACTAAATCAATATAGACTAATTTGTAAATAAATTAAAATTATATTCATTTAGTAATAAAAATAATTCCAGAGGTCCCTCTCCCCTATTCTATAAAAATACACCCATTAACATATATTCAATAAATTTCAAATACCATTTTCTTCACACATTATCTATTTAAAATAGTTACTAAAACCCCTCTACAGATTCTAGTTGACTTATTTTAGTGAAACTACCCTCCTTATAGGTGTGAAGGTGTTATGAATGGTGATCATCCAACGGAAAGGTAATGTTTTTATTTAAGTGTTTCTATTTTATTTCATCTTCTTCTTCCTTGAAATATTCTTCTTCCATGATGAAATAATGACACGAGTATCCTAAATATACTAATATATTACTTTTTCAATATCATCTGTTATGTCCATCTCTACTTTAGTTAAATGATAGAAGAAAAAATCATTCCTTTTAATGTGTGAAATATCATGTCCAAGAACTGATATAATTAGTTTTCCATATACATATCCAATGAATGGTTATAATGAACCAATGAGCCTGTATCCGAGTGTCAAGGGGTCCTGCTTGGTATCCATGAGACACAGGTTCAAAATCAGGTGGTGGAAAATTTTTGTCAACATTCAATATTATATGAAAATCCTAAAATATAGCTATATGTTATTATAGATATTATGATTTACAAAATATTATTCATTTTGTAAAATAATTGTTTTTAAAATGGTTAAGAATTAATTTTAAAATGTGTGCACAATGTTTGATGGAACCAACTTTTAAAACAAAATATTTTCCTAGAAAATAATTCTATTTTTTGAAGGATACATATATTATTTATAATAAATAAATAAATATTTAATTTTATTAATTAATATTTATACTATATAATTTTTATAAATTTTCAACTGTAATCAAATCCAAAAATTTAATGGGATTGTTATAATGGTATACTATATTATAGTTCATTTTGATACATGGTTGTGTTCATAAATGTATCAATGAGAATGAATAAATATATTACTACGTATCAGGGTGTTAAACTATCATATATGGTTGATGTTTCTTTTCATATGCACTATCAGACAGGATGTTCCTCTTTTAAAACATCTTGGTGTTATATGGATAATATATAAAAACATAAGATGAGAGTAATACTCACATCAGAAACATAAGTTTTCATTTGAATTAACCCTGAAATTGATGGGAGTATTATAAATAGGTGGAAGAATATTTTTTTCCTAAGATATATTTATATGATAAAAAATGATAAGAGTTTTACCAATTAATTTAAATGCAATGTTGTGTATCAAGCAGGTCAATGTGTCTCATTTTATAAATAAATGAAAAGGTAGTTTTTGAATTACATTCAAGTATTAAATTATTTGTTTATTTTATTCTTATAAAATGAACAACATACATGGATGGATTATCCTGATTCCATCACAGATAATGATTAATCATTATGGTGCAACTTTGGTACACCTGATCTTGTGGGATTTGTTGGTGTATTTAAATGAGACCAGAGCTTTGGAGAGGGGGATTTTACCAAATCATTTAAAATGGATGCCCATATGAGGTTAAACTATAGGAAATTATGAATGATGTTAAATTTTTGGTCAAATTTTTCCGGAACTGTAAATGGATCACAATGTACTCAACATTATTAGTAGAGGAATTAGACAACACATCCTAAACTATACCATGGAAAATTGAACCTTATTAGGTAGAGTATATATATCATTAAGGACCACTTTATGAAATTAAAACATTATTTTACGGGGGATAAAAATCTTGGTGTTTTTCATTCATATTAATTAATATTTAAATTTCCAGAATGTTATCCTTTTTTAACCCTCACTTTTGTGCATTCATTATGAACTTGTATATGAGGGGTTAAATTAAAAAATATAATTGTTCTCCTTCATGTTAATTATTTTATATTAATTTTTAATTTCATTTGGAGGAGAAAAGAAAATTCTTTATGAACCTACTATGTTGTTATGTGGCCTCTAAATCATTCCATAACAAAATAAAAATAATAAAATAAACTAAAGACATTAAATTATTATTATTATTAATTTATCCTTATACCATATATATTAAAATATCATCCATTGGTTTAAAATTTTCTTATAATATTATAAAATGATTAATTTTATTCCTTATTTTTATATTTTATCTCTTACATGGTATTATAACATTATAGTATACTCCTATATATGAAAATTATCTTCAATTTTTTGATTTTTTAAAAAACCTCATATTATAAATTGAAATCGATATTTGTATAAAATGATAAAAATTAATACTAAGTAAATATTAATATTCAAAATTGATAAATAAAATTTAAATAATTTAATATTATCTTTGAATATTATATATTTATCTTATAATTTAAAAATATAATTTAAATATATATATATAATTTAAAAATACACTCATAATATTTTTTTTCAAATATTATTTCATAGAAATAATATAATTTAAATGATTTTATAATATTATATCATATATTTGTATAATTTAGGTCATTATAATGATCATTTAAGAATAAAATTTTAATGTCGCAAGACATTTCATTTCTTGAGTGGAAAATTAAACACTTGGAATTATTGAATTAGAAAAATTTATACACATGTAATTCATTAAATGTGAAATTGAATAATGCATAAGTAATCAATGTTGAATGGAAAAACAAGTGGGAAAACCATTCTCTACTACTTTGTTCAATGTTGGGTTGTCTAACTAAAATGGGACATGCACTTTTCCTACTAATCTAAATTATGAATATTCCCGATCTGACTCTCGATATTGTCATTCCTTTATATCCCAGAAATTTAGACATAAAATTAGAGTAAAAAATAATTAATTGATGATAAAATTAATTCTTGATGAATTAGAGGAAATAATAATTATAAAAATATTACTTTTAATATGAGTGGGATATGTTTTATTGAAAATACTATTGATCTTCCAATAGTAGGTTTTGATGTTAATCATGGTATGGATTAGCTATCAATTATAATACAATGATAGAACACTGAGATAATAATTTAAATAAAATGATTTCATAACAATGATAAAAAATCATGAAGCAAGGATATGTTATAAGAATGGTCAGGATTGTTACCAATCTCATCTTCATGAAAATAAATAAACTATTAAAATTAATTTTGTTTCATTAGTGACTGAATATAGATATTAAATTAATTATGATTTTCCATGTGTAATTAATATTTTGGTGGCTAGTTTATTATTGAATTAGTTTTTATATCTTAATATAATTTCTAGACCCCCTTATTTTATATAATAGTTTGAGTTTTTTCATTTAAAACACAATTTCATTAATAAATATGAACATGATTCATTCCCCCTATAACACTCCTATGGGGATCCCCAATTTCATTTTTTAAATATAATGATGGTTCATTGGAATATGTAATTTATTTAAGATCAATGAATTATATCATTGTTAACCAAAATAATCATTTACCGCTTATTTATGATTTTATATATTCTTTCTAGGGAACAATGTATTATATGAGGATTGATCAAATTTAAATAAATCATCAATTAATAAAAAAAGGAACATATTCCTTTGGTGTTGTTTGAAATTATATATGGTTAGTATGAGTAATTAGTTATTCAATTTGGGTTTCTATTGCATGATCTCTATACATTAATCTTATTAATAGATTTTCTATCAGTATTTAGATTACAATGATGATTTATTTATTGATGATATTTTGGACATTTCAAAAATTAATTAGTATCACTAATCAATGGTATGTGGTATTTTAATAAAATTTAATGAAATTTTGTTATTGGGAAAAATTAAGATAATTTAAATAATGAAATAATTGGATATTTTCCTCAAATATATTGATTGTAAATATTGAATAACTATTTTTCTTTTTCTAAAATAACAGTTTCAATAAATGTTCAAACCCTAAAAGTGTATTATAGATTCATAATTTCCCTAGATTATTAGGATACTGCCAATGTATTATTGATATATATTCTTGGTTATCATGACTAATAAGCATTGTTATCATTATAATATGTTAAATTCATCTGGATTAAATTGAATGAGTAATGATCCATGGAATAGAAAATAAGAATAATTATTGATCCAATTGTGATCTTTACCTCTAGAAATAATTAATTTTTCATTATAATAGATTCTTTATTAAAGGTAATTGGTTGTGTTTTTATGAATAATGTTTAGTTGATCAATTTTTTTCACATGAATTGAATCCTGTTTAGAATAATTTTAATCTACATGACGATGAACAAGTTTATATGTTTGAGTAATTAAATATATGGACACATCATTTATATGATGTAATGTGTGAAATATATACAAGTCATAAATGTTTTATGTATATAATATTTCTAAATAATTCAAACATTAGGTAGATAATATTGATATCATTGAAAAAATGATTAATATTTTATAATTCATTATAATCTAGTAGAAGTTTACAATATTGATCTTTATTTGATTGAAATATAAAAAATCATTATCCATTGTAGTTTTGGAAATTGATCTATGGGTAATTGTTTTGATTAATATTGGCCTATAATTATTGAATGTTGAAACATACACTTATTTTTCATCAAGTTATAGTGAAGTGATCATTATTGGTGATAACTATAAATTTATTGAAATATTTACCTGATTTTCATGAAAATAATGAATTTTTATTGAATGATAAGACACATTATTCAAATGTTCAGATGGAAGGTGTATTGATATATGGAAAATGTGTGAATATTCCATAAATATACTATTGGAAAAAATAAGTATTAAGTGATAATCAGTTCATTTAATTTTTAAATTTTCTCTATAGAATTAAAATATATATCTAATTATTGTAGTATTACCATGGAGATGATGTTTAAAAATATATATTATATTTTAGTATGAAATGTTTTAATTGTTAATGGGTAATTGTTGGAAACTAGTCTCTAAAAGGGATGATTTTCCATTTTACATTTTTAATGTTGATGTGGTAAAATATATCTATTGATTATTTGGAGAGATTCACAAAGAATTTTTGAGGTAATAATGCAATTTTAGATATTCTTCATAAATTATCGAAAACATCACATTTCCATAATAATCAAAATAATATATATTTAGATAAAATTTCTTGACTAATTTTTTTTAAAAAGTCATGTAATAGGTAATTTCCATCTGCAAGGTATTATACTTTCAGGTAAGGAGTAGATCAATTTATATGAATTAAATTTATAACTAATTGTTTTATGAATAATAATTTAGTGTATATTTTCATATTCAATCAGGAAGATTGTCGAAGAAAATGAGTTAGACATCAGATGGATTGATTTTTTTAAAAAATTGAATAATAGGGAATTGTGGAATAATATCAATAATTAGTTTATTTTTTATAAAATAATCTTTTTGTATATTATAATAAGAGATACTTTTGAGGAATAATATGTAAAATTGTGTCGAACTGTATTTTTTAGGAGAAATGTATGTGAAATGTTTTTTTGATATAAGTGTTGGTTGATTAAATTACATGAAAGGTATATGTCAATTTTCATTTTATAAGGGTGGAACAGAGTAAGAAATTGGTTTGTGATGATACCATTGGAATGATCAGTCAATCAATGTATATAGTCATGTTTTAATCATGTTTCTAAATAGAAGAATCTTATGGGTCTTTTTAAAAAACAGATGGTTAGAACATTAGTTTATTTGAACATATGAAATTTTAGAGATTCATTGATCAATTTCATACTAAATGGTCTTTAATCTATGTTTATCTATGGTATATGGATTTTTTAATGTTTCATTATTAATGAAATAGGTATTAATTTGATCACATGGGATTATCCCAGTATTAGTACAGTCTGAATAGATAAATTCATATATAGATAAAACAATATAGTGACTTGATCCCACATATGAGAAGTTAAAGAATATGGTGTCTCAACAGGTTATCATTTTGTTAAAAATCGTATAAGTATATAAGAATCAGGTGAAATAGAAATTGAAATGATTGAATAATATCCCGACCTATTTTATTTTGGAATTGAATTATGAGGACATGATTTAAAGAAGTATGTGAGAATGCCAAAACCCATGTAAATTTAATATTAATTTAAATTAATTTAGTGCCAATATTCCTGAATTATATTTATTAGTGTTATTTTTATTATACCATCAAAAGAACATTTTTAAATTAAAATTAAATTGACTTAATCATAGTAACATTTTCACAAATGTTTTACTATTCTGTTTAAAACTTGTAATACTGATTTTATTCTTGTATTATAAAAACTTTTGTTGTTTTATATAATAATGAGAAGTTTATTTTAATGTGTTATTTGTGGATTTCTTTGTACGAAATGATATTTGGGTGAACAGTATAAAATACAAATTTTTATAAAAAAAATATTTTTTCAGGTATTTAAAAATTATAATTTATATATGGACTCATTTAAAAAATTAATTATATATTTTTATATTAAAAAATTTATATCATTTAAAATTATATTTAAATAAAAATTGATGATTTATAAAAAAAATAAAACATCAAATGGGATTTATCTGAAAAATAATTATTTCATCGGTTTTTTTGGGTTTATTTCAAAATTACCCTCATCCACATATAAAAATTTAATTTGAAAAAAATGAATCCATTTCTATATTATACATTTATAAATATTAAAATCAATTTACAAAAATTTTTTGTCATTATTAAAAGTAATTATGCTAGAAAATATTATTTTCTACTATAAGAGTTAAAATGGCATAAAATTGTTGAAAAAATAATATAAGGGTTATACTGACAATATATATATATATAATCTATTTTATTGAAATATTATAAATCTATATCATTAGATATTAATAAATGGTTTCTTTTGGATACATTTAGCTTCATTGCGACGTTAATATATTTTAGTAATTTGAAAAATTCAATGTGTGATATTTCAACCACATAAACAATTGTTCCAAATATCCTCTTTTAACCAGAATAAAAAATCATCATACTTCATTAAATAAATTAAAACATAATTCTAAAAATTAATACCCACATTTTGGAAATATTATATTGGATACATTTCCCACATTAAGATGCACATGGTGTAAACCTGATAAAGTAGTGTGATAAAGTGGGAAATCACATAACATAGGGTTTCTGTTTTATTTCATTTTGTATATCCATTCACCCCCTTTTAATCATACCTATAAAATGAAATATGATTTTCCCATATAATGAGATGTGATTTTTTCTTTAATTCACTATTGTAATCATCTCATCAATCATATTCGAAAACAAATAATCATTTGTGTTTTTGATGACCTACCACCTCATGAGATGATGTAATTCATTATTCATCACCGTCTCATATCTAATGATATAATTATAGATTTTAAATATATATATATATATATATATATATATTATATAAATGACATATTTATCATTTTCTAATGAAAATATTCATTATTTTTATTACATCTACTTTGAAAAATGATAATGATGTTTTTGTGTACATGTGGATTACCACCTTCACGTAGCACAATGATTTATTTTTCACAACAACATATATGATGTGTTATTTATATAATTGTATTTCAATATATTATAATATTTGTATTTATTAATAATTATATATTAATAATATGATAATTACCTCTATTACATCATGTTCTATGAGAAATGAAATTATTACTCATGCATATGAAAGAAAAATTATATCCTTGTTTTAACATAATTCATTATTCATTATATCTTATATAAAATTGTATTAATTTATAAAAATGATATATAGTTTATTAATATTATTAAATATTTTATAGAATAATTAACTCCTTGTTTAGGGTCAGTATACTAATGTCATTTTGCAATTATGAATTGAATGTTCATAAAACAGTCAATGTGATCATAACCTATTTATTAGTAAAATATTAATTCCAAAATGATAATAATTGTTTAATGATAATAATATAAATAATTAAATTGTTGTTAAGATTCTAATTAATTAATATATTATTATTATAGATGAGATAAATATTTATGTAAATTTATGGACTTAAATTAAGACAAATTTCATTAAAACATAATTTTATATGTTATGATGATTTTATTATATTATTATGTATTATCCCTGGTCATTAATATTTTGGAGGAATTTTTATATTTACTCTTTAATTACATTAAATATTTTTATTCAAATATATTCCATTTTTAGTACATGTTTAATTTTATTTATTTTTAGAAAGTGATTCTTTTTTTGATGGTGTGAATTAAATATTGTTTAAAAATTAACTACATCAAAAAATATTCACCAAACATGAAATTTAATTAAAATAATTTTTATATTAAATTTTTTCCCATGCATATTTTTGAATAATACATTTGCACTATTTTTTTGGGAAATTTTCAATTAATGAAAATTTAAATAATATATATATTTCTACATTTTTTATACAAAACTTAGTGTTATTATTTATAGGTTCAAAAGTGTTTTTTACAGAATTGTAATTAAATTTTTGATTCATAAAAAAATATTGTTCATGATATGGTACATTCCATTACAGTTAATGATTTGTGATTATGATATAGAATATACAATAGGTGATCCACATATTACATATGCAACGAGTAAGCCTGAAACAAATTATAAATTGTTGGGCATGATATATATCTCTAAAGAAGTGGGTATTGATCCTTATCATTAATGTAATGAAGGGGGTTTTTCTCATGAGAGGTAAATTTAATTGATTTAAATGGAAATCCCTTCTTGCTAACTATTTTAAATTTGTGAAGTGAATATAATTCACTAAAATGTATAATTGTTTTTAATTTTCTATATATGGGTTTTAAATGTTTTGATTGAAAAAGATTTTTTTCAGTGGACATTTTTTATTTCATAAATTAAATATGTATAGTGAAAATTAAAAACATTTCATATTTTCACATGTATTTCACTATTATAATTAATTTAATTGTATTATATCCCTTACAGATTTTTTGGTACATATCACCTGTTTTCAGGTTATTTTAATACAATTTATGGATGGTTCCGAACAAAGATGAATACATTTTCAATTTCCTGAATGTTTTTCATGGCAATAATTTTTTTTCAATTTAAATTGTTTTAATTGTATATACTATGTAAAAGAGATCACTTCCTAATTTATGAGTTTTTTATGTATGATTAATTACAGAATTATCTAAATAATTAAACATATATTGTCCTTGGGAATGTACAAACTTGAATTCTTGTATAAATACACCTGAACATGCAATATTTTATATCATAAACAATATTCATATACATTTCCTTATTAGGTGAATTTTTTTTCATTCTATTTTAGAATGTGGTTATTTTTTGTGTGTCCATTTAAAAATTATAATTCTTGAATTATGTAAAAATTTAGGGTATATTTATAATATTATGAACCCAAGATATTGGATTATATAAAATAATACCTAGAAAATTCGAAAAATTTCATGACCCTCCATCATGAATATGTTGAATGGGAAAGAAAGGTGTATTAACTATAATAATTCAAGAGTGAAAAGGGATAATACCCCTACATTCCCATCTCTAATAGGCCGAGTGTGGAGACTCATAACATGGATATTCAAATATCACAAAATGAGGGGCATTACTTTTTTATGGAACTTTGATAAAGAGATAAGATGTATCAACCTCAAAACCACTCATATATATATATATAAGAATCCAAAATCCACCCCACATGAATGATTAATGTTACACTACATGAAACCCAATGAAAAACTCCAGACTAAATAAAAAACGAACAAATCTATGTTGCGGCACATCAACTATCTTGATGTTCAAGCTAGTAGGGTCCATCACATTCTGCATAATCTCTCTAAAAACACGGCTATAGTTTTATATACATAGGATGAGAATACACAATTACATTTTAGGATAATTGAAACTCTCTCAAGAACATGTGGGATAATTGTACTAATTCTCCTATGATAAAAATAAGAGATACTCATAAGAACATAATAAGGTATTTTATCCACCCCAAACTCACCAAAGCACACTCACCAAATAACAAAATTCAAATAAAGTAATGAAGTCTGATCAATGATGATAGAGAACTCCATACCCCATACCAAGGGATAACTTCACATCTCTAAAATAGGATGTCATGATGCTACCATGCTCTTTCACAAGACCCACGATAAAAAAACATCATAAACACACCTGGGGCACATACCACATCTTGTACACAATCACCTAGGCCGCAGCCACATCACGTCCCACCCGAAGACACCTAGGCCACATAAACACAACCTAATCCTGATGAGACATGGGAATGTAAAACATATCCCATACCAAAGACGCCATGGAAGGACCACTAACCTATAGACACTAGAACCTCACAACATCCCCACAACCAAACCATAGACTCTAGGGATACCAATATATAGAAGGGGGAGTAGACAAGATCCAAAAACCTCCCATTTATACTCCCACTAGGATACTTGTATCGGACTCCCTTCCCCATAACAATGGGGGTATTCACCATGTAGTTATCACAAAGGGTTGGTAATGTTTTAAAATTAATAAGAAAATTTTTATATATACATATATATTGTTACAAAACACTAATCCAATCATATGGATTTTCAAAATGAATAACTATGCCAAAAGAATATCCATTGCAGTTACCTTTAATGCATAACTACATAGCCATCCAAAGAATTAATTCATAACCCCAACTGATTCATTTAAACAATTATTCCTATACATTAAAATTTTAATTTATTTATTTATCCCATCCCTAACAAGGAAAATATCACACAAAATGCACCTAATGTATCTTCATAACGCAAACACACATCATAAATATCTATTGAACCTCAGAGGGAAAATCCTAGGAAAGGTAGCGCCATCATTCTTCAAACTTTTTCCACCCAATCAATCATTAATAGACCTACTTCCTGAAAAGAACCAAATCTCGTAAAACAGTAAAACAAAACCAAATTGTAGTCCCACTTCACAAAAATGCAATGCCAAACAACCGTAAAACAACTCAGATGTATACCCACTATTCAATAAGAAAAACCATTCCAAAATCAATCAGACTCAACATATGAGATTCCAATACACCACATTCACCACCCCATTCACATAGAAAACACACATCACCACAAAAAATGAATCCCTAGAACAAAATCATGCCACACCACACTCACACAAGAAACTATGTCGAATAGAACAACACACAACACACAACCACAACTAAAATAGGTGAGGGTTATCCCTATTTACCCAACAAAAAGTCTTTAAATTCATTTTTTTTTAATTTAGGGTTTATCACATAATATTTTAATCATGGGGAATACATTTATTTAACTTCGTATATGTGATTAACAACATTTTCATGTTGCACACATTCAATTTTTGATCAAGAATAAGTATCAATCATCCCCCATGTGTAATTAAATCTAACCAAAAACCAAGATTTTCACAGGGATACATCCACCACAATTAACAATATAGATCAAATATAACATCTAAAAAACGACCATCAAAATCATCTTTCTAGAACTTCATTTTTTTAATATGGTAACCAATCCCTATATCGTAACATGTTTATCCATTTTCATAAAATCCATAAATAATATTTGGATTCGACCATATTTTCAAGGAGACATGATTATACCCATTCTATATTGTACACAATTGAAATTGGGACGATGTAATTCCTACATTATAGAACCGATGCTCATCAACTCCTCATAGTGCCAAAAATCGTGGGTACATGACCATTAGGAGGGACTCATAGAGGAAACATGACCCACATGTACATAATAAAATGTGACTCCTTGGGGAATGAAGGTATTATGCATACAATGAAAAAACTGATGGGTTCATTGAAGAGAGGATATCAGAATTAAAAAAATAAATTTTATATATCAAAGGAAGGGAATGGATTCTAAAGGAAATTAATGCCACATCATGTTTAAGACATGCATCATGACTATTTCATGGTACTCAGTGCAATTAGATATTAATGATAAAATTAATATCTTTTTAAATTCCTTTAGAAATGATCAAAAATGTTTTCATCTGTATTTTTATCAAATAAAACATTAGTGGGGAGAAACATGAAAAATTATAATAATCATGAAATGACTCATAGATGGGTGAGTAAACAACTTGAGCCATTGAAAATGAATCACCAAAGTGCCTCACTAATGTCGGACCTACCGATGCTTAACCTACCGACACCAGACATATCGATGCATAACCTAGAAATGTCCGGCCTAAATATTTAGGACGAATCGACACTCGAAATAACAAAGCCTAACCAACCGAAGCCAGACCTATCGACACCCAACCTACCAATGGACTATCAACTAAAATTTAGCCTCTAACGTTGACCCAATGATTTTTAGAAAAAAAATGAACTACTAATACTGAGATACGAACATTGATTCACCAACACGACCATCTTATTATAAAATTGGTATTTTTTTCAAACAATTTAAATGAAATAATTTTTCCTCCAAGAACACCCCAAACACTTGATATTGACAAATTAATTGATGTTGGTCGTATAGGTCCATACAGTAGATACATACCAAACTATTCCCAACATATATAATTCAAAACCAAACCCATAAGAATGAGGGGCCTGAACAACCACCCTGTAAGATACCTATTAAGAATTAAAACCCCTATGTTGTTCAAAAGATGCAGTGAATCCCTAATAACCAAGAACACCATCTCCCACAACGTAAAACCCAAACATCCAATATATACCCCAAAAAGCACCATTTATCCAGAAAAATTTGTTTCAGAGGTCTTTCCTCTATGTCCGTATATTATCCTCTCTAGGGGGAACTAACTCTCTCGAATGGGTTTAATCACATCTAAATAAATACATATTGATTAAGATTCTGTTCTCCCACTTTTATAATGTTACGACTTCATCACACATTACCAAACAATGATGAAACCCATCTCATGAAAAACAATGTTAGAGCACTACATAAACAACAAATAATGTAATAAAAACTCAAAACAGCTCTTGATATTGGGAAAAAATCTACATATTATTTTCCTATGTACTCACCATAATTCCATAATGCCTCCACAACACATTAACCAATGTAGTGGTCCGTACACACAAAACCATCTCTAGTTGATCCTAGAACTCCGCTTCCCACTCCATTAATATTTCTAAATACATGATATCCATCTATGCTGATTCAATGACATGGGAGTCATCATGATGACACTGAATAAGATAGGAGACATGAAATATGTAATGGATCCACTCCTAGTGAAGCAGAAACACCAGCTGGTATGCAACTATCCAACACGTCCCAACCCCTTGATGGGTCTGATGAACCTGGAATAATTATTTCTCCCTAGGAAAAACCTCTACATACATGTCAATGGGAAACCTTCCATAACATGTAGTCCCCATCCTCTAAATCCAAGGGCCTTCTCTAGAAATCCAGATACAACATCTACCGATTTTGTGCCACCATCATCCTCTTATGAACAAGATGAAACTTCTCTATCTTACTCTACACCACATCCAGTTTAAGATCTATTATTACCCCAACATCTAACCAGCCAAAGGTGAATGATGTGTCCTTCTGTATAAATCTCCAAATGGAGCCATTCCAATGGTAGAGTGAGAGATATTGGTTTAAGAAAACACTAATAATGTGAAATTTCACACCCAAGACCCACTTATTTCAAATAATAATTATCTAAGAATATCATCTAATGTCATGATGGTCCTCTATGCCTTCCAATCAATATGAAGGTGGACTAAATAGTTGAGGTGTGAATGAGTGCCATAATAATAATAAAATCTCTTCATTACTTATGAGGAAAAAAATTTATCAGGATCCATGAAAATGTATATATGAACTCCATGTAGCCGCACCACGTCACCCACATACCTATATGCTAAGGAATATGTTTTTACTACTACCTTAGTTTCTATGATATGAGCCGCTTTCATTAGGAGATCTACTATTTCCCATATTTCATTTCATCCTCCCTGATCCCTGGGTAATCTTATGATTAAATCCATTGATATTTCATCCCACTTACACATGGTGAAATCTAGGGTATGCAACAATCCTCTGGGAAATTGATGCTCATTATTCACCTGTTGATACATAAGGAACCTTTCTAAAAACTTTGTCATTCCTCGCTTCATTTAGAGCCACCAAAATTGTTTCCTCATGCCACAATATATCTTGAAAACTCATGTGTGTATTAGTAAGTGTGATCTTTGAAACTCATAAACTACTCCCTTGAACATATCTAACAAAACAAATAGCTTGTCATATAACGTCATCTGATTATAACCATCCATAGACCATCCCATATTAGCATCACCCTGGTCTACGTTATCACGCATCACCTCCACCACTGATTCTCCCCACTGTGACTCCTCTACCTTTTTTATTAGATATGAAATTACGTTCATCTAAAACAGATTGATTATACCTCCATCAATTCCTAAATCTTCATTCAATGTAAGAAACTACCCCATCACCCACCATGCATCCACATATAGTTGAACAACCTCATTCTGTGACTTCTTTCTCAAGGAATCTTCCACAACATTCCCCTTTCATGAGGTGTAAGTGTAATATCCTAGTTATTTATTGAATAGTCAATTTTTGTATCTATTAATATTTAGGAATACGATATTAATTTTACATTAATGGGGAAACGTTTTCCAATAGGGTACCCAACATGAATCAATGGGTTTATACGAAATCTTATGTTGCAGACAACATTGAGTAATACTGAAACAAAATACAACAATAATATTATTATATTAAAATGTAGTTAATACAGAGTACTTGTACTGGAGGGAATGAATAGAACTAACTGTAATGCCATTAAACATTTTTTTAAATGTTTTTACATTTATCCCATAAATTTTGGGGGATTAAAATGATAATGAATCAAAATTTAAGCTTAAAATACTCTCATATTTTAAATTACACGCCCTATCTCTTTTTGATGGAAAACCCATTTTAACAGTATTGTTTTCACTTTTAAATGTCCTATTTGAAAAAATAATCTTTTTTTATTAGTGGGACA
Organism: Viscum album; assembly: GCA_963277665.1. Taxonomy (NCBI): domain Eukaryota; kingdom Viridiplantae; phylum Streptophyta; class Magnoliopsida; order Santalales; family Viscaceae; genus Viscum; species Viscum album. Next base: position 1,813,511,882 of record OY728140.1, on the reverse strand, counting down.
TCAAATTTTACTTCGGTTGAACTTTTATTATTTATATTATACATTCCATATTTTAATGAACAGTGACAAATAAGGAATTTTAATTCAAAACTCTATGTTCATAAAATTAATTTATATAGTTTGATTTTACATTTAAATGGGTTTAAATTTTAATTGGATTATGTTTTTTCATCTAATAAAGATTTTTCTTTATAAGAAAATTCATATTGAAATTTGACATAAACACATGTCAATATTTTGTTAGTTTTTACTTCTTAATAACTGATTTTGGGTTCTGACATGGAGAATTAATTTCAAATTAATTTATAATAAATAAGTGTTCTGAATTTGAAAAAAAGAATTCAATATTTGGATTATGATTTTCTAAGTTTTTTAAATAGGTACAATTTATTAATGTACATTATGAATAGTGACTTCAGTAATTATTTACATTTAACATGGTTAAAGGGTAAATAAGGTATATAAGGGTTAAAAATATTATAACAATAATATAAAACTACCCTGAAACATGTCCCATTCTTATTGGATGAGATATTTCCGACCATTATCATAGATGGGTTGATTTTAGGACCCCATGGAACCACATGGATGTGATAATGACATAAAATATTTATTAATTTAAATAAAGAGATATATTACATAAAGAAGTATATTTTACTAAAACAATGTAAATATAGTTTATAAAACTGATATATTTTACAATAAATAGACATTATAATGATAAGAATATTTACTATGTTATGGTTTTTATTAGTAATTTTTATACATTATATAAATAAATTTATTTATGACATATTGATGACATATGATTACCCTATTAATGAATGATTCAAATAAATTTTATTATAAATATAATTATTATTGTAATTTGAACAGTTTAAATACATATATTAATTTTTGGATGATTATGACATACTATATTTTTGTATATGTATTTTTTTAGATTTATCATGTTGACATGACTTTAGAAAAAATAAATTACTAAATACTGTTAAAAATGACATAAATGAATTTTTAAAACAAATACTATTTTATTAAATGATATAACAGTCCTAAAAATACAAAATTCGTCCAAATGACTTATATAATGATACAAATGACATTAATGATCCATATCAGGTTCTCCTGTCATTTTAGAGTAACTATAGTAACCATATATTATTAAAATAATAGAAGACATTGTATGAGATAATATTTTTATGTAAGGGTTATAGCTAAAAATATAAATATATTTCATTAGAACTATTATTATTCGAAAATAAATTTTAAATAATATAATACTTCAACACATTCCTAATGTGCCCCTCCTCCCTATTATAAAATGCCACAAACACTACCCATTGATTCACACCTGTAAATCCCCTTGGCACTCCTAAAATCTAATACAATATGCTCCCAATATAGCTCATTGGTTCCTATATGCCTTTCTATAGTTATAAGGAAACTCAAGGAAGTCTTTTGTCTCAAATCAAAATGAGTTACCCGATTTAGAGGTAACAACTTCTCTTAAGAACCTTTCATTTATTTTCCTTCTCTAACTCCATTATTAAATTATTTTTGAAATATAGTATTATCCTTAATATAATTGTATTTAGTTAGAATACAATTTTTTTGACTAAACATAAAAACTCCTCCATCTAATGGAGATAAAACTTACTATTTTCAGTGTATGATGAACTACTATCTCACAATACGACGACTCTTCGATTTTATTCTACAAACTATAAAATTGTCCATTATGAGGGCAAAAAATTTATATATGATGTGGATTATATTTTTATGTCTCTTTTCTTCAATAATATTTATTTACAACATACCATTATTATTTTAATAATTTGTAAATATGATAGTTTTATTTGAGGATGTGGGGACTACCACCCCCTCAATGTGATACGACTCGTTCACGCTATATATGGAACATATAGTGGATGTAGTTAATGAAAATATGTGATATATATTACATACAAATTTTATTGACGTTATCCTATAACAATGTATCATTTATTTTTCATTTTTTTAATATGTAAGAAAAAAAAATGCATTGTTCATGTGTACGTAAGACCTAACATCTCAATGAATTTTGTATTTAATTACATATATACAAATGTTATGTAATTTTATAAATAAATATATATTGGATATGTATGATATTTAAATCATGTATAGTTTCCCAAAGATTATGGAATTTGACCACATGGAAATTTTAAATCCAAAAAAGGTTCAATTTTGACTCATGTACATAATATCGACAAAACGACCGATAAGATCCTAAATAATTATTTAATTTTTATAACATGATAATAATTAATATAAAATGAATTATTAAATTGAGGAAATTCTGAAACAAGTATAAAATAAACAATGATTATTATTCAGGAATATAAATAATGAGGTCGACAAGTCAGTTTTGAGGTAATGGATATTATCTTAATATTCTTTCATAGAGGAATATTTTGACAGTATAAACCACATTATTTTATAATACATAATATAAAACCCTATTTACATTTAATTAAAAGGAAATATTTTATCTATGTATCATTTTACTAAATTAATAAGAATAATGTTTTTAATGTATGTGGTGACAATGACTCCCTGGTCACTATAACCATTACTTGATATTTGAATTACACTATAATCTATAATGTTTTTAAATGGAAAATAATTCCCTTATCACCTTTTTTGTGTGTTTTGGTATTGAAAATGGGTTTTAAGGTGTATTTCATATTTAAATATTTTTAAATGATTTCTTGTGATTGAAAATGACATTTGATGAGTGGAATGTCTATAATTGAAATCATTATAGTGTGATGATTATATAATGGTAGTTCGACATTTTATGGGTGGTTACTTGATTATCCAAATATGTGTGGCTACATGATAAATAAATGATTTGTGGTTTCACGATATACCAAGGATAGGTGGTTACATTATAACCTCCAATTAATTGGGTATGGATGTCATCCATATGGCTATTCTATTTTGTGATATGTGTTTAAGTACACCTTAAGGTTATTACATTTCATTATATTCATGTCCCATGCTACCAATATTTTTTATATATTGCCTTATATGGGATTAATGGAAATATTTTGGTTATAATAACTATAAGTAATAATCTTATATTCTATGAGGTATATTTACTAATTATCAAATTTAAAAAGTGTTAACATATGATAAAGTATTCATGGTTTACATTTTTTTCATGATTAATAGTTTATATTTTTTATGTATCCCATTATGATATTTTTATGTTTTCCCCTTATTTTGAAATGCTTTTCACTAGACGTAACAAAGAATAGAGTCAAGTATAATGTCATGGAAATGTTATGTTGTTAAAACATGAAACAAACCTTGTTTCTTTTTAAAAGGATTTGTTTTTTGAAAATAACGGATAGTGAGTTAACGATTATACTAATAATATTTATGTTATTATGTATGAGTTATGAACTAATTCTCTAAAGAAAAAACCAAAAAATATCCTCCAAGTGAATTAATGTGAAACTGGTTTCTTAACTCATGATTACATAATGATTATAGTTGGGACCAAGTAGCTAGAATAATAGGTATGTTTAAATACCATTAGAGGATAGGGTTTAATTTAAATATAAGTGATAAGATGTATATAACCATAATTATTATCAGATTTTAAAGAGTCGTAGTTATTTTAGATAAATTGAAAGAGTTTTAGATAACATGGATAAGTATATCATAGTTATTACCATCCTAATATTAAAGTATATGATGAATTTACTGATATAATCAATATTATGTTTTTAATAAATGGATGGATCTTGAAGGCAATGAAGAAACAATGTATGTGACGAAAATTGTGGTGGTTTTCAGAATAAAAAACTGAATGAAATGAGATATATCATGAGAACTCTTGTGAATATTCTAAACCAACTATGTAGACTCATGATTGACCACTTGAAACATGTTTATTTTTTGATGGAATTATATATTACATAAAAAATCCCTATGGATGTTTAGGTAATTATCATAATGGTATGTATATTCTACAACCTATTTGTCAAGAATATGGTTTGAAATACAGAGGGAAATGTTCTATAGGGACGATAAAATGATATATATGTGGAAATTATGGTGATAAAAAAAATATCATTCCAAGGAAAAGGGAAGATTTCTGTAGACTCCACAGATGGGAAAGATGTTATTTCTTAGTTATCAATTGATTATTTTAAATGTGGGGAGTACGATCATTATAAAAATATATTTCTGAAATAAAGTTTTGGGAATTGGAATTGAAAGACCCAATAAATGATGGTTTATCTGTAAATAATTATATTACATTTGAAAATGAGGTATTTGAAAATGGCATATGAGTGATATTTATTATTTGGGGTCAAATGTTTTTAAATTATTGAATTTTAGGAAATGATTCATTTTTTTCAATTTTTTGGAAAGAAAGAATAGAGAATATGATGGAAAGGCTAGGTTAGGGTATCATGAAGAATACTGAATAATAAATTAGTACACATATATGTGATTCATGAGTTATGGTTGATTGTTGTATGATGAATCATTTAAAATTAATAATGAAAATATGATGATGGGATTACTTTGGAATACTTTTTCTAGTATGTGTAACCATGTTGCATGTTATGTAAAAATGTTATTCATGGAAGAATTATCTTTTCTTTTGTGTAAATAATTATAATTCCATGGGAAAATTTTATATGATCTTTGATTTTGAGTTAATATTGAGATATTACATTTTGGGATGCAAAATGAAGGACATGAAGAAAACATGCCGATTAATATATGATGTTGTTATTTTTGAATATTTTATATCATTTTGGGAATGATATATGAATTATAGAGATTTAGAAAATGGACTACCCATAAGAATGGAAATGAACTATCACATCCATCATGTCATGGGGTATCTAACCCAAAACTGAAGAGCAACAAGGCATTATCATCTTCCACTAGCCAGCAAGAATTCTCTTGTTAGTATTTATTTTTCTTTGAGTTAAATGTGTTGGTGTAGTATGAATTAGTTGATTTTGATAACTTAGGTTTTGTCAAATTTATTTCATTGTTATTGAAATATGATTTATTGATAAACAGATAAATGTTATTTTGGACGAAATTTACTATTTTGGGAGCCTTTTATGATTAAGTTACATATAATACTATGGAATTTTTTTGGGGAATAAATGTAGAATTATTTTTTGGAGATATATGTGATTTAGTTATGGACATTGGGTGATTTTGTTTATTTATGGAAATGATTATCCTATCTTAGAGAATATATGATATATGGAATTATTTATTTTTTTAAGCCATTATGATTGGTTGATGTTTTTTGGAGTTAAATGTTAAAATCTATCCTCGAATAATATGTCATAAAACCCTTATGAATTTTGTGTTTCAAAATTTTTTTGGATTATTTTTCAAGGATTATACTAAAATTTATTTATTGAACAGTCTATGATAGACATTATGTGTTACAGTTTAATATTGGATAATGAAATTAGTTTTCATCTTATAAATGACTATTCTTTTTGGGGATCATCATATCTTATCATAACCATTTTGGTTATATATAATGTTTCAAGTTATAATGAATTGGTCAATAATATTTTGTGGATTTTTTGATTCACTTAATTTTGATTCTAATGATTATTGTGTGACCACGTAATTTTGAATACTCATTTGTTTGTAAATCTTGTAAATAAATTCCTCAACATTATGAAAATATCATTAAAAGACATTTTCCTGTTACTTTTCCTAAAATGTATTCATTAACCATTTAATCCATAACATGTTTGTGGTTTTTAGATTTTTAACTTTCAACTGATCATGTTTACTATCACTCTCCATGAGAAATAATTTGTTAGTTATTCTTCCAAATTCTATTTTTCCGAAATGGAATCTTAGTATGTGTCATCTAAGGTAACCTTTTTACTTCTCTTTAATTATTTTAAATTTTTAGTTTTATTGGATATTTTTAAAATGTCGTATTTTAAATGAATTTATTGAGAAAAATTGTAAAACTACAAGGATTTTATATTAAAATGGGGGAAGTTTGTAACATAAAAGGTAGTTTTAGAATAATAAATTTCCATATTTATTAATATTTTTGAATAATATATTAATTTTAATTTAATTTGGATTATTTATCTGATAGAATACTTAATATACAACTATAGTTTTCTTAAATAGATTTTATTTCACACAATGTTTAGTTATACTGAAATAAAATACAACAATAATATTTTATTTTTAATGGTAGTTAACACCTAGACAATATATTGGAATGAATGAATATAACTAACTAAAATATTATTAAAAATATTTGTTAAATTGTTTTAATCTTCTATAGTATGTTTCAGAGGCGTAAAATTAGAATGATTCCATTTTTAAGCATAAAATACTCTAATATTTTTAAAAAAACATTTTACACCTTTTGATGGAGAGGCCTATTTAAATATATATTTTTCCAATTTTATATAATATATTTGACAATATAAAATTACTTTTTATTAAAAAGATATCAAAATTTACTTTGGATGTAATTTTATTATTTTTCTAAAAATAATACATATTTTAATGAATAGTGAAAATTGCATCATTAAATTCAAAACTAAATTTTCATCTAATTTATTTATATAAATATATTTTTCATTTAATAGGTTTATAAGGTTTATTGTAATATTTTTTATCATTTAATCCAATTTTGTTCATTAGAAGTAATTTCACATTTACATTGGGAATAAACACATATCAATTGTTTATAGTTTTTACTTATTAAAAACCCACATTCTAGTTCTGATAACATAAAATAATATTAAATTAATTTATTAAAATTATATATTTTGAATTTTTGAGAAATAGAATCTATGTATGGAATTATAATGTTTTAATTATATAATCAGATACCATTTATTTTTGGATTGTATTAATATTTACTTTAGAAATTATTTTTAATTACCATGGATAATGTGTGAATCCTGTAAATGTGAGTAAAAAATTATTATGATAATATTAAACAAACAAAAAATTTCATAGTCCTATTGGATGAGTTATTTCTAAAAATTGGCAACCTTGGATCTATTTTAGGACCTCCAGGAGCCACTTGGATGTGATATTGACTAGTTAAAATATATAATTTAATGTAAAGTGAAATATAACATCATCATCATCTTTTACTAATAAATTTCTAATATAATGGTATATAAATGATATATTTCACTATACGCAGTCATTATATAGCTAAAATTATTTCCTAAATAATTTTATTTTATATTTAATTTTTAGACAATAGATAAAAAAATTTATTTAAGATAAAATAATAATGCATTGATTACCTTATTAATGAATTATTAAAATAAATGATATTATAAATAAAAATATAAATTAAAATTTAACACTATTATGCCTTTCAATAATTTATGTATATTTATGACATGTTATATTATTGTTCATATAGTTTTTTTTGATGAATCATGTTTTGATGAAATTAATAAAAATCAATTATTAAATACTATAAAAATGGAATTAAATAAGTTTTTAAAACAAATACAATTTTATTAAAGGTTATAATAATCTAAAAAACCCAAGATTCTTCCAAATGACGTATATAATGTTAAAAATGTCATTAATTATCTTCATTTATTATTATATGTAATTTAAAGAAACTATAGTAACCATGTGTTATAAAAATACTAGAAGACATGGAAAAAGTTAATGAATTTAATTAAAGGTTAATGCAGAAAGAGAAGGTTAATTTAGAAACATAAAATTTCAGAAATCCTATCTAATTAAAGGATTTCCACTCCTAATCATCATAGCTTATAAATATTTCACTTTGGAACTATTGGAAATCTAAAATCATTTATTAATAAAATTATATTTCAAGGATTTCCTAAAGAGCCTATCCTCCCTCATATAAAAGGCCATCAACTCTACCCCCTGACTCACATCTTTAATTCCCTTAGGATCATATATATTATCCTTAAATAATCTCTCATCATCCATTATTTATACACATAATCAATACCTTGGTCATAAGTAATATCAAGGATGCCTTTTGGAACATTTCAATAAGTGTCACCCAATTTAGAGGTAATGTCTTCTTTGAACATCCATTCATTTATTTTCATTTTCCATACCCTAACCTCACATTATTCCATTATTTTATAACAAAAAATCATTATATATATTCTAGTATGTTTTAATTCTAGTATTTTGATCTACACATAAACACACATCCATTTAATTGATATAAAACATAATGTTTTAGTGTATGGTGAAATACTGCCCCACGAAATGTGGATTGTTTGATTCTATCCTACAACCTATCTTGGATTCCATAATGATGGAATTGTTTTTATATATGATATTTATTATATTTAAATTTTCCCTTTTCTTCTGTTATTTTTATTTATGACAAAACATTATTCTTTTCATAATGTGAAAATATGATAATATCATTTAAGGAAGTGTGGAATACCACCTACTCAATGAGATATGATTCCTTCATGCCATACATGGAATGTATAATGGATGGAGTTAATGAAATTATGTAAAATAAATAAAATAGATATTATACTATGATTATATCATTCTTTCATATCATTTATTTTTTATTCCAATAACATGATAATGAAATGAATGTTGCATTCATGCGTACGTATGACCTACCGTCTCCATGAATGCTGCATTTAATTTATCGTCTCCAAATTTTATGGACTTTTCTAAATACATATATAGTAGATATATATGATATTTAAATCATGAATAATATTTTTGTGATGATTTACATAGACAACATGAACAATTTAGATAAAAACAAGTTCATTTTCAACTCAAGTACAGAATATCGACAAAATGACTGATATGAACATAAATAATATATGTAATTTTTATATCATGGTAATAAGTAGTATAAAATGAATAATAAAATCGAAGAGTTTCTTATGAACGTAGAGATTAACCTATTTTTATTATTCAGGAAATTTAGAAACAAACTTGATAAGTCATATTTGAAGTAAGGGACTTCATCTCAATCTTCATTCATTGAGGCATTTTTGATAATATACACCACCATATTTTATATGATGTATAATAAATCAATTTTTGAATTTAATTAAAATTAATTCATTTATCTATGATTTATTTTAGTTAATGGCAAGAAGGAATGTTTATAACATATAAGTTGATAATGATTCCTTTTCCATTGTAACTATTATTTGATATTTGGCTTCCTCTATAAGTCTTAATGTTTTTAAATAGAAATGAAATACCTTATTCCATTTTTTTGGGTGTTTTGGTATTGAGAAAAGTTTTCAAATTGGATTTACAATCTCAATATCTAAAAATGATATCTTGTTATTACAAATGAATTTTTTTTTGTGAAATATTGATAGTTGGAATATATTATGTGTACTGATGCTATAATGGTTCTTGGACATTTGAAGTTTGGTAACGTGGTAAAATAAAGATGGTTGGTTACATGATAAACCAAATATTGGTGGTTCCGTGATAAACTAGGGATTGGTGGTAACTGTATTACCTCTAATGCATTAGGTATGGAAGTCAGCCGTATGGCTATTCAATTTATTGATATGAATAGAAGTCGACCTTATTCTATTTAAATATGGGTTTTCCCAAGTTACCTATATATGTTATATGTTTCTTTCTCTGGGATTTTTGCCATTTTGTGGTTTTAAAAAATTTATGCAATTAGCTTATATTCAGCGAAGTATATTCACTATTTCATAATGGTGAAATGTATTATGTTATGATAATGTATTAATGGTTTAATTTGATTCAAGAGACTAGAAGTTTTCATTCATTATGTATCCATTATATTGATTTTAATTCTCATCCTATGTTATGATATTTTTTTCATAGGACATAATGAAGAATATATTGAAGTATGGGGTGATGGAAATGTCATATTGTTTGAACATGAAATGAACCATAGTTCTTTTTAAAATGTTTTGTTCTACAACTAAAATGGATTGTGAGTAGAAGTATCTACTTGAAATATTTAAGATGTTATGTTTATGCTATGACTAAATTTTCTAATGATCAAAACCAATATTTTTCATCCAAGAGAAATAGACTCATTTTTGACTTAACTCAAGATTACGTAATGTTTAAGGTTGTGGCATTATATAAGGAGATCTCGAAGTCCTAGTCCTGGAAAAACTCCATCCACCCCTTTTAATACAGGTTTAGGTCACACCAGTAATAGATATACGATATGTGGTTTTGCATGTGAATACTAGAAAGCACACCCCAATAGGATAATACCACTGCAACTTTAGCACAAACATGACTTCTTCTAGATCCAGATCATGGGTCGCATAATTACATTCATGGGGATGTAACTACCGCAACCCATAAGAGATTAGTCAGTTTCACTACATTGGTAGAAACCCCAAATAATAGATGTGAAGCATCACAAAACACCTCAAACATCATCCTTACTCTGAGGACATAAGCACTAGAGCACTATGGAAATTTTACTTCAGATAGCTAAAATCATCTTGGCACTGATAACTCTATAGAAAGGACTAGAATTTTTTTGGTTAGAGATATCCATAAAGCTGCAACTCAAGAGAAATTTTGTACAAATACCTTGTAATAGCATTAAAGACTAAGAGAAATATGAATCCCTATCACATTATTGGGTGATTCCAATGAAACAACTACCTCAACCTTCCACTGGTCCACTACTACACCCTATTGAGACACCAAATGTCAATGTTAGTGGCCCTCCCAAGTCCAAAACATTCACATTGACAATATTATGTTGTGTTTGTATCATCGAACAACTTATATGAAAATATTGAGATACTCAATATGATCGTGTAAAGACCAGGAAATCTCAAGTAAAAATTTTCTTCATAAATTCTTTGGAATTTTACGAGCCCCTAGTTTCGGAAGGTGCCTTATTCCACAGCCCGGTGTGCCCAGAATCAGTTTCTGATGTTTTGTTTGGATATGTTCAGTGAACGTACATGCGGATTTTTTTATCTTTTGAACCGTTTCTCGGAATTGAAATCTAAGGACACCAATGAAATAGCAGCGCTAGTATTCTCTTAAGGGGATCTTTACCGCAATTGCGTTTGATCGGGAGGAGAAGTTAATTTTTTGGAGAATTAAGTAGTGGAGGATGTTTGTTCATCCATCTGAGAACGTGATGAACATGACGAACTTCATCCTTTATTCTTCATCCGCATAAAAGGAGAAGACATCGCCCTCAAGGAACGTCAACTACGCTTCCTCCTCGGACGTACTCCGACTTCTTCTTCGAATCCTCTTTCCACGGCTCGACAATGTGAAACATCATAATCGAGGTTGGGGTTTTATATAATTCTCCATGAATTATTTATCTCAATCATGTTGAATCTTTTGGAAGAACTTCGGCCAACTTCTACCGCCTAACGTAGAGGGCGCGGGCCGAACGAACATGGCCCAACAACCCTCCAATGTTTCCAGAATTTTATTCGCAATGGAGGTGTGTTGGAATGGGCGGTGACGAGCGAAGGTGGCGGCCGCACGCCGGCCACATGCGGAAGAACCGTGGCCTACAACCGTGGGCCGCTCGACCGAAGAAGAATCGGCTGACCGTAGCCAGCTGGTCTGGCAGAACCATGGTGCCCCTTGGCAGCGTGCTGTGGAGGTCTGTGGCCCGCTCTCCATGGGCCTCTTTGGCGGGTTAACCGGCCGACTCGTCGACCGGCCGGGTTAGAGGGGACTGTGGCATCGCCTGGCCCCGCGTGCTGAAGACAGTGGCCCGCCCAAGAGGGCCGCACGCTCTGGAGAATCCCGCTGGCTTCGGACGTCCGGATGGGAAGGCGACATCGCCACCGGTTCGGGAAGTTGTGGGGACGTGACCCCCGCTCCACGTCGCTCGGCCAGTCGACCGAGTCGCGGTCAAGAGCTGGCCAGGCCGCGCCGACTGGGCTGGGCAGTTCCATCCGGGTCGGGCCGCGCCCTGCCAAATCCTTGTGTGGGCCGGGTCTCGTGCCACGGGCCGGGCCATGCCCCACCGAGCTGGGCAGACCCTTTAGCCGGGTCGGACCCGTTGAGCTAGAACTGGCCGACCCGCAGCCCACTGGGCATGACCGGTCGGGCCTGTTTTGCTTAAATGTGACTAACTTCATGACCGTGCATCAGATCGACGCGCCGTCTGCGGAACTACGACCATTGCGACGAGGTGATCCATTTGTGATACTCTAAGTGAGTTTTTATGACTTTGGAAAAGAGGCAGGTTTGGATCGAGCGTAAATCCAACAGGGCCCCTAGAACGGAAAACTCAGTATCTCTCAGAACATACATCCGTTTGACGAACCATCAGCGGTGTTGGTAATCTTGTTAAGAAATGGTTCCTTTAAAAATACCCCATGGTATTTTGGGGTATAGTTGAGATATGGTCAGGTTGTTTTGTACACGAAACCAACCAGGACCCCAGGATTAAAATGCCAATAACTCACAGACCAGGCATCCGATTGACGCGCCGTCTATTGCTTTGATACCCCTATAATGAGGCGGTCCTTGTGATTATTCAATGTGAAAATTAATGACACTTCGAGTATTGGATTGTGTCACATGGAGCGGACCCTCCTGATGAAGAGCGAGTAGATTGTAGAGACCTAATAGCTGGTAGAGACTTGACTACTTCTGATCGATCGACTCGGAGCGATTCAGATGGCCTCTGGGGAGCGCTTGGTTGTAGGAGCAAGCCCATAGTGGAGGAGTTCTTGGTTATAGAGGCAGACCCATGATACTTGACAGAATGAGTACCTCTGTAGGCTATGATGGGGAGCACTAGTTTATAGAGGCAAACCCATTGTGGAAAGCCCGTGGTTGTAGGAGAAGGCCCACAGTACTCGACAGGTGGAGGACTTCAACAGTACAAGGTTAGTGGGAATTGCTTGGTTGTAGCGGCATGCCCATTGTACTCAATTGAGGATGAGTTCTCCAGCATCTGTGGTTTCAATTTTGTGAATAAAAATTTTGGTTTGTGCTAAGATAATGGTCATTGTGCTTTCCTCATTATTGATATGGGTTACTTGATAACTTAGCTATATGTATGGCCATATACCTATGTAATGGTTATCCATTGAAATATATTACTTTGTGGTTTATCCTCGTTGGATTTTGTGAGACCTTGAGGTTATTGGGGACCCTACTGAGTATCGTTATACTCATACATGAATGGGCTATGGTCGCAACTTGTTTTGTTGGATGCTGACGACGGACAGTGATGACGGAGGCCGAGAGCGCAAGGACTGGATGGTTCCCGGAGGTGGACCACTCAGCATGATGGCACATGGATCAGACCGATAGACATGGAGTGCTGAGGAGAACATCTATACCTACTCTTCCAGTAGGAATCCGGAGGACGATCCCTGAGTTTCTTTCATCATTCAACTCTTAGTCTTTTTCAGTAGTACTTTCTTCTATTGTAGTTGTACCTTTTTGTTGGGCTGTTATTTCCTGGCCCTTTGTACTTTCATCAAAATTGTTATACTACTTTTCTTAGTGTTTTCTTCAGCTTGTACTATGGTAGTGTGTGTTACGTTTAATAAAGAAAATTCCTTCCCAGTTTTTAGGGAATTACACCTTTTTTCCTAGTCGCCATCCCCTGGCCTATGGAAGGCGGGTTTGGGGTAGTGACAATACAGGCCCCGAGGGACGGGTTGTGACAAATTGGTATCAGAGGAGTTGGTTCTAACACAGAACATAGGACCCTGATATTTCATTTCTGTGAAGCTATAGTGTTAAGGGTACTATGTTTTGTTTTCAGTTCAGGGAGTCCAGTGTTGGTGGAGGAGGCCGACGTATCCATACACCAGGACCGTGATGTCCGATTTCCGAATCAGTTCACAAAAACATCGATGGCGTGTGTGTTTTCAAAAGTTTCTTTTAAGTCAGTTCAAACCAGGTCAGCTCACCAAGTATAGTCTTTTTATCATGTCACATATGTTCTTTCAGGATGCCTCCCCGCAGACAACCATCTAGTGCCCCGAGAGTTATATGTACTGGCAGCCCGATGAGCAATGGGGCCTCAGTATTGGGACCTCTCCCAGTTGAGGAACCTAGGAGGCACCAGCGGTACTACCACCCATTGGGCCACCGATGCCACTAGCCCTAGCAGTAGGCGATGCACACCGCTTGAGCGTGCTGCATGAGTCCCAGTGCCAGAGGCCACCCAATATCCAGGGAGAGATGGACCCACAGGCTGTTGAGGATTGGCTGGAGGATGTGGTCAGAGTTTTCAAGATGGTATGGACACCAACAGACTTCATGGTTATCCTTTCTACTAGATTCCATCAGACAGAAACATGCAGATGGTGGACCCTTATGCTCTAGATACCTGAAGATGTGACACATATATGGGAAAACATTGAGTTCCTATTCCGGACAGAGTTTGTACCAGCCACCCTTCGAGCAGTGCGGATATAGGAGCTACTGCATCTATAGTAGGGTAGCATGACAGTGGAGTAGTAATCAGTGAAGTTCACTAACCTCTCGCGCTACTCAACTGATATGGTATGTGACTAGTTCTTCAGGGACCAAAGCTTCGAGGAGGGGCTCAGGCGAGAGATTAGAGATTCAGTTGTTTCTCACAGCACCTCGATGCAGACAGGGGTGTTAGAGAGATCCCTCCTAGTGGAGTGTTTCTTTGTAGAGCAATCTCTAGAAGCGGAACCCACTACTAGTCGGCATGCAGTGGAGTCGTGAAGTAGACAGATGACGCAGAGGTCGAAGAGGACCAGACCCATAGGTGGTCAACTGCATGACTCAGGATCGTGTCTGTGAGGCACCTAGGGTGGATAATGACTTACTAGGATCGTACAATGTTACTCCTATAGTGAGCTTTGTAACATGGAATGTGACTATCCGACCCACCATACAGACGATCAGAAAATATATAAAGGAACTTCTAGGCAGAGTCATAAGTTCTATAGAGACGGTCCGTAAGGAGCATGCTACCTTGGTAGAGGAGCTGGCCGTGCAGCAGGTGGTGGATGACGCTCCGAGGTGTTTCCACCTCCACCACCAGGAGGTCCACCCCGACCACAGGTAACAGGTGGACATGGGAGAGAACAACTTCATATAGTTGAAGAATATGACTATGGAGCTTTGGAAGTAGGTGGATTGGAGCGGGACTATTTCTAGGAATGGGGGCCATTTTTCATGGTGCTTCTAGCTTCCTTGATGTGGTTTTTGTGGTTGTTATGTGTCTTTGTACTTTGATCTGTAGTAATAATAGAAACTTCTCCTTGTGACATTTTCATTCCTTAATTTTTATGTGGTTAATACTAAGAGGTTCTGGTTTAAACTGTTGAATTGACCCTCGCATTTGAGATTTCTACTGGAGGAGATCCAGTAACCACACATTGATGCCAACAGTGTGACTCAACCCCTGGATGTGAGAGTGACGGTTGGATCTCTTGGTAGTAGCGTTGATGCCTTAAGACGTCATTCATGGAATGAATTAGTACCGTTCATGTCTATATTGACTGTATTAGGAAAATGATGTGGTTCATCTGTGGGATGAGACCGGATTTTCCTTTCGGAAAAGGAGAAATCTTGCAGCTCTTGTAGAACGTAGGTGAAGAAGGGTGAAGTCGAGTTCTTACAATTGGCTAGTCTCACCCATAGTTCGTTGAGTGAATGGTTTACAGTTTACACTAATATCAATAGTCTCATGTGTATCTTCTCTCAGAAGGACATAAGCCTGAGACAACGACCGTATTATGGTGAGGTGGCTTACCTCTTAGGCCTTCCTCCTCAGTTGCATCGGGTGCACGACATCTTCCATGTATCTCAGCTGATAAGATGCGTAAATGACTCGTCCCACATCATCGACCATAGGGAGATAGACATCGATGATAGAGATACATTTATAGAGGTTACATTGGAGATTGAGAATCGATATGAGTGGGTCCTGCGTGGAAGGTCGATTTCTCTATTTAGAATTCAATGGCAGCACGAGAACCTCCAAAAGAGCACATGGGAGATGGAGGCACAGATGCGTGCTCAGTGCCGCTTTTATTTTCCCTAGTGTGTGTTTTAGATTTATGGGGACGTAAATCCCTAACTAGGGGGGGTAATGTAATGACCTGGAAATTTCGAAGATTTTTTTTTTCATAAATTTTTTAGAATTTTATGGGTCTGCAGTTTCTGACAGCGCCTGATTCCGAGGCCCGTTGTTCCTAGAATCAATTTCTGAAGTTTTATTCTGGTACTTTTAGTGAATGTATGAGTGGGTTTTTCTATATTTTGAACCGTTGCTCGGAATTGAAATCTGAGTATACCGATGAACTCGTAATGTTGGTATTCTCTTAAGGGGACATTTAACACAGTTGCATTTGATCGGGAGGAGAAGTAAATTTTTGGGAGAATTAAGGAGAGGAGGAGCTTTGTTCATCCTGCGAGGAACATGAAGAACACGAAGAACTTAATCCTTTCTTCTTCCTCCATGTCAAGGGAGAATAAATCACCCATGATGAATGTCGACTATGATTCCTCCTTGGATACACCCCGACGTCGTCTTTGAATTTCTGCGGCTCGACGACGTGCAATTTCATAATCACGGTAGGGGTTTTGTATAATTCTACCTGAATTATTTATCTCATTCATGTTGAATCCATTGGAATATCTTCGGCCAACTGCTACTACCTATCATGGAGTGTGTCTGCCGAACGAACACATCCTGACGATCCTCCAATGTTTCCTTAATTTTATTCTCTATGGAAGCGTGTTGGAAGAGGCGGCGGCGAGAGAAGGAGACAGCCGCGTGCTAGCCGCGTGTGGAAGAACTGCGGCCCGCAACATTGGGTTGCTCGACCGAAGAAGAACCGCCTGGCCATAGCCGGCCGGGCTGGTTGAACCGCGGCGCCCCATGGCGCCGTGCTACGGAGGTCTGCGGGCCGCACTCCACAGTCCTCTTCGGCCGGTGAACCGGTCGGCTCATCGGTCGGCCGAGTTGGAGGAGGCCTCGGCGCCTCCTGGCACCGCGTGCAGAGGAAAACATCCCACCCAAGCAAGATACTCGCACTGGAGAAGCCAGCCGGCTTCGGCCGGCCGGGCAGGATATTGGCACCACCCGGTGCCTCCGATTCGGGAAGTCGGGGGCAGTGACCCCCTCTCTTCATCGCTCAGCCAGTTGGCCGAGCCGCGGCCAACAACTGGCCAGGCCACGCCCCGCCGGGCCGGGTCATTCCCCACTGGGCCGGGCCACGCATTATCGGCCTGGACTGACCCCTTAGCCGGGTCCGACCCGCCAAGCCAGAATGGGCCGATCGGCCAGCCCACCGTGCTTGACCGGCCGGTCCCGTTTCGCTTAAATGTGAATAACTTCATGAAAGTAAATCTGATCGACCCACCACCTGTGGAAATGGGACCCTTGCAAAGAGGTGGTCCTTTTGCGATACTCTAAGTGATTATTGGATGACTTTGGAAACGGTCGGGTTTGGATCGATCGTAAATCCAACCGGGCCCCTGGAATGGAAAAGTCATTATCTCTCAGACCAGTCATACATTTGAAAAACTGTCAACGGAATTTTTAATCTTGTTGAGAAACAGTCCCTTTAAAAATACCCCATGAGAGTTAGAGGTATAGTTGAGATACGGTCGTTTTTGTTGGTACATGAAACCAACAAGGCCCTAGGGACTAAAATGCTAATAACTCACACATCGGGCATCCGATTGATGCTTCGTCTATTGCATTGTGACCCCTATGTTGTGGAGGTCCTTGTGATACTTCTACGTGAGATTTCATGACACTTAGAGTATTGGATTGTGGAACGTGGAGAAGACCCTTTCAGTGACGAGCGAGCATATTTCAGAGACCTAGTAGCTGGATGAGAATTAACGACTGCTAATCCATCGACTCGGATTGATTCATATGGTCCAGTGGGTAGCTCATTGTGTAGCGGCATACCCATGGTGGAGGAGCACTTTGTTGTAGAATCAGACCCATGGTACTTGAAAGAAGAAGTGCATCTATAGGCTATGAGGGGGAGCGATTGGTTGTAGTAGTAGACCCATGGTTGGAAGTGCTTGGTTGTAGTAGTAGGACCATAGTACTAGACAGGTTTAGTACTTAAGCAGTCCAAGGTTAGTGGGAAGCACTTGGTTGTAGTGGCATGCCCACTATACTCGACAGAGGAGGAGTTTTGCAGTAGCCTTGGATTCTACTTCGTGAATAAAAATCATGGATTGAGCCGAGTCAATGACCTTTGTGTTTTACTCATAATAGAGATGGGTTACTTGATAACAAAGGTATATATATGGGCATATACCTAAGTAATTGTTATCAATTGAAATAATTCCTTAAGGTTTATCCTTGTTGGATTCAGTGAGACATTGAGGGCCTCGGGGTCCAAACTGAGTATCGTTATACTCACTGATGCACAGTCTATGCTCGTACCTTGTTGTGTTGGATGAAGACGACGGACAGCACTGACGGAGGCTGAGAGCGCTAGGACTAGACGGTACCCTGAGGTGGACCAATCGGCGTGACATGACATAGATCGGACCAATAGACGCAGAGTTCTTAGGAGAACATATGTACCTACTCTTCAGGTTGGAATCCGGAGGACGATCCAGGAGCTACTTTCACCACTCAAATGTTTGTCTTTTTCAGTTGTACATTCATCAGTTATAGCTGTACCTTTTTGTTGGGCATGTATTTCAAGGCCCTTTGTACTTTCAGCACACTTGTTATACTACTTTAATTTGAGTTTTCTTCCTCTTGTACTCTGGTAGTGTGTGTTACGTTTAATAAAGGCAATGCCTTCCCAGTTTTTGGGGAATTACGCCTTTGGTGCTAGTCGCTAGCCCCTGGCCTACGGAAGGCGGGCATGGGGTAGTCACGATACGGGCCCCAGGGGACTGGTCCTGACAGATCCTCCTATGACTTCAATTAGATTATAATGTCATCATTGAATATGATGACAAATCAGTCAAAGAAATCATGAACGATGGAGTTCATAATTCCCATGAATACGACAGGTGCATTTTGTAACACTGAACGACATAACCACGAACGGGATGTGCATATTCCTACACCTGAAATTATTCTTCAAGATATCATCCACCTTCACACTCATATTGTGATATCTATACCATAGATTGATTATAGGGTTACAAATTTCACCCCTTAACGGGTTGAAAAGGTCATCTATCTTGAGGAGAGGGTAATGGCTCTTGTTTATTTCATAATATAGCCTCCGGTAGTCTATACTCAGCATCACACTACCTTATTACTTCTTCAAAAACATGACCCGAGCATCCCATTGTGACACACTGCACCAAAAGAATCCATTCTTCATCAGAATGTAAATCTGGCTCCTTAGCTCCCACAGCATAGATGGTTTCATCCGACAATGAGTCATCAAAATCAGAGAAGCACAAGGATAGAAGTATATCCCGAACTCAAAGTCATGTTGAGGGGGTAGAGTCACATATTACATGGAAATAACATACAAGAACACCCCAATCAACTCTAGGATCCCCCATCATCTCCATATCCAATGATTCTACTAATTACTAGAACAATAATAAAATTAGCGGCACCATAAGCTAACTGCAAATTAGATAGCATAGATGTCTAACAAAAGACAAAAATTGGCCATTAATTTTTGAAAACAAGACTCATGATTAGAAGAAGTCGATAAATGAATGTATGGAATACAAGTGGTCATTACTACATGTGAGATCATTTGGTCGCATCTCTAGCAAGAAGAGTTCCCCATAAAATTGATGTGACCCCAATATTAGTCTACAACCACAGCAAACATCAAACAAGATGGTATGACATCCAAATGGTGTAGTCAACAGCATGGGAAAAAAATAATGTATATTTCTAGTCCCAATGAATGGGATATACTATGTGAAAAAAAGGATTTCAAAGCTAATGAATCAAACAAGGTGCAGACAAGGGTACTAAACACGCTCATCGTATCTCAAATTATCTAAGGATGAGGTTGATCTCAAGATCATCAATCTAACTCTCTTTATCGATGTCTGAGACACTACCCTCTTACTTTTCTGGAGTATGTTTCTGGAAATAATGTGATGTTCTCTCCAAGATGTTTTCTTTCTCCTCTAGATTAACCATATGTCGATCAGATGGAATTGCCTACTAAGCATCTACTACCTCATCCATAGATTAACAACAACTAGGTTCTATAGATGAACGGTATACAAGTAAATCATATGACCGTGTACAATGGAATATAATTATAATTGATTTTGACACATTTTTTATATAAATTTCCCCAAAAATCCCAAAAAATACTAAGAAGTCATCATGATGAATGTACCTTTCCTAGTGTCTATACGATGGAAACGGTGTATCCTCCCTTGGTCATTCAGTAAGGTCAAATTCCTTACATCATATAACCAGAGGGCTATAAAATCCCATGTCCAATCCAGTCTTCAATGGCCTATGTCACACACCCAAATCCACTCACATTGTCACCGTACCAACTCATGAAACCTTCACTTGCCAAAATCCAAACTCCACAATATCTCCCAAATACCATACTTTAATAAAATTTTATCATGACCCTCCATCTTAAAGATGTGGGATGGTATAGAATAGTTCCATAACCATCCGTATTCATGATGAAAAAGTAATAATTACCCCCGCGTCACACCTACAATAGGCACCATGGTGGTGACCAGCACCAATGGCATTCATAAAACACAAAATGGGTGGTATTACACTTTTTATTGAAACCATGTTTAGGAGATAATATCTATAAAACTCAAATCATGTCGACAAGGTATATATATATATTTAATAGAATCCCAAATCCACTCCAAATGCTTGTTTAAAATAAAAATACTAGAAATACAACTTAAAAATCCAATGTAAATATAAAAGAAAAAGCTAATCATTAACACATCAACTATCCTGATTCCTAAGAAAGTAGGGTCCATCATAGTCTGTGAAATCTCCGGGGAAACCTGAATTTTTTTTATATTAGTCGGGTGTGATTTAAAGTATACTCAATTAGAAAATCCAATATCCTCATTTCAGAAGTGGGAGAAGCATACTAATTCCCCTATAAGGAAAATATCTGAAACACAATGGAACCAAAAAAGTTATAATATCCTACCCTCCCCACCAATTCACACTTTTCAAACATCACAATTAATATAAATTAAAGTAGTAATGATATAGATGATTGGGTAACCATCAACATATTCCACTGGTTAACTGAAAATCTCTAATTTAGAATGTACTAATGCTATGAAACTCTTCCATAAGCCCCACTATCACAACATTCCTACACACAAATGTGACACATACCACATCTCACCCGTAAATACTTGTCCCACAACTTCATTACATCACCCCCATAGACACAGAGGCTATAAAACTGAAACTTCATCTCTAAGTCACATTGGAAATTACAACATATCTCATCACAAAGGCACAAGGGAAGAACACATCTCCCACAAACACCTAGGCCTCACAGCCACACCACAACATGCTCAAGGAGTCTAGGGCTACTTATGCATAGAAGAGGGAAAAGATACGAGCCAATAACTAGACATCCATCCACCCACTAGACTATGGGGAATGGAAGCCCCCTACAAAAATGGGGGTGTTCATTAGGTATTACTCAACATGGGTGGGTTGAATATTAAAATTACAATGAACTACCTGTATATATATAGGTACAAAACACTTATCCCAACCTATGGGTTTAAAAAAAACCAACGCATACCAATCTACCCTTGATGCCACTAGTAATACATAACCATAATTCCTACCACAATCCAAATTCATAAACCTAGAGAATTTATTTAACCAATTATCACTATGAATTAGTGAATTCATATATTTATTTATTTCATCCCAACTAGGGAAACTACCCAACACTACACAACACATTTAACAACATAACCCACACATACATCAAAAATGACTCTCGAAAATCTAGGGAGAATTCTCCGAAAAGGTAACACCATCCTTCTTCAAAATTATCCTTCACATTCCATCTTTGGAATCCACGTTGCTGGAGATTCACCAAATCCCAAAAACACTCAATCAAATTGTAGTCCCACTACACAAACAAACCATACCCAACAACCCTAACAATACATGTACGTAGAACCATTGATCAAAACATTCATCCATTCCACAATCAATAAAACTGTCCATATAAGATTTTACTATTCCACTTGGCCCTCCCCATACACATATCATGAACTTGCTCCTCCAAAAGAATACCTACTGCACAAACATGCCACAACACACCCAAAGAAGACACTCGGATGAACAATACCACACAAGCACACAACCACACATAAAAAAGTGTGGTTTATTATTATTTATCCAACATCCATTCTTTAATTCAGCTTTGTTAATTCAAGGGAGATCATAGAACTA
Source organism: Viscum album (assembly GCA_963277665.1). Lineage (NCBI taxonomy): Eukaryota > Viridiplantae > Streptophyta > Magnoliopsida > Santalales > Viscaceae > Viscum > Viscum album. Next base: position 1,813,489,474 of record OY728140.1, on the reverse strand, counting down.
CTTAATCCTATAATATCCATTTATTTTACTCGATAAACGTGGTTAACCAAATTATTATATTTGTAGCCATTAAACTAAGGATAACCATCAAGTATAAATCTTCTCTTGTGCATAATCAAAGAAAACAAAATTCCATATTTTTTAAAAGGATTCAACCCATATCATACAAAATATAGATCAATGATAGCGTCTAAACAAATGGTCATCAATAACATCCTTCTAGCCCAACATTTATTTATAAGGTTGCCAAAAACATTATCGTAAAAGGTGTATCCCTCTACATAACTCCCAGAATTATGATTTGGAATTGATCATACTCTCAAAGGGACAAGAGTTTAACCACCCCACATGATAAAAACTTAAATGTGGGATAAATGAATTCCCACCTCAAAGAAGAAATATAATACTCCTCTTTGCACCAAAAATAGGAGGTGCACGAGCAACATGATGGACTATAAGGTAAAACTAGAATGAAATATACAACATAGATGTGACTCTTAGGGGATGAAATGTTTTAGGAATACCACGAGAAAAAATATAGGTCCTTAGAAGATAAGATATAATATTTAGAAAAAGAAAAATCCTATATCAATAGAAGGGAATAGTTTCATAAGGCCATTAAAGTTAGATTGTGGTCATTACCATGCAACCTGATGGTTTCAAGGTCCCCATACCATTTTGAAATTAAAGATATATTTATTATCATTTGAAATGCCTTCATAAATTCTCATACATTCTTTTATACTCGATTTATTTCAAATAAAATGTAAAATTGTTGAAATTGGGAAAATTGTTAAAAGCAGGAAATGACTCACCGATGGGTGAGCCCCTAACAGGACTCATTGACAGCGACTCACTGATATGATTCATCAACGCCTGACCAACTGAAGCCCAACACCCCAAAGCCTGATCTATCGACAACAGACCTACTGACACTCGACCAACCAACACCTGACCGTCTTATGAAGATCCATCGATGTTGAGCCACCGATGTTGATCCACGGACGTTGATCCACTTACGCTAAACCCTTGATACTAATCTACTAACACAGAGTTACTAACATTTATTCACTAACGTGGCCTACCAATGTATAAACTGGATTTTTTGAAAACTCATTAAATGATGTATCGATGCATCCAAGAACATCCAAAATGCCAAATTTTGACAATATAATAGTCTGAGTAGTTCCACACATTAAATAAAATACTAGTAATTCATAGGTTTTGGGATTTTATCTTTTATTTAAAAAAATCTAAATGATCAAATAAATGATCAATATTATACCACATCGATAAACCCCAAGGCATTACAATATTTTTCTTCTAGAATAAATTTATTTTCATTTCTACATTTCTTCATACGAAACACCATGTTTACATAATGTTACAAACAATATAAAATTTATCTTTCTCTATAAGGGAGAATAAGATTATCATTCATTACACTAAATAAGGACTTTCTTTTATTGATTGAATAACACACATGACTAAGTTATATCAAATAGTAACAAATTAATAATAATTATATTATTTAATATATTATGATATATCCTTGTTTATAAATTGGTGGTATTTCATATTCTTAACTATCATTAGAAAATATATAGTCTAATTCATTTGTTACTAATTTTTTTTAGAAATTATGATAAGGAAAATAATATAATGGGATTGATTTTATTAAAATAAAAATTTTCAGGCAACCAAAGGTGATTTTGATTAATGAATTATATTAATATATTTTTGTAAATTATATTTATGTAATCTATATATTACATATTACAGAAATTATTTATAATATTCATCGAAGATATATTAGATGAAAACTATAAGAATGAACCCAATATTAAGAATATAAATAAATATTTCTATAAATTCCCTTTTACTACCTTTTAACAGAGAACCCATTATAATAAAATGTTTTTATGCATTAATAAATTTATTTTTTCAAATTAAAATATTTTTTAAAATTAGAATTTCAAAATTACTTTAGGGTGACTTTTTGATATTTTTCTGTAATGTTTCATTTTTTGAGGAATACAAAAAATTAATAAATTTTAATGCAAAACTACTTTTACATTTAATTAATTTTTTATAGTAAAATTATATTTCAAAATTAGTCAACATTAAAATGATGAAAACATATCATAAATTAATCAAATTTAGGACACATTATTCAATTTAACATAATTATTAAATATAAAAACATCTCAATGGTTTGACCAATTTGACACTAACAACCACCATTCTCATCTCATCTCCAGGAATAAATTGAAAACAATATCTACATATTCAGTGACTGGAATATGGAAGAATGTATTCCTTATTTGGAATGAAAATAATATATAATATATAATATTATTATTATAGATTTTGACTAATATTATTTTTGAATGTAGAACAAAATAATTTGAAACAATATAGGTAATATTATTCTTTACAAGGGACTCAATCATAATCATATTGGAATAATATGCCCTAAATACATGTAAAAAAATATTATATGTAAATATTTAGAGAATATATTAGATTTTAATTAGTTGAAATCCTTATTTGTGGAAAATTAGATATGATATATCTGTCAATAGTATTTCCTTTTTATAATTACAAAAATCCACCTATCCCCCTCTATAAAAAATGCACTCAACACTCCAATTTATTCACACCACTCATGAAATTTTCTCCACCAAAAATGTTCAAATATATTCTTCCTACATCCCTTATCTCAAAATATAACCTAAATCTGGTTTTAAAGAAAAATGAAGATGAAATGATGTTAAAACTAAAATGAGTTAGTCAAAAAAGAGGAAACATTCTTCATTATTAAATTTTGTTTTATCTCTTACTCCTACAATTCAATAATTATTATTCCATTATAGTATAATACCATAAGTATCATATATATACTAAGATATTATTATATTGAGGGTGATACCTAAAATTATAATCACTTCCATCAATTGGGAATCAAATTTACCAACCACATGTTTGACAGACTATTACCTTGTTAAATGATGTGATTCATTTTTTCCTTTACATCTTCTCTTTATTGGGAATTATGACGGGAAAGTAGTTTTTTATGACATATAATATATTCATTTTCTATTTATAACTCAAAAATATTTATATAAAACCAACCTTCATGATTTCTACTCTGTGTAAATATGATAACAATATTTGTAGACGCACAAGTAACCGCATCATCAAAGAGATGTATTTCATTCACACTATAAATGGAATGTATAGAGTAGGTTTCAATGACCAACATGTGGAATATATGAAATGAATATGAAAAATTAATTATAATATAAATATATATCATCTACATTTCAATATTTTAATATCATTAATAATTAAATGTAGAGTTCATTCATATGTACGACCTACGTCTCCATGAACGGTAAATTAAATTTTGTATCTTCAAAATTTATCGATTATTATAAATACACAATCAATTATTATATATGGTATTTAAATCTTGGTATACATCCTAAAGATTATTAAATCCTGACATATTTAATAATAACCAAAATTATATGTCAAAACTTACTCACCTAACAGGCCAATAAACTCCCGAAATGATGAAATTAAAAAAACATTATAATCAAACATTAATATGATATTATAATAATATAATATATTATATTTTTAATAAGAGTATGGTAATTTTATAAGTATATAACATGTTTTAAATTGTTACACATGAGTTTAATGACCCACAGCAAAAAGGAATCATAAGGTAAGGTATTTTAACATCAATTTTTTCTTTTATGAGATAAATGTCATATCAACCACATACATACTTTGTGTGGGGTATCATCTACCCATAATTTATTTTTTATAATGATTATATTTATATTCTTGGGAACTAAATTTCCATTTTTTTATTCATTCTTGGGTATTATTATTCTAATATATATAATTAGTAAGGGGTTTTTTTCTCAATTTACAATCCATTGAGACATTTTCTTTTAATTGATTAAATTAAATTAATTTTGTTATAATTTTTCATTGAACATTTCATAAAATATCGGTATTCTTGTGTGATGGATAATAATATTTCCAAAATTTTATACCATATTTATATATAATGTATACATTGAATTTTATTTTATTATCTCAAAAAATATTGACAAATCATATCTTTTATTCAAAATGGATATTTGATAAGAAATGTCATTTATTAAAATAAAACTCCATATAAGGAATTATTTTTTCAACCATTGAATAGAGTATCCAAGAATCCATTTATCTCCATATTCCATCAACAAGTTATCTTGAGACAATTTATATGGACATATTAAATGCGTTTCTTCCTGTAGTATAAATCCGTCTTGAAAATTCGAATGACATGATAAGTTTTCTTGCATATCGGGCCTGGAATCCATCAATTAATTATTTCCATTATAGATATTTAACTTATTATTGTTACTATTCATGAGATTTTTTAATGATAACAGATATGAATGAATTTTATTCTTAGAATATTTATTAAATAAAATGTGTTCTAGATATATATCATTCCATATTGATTATATTATATGCAGTTATTTAAATGGATTGAGTTTTTAGTTATGTACATTTCCATTTTTATTTATTAGTATTTATTCATTATTTATTCAACTTATCTTATCCATTATGATTATTGTAGGAAACCATTTTTATGTTTCATATCAATAGGTTTTGAAGATTCTTCTTTTGATTGAGTTTCATGGATTTTGGGATTTAACTTATGTTATGGAATATTTTATTTTCCCAATGAATTATGAGTATAATGTATATAAAACGGATATCCATAACTATAAAACTATTCATTCCATCGTGATTTTATTGCTTGAAATAATTCTAATATAAAAAATTGATACACCATATTAGGGTTTCTAGGGATGGAGAATTATAGTACGTATTAATGGATGTTTAGTAGAAACCATGTACACTAAATTTAGAAAACCATAGATTACAGATCATAAACCTTTATAGTTATTGATTATATATTTAGATGAAAACACTAAAATTTTGGAACTGTATGGATTATGTGGGTCTATATGGAAATGCATCCATGCATGGATACAATAATTTGACGTTCTTCTAGCATAAATGTACCTAGGGGAAACAACTCCCAAAACTTGTGTCAGGCATGACTCAAGAATAGCATAGTGTATGATAAAAACCCTTGTTATGTAACATTATTAAAACACTTGGTGGATACTCTTATGATAATTAATGTTTTCATTAATAATCATTATGATGGATTTGAATGTAAATATATCCCCCAAGAAACCATGGTTATTATTTTGATTTTTTATGCAAAATACATTAGATTTATGATAAGGGTTGCACTATTTTTGGGATTATACATTATGCTATAAAATTTAATGATTTAATAAAATATATTACATTGTTTAGAAATGGTGAATGGAATGAAGAACTGTATCAATAATCATGTCATATGAAAAGGATTACCTTCTCGAGAAGTCAATTTAGCCGGTATTAGAAGTTATAAAGTTGTTAATATATTAGGGAAACATAATATGGTTATTAAAAATCCAATCCCAGATAGAGAAAACAATTCCACATTGAGATTTATAGTGTTGGGTCACATTAAGAGATTTATTCCTAAAACATTTAAGGGGAACATTGATCCAATGGAAGCTATGAAAACAATAATGTATTTGGAAGAGATATTCAGGAAAATTGAATGTGGGGAAATGGGAATTGTGACATGTTCAATATATTGTCTCAATGGTGATACTGATCAATTGTGGTCATAGATACATAATACAAAATAGTAATAGGAAATGGATCTCATAGAATGGAAAACATTTAATGATACAATATTCAATAAATAAATCCCTCATAAGAAAAATATTTAGATGAAGATAACGATCCTTAGTTTAATGAAAATGGAGGCTGAATTTATTGAAAACTATGAATCTATGTTAACAATGTTAGAAATGTATGATACCAATCTCATATTAATAATAGTGTGGAATAGTTACCACTTCATTGATGTTATTTTCCCAAATCTTCAAAGGTAACTAATTTCATAAATATTTTCATCAATATAATAGACATTTTTATGTACCTTAAAAATAGAGAAGGAATTATGAACATCCTCATATTCTATGGAAGCTATGATAGAAGGTGATCATCTTATCATAATTGAACCAAATGAGTCAATGAAGAAGAAGGGAATGTATTAGTTAACACCATGTGATAACTGTGGTAAGAATCAAAATGGGAAATGATTGAATGTATTAGGAGTTTGTTATATACTCATATAAAAAGGTCACTAAGAAAAAGATAGACATGGAAATAATTAAAACACATTGATATGTGGTTGCAACATCACAGAAATGGGGAATTGTGAAAAAAAAATCCTCCATTTATTAAGGAAATATGCCAATGAAGAATCAAAGGGCCATGGAAAATATTGTTTATTGAAAAAAATGAAGTATAAATATTAATGTGATCATATATGTGTATATAAGAAATATTTATTAAACATAATTTATTGATCATGTTCCCTTAGTATGGTTTATAAAATATATCAGTATTATATTACAATACTTTAGTATTAAGTATATTTTATCATATATTGAATGGTAAAAAAAAAGTGCTTTAGTAAAAAGATATACTTTTTGGAAAACACATTATTTTGGGAAATTAAACCCTTACAATTTTCCGGATTTATATATTGTGACATATAGTTATTGAGATGACTAATATAGATAATGTAAATTGTATATATTTATCTTACATTGAAATAATTTTAATTTTTTAGATCATATTACTATTAAGGTACATAAGGGTAACCATTTATTAAATATATTAAAATGATATTTGGACATGGTTATAGAGATTAATGTTGTACATCGTCGTATGATGCATCCTATGCTAATAAATGAAGTAATTATAATTCATGTCACAACCAAAGGATATTCCTGTGATTTCAAAATAATAAATTTTCATGTATGTCTGTTTATAATATACCTTGATATTATAATAATTCCTCAACTCAAGGAAATTGGTCTACATTATTCCCCAATTATAATCATTTTTATGATATCAGTGATTGTATTTAACATCTATGGTTTGTGGATTTTTATTCATCATATTTTTCACGATCATGTTCTCTATCACTCACCATAATAACATGTTAGTATGATTTTTCTTCCTTGTCCTTTTTTCATTAGTGTACTCAGATTCTAAATCCTAGTAGTGTGGTAACCTTCACATTTATCTTTTCATTTCATTTAGAAGATGTGTAATTAAACCTATTTAATAAGTAAGTTTTTCGGTAATATTTTATTATAAAGTAAAAATAACTTTTTTTCTATGATAAATTTTTAATTGTGAGGGAACAATATATTTATTGATGGGAGAATGTAACACCTCAATAATTTATAATATCATTCTATTGGAATCAATTTTATTTTTTTTGAAATATTTATTTATACAAAGAACGAAATTAAGATTATGTTTCATGAAATATAATTTTTATCTTTATCAAGAAGGGAATCCTATGTTATATGAATATCTCTTTATTATCGACTCTGAATTCTTTTTTAGATAGACTACGAACATTAACATTTTCCTTTCAAAAATTTCATTTTCTACTCCTTTCCGAATATCAGTTAGTTATGTTTACACTTGTTTGTTATAAAATGATGTCGTTCTTTCAATTATTAACTTACTGTTGTTTGAGTGACACAAGTACAGGTCCCTTCGAAATTCAAGGAGAAATATAAATGTTGGATGAGGGAGCCGACCATTGGAGCTTTGCCTATAAATAGGAGCTCATTTAAAAAGATGATACAACTTTGATACAACTTTTGAAATTTTGGTGATCAGAACTTCTTGAAGTGATTTCTAGAGAGAGAGGCTCTTATCAAATCTCAACCTTTGTGTAGAAAGTTTTAATGGCTTGGTCAAACTTTTCCTTGTGTAAATTTACTTCGTGTGACTCCGATTGTTGTTGTGTAAAATCGAGGGATTTCAGGGATATGAAGATAGAGATTCCAATAACTTGAAGTTGCGAGCTTCCTTTCTGAGGAAGACAGAGGTGCCGACTACCTGATGGTTGAGGTTTTGTGGGGATAGTAAGACTGACTCTGATCTTCGTATCTAGGGATTTACCAAATGTGGTTAAGATAGACTTTCGTGAAAGTATAAATCAAGGTACCTTTATTCAAGGTTGTTGGATACCCTACTATTTGGGATAAAAGAGTTATCGTTTGTTACTTGTGGTGTTACTACTTTGTTTTCTACAGTGCATTTTGTATTTTTTGGAAATTATTCATTCTTATAATTCCTCATATTTATACTCTGATATAGTTAGATTCTATATGCTTTATGGTAGAATCTTAAACATTGTAAATTTTTTTATTTTTTATTTTCAGAATTACATTTTCGGAATGTATAAAGTCTTTAGAACTTATAGAGGTCTTGTGAATTATCTTGTTTAACTTAGTTAAACATAACCATCCTCAAAATTACCTTAGGCAATTTTTAAAAAGGTACAATTCACACCCCTCTTGTATATGAGAATCTCATTATTATTTCAATCCTACATTTTTTATTATAGAGTAAATCATAATCAGTCACATACTATCCTAAAACTTGGTATCAGAGCAATTGTTTCCATCTGAATTTATCTCACTATTACATTTAGAAGAGAATTATTTCTCAGAATAGAATTCATAGATTCAAATTTCCATATTCATCTTTTCGGAATCTACTTTTCAGAATCACAGTTTGGATTCATTTATTTTCTTAGAGATACAATTTTTATTGCTTAGAATATTTTACTTATTTATAGACATATAATCTTAACAATTTTGTGTACCAAAGATTTTATTAAGGATGGTAGGCTTAAATGTTGGTTCTATCGACCACCTAAATCCTACTAGACCACCAGTCTTTGATGGTAATGATTACGAGTATTAGATACATAACATGAAGAATTTCATTATCAACACTGTGGTAGAAATTTTTTTATGATTACTGGTGGATACAAGATTCCTAATACAGAAGTTAGTGCCTTTACAAATCAAGAAAATCATGAATATCAACTCAACTATAAGGTACACAATACTTTACTTTGATCAATGAATAGAAATATATATAGCCAAATTTCTTCTTGTGTAGTTGCAAATTCTATATGGAAGAAACTTGAAGTTACTCACTTTGGAACATCAAATGTAATTGAGACAAGAAGAGCCATTCTTAGAGCTGAATATCATGGTTTCAGTTTTCCTTATGGTGAACCAATATGCAAAGTTCAACAAAGATTCATGACAATAGTGAGTAGTTTACAATCAATGGGTGAAAAGGATTAGAAGATGATTACCTTGTTGAAAATATCATCAACATAATTCCAAATGAGTGGGAATCTAAAAGGACTACAATTGATGAGAATAAAAACGTCACTCAGATTACCCATGATGAGTAGTTTGGAACTCTTATTCAGTATTAGACTAGAATGAAGAGAGATGCTGATATTGTGAAAAAGGAGAATGGAAATGGTAGTGTAGCCTTTACTACTACTCCCAATCATGTGAAAGCCAAGACTCTTGAGAGAAATAAGAGATCCAGATCTAAGAACATTGTTATCCATTCGGAATCTAGTGACACAGAAAAATCTGAGAATGAATTAGCAAATATTTCTCAATGAATGAACAAGATTGTTGCTCCAAGGAATCATCAGAATAAGTTCATGAAGAAAGACTACAGAGATAAGAAAGATAGAGAAGATACATGTTATGATTGTAGAAGAACTGGTCATATCAGGCCTGATTTTCCCTTGTTGAAAAAGAAGGAAAAGAAAGAAAGAAATTTAGAAAGGAACAGGAAGAAATTCTATCGATCAAAGAACAAGAAAAGTCTTAAAGCTAATGATAATTATAGTGCTAGCTGTGGAGATTCATCAGAAAGTGAATCTTCTAAATATCATTCCACATCAGAGAAGAATATGGGTTTCATTGCTACTACTTCTTTCCCTAATACATGTCTTATGGCCAAGGTACGCTCTACTGAGGCATTAACAAGTTTATCTCTTGATAAGAATTACTATCCCGAACATAGTACTTATAATGTAGATACTTTATCCTTAGAAAATGAAGAACCCTCATATGAATAAGTATCTAGATTTTCTATGTTACTTGAAGCTAGAAATTGTGAAATTTCTATGAAATTAGTCAAGGAAAATACTAGGGATGAAATTTTTACAAAAGATATTTCAGATCTTTCTAGAGATCTTAGAGGTAAAGAAGAGATTTTTGAAAAACAATCTAAATACCTTGAAAAAGAAAATAATGGTAAAGAAGAACGTCCGAATGATCATAAGAATGCTATTTTAAGGGTAAAAGTTTTTGAGGAAAAATATAACTCTAAGGAAATGATTCTTGAGGATAGGAATTTAGTCATCAGAATTAAATCCTAAATTTCTTCTCTTAGTATGTTCTTTGAAAAATTTACCGCTGGGAAGGAAAATTTTGACAAGATTTATTCGAAAATTAAACCTCAAGGAAACACTACTCGAGTCGGTTATACTCATCAATAACCGGTTTTTAACAACAATTTTTTTGTTCTTTCTAAACCACCTTTTTTTACTAAGTGTCAAAGTGGTGGGCATTGGAAGGAAAACTATTCCTTAAATAGAGTTCAATCTCTTGGGTTTCATAAAGCTTATGTTTCTAAATATATGTAGATACCCAAAATATTGTTGTCTAATGATTCTGGATCCAAGAATGTTTAGATTCTGAAAACATAACTATTTCTTATTTTTAGGAAAATAGGGAAATTACCAATAACAATATATCGTACATGGATAGTGGATGTTCCTAAAATATAAATGGTAACAAATACTATTTTGAAAATATTTTCAAAACAAAAGGAGGAAAAGTAACTTTCGGAGATAATGATCAAGGAGAAATTACTGGTATACGTAAAATTTTTCTTCTTGGAAAGACATTGTTTTCAAATGTATTATTTTTTAAAGGTCTTAAGAACAATCTCATTAGTATAAGTCAGTTATGTGGTGAAGTGTACCTAGTGAAATTTATGAATGATAAATGCCTATTACACAATTCAAGGATGAATTTATTCTATCTGCCAATAGGTAAGAGAATGTATAAACATTGAACTTAGAAGAACTTAGGAGCCAAGACTTACCTTCCCTTAGAGCAATGGAAGATCATCTATCTACTTCTAAAGCTAAATTTGTAGTAGATGGAAGATGTTGTGCTCAAGTATTGTGGATGCCACACACACTCATAGACTATGGCTTGAGTTTTACTAAGACTCTAATTTTGTGTGATAACACAAGTGCTATTGCCCTTATTAAAAACCCAGCACATCACTCTCGTGCAAAACACATAGATAATAGGCATTACTTTATTAGGGATCACACACTAAAAAGAGATATCATTCTTCAATTCACCGGAACGCAAGATCAACTTGCTGACATTTTCATAAAATCTTTACCCTCTGATAGATTTGAATAAATTAAACAAAAGTTAGGAATGATAACCATAAGGTAATATTCCATGATTAACATTTTTTTGAACCATTCTCCTTACACTAATAAACTCTTTTTCATAGGGGGAGTACATCTGTTGTTGAGTTTTTCAAAAAATAACTTAACGATTTTTTCAAAAGAATTATTAATGGAAATTTTCATAAAGGAAATTTTCATAAAGGAAATTTTCGTATTTAAAATTTTCGTAAGGGAAATTTTCGTATTAAAAATTTTCATAATGAGAATTTTCATAACGGGAATTTTTGTACACATAATTTTCATAATTGAGTTTCGGTACTCAAATATTTTTCAATAATACTTTTTCATATTGAGTTTTTTTCGTAGTAAGCTTTTCATAGTGAGTTTTTCATAGTCAAATTTTCTTCAAGAAGAAAATCACCTATTAGAAATAAAATTCCTATCCAATCCAAAAGGTATGATTTCCTTACTTAAGTTTTCATAGTCACTTTTACATGCTCGTTGTTTCCTTTGTTTTTAAAATTTTTAGGAATCATTTCCTCTTAAATCCGATTGTTTTTAAAACCTCAAATGATCAGATTCATGACTTCCATGAGGGTATGTTTTCAACAGTCAGATCAGATCAGAGAGTTTTTCAACCATTAGATTGGTTTTGGAAGTTGAAAGGTCGTCAACATCGCCTATATAAAGGGGACCCCCGATGGTTGTCCCGCATCAATTTCCAATCTCTCGTGTGTTTAAACTCTACCTCAGTTCTTAAATCCCATTCTGAATATCTCAAAATTCCTCGAATCCTAATGTCTGTAGAAGCCACTTCTCAAGAAATGTCTACCACAAATCCAATCTCTAAATTGAAAGTATACAGGGAATGGTTGGTCCATCATAACTTTTTCAAGTATGATTCTATCATCTCTAAGAAAATCAAGTAAAATAGTTGGGAAGATGTATGCATATCCAAGATAGGTGATCAAGATGCGGTGTATCCGGAATTTCTCATTGAATTATATGAATCTATTTGTTTCCTTGAGAAAGAAGGAAGATAAAAATTTCCCTTTAAGAGTTATTGGAAGTCCTACAAACTTACTTACACCAAGGATACAATCTTGGTGGGGCTGGTGTATGAAGGGGTAGCTAAGTTTTTCTCACACAAGCTCTCAGATGTTCTACATAGCATTGTTAATGTAAAGGCCTTATAATGTCTTGGACACGGTGATGTCAAGCCAACCAAAAATTCTCACCTATATTCTATCAAACGTATCCTTCAACTATGGGTAAAAGGATTCTTAGTACAGATAAAGGGTGAAAAAGATACACTCAAGAAGAGTGAAATATATTTCTTAGACTTCCTATTAAATCTAAGTAAAATAAATTTGATGAGGCATGTACTTGTTGCAATAAATAACATCAAGGAGGGGAATATTAGACCCCAAATTATCATGTTCCCTACCTAACTTTCAAATATGATAGTTCAATGAGTTGAATATTTTAAGATTTCATGCATATCCATGTCTTAGAATTGAAAACTTATGCTTATTAGTGATGACACTCTGAAGAGAATGAATATGGCTTATTCAAAGGAGACAAAAGAGTTTTATGATCTACAAGTGGAAGAGGTAGAAGCCAATCCAGAAAATGGGGAGAATGTTTAACCCACTATGAAGGCCGGGAAGAAGATAAAGCTCAAGGAAGTGGAGGAGACAGACACAACTCAAAAAGCTAAGGATGCTTAATCTGCACCTCCCAAACCAAATAAACAGAAAGAATATATGGATGAAGTGGTTTCAATGTAAAGGTAAGATTAGGAAAAGGGGAAATAAGGTCAACCTCAGTTCGGATTGGACCCTGCTGAAGGCAAGTCTTTAAGAGAGAAGACTGCAGAATACCTTGAGAAGGTTGAAAAAGAGATGAAGATGAAGAAGAAATTATCTAAGGCTGAAGTTGTAAAATCTCTCTTGAAGTCCATAGAAATAGCCTCCAAGAATATTCCACTACCGAAAACATTCCTTGTGGAGCCTTTACCGAAACCTCTGAGGAAGAATTTTGTCACTCCAGAAAAATATAAAGAGAAAGATGTTGTTGAAGATGTAGAAAAAGAAGTTGTTGATGATGTACAAGTATAAGTGGAAGTAGAATAAGACGACGATCAAGATAGTGATAAAATCGATGATCTGATTAAACAAGTTAAAGATTAACATGAAAAGGAAAATCCATCAGAAACATTTCCACTCTGAACATCTAAGGCCGAGTCCTCAAAGCTTGTCACTCCAGGAAAGGAATATGAGAAAGATGGTATGAAAGATGAATACAAGGAGGAAGATAAAATGAATAAATTATCTGAGGAAGAAAGCTATGAAAAGAACTTTCATTAGGAAGGATCAGGGAAAGAAAAACCTAATGAAGACAAGATAGTTCAACTATTTGAAAGTGATGAAGATTCTCCTAATGAGGAAGCCATTCCGAAAGTTGATAAGGGTAAGAATGTGCTGATGGATACCCTAAAAAAAGATTACATATGGAAGAAGGATGTTGGTGTCTCTTCAAGAAGAAAGATGGTTGAAATTGAAGAAGAACATTCACCTAGCAAGGTGTCGGATTCGGAGTCATATGCACTGGGACATGATTTTTTTGCCATGTCTTTGAAGAAATTGGTGGACATAATTCCAATATTTCCTAAAATAGACTCCAGGTGAAAAATGTTTCAACACAACTTAAATCAGAAGTCAGAATCTGTATCCATGGTGTTGGATAAATGTGTGAAGATTGAGGATGATCTCAAAAATTTTCTTATCAATTATGAGGTCCAAAGAGAATCATGCAGAAAAATGACTTTATGGTCAAAGAAAATCGATAAGGATTTTTCAAAGCTTGATACCTTTCAGAATGATGTGAATGAAACCTTTGATACTGAGGATGCCAAGATGATGAATCTTTAGGAAAAGCTGAACCTTGAGAAAAATACTCAGAATCAACAAGTGAAGGATCTGAATGGGAAGCTTAACTCTATTGCTCAAAGCTATAAATGGGAACAAGATCTCCAGATTGATATCGAAGAAAAGCTTGCAAAGCAGGATGAAGTTCTTAAAACTCATTGTGAGGCTCTGAAGGGTCAAGAAGAAAGGATCACAGCTTTGGAGAAGAAATCTGAGGAGGACCACAAAGACTTAATGAAGCTAAAAATCCTTCATAAGAAGCTAATTCCAATGGAAAAATAAGAAAAATAGACCAATCAAATATTTTGTTGTATTTTTCCTTGTACTAATATTTTCAATCATAATGAAAACATTGGTTGGTTTCATTGTTTGAATGTCTTATTAATCTCTCAAGTACTTTATCATTTTCCCATTCCCTCAATTTATTTTTGAAAATCACAAAGGGAGAGAAGGAAAAAATAACTACTCAAAGGGGGAGAAGGAAAAATCTAAAAGGGAGAGGAAAAATTTCTACGTTAAGAAATATCCTTAATGGGGAGTTCTCATTACGAATTCTTCATTCTGGAAATCTAGAATACGATCCTTAGAGTTTCAAAACCTAATGGTGAGTTAGTCGTATTCACCATTGATTATAAACAAATAGAGATAAGATTTAATTAGAAGTCTAGAAAATTATTCCAAGTCATTACATTTTTTTCATAAGGATGATTGTGCTTTCCAAAAAGGGGGAGATTATAGAGTCAATAAGGATTCCTTATAACTTTTTCCATTCCATCATTCATGGGGGAGATTGATAATTCATCAAGGTTTCCATATGACTTTACCATTCCTCTTGTTTGGAAAATCACAAACACCTTTTCTTAAGGAAGATTTCATTCTAACCTTGTTTTACTTCCATAAGGTTAATTTCCTTCCCTAAGGAAATTAACCCCTACCTTCTTTTCATTTTTCATATCAATATTTTTCAAAAGTGTAAAAATTGGATTCATATCAAAACCTCAGAATCGTATAATACTTATGTAACGACCCAAAGTTTTATTAATGGAAATCCCTCTTGATCTAATTAAATTTATATTTATGTTTAATTAAAATGTCAACTTATTTAGTTTTATGATAATAATTTTTACCGTTGCTAATATATACGTTGAACATTGATCAGATGATTAGTATAAATATAGGACTTTAACAAATCAAATTTACTCAGACAAAAGAAGTGATGGCCTCATCCAGTAGAATTCCCTCATACGAAGACCATTTGTCGGAGCTCGGAAAAGAGGTGGCATCCTTGGGCTTCACTCTTAACCAAGTCCAAGCTGAGCTTCATCATGTCATGCTCAAACAGAACCGTCTACGGGAAAAGTGGACGTTGATAGAGATTACCACTCGAGCGATGTTATACGAGCCACCCCTAGAGTCTGTCACCATCTCACACCTTACCCTTGAGTCTTATGCGGCTTTTAAGGGGTTATGTAACAAATAAGTATTACTATGTTCATGTACATTATTTTTTGTATATAATAATGAATATAGTTTCTTGTCATTATTGATACATTGTAAATAGTTTTTAGACTACAAATAGTGTTTTCAGTTATTATTATATTAAGAATTATATTTTATTAAATTATGGGATTTTTGAATTAAATAATAATTTAATAAAATAATATTTTTATTATTAAATTAATTTTTATTAAATATAAATGATCTTATATTTTTATGAATGCAATGATAATCTTTATTAAGGTCTGCAAGCCATTTTTGTCAAAACCCGTAAATTTTCGATAAATATCGGTTTTTTTTAAAGTGGAAATTAACATATTTATAAAATTATTTAGATATAATAAATTTTATTTCCGGAATCCGGACGTCGAAAATATCCAATGGTGAATTTTTCATAATTTTTTGAGACTGTTAAATTTTTGGGTAAAAATTAAATATCGTTTTAATATATAATGTGTTTTATGACATCATAATGACCCAATAGTGATGAAATAAAATACTATAATCTTTATGTTCGGAAAATATATGTTTTACCATTAAAATAATGTTATTTTGGGTTTGTTTTACTTACTTTTCAAAGCATTAATAGACCCATCAAGACTTATTAAACACCTTGTCTTTTTAAATTAATTTCCATGGGAGTGTGACTCACCTCCACATAAGCAACCCTATTATTTTAAGATGTTAGGACTTTGGCCTTATAAAATATTTTTTTCCTCTTCCCTTTTCCAAAAACCATGGGAAAAACCATGGGATGGTTTGTGGTTTGGTTTAATTTAATGTAAGGGGACCCAAACCAAAATAATAAAGAATTCCCTCACCTTTCTTATATAAACCCACCCAAGATCCCACTTCCTCGTCACTCAAAGCCCTTGGAGTTCGTCCAACCTCTTTACTAATCTCTCTAAAATCCTCCCAAGGTGCCCCAATCTCCCAAGAAGCCTCTCTCTGGCCTTTGGAAACAGACTTCCAAGTAAGGGTTTTTTCTTCCTTTCTGATTTATGTCCAATTTTCATTATGTTGTTTTTCCCTTTTAATTTCAATTATGAATGTTGGGGTATGGGTTTTCACCTCCCTCATACTTCCCTCTATATGTTTTAATGATGGTATACCCCTTTATGTCTCATTAAATTCCTCCCATGTACACCCGTTACTATGTCGAAATTCCGAAAGGAACTTCTCTCTCCTCTTTTACATTCACGCAATACTATTGTATGATGAATCTTGATTCCATTAAAATTGTTGGGACATATATCTATATGACCTCCTTACTGTCCATTACATGTAAGTATGATGAGTAACCCATTTCTCTCTCATCAACCATTTTTTATGAATTCTTATGTCATGCTGTTACGCTGCTGAAATCACACTAATTTTCTAAGCCAATGTCATCGTGTAGTGAATATCATGCCCATTTCTCCATCAAGGGTATTGACCTTTATTCACATTTACTTATTGATTATAATGTTTCATGTATTAATTCCACATTCCTTTATCATGGAATAACTGACTATGTTTTATGAATCCATGTTTTATGATCCATGTGGCACACCTACGCATGAAATGAAATGTTTAAGAAGGGTGCACCCTTATAGCACTCCAAGGCATTGGGTAAAGTATAGTATCATGATACGTCATGTGCAATGAGTGTTGAAACATTATAATTCAAGTGGAATTAGGGTTTACTCATGCTTTATGTGCAATGAGGATTTACTCATGCTCCATGTGCAATGGCCCTTGGCTCATGCTAATTCCATGTTAAGTGTTGTTGACACATTTCCATGTTTTGATTATCATGCTTTATCATGCCTTTATGTTCATGTTTCATTTATGTTCTATTGATATTCCTATTGTTTAACATGTATTGTACTCCTCATGTTATTCCATGTGTACTCCCTTACTGGGCTTTATAGCTCACCGTTCTCTTATACACGACCTCATGTTATCCCATGCAATGTTAAGTACGAGGGAATGTAGTGGTCATGTAAAGGAATCTTTCAATATAGATGTTGTATTTCATGTTTAATGTTTTTATGTAATGTTCATAAGACCCAAAGAAACTAAACCTATCGACCTTCTTTGTTGTATCAAGTGATGTTTTATGTAATAAATCATGTTTAAGCTGTAATAAAAATCAGGGTTGTCATAGTTGGTATCAAAGCACATGTTTAGTTATTTTTATGATTAGGATTAGAAAACCCTAGTAATTCCTTAGATACAAGACTATGTATAGTAAAAACGTCCCTATGTTTTGGTGAGTGTTGAGTAAGTGGGTTATCAAGAAAATACATCCTTGTTTGGATACGAGTAGGTAGAGGCGGCTCTGGAACAGATGTATCCTAGGGGTAAAACCCGAAAACAACACTTTGAGCTAGACTCAAATGGGAACTGGTGAACTAAAATGGGCCTTTATGCATTCTTGGTTCTGACACTCCCATGGGATATGTTTTGATAAATTCACAAACATAATATGAACCCTTATTAAGGGAATTAAAAAAATGCCCCTAAAAATATATATTAGAAAGTAGATCATGAAAATTCTGGATTGAAGCCTATAGATTCATGAGTTATGGAAATAAATGTTTATTTATAAGTCATAAAATTTTTTCTTTGGATTTCCCTTTATGTGTTACCCCAAATTTTCCTTTTATTCCAGCCAATTCCCGGTAATAGGAGGACTCGGGCTAACAACCATTGTGAAGATCAGTGTGATGATTGTACTAATGAGATTCCCAATCCAATTGGAGTGGGAATCGGGAACTTTGTCAATCTTCTCTCTCAGCTAACTCAAGTTTTGAATAGAAACATAGGTCAAGAGGAAAGTTAAACCCCCCTTAAGAAAGAACAAGTCTCTATTGAGAGCTTAATGAGACAAATCCCTCTTACTTTTCGTGGATCATCTGATCCCATGATCGCTGAACAATGGATCAACTCCATTAAAAAGATCTTCTCCATCCTTCAATGTTGTGAACAAGAGAAGGTTCTCCTGGTAGGTTATCATAAGGAGGGTGAAGCTGACCAATGGTGGACGTTGATCGAAAATACGAAGCCTAAGGAAGAGATCGAGGCATTGGAGACAACCAACAACCTCCAAGGCATCAAGGAAGTGCTTTTTCCATCACTTTTGCTGAATTGAACCCCGACAATGAAGTGGTGATAGGTACGCTAGTAATTCATTCAAGAATAGTGAACATACTTTTTGATTCATCTTCTATGCATTCTTTTATATCTCAAAAGTTTGGTAGAATAATCCCAGAACCACCACAAATCATGGAAGAGATGATGTCGGTGAGTACGAAAAATGTAGCAATCATTACATCCCATGAATATAAGTCCTCCCCTATTATAGTCTATGGATTGAATTTCCCAGTGATGCTCTTCATACTCCCTCTGGTGGAATTTGATGCAATTCTTGGCATGGATTGGCTTTCCTTATATAGAGCCAACATAAATTGTCGGGAGATGGAAATCACACTCTATAAGGAGAATCGACCCCCCGATTCTATACATGTGCAAGGAGGAAGATGAATCTCCTTTAGATCTATCCTCTCAAGCATGGATATTACTGACTTATGAGAATGTGTATCTGGCTCAGATGATTGAGTCCAAGGAAGAAACTATCCTTGAAGAAATACCTATTGTGAGAGAATCTGCTGAAGTGTTTCCAGAGGAACTGCCTGGTCTTCCTCCTAGAAGAGATGTTGAGTTCTCAATTGAACTTATACCTGGGGCTTTACCAATATCCAAGACACCATATAGAATGGATGTTGTAGAGCTTGAAGAGCTGAACAAATAACTACTGGAGAATCTGGATAAAGGGTTTATACGCCCAAGTGCATCACCATGGGGTGCACTAGTCCTCTTTGTCAAGTAGAAGGATAGGTCAATGCGGATTTCCATCGATTATCGTGAACTAATAAAAATAACAATAAAGAACAAGTATCCTCTCCCAAGAATTTATGACTTTTTCGATCAGCTACGTGGAGCACAATACTTCTCCAAGGTGGACTTGCGGTCGGGATATTATCAAGTAAGGGTGAAGAAGGAAGATATCCCCAGGACTGCTTTTCGCATAAGATATGGGCACTATGAATTCATAGTAATGCCTTTCGGACTCACTAATGCTCCAGAAATCTTCATGGACTTAATAAATAGAGTCTTTAGAGATTACCTAGACAAATTTGTGGTAGTCTTTATAGATGATATTCTAATATACTCCAAAACCAAGGAGGATCATGAGGAGCATTTAAGAACTATACTGGAGACTTTGCACAAGGAGAGGCTCTATGAAAAGTACATCATGAGTGAGTTCTGGTTGAAGTAAGTCTCATTCTTGGGCCATATCATCACATGCAATGGGATATCTGTGGATCCCTCCAAAACAAATGCAATTTAGGGATGGCTAAGGCCAACATCGGTAACAGATATCTGTAGCTACTTGGTGTTAGCTGGATATTATCAACGATTTGTAAGAAATTTCTCATGATTGTCAAACCCTCTTACCAAGATAACTCAAAAGGGAGTAAAGTTTTCTTGGAGTTAGGAATGCGAAGAATGCTTCAAGGAGTTGAAAAGGAGGCTTATCACTGCGCCCGTGCTCACTTTACCCACAAGTGTGGAAATTTTTGTTGTTTTCAGTGATGCTTCAAAGAAGGGCTTAGGATGTGTGCTGATGCAGAATGATAATGTTATATCCTATGCCTCATGGAATTTGAAAATCCATGAGCGAAACTATCCAACGCATGATCTGGAGTTGGCAGCGGTGATCATTGCCTTGAAAATCTGGCGGCAATATCTCTATGGATAGAAATGTGAGATATATATTGACCATGAGATTCTTAAATATATATTCACACAGAAAGAGAATAATATTCCCCATAGAATATGGATAGAGCTCATCAAGGAGTGTGACTGTTCAATACATTACCACCCTGGGAAAGAGAACAAGGTGGCAGATGCCCTAAGTAGAAAGGATCCAGCGATTCAATCAATTATGAGAATTGAGAAGGATCCAATATTCTTAGACTTGATGAAGATGGACATGAGAATCATAGAGAATGGAACATCATCAATCCTTTCACAAATGATTTCTCATCCTTCTCTTTTGGAACGGTTAAAGGATTCTCAAAAGGATGATGTGAGAATTCAAGAAAAAGTGGAAGCTATCGAAAAAGGGAAATCCTTGGAGTTTAATGTTAATGAAGAAGTAATTGCGTGGTTTGGGAAAAGACTATGTGTTCCATCATGTCTGGAGATGAAGAAGGAACTTTTGGATGATGCACATATTTCAAATTTCTCTATTCGCCCAGGGATCACAAAGATGTACCGAGATCTCCGAGAAAACTTTTAGTGGGATAATATGAAGAAGTAGATCACTGAATATACATCAAAGTGCCTGGTGTGTCTGCAAGTGAAGGCAGAGAGGCAGAAGTATAGGGGGATGATGAAACCATTGCCCATACCAGAATGGAAATGGGAGAACATCACCATGGACTTTGTCACTAGACTTCCGAGGACATCTAAAGGCAACAATGCAATCTGGGTTGTTGAGGATTGTCTTACAAAGACTGCATACTTCATTTCTATTCGGGAGGAATTCTCATTGGATCAACTGGCATGGATATATATATCAGGGAAGTGGTAAGGTTGCATGGAGTACCATTATCTATTGTGTCTGACCGAGATCCAAGATTCCCCTCTATGTTTTGGAAGAGTCTTCAACATGCTCTGAATACTTAAATAAACTTCAGTACGGCCTATCATCCTCAAACTGATGTCCAATCTGAGCGGACTATCCATACACGTGAGGATATGTTGAGAGCGTTCTCAATGTACTTTAAAGGATGATGGGATAAACATCTTCCTCTGGTTGAGTTCTCTTATAATAACAGTTTCCACTCGAGCATCCAAATGGCACCATATGAAGCCCTGTATGGGAAAAGGTGTAGAACACCGGCATGTTGGGATGAGGTTAGTGAACATAAGCTACTTGGATTGGAAATGGTCGAGGAAATGGTAGAGAAGGTAAAAACCATTCAGTATCATATCAAGGCATCCTAGAGTCGACAGAATAGTTATGCAGATAATCGTCGACGAGACCTTGAGTTTAAAGTGGGAGACATAGTGTTTCTACGCATATCTTTGTGGAAGAAGGTCATGAGGTTTGGAAGGAAGGGGAAGTTATGTCCAAGGTACATCGTCCCCTTCGAGATTCATGATTTTGTTGGGGATGTGGCCTATCGACTAGCACTTACACCTACCATGGCCAATGTACATGATGTCTTTCATGTATCCCTCTTAAGTAAGTACACACCAGACCCTTCACATGCACTATATTTTGAGGTGGTCCAATTAGAAGATGATCTTTCTTATGAGGAGCAACCAGTGAAGATCTTAGATCGTAGAGAAAAAGTTCTACAAAATAAGACAATGCCCCTCATCAAGGTTATGTGGAGAAACCAAATTTTTGAAGAAGCGACTTGGGAATTAGGGGAAATTATGAAGCTGAGTTCCCACATCTATTTTAGTGTGGGAAAAAAATTTTGAGGGAGAAATTTCATAAGGGGGTAATATTGTATCGACCCAACGATTCATTAATGGAAATACCTCTTGATCTAATTAAATGTCTCTTTATGTTTATGTAAAATGTCAACTTCTTTAGTTTTATGATAAAAATTTTGATCGTTGCTAATATAGTCGTTGAACAGTGATCACATGATTAGTATAAATATAAGACATTAAAAATCCAATTTACTCAGAAAAAAGAAGTGATGGCCTCATCCAGTAGAATTGCCTCATACAAAGCCCATTTGTTGGAGCTCAGAAAGGAGGTGGCATCCTTGGGCTTCACTCTTGACCAAGCCCAATCTGAGATTCATCATGTCAAGCTCAAATGAGACTGTCTACGATAAAAGTGAAAGATGATAGAGATTACCACTCGAGCAATGTTATCCGAGCCACCCCAAGAGTTTGTCACCATCGTACAACTTACCCTTAGGTATTATGTGGCTGTTTTAAGGGGTTATGCAATGAATAAGTAGTACTATGTTCACGTACATTATTTTTTGTATATAATAATTAATATAGTTTCTTGTCATTATTGATACATTGTAAATAGATTTTAGAGTACAAATAGTGTTTTTATTTATTATTTAATTAAGAATTATATTTTATTAAATTAAGGGATTTTTAATTGAATAATATATTAATAAAATAATATTTTTATTATTAAAATAATTTTTATTAAATATAAATAATCTTATAATTTTATGTATGCAATTATAATTTTTATTAAGTTTTGAAAGCCATTTCTCTCAAAAACCCGTGAATTTTCGATAAATATCGGTTTTTATTTTAAAAGTGAAAATTAACATATTTAGAAAATTACTTAGATAAAATAAATGTTATTTCTAGAATCAGGACGTCGAAATTATCCAATGGTGAATTTTTCATTATTTTCTGAGACAGTCAAATTTTTGGGTAATAATTAAATACCGTTTAAATATATAATGTGTTTTAAGACATCATAATGACCCAATAGTGATGTAATAAAATAAAATAATCTTTATGTTCGGCCAATATATGGCTTACCATTAAAATAATGTGATTTTGGGTTTGTTTGAATTACTTTTCAAATCATTAATGGACCCCTCATGACTTATTGAACACCTTGTCTTTTTAAATTAATTTCCATGGGAGTGTGACTCACCACCACATAAGCAACCTTATTATTTTAAGAAGTTAGGACTTTGGCCTTATGAAATATTTTTTTCCTCTTCCATTTTCCTAAAACCATGGGCAAAAACCATTGGATGTTTTGTGGTTTGGATTAATTTAATGTAAGGGGACACAAACCTAAATAATAAAGAATTCCCTCACCTTTCCTATATAAACCCACCCAAGATCCCACTTCCACCTCACTGAAAGCCCTTGGAGTTCGTCCAACCTCTTCCCTACTCTCTCTAAAATCCTCCCAAGGTTCCCCAAGCTCCAAAGAATCCTCTCACAAGCCTCTCTCTATCCTTTGGAAACACACTTCCATGTACGGGTTTTTTCTTCCTTTCTCATTTTTGTCCAATTTTCTTTAAGTTGTTTTGCCCTTTTAATTTCAATTATGAATGTAGGGGTATGCTTTAGCACCTCCCTCATACTACCCTCTTTATTTTTGAATGATGGGATACCCCTTTCTCTCTCATTAAATTCCTCCCATGTACACCCGTTACTATGTCGAAATTCCGAAAGGAACTTCTCTCTCCTCTTTTACATTCAAGCCATAATTTTGTATCATGAATTTAAATTCCATTACAATTATTGGGACATATATATATATGACCTCATTACTGTCCATTACATGTAAATATGATGAGTAACCCCTTTATCTCTCATCAACCATTTTTTATGAATTCTTATGTCACGCCGTTATGCTGCCCAAATCACACCGATTTTCTAAGCCAATGTCATCGTGTAGTGAATACCATGCCCATTTCTCCATCAAGGGTATTCACCTTTATTGACATTTACATATTGATTATAAAGTATCGTGTATTAATTCCACATTCCTTTATCATGTAATAAATGACTATGTTTTATGAATCCGTGTTTTATAATCCATGTGCCACAGTTATGCATGAAATGAAATGTTTAAGAAGGGTGTGCCCTTATAGCGCTCCAATGCATTGCGTAAAGTATATTATCATGATACGTCATGTGAAATGAGTGTTGAATCATGCTAATTCAAGTGCAACGATGGTTTACTCATGATTTATGTGCAATGAAGATTTACTCATGTTCATTGTGCAATGAGCCTTGGGTCATGCTAATTCCATGTTAAGTGTTGTTGCCACATTTCCATGTTATGATTATCATGCTTTATCATGCCTTTATGTTCATGTTCCTTTTATGATCTATTGATATTCCTATTGTTTAACATGTATTGTAATCCTCATGTTATTCCATTTGTACTCCCATACAAGGCTTTATAGCTCACCTTTTTCTTATACATGTCCTCAGGTTATCCCATGCAATGCTAAGTATGAGGGAATGTAGTGGTCATGTAAAGAAATTTTTCAATAAAGATGTTTTATTTCATGTTTCATGTTTTTTGTAATGATACTATGCCCCAAAGACACTAAACCTCTTGATCTTCTTTGTTGTATCAATTGAAGTTTTATGTAATAAATCATGTTTTAGTTATAATAAAAAGCAGGGTTGTCATAACTTAGACATGAAGTATTCTATTTTAGGATCCGAATTATGGATACAAACTCTAATGAACTTCAACTAAGAATTCCGGATACAAACTCTAATAAAGTTCCACTCCAAATTCTGGATATGAACTCTAATGAAGTTCCACTTCGAGTTATGGATACAAACTCTATTGAAGTTCCACTCTGAATTATGGATACAAACTATCATGAATTTCTACTCCAAATTATGGATACGAACACTAATGAACTTCAACTCCAAATTATGGATACGAACTCTAATGAAGTTCCACTCCGAATTATGGATATGAAATCTCAAAAGATCCACTCTGAATTTTGGTCTCCGAACTCCTAGTAGTTCGACTCCGAACTTCCATGATTTCGACTCCAAAATTCTACTAGTTCGACTTCGATCTTCTACTAGTTCGACTCTGAACTTCTAAAAGTTAGACTCCTATCTTCTATGAGTTTGACTTTGAACTTCTACTAGTTCGACTCCAAGCTTATATGAGTTCAAATCAAAACTCTTTATGTTCAGGTTCTGAATTCCTGTGAATCCAGACTCTGAATTTCCTTGAAATTCATAATTTGGATTTCTACAGAATACAGGTTCTGTATTCCTAGAAAACCGAATCCGAATATCTTTAAAATATCGACTCCAAATTCTTTTATAATTAGACTACGAGCATTAACCTTTTCTATTCTAAACATTCATTTTCTACTTCATTCCGAATATCATTTTAGTTATGCTTACACTTGAATATTATAAAAAGATGTCGTGCTTTCAGTAATTACCTAAGCATTGTTTGAGTGACATGTGTACAGGTCCCTCCGAAATGCAAGGAGAAATATGATCATTGGAGGAGGAAGCCGACCATTGGAGCTTCACCTATAAATATAAGTTCATTTGAAAATAAGATACAATATTGATACAACTTATGAATTTTTTGATCATAACTTCTTTAAGTGATTTCTCGAGAGAGAGTCTTTTATCAACTCTCATTCTTCGTGCAAAAAGTTTTAACGTCTTGTTAAAAACATTTCCTTGTGTAGATTTTCTTCGTGCGACTCTGATTGTTGCCGTGTACAATTGAGGGATTTCGTTGATAGGATGATAGAGGTTCCAACACCTTGAATTTGAGGGCTTCCTTGGTGAGAAAGACAGAGGTGCCGACTACCTGATAGTTGAGGGCTTGTGGGGATAATAACATAGACTCTGATATTTGTATCAAGGGAATACTCTGGTGTCAGTAAGACAAACATTCTTGAATGTGTAAATCAAGGGACCTCTATTCAAAGTTATTGGATACTCTTATCTTTAGCTTAAAAGAGTTATTGTTTGTTACTTGTAGTGTTACTACGTTGTTTTCTGCTATGCATTTTGTATTGTTGTGGAAAGTATACTTTCTTATAATTCCTCATCTTTGTACTCTAATATAGTTAGATTATATACGCTCTAATTTAGAATCTTAATCTTTGTAACTTTTTTTAAGTTTCATTTTCGGAATTACTTTTCTGGAATCTAGAAAGTCTTTAGAACTTATAGAGGTCTTGTGAATTATCTTGTTTAACTTTGTTAAACATAAAAATATTCAAAATATTCATAGGGAATTTTTAAAAAGGTACAATTCACCCCTCCTCTTCTCTATGAGAATCTCATTCTTATTTAGATTATACGTTTGGTATTATAGAGTATATCATACTCAGTCACTTACCATCCTAACATTGTTCAATATATGTTCTTTATTTATTATGGATATTTCGTAAAGAATATTTTTTGTTAATAAATTACTATATACAAAGAATGGATTGGACAAACATTTAATACTAGGGATTGAATATTATTTATCCCCTTAATGAATCTAATAGATATCATGTGGAAAATAGGTTGTCCAACATAATTGGGATTTAACCTATAATTATAAAGAGTCCTGTGGATGGTTTTATGGTATAGGTTTCCATGTACCCCAGAACTGACATCAAATAATTAAAAATTTTAATCCTTGATATTTTAGTTTATATTGTAATTATACATGAATGGTTTATATGATAAAATCTTTGTATTCATTTCATTATAATTCCATTGAATAAATTTGATGTGTTTCTGTTATTTACCTTCACATATAGACTGAGACTTATCCTATTATTTTAACGGATTGTTCATTCAATTATTTACCATGATATGTTGATTTATTTTTATTCATTCATTATTGATTAAAATTTACCTAACCTTACTGATAATTTTACCTCACCCTTATAGTCTTTCATTTCTCTTAGATACGATGTAGATTCCCTAGAATGAGTTTCAAGGATAATGAAAAATTAATTATGTTAGGAAAAATTAAAATTTCCAAATGTATTTTTTGTATCGTTTATGTAATATAGCTTTTAAAATGTGACAATATATTCAATACTTCTGAATTCGAATCCTTTTAATCATTCGAATTTAATCTTCTAATGCACTGGCATTGGGATTCTGGGGTTTGGTTATTACAAACATCACACAATCCAAACTTTGTTCTTATATGTCTTATATATAAATGAATCAAATAGATGTGGTGGCTCAAATATTTATAAATAGAGACATAAAAATACATTAGATTGGTGTTATAAAAATCATTCACATAGATATATATTGATTATCCCTCACCCATCTATGTCTATAATTTCATTAAATTGTTGATAAATGGATTGGGATCATTATATAAATATTTCATCTATATGAGATTATTAATTAGTAGCTGGTGAACTGGGTAGCATTAAATGTTTAAGATACAAATATTATATTATTTTATATGATGGTGCATAAAACCATTCTTGAGGACATATTCATTTACTCCTTTAATGCACACTTTTTCTTGAATTTCATCATTAACATTCTATTGTTGGACCATATACAACAGTTTATGGAGCAGTATTAGTTATCATAATGAATGATCGAAGTTGTTAAAAAATTTTCATATTTTCTATATATTCCACCTTTATAAATGAGATTATGGACAAAATTGCATAGTGTTCATATAATATACTTTATAAAATTTGGAGTCTCTCAATGAAGATGTTAAACATCAAATCCAATTTATTTTTAGTTCATATGGATATTTGTGTATTGATTATTCTAGTTAAATATTGAGGATGGAGATCCATATATGATTTTAGTGGTTTATGTTTGTGATTTTATTATATATATATATATAATTGTTTCTGTTTATTTTAGAAATAAGTGTATTCTGTGTAATACCTAATGATTTTATAATAACACTCTATTTGATATAGTTTATAGTACAGAAAACTAAGCATAAAGTAGTTAATTAAAATTTTGATGTAAATATGACAAATATGAACAGGTCTAATAATTGTTGTATATGTTGAATTGTAAAATAATATATATATATATATATATATATATATAATTATCCTATTAAATTTTATTTTTTTAACTAATAGTTTATAAATAATTATTCATTTTTATTGTAATTTCATGTTATTCATTAATAGTATGTTATCGTAAAAAGCTTTTATGTATTTAAATTTTTGAGAAAATATTTTATTAAATTTATATAAAATTTATAATTTTTTGGGAGCTAAATTCAGTAATTATTAAATATATAAATCAAAATGATGTTTTGGTGAAATTTTTAGTTGTTTCTGAAATAATTTATTTTTAAAAAAAATTGTGAATGTTGTTTTTTGCAAAACAATAATAAATAATCATCACATAAATTAATTTAAAATTTCTATTTCATATTAGATTAAAATAACTATACATTAATTTTGGTTTATTTAATAAATTATATACCATTAATTATTATAAAATATTTTCTATAAGTCTAATTTTAAGATAAAAAATCTTTTTATGAAAACTGGTATTAGTTGTTTTATGAAATTTTTACTTAATATTTACCAGTTCTATAAATTTAATTATTAAAATTTAATTATGTATTTGTAATAAAGATATTCACATTTCATAAATATGTGAATTTTAATTTCAGTCATTTTCTAGAGTAAATTTGGTTAATATTTATCACCTTAAAAATGGTAACACAGGTAAACAAGGTTACAAATTATATTACAAGTAAACCAACATCCCTAATAATTTCCGTTATTCTATTTCATGAGTGATGTTTTACCACACACATCCAAAACACTTTGTTATTTATTTTTTTAAGTTAAAATGAATTTTATATCATTTTATATAAGGAATATTTAAAATTATCAATCAGTTGATTTTAATTTATTCTTATTTGTGAACATATTGACACACATAACATGAAAATATTAATAAATATACTTTTTTGAATATTTATTTCTTATTATTTTTAATTTTTAAAACATTAGTTATTTTTTTCAAACTCTTATACAACACTTACATCATGTTTTTATATAATATAGAAAATGAAATTAAATTATAAAAAATTATTAATGTATTTTTTATTAGATTTATAACTCTGTTTCAAAAATATTTTGTACAATAATGTTGTAATAAGATGGATAAATGGGTCACATTGATATACATACATTTGATTATGTTCTTAAATTATATTTGTGTAAAATTTTATTTAAATTACTTAATGATATTTTATATTATACACTGATTTATTAAATAATTTAAAAAGAATAAAAAATATCAAGGGGCAATTGGAATGTGAAATACTCTCAAATTTGATCAATGTTCAATTTATTAACCAATTTTTTTCTTACCAATAATTTTATAACCCTTAATGGAAAGATTTCATTTTATTGTTTTTATGGATTAAAAGGGTTAATGAGTGGACAAACAATTGAGATTAGAGTAATAATGAAATTAAAACAAGTATAAATCTTATTATATGTTTCTATTTGAAACCTATATCATCTTGACATAAAAATTATTACATTTTGGATTTATTATTACATGGGAGATACTTTATACTACATTATTGTTTTCAAAAATTATATGAGTTACCCACACATCATTGATTAATGAAAACTTGATCCCTACAGTTTTTTACACATTAGTAGAGCTATAACATATCAAATAACCACCCATATATCTCACCAATATTACTATCAAAATATTGGAGGCTTTCAATACATAAATACACCACACTAGAATGATTAATATGTAAGAAAAATATGCATTTCCTTATATGTGACCTAACACTTCAATTGAGAATTTTCATTTAACATATTATTCAAACCCAAAATTATCTTTATAAAATAATACAATTAATTAAAATAATTTCTCAACAACAATATGTTGCTATTATGATCATGTTAGATCACTATTTTATCTCATTTTACATTAAATGTAGAAACAATACAATGTTGGTGTGTTCATTTGAACATCTGTATCCATAAAATGACATTTTTTTTGGGTTCCCATCAATAATTTTTGTGGATGGTTATAACAAAATATTTTATTTTTATATTTTATTTTAACGATATAATTATTATTGTATAATTAAAAGATATAATCTATTTTTATTTCTATTCAGATATTAAAAATGAAAATAATGCACTGTTGTACATGTGGAATACCACATCTATAAAGTGACGTGAATCCTTTTTCCCTTCATAAAATAATTTATGATTGAAATATCTTATTTTATATTTAAAAATACAATTATAAAATGGATATTATTAAACAAATTATGTGAAAATGATCTCTATGACCACGGTAAATGTTCTAACATTGTTATGGAAATATATAATGAACACCCCCCAAAACTATTGATTTAACATTTATGTAACTGATATAAATGAAATTGGTTGTAAAAGAATAATTTAATAATCCTATATAATTTTATAAAATAGAGAAAAATTAATATAGATGTAGAATCCTATGTATTTGAATGAAAAGGAAGTGTTACAAATTTTGACTTTTATCATTCAGTGGATGGTCAATATTTTATACCAGTATTAGTTAGTATATCAGAGTTTTGAAACACTAAAAATTTATGTTATTATATTTGGAATAAATACAGAAAGGGGTCTTGGGAGTTTCATTATGTTTTTGATGTGAAGGCCCCTAAAACTCTATTTGGGGTGGTTTGGTATGGGTGGATGATTATTCTAAAATTGCACGTCCCACTAGTGGAAGTTGTGATCATTTTTCATGTGAGAATATGTGACCAAAACATGTTGTGTATATATTTCCCAATCCATTCTACTAGACAACACTCTTAGTATGATTTAGGAATTACATGTGAACTATTTAGGGTACAGTTGGTTCAGATTTTGGAAAATCCATTCCAGAAAACCATTCTCCTTCCAATTAAGCGGTAACATAATTGTGGTTGGCATTAATGAATAAATGATTTTTGACATCATTTTTTATTCTTTACATTAGTTATTGGCTAATGTTATTAAAGGATACATTGTAATGATTTTATTAATGTCACGACCTACCTTCACCAAGATGAGGGATGGGATAACAGATTTCCAAACCCTTCCTTCATCAATTTGAAGGAGAGATAATGACCCCCAAGACCCACCTTCAATTGGCCCCGGAGAGGAGACTTGCACTAAGGGTATTGAATCACACACAAGATATAAGGCATTACCCTAATTATTTATTAGGATCGGGAGATAAGATAGTAAATCCCAACAACACCAAAACAGGAGGTAAAAGTAAAGCTAAAAGAAAACCATTCCCATATGCTTGTTACAAAAGTAAATACCACATAGTACTAGGATACTACAAAGGTAATGTACCAAAGAAAAGAAAACAGAAACAAAAACTGTCCAAATGTATGAGCTAGTACAGCCCTACACAATCCCTGAAGTCCTCCTAGAAACCTGAAAGTAGTTTTACATACGTAAGATGAGCATACAAGTACACACAGTAGGGAAACCAAGACTCTCATGCACAACTGGGGAGGCATTATAATGCCTTTTGGGAAAAGAGATAACCCAAGCACCTAGCAAGCAAAACTAACCACCCAAGACTCACTAAGGAACACTCCCCAAATAACACAAGTCAAGTAATGAATAGTAATATGACATCGATATTTGGGTACCCGGCGCCACTTTCCCATTGGTTATTTAAGACATACTAGGAACCGAACCAATCCCGCCATTCTCATAGCAGTCCCACAGCCACACCCCGCCCGCACACACCTAGGCCACAACCACACATCCCACCCACAAAACCTGGTCCACAACCACTATCCCACCCGCAAGCACCTGGTCCACAACCATTATGCATAACCACTCCCGCAAACAGTTGGTCCAGATCAACTACTACCATGCCTGAAGACACATGGGCCTCATCCCGAAGACTCTTGGGAAACAACATACCCGCACACACCAGGGCTAACCACCACAACTACCTTGCCTGAAGAATCTTGGTCTATAATGGACCTCAGGCCATCAAAGCCTACCCAAAGAGTCTTGGGAAATTTGGGAAATGGAGCAGAAAAGGAGCTAATAACCAGCCACTCATATGATTGTTGGGAAAAACACCGTCCCCCATGGAATCGGTGTGTTCGGCACTAAGTGCACAACGTGGGTGGGGCACAAATAAGAAACATAAGAACTACAATTATATATATAGGGAACAGGAAATCATCCCAACCTAGGGTCTCCAAATCCAACCAAAGCACAAACACCCTTGTTACTATTCATTCATAAATGAAAGGCATGACACTCATATCCAAGTAACAACTCTTTCCCAAAATCAATTACCCATTTAAACCATTCTTGTTTTCATGTTCATGTGAAACCATTTAGGTGAATTCTATAGTACTCGGAAACTAACAGGAACTACCACAAGACAAAGAAGAGAAACATCCAAACAAAAATATAATCATTCACACTTGGTTCTCTTGTAACGTCACAAAAAGAAAGTGTTCCGTGAGATCCCTCAATGTATTGGAACCAAAACAAGCCTTGAGATACACCCCCACACAGCTTCAAATTCACAACCAACAACCATGCCACAACAGAGGATCCCATCCCCATCCACGTCACCCCCTAAGTATCAAACAAAACTAAAACCCTACTACCAATATAGATTATGGAAACTTCTAGGTTCAAGCACATCATTCATTAGGTTATTCTTTCTGTTGGTTAACAGGGGTGATCACACACAGATTTTTGTTCACTGGACATTAATTTAATTGGTAGAGTTTATATGATTAACCAAATTCCAATTTTAGATCCATTAAAACCTCATAGAAGACAAGGGTTCATCAGTGTGCATGGAAAACCCACCAACAACCAGGATTTTTAGGGGGGCAAAAGACCACACAGTCTATAACATATAGCAATTATGATATTACAACAGAAATGTCAGACGAACCCCATCATTCTTTAATAGTTTTTTTATTGTCTTTGTTCTGGTTTGGTTTCTACCATTCCCACCTGAATAGTAGCGTACCCACCCCGCATGATACACATTAAAGAGAGACAATGGAAAAATCCCTAACTCAAATGTTTTTTATGAAAACCCCCACAAATGAAGAACACACAAGAAATCCGGGATGATCCTCCAAGAATACTCCTTAGATCTCTTTTCCTAACACAAGAAAGAGAAAATCTCATCATATTTGGCATCCATACACATATATCTACCCATAACGGGAGTAGATATAAGAGACCGAGAGAAGAGAATAATTATATCTAAGTAGATCTAAGAAAACAACCAAGAACAATCACATACCTCAAGAAACCGGCTTCAATTCGCCAAGTGAAGCCTTCGAATCACCTCCAAAATGCTTGGGAGAGGTTCTACTTTCTTCAATAAATGGTAATCATGAGGTATGCCCACATAGGGGCTTATGCGAACCATTTAGAGGAAAAACAAGTTAGATCCACAATTTTAGGATCTAGATTTAAGTTCCAGCACGATTAGTTCGCACTGTTTGGAAAATTGTGTGCTAATTGTGCATTAGCTTCTACCTCATCAAACACTCATTTCATGGTTAGTCTGCACGATTAGACAAATCGTGTGCTAACCATGCGTTAGCCACTCCCTACAAAACCAACCTCACATGGTTTGGGCGCACGGTTTAGACAAACTGTGTGCCTCTCGTGCGAAAGATATCACACTTTAGTTCCCCTTAAAAGTCCACCCAAACGCACCCACAAGTCACCCCAACCTCTCGGAACACCTCTAAGAACCACATTTTCACAAATTAATGGACAATAGTGGCCTGGACCATTACATCAGATACCTCTCAAACTATTCTCTCCCTGGAGAATTAAAACCAGACCTGATGAAAGGAGAGGGGTCCGAACAACTGCCCCTTGAAAGATACCTATCAGGGGAAAACCTCCTTGTTATCAAGGAGCACAACCTTCCTCATCTATCTCTTGAACAATAACAAACATACCACTCCTATCCACCATGCAACCATGCAAGGAAAAATATTAAACTATCCGGTCATGCGGGTGAGGGGCTTTCCTTCCTCCAAGTTAAGATATTATCCGCTTTAGGCGGCACTGACTCGCCCGCACGGGTTTAGGCGCATCCACATTAAAGCGTCTTAACTAGGGATCAGGTCCTCCCCTCCCCACATTTCAGGACACTTATTATGCACATGAAACACATTTTATAGCTAACCAGGTCAAGAATTACATCGAAAATAGGTACTAAACAAAAAAGAATACATCTCTAAACAACTTTGGGTACTGGGCACACATTTGTGCTTTCTGTTCCCAGGTACTCTCCTCAATCCCACCATGCCTCCATAGCACATGAACCAAAGGAATGGTTCATCCACGAAGAACCTTATCTTCATGACCTTCGATCATCACATGTCGCTCCACAAACGTTGCATCTTCACTGATATCTAGCTCTCCCCAGTTGAGGATGTGTGAATCTTCATGTAGGTACCAATGGAGTTGTGACACATGGAAGACATCGTGTATTCTCAGTAGCGGATGTGGTAACGCTAGCTGATAATCCACTTCTCTGATCCGCATCAGCACTTCGAATGGTCTAATGAATCTTGGAGAAATCTAACTCCCCCTGCCAAACCTCTGTTGTCAATGCCGAAGGGAGAACTTCAAGAATATGTGGTGCCCAACCTCAAACTCAAGGGTCTCATCCTATTATTGGCATATGACTTCTGCCGATCCTGAACTGCCTTCATTCTCGCCCATATAAGATGAACCTTCCTCGTCGTGCACTGAACCACCTCCGGTTCAAGAAC
Source organism: Viscum album (assembly GCA_963277665.1). Taxonomy (NCBI): domain Eukaryota; kingdom Viridiplantae; phylum Streptophyta; class Magnoliopsida; order Santalales; family Viscaceae; genus Viscum; species Viscum album. The sequence continues at coordinate 1,813,454,208 of OY728140.1, read as the reverse complement.
ACTTGTTTCCCCAACTTTGGTCTAGCACACGGGTGAGCGACATGGCCTTCCGTACAATGCTTCGGAAGGAGCCATGACAATGGTAGAGTGAAAGCTGTTGTTGTAAGAGAACTCTGCCAGAGGAATGTGTTGTACCAATGATCCTCCAAAGCCCAAAGCACATGCTCGTAGCATGTCCTCCATTGTCTGGATGGTGCGCTCTGTCTGTCCATCTGTCTGCGGGTGGAGAGTAGTGTTAAGATGTATCTGGGTTCCAAAAGAATGTTGTAATACTCTCCAGAATCGTGAGGAAAACCGTGAATCCCTATCCGAGAGACGATGGACCTCAGAACTCCATGAAACCGCACCATCTCAACCATGTATCTCCGTGCTAAGGCATCCACTACACTTGAATCCATGATCGCCAGAATGTGTGTCAATTTCGTCAACCGGTCCACCACCAACCATATAGCTTCACAGCATCCCTGAGCCTTGGGAAGTCCTGTGATGAAATCCATCGAGATGTTGTCCCAATTTCATTTGGGAATATTTAAAGGTAGCTACAGAAAACCTGGAACATGGTGTTCAGCCTGCAACTGCTGACACACTAGGAATTTGTCCACGAACTCCGCCACTTCCCGCATTACCCCGGGCCACCAAAACTGATTTCTCAGGACTTGGTACATCTTGGTCAATGATGTCAAAGGTGATGCAACTTGAGAGTAGTTGGGCACAAATCCACGATAGTATCCTGCTTGTCCAAGGAAACCACGAACTCCTACCACATTCTTGGGAACTGCCCAAGAAACAACGCCTCGACCTTCAATGGGTACACCGCTATTCCATGCTCAGACACTACTTGTCCAAGGAAGCGTACTTCTCGAGTCCAAAACTTTCATTTGGAAAACATCCCATAAAGATTGTGTTGTCGAAGGACCTCTAAAACCATTCTAAGGTGCTCATCATGATCCTCCTCTAATCTTGAGTAGATCAGGATGTCATCGATGAAGACCACTATGAACTGGTCTTGGTATTCTTGAAAGACGGAGTTCATGAGTCCCATAAACATGGCTGGTGAATTTTTGATGGTGAACGACATGACCACAAACTCAAAGTTCTCATCTCTACACCTGAAGGCAGTCTTCTAGATGTCAGACTCCTTCACCCACAACTGGTGATATCCAGACCATATATTGATCATAGAGAACCAACCTACTCCCCTCATCTTGTCAAAGAGATCTTCTATCCTCATGAGAGGGTAGTGATTCTTGACCGTCACCTGATTCGGTCTCTTGTAGTCTATTCATATCCTGATACCACCATATGATTTCTTTTCGAATAAGACTGGAGCACCCCAAGGTGACGCATTTGGTCGAACAAAACACTACTTCATCAAATCATTAATCTGAATCCATAACTCTTGTAACTCAGAAGGTGCCATCCGATAGGGATCCATCGAAATCGAACGGGCACCTTGTTGCATGTCGATCCCGAACTCAACATCACGTCAAGGGGGTAGAGTTTCCACCTACTCAGGGAAGACATACATAAACTCACGGACGACCCCCAGAACTTCCACCATTTTTGTATCCGCCGAATCCACTGATAGCTCGACTAACAGGGAAAGGAGGGTCTCCTCTCGCCTACTGCTTTTCGGAAAACCCCGCTCGCCGATGAAAGTTACACGTTGGCTGCCCAAATCTGAAAACATGTCCCTTACTCAGAAGCATTCAATGATGTCACATACATAGAGCAGCCAGTTAATGCCTAGGATGACATCATAAGGTTTTATATGTAATAGTAGAAGATCCTGGATAGACTGATATGTCCCTATCATCAGTCTACACCCTCAAAAAACATAAAACAAGTTGGTCTGACCCCCGACTAGTATGTTCAGCACTAGGGGCTCCAGAAGTCTCTCAGCGTCTAAACCCAGAGCACGGGCCAGAGTGGGTGGAACAAAAGAGTGCGAAGCGCATGTGTCGGAAAAGGTGTTGGCACGAGTACTAAACAAGTTGATCATACCTCGAACGATATCTGGCCCTGCTGGAACTGCTGCCTCGGTGGCATGAAAATTCCCACACCCAGTTCCTATGCCTCTCGGCTGTCGACCACCTCCTCGACCATGCCCTGGTCGAGGTCCCTGAGGAGCACCCTGAGGTCGGCCTCCTCCGGCGATGCCTACCCTCAGGGGAGCGGGAGCCCGCTGCCCATACTGCTGCTGTGGAAAGGGTCTAGCTGGAAACTACTACTGCTGAGGTGGGTGTGGATCCTTCCCACCACTGTCGTACTGCACTTGGTCCGGGCACATATTCCGAATGTGTCCATGGCTTCCACAGATGAAGAACTCGGCCCTTGGCCTAAAATAAAAGGGTGAGGGCCAGGAGATCGGAACTGGAACTGGTGAGGCATGATTCCTATTAGTCAAAACCTATAGGGCCCTGACACTGGTGGCCTACTGCTGACAGCTTTCCCAATTGACAAGCTAAACTGGATTCCCTGTCGTGATACACCTCCCAACGTGTGCATCCTTTCCACCACTTCAGCCTTCTTCTGGACCTCCAAGTACGTCGGTAGGGTGAAAGGAGTAACAACATGATGGAGAGAAGGCCGAAGTGCCTCCTCCAAAAATCACGCCTGAGACTGCTCATCCGGGAAGTGGTCGGGATCAAAGTGAAGGAGATCTTTGAACTTGATTCTAAACAATCTCACCGACATACTACACTGCTTGAGGGTGAGTAGTTCTTTCCTCCTTTCAGCTTTCATCATGGATGAGAGGAATTCCGCCCAAAACTCCTTCTCAAATTCATCCCACGTGACCTTAACCTCCCTCTTCTCCCCAAGATAAAGTGTCCACCATTGACGTGTTGTTCCAAGCATCTGGCTCACAGCAAGAAGAACCCAGTACTCTGTCGGAGCCCGGATCAAGCTGAAATCTATCACCAGTTCCTCTAGCTATCTCTTTGTCTCCATATCTGAGATGCTGCCCTCGTACATCCCAAGGGTCTGTTGCTAAAAGGCTTGAAGCTTCTTCTGCCACTGATCATCCCCCTCCTCTCGATCATCCCTCTTTCGATCATCCATGTCAACCTCCTGGGCCTCGATCGCCCACACTACTCGTGGTCGTCTCCCAGGTTCCATAGCTGCAAGGTAAACAAGGAATGCCTAATCCTGAGTAGTGTAGAATATTCTTATTAATTTTTTCTTATACTCCTTATTCACATTAAATCCCCAAAATTCCCCAGAAACACAAGAACACAAGTCATTATGATTTATGTAACATTCCTAGGGTCTCTACCCTACAATCTGTTTAGCCTCACATGGTTGTTCGGTGGGTCCAAAGTCCTTGCATTAGATCACGAGGGGCCCTAAAATCCCATGTCCTAGCCGGTCTTCCTTGGACTATTTCACGCTCCAAGATCACCCGACACTGCTTCCCTAACATCCCATACAGTCCCCACTGTGCCTCACTCATGACTCCATCTTATCTCTTAACCTTTAACCTCCTCTGATACCATTCTATCATGACCCACCTTCACCAGGATAAGGGAAGGGACAACAAATTGCCATAACCTTCCTTCTTTAAGTTGAAGGAGAGATAATGACCACCAATACCCACCTTCAATAGGCCCCGAAGTGGCGACTAGCACCAATGGTATAGAATTACACACAAGATGGACGACATTACCCTTTTTCTTTATTATGATCGGGAGATAAGATAGTAAATCCCAACAACACCAAAACTGGGGGTAAAAGTAAAGCCAAAAGAAAACCATTCCCACATGCATGGTACAAAATTAAATACCACAATGTACTAGGAGACTAAAAAGGTAATGTACAAAATAAAAGAAAAATAAAATGCAATTTTCCCAACATCTAACCTAGTACAACCATGAACAATCCCTGAAGTCCTACTGGAAACATGAAAGCAGTTTTCTATACATAGGTTGCGAATACAAGTATACTCAGTAGGGAAAACCAAGACTCTCAATCAATAGTGGGGAGGCATTCTAAGGGCTTGTGAGAAAATAGATAACCAAAGCACCTGTCAAGAAAAACTAACCACCCAAGCCTCACCAAGACACACTACCCAAATAACGCAAGTCAAGTAATGTATTGTAATAGAACATCGATATTTGGGTACCCCACACCACTTTCCCACTGGTCATTGAAGAAATCCTACGCATTGATCCAATCCAGCCATTCTCACTGCAGTCCCACTACCTCACCCCGTGCACAAACACCTAGGCCAAAACCACACATCCCACCCAGAAACACCTGGGCCACGACCACTATCCTGCCCGAAAAGTCCGGGGCCAAAACCACTATGCATAACCATGCGCGCAAACACCAAGGCTCGAACAACTACTACCACGCTCGAAGACATGTGGGCCTCATCCCGAAGACTCTTGGGAAACAACCTGCCCGCACACACCTAGGCTAACCACCACAACTACACTGCCCGAAGAATCGTGGGCTATAATGGACCTCAGGCCGTCACAGCCTGCCCGAAGAGTCATGGGCTATTCGGGAAAGGGAGCAGAAAAGAAGCTAATAACCAGCCACTCATAGGAGTGTTGGAAAAACACCCTCCCCCTAGAATGGGGGTGTTCGGCACTAAGTGCTCATCGTGGGTAGGGTGCAAATAAGAAACATTAGAGATACAATTATATGTATAGGCAACAAGAACTCATCCCAAACTAGGGTCTCCAAATCCAACCTATGAACAAACACCATTTTTACTATTAATTCATAAATGAAAGGCACGACACTCATAGCCAAGTCACAACTTATTCCCAAAATAAATTCCCCATTTAAACCATTCTTGTTTTCATGTTAAAGTGATCCCATTTAGGTAAATTCTATATTATTGTGTAATAAACCAGCACTAAGACAAGCCAAAGAAGAGAAACATCCAAACATAAATATAAGCATTCACACCCTGTTCTCTTGTAAAGTCACAAAAAAAGGGGTCTGTGAGATTCTTCAAAGTATTGGAACCAAACCAAGACTCGAGAGACAGCCCCACACAGCTTCAAATTCACAACCAACAACCGTTCCACAATCGAGGATCCCATCCCCATCCACGTCACCCCATAAGTATCAAACAGAGCAACACACCTACTACCAAAACAGAGTTGGGACACTCCCAGGTTCAAGCACAACATTCATTAGATTCTTCTTTCTGTTGGTTGACCTGGGTGATCACACAATGATTGTTTTTCAGATGACTTTCATTTAATCACCTAAGATTACGTGATTAACCAAATTCCTATGTTGGAGACATTCAAACATCACAGAAGATAAGGGTTCATTAGTGCGCAAGGAAAAACCACCAATAGCCAGGATTTTTAGGGTGAATAAGCCCATATAGTTCAAAATATATAACAATTATAATAGTATCACAGAAATGTCAAACACACCCCATACTTCTTTAATAGTTTGTTTATTATATTTTTTATGGTTTGATTTCATCCATTCCCATAGAAACAGTAGCTTACCCACCCCTCATGATACATAGTAAGGAGAGATGAAGGAAAAATCCCTACCTCAATGGTTTTTGACAAAAAACCCAACAAACGAAGAACACAAATTAATGCGGGGCTGATCCTCCAAGAATCTTCACTAGATATCTTCTCCAAACACAACCAAGACCAAATCTCATCATATCTGGAATCCGCACAATTAGATCTACCCATAACAGGCATAGATCTAAGAAACCGAGAGAAGAATAGAAGTAGATCAATGTAGATCTAAGAAACCAACCAAGAACGATCACATACCTTAAGAAACCAGCTTCGATTCTCCAAGGGAAGCCATAAAATCGCATCCAAAATCCTTGGGAGAGGTTATGCTATCTTTAAGGGAGGGTAATCCCGAGTTATGGCCGCATAGGGGATGAAACGAACCATTTAGAGGCAAAACGAGTTAGTTCGAAAATTTTAGGATCTATATTTAAGTTCCCACATGGTTAGTTCATACAGTTTGGCAAACCGTGCGCTAACCGTGCATTAGCTTCTGCCTCATCCAACACTCGTCGCACGGTTAGTCTGCCCAGTTAGAATAACCGTGCGCTAACCGTGCGTTAGCCACTGCCTCCAACACCAACCTCGCACGGTTTGGCTGCACGGTTTAGAAAAACAGTACTCCTCCTGTGTGAAATCTATCCCCCTTTAGTTCCCCTTAAAAGACCTCCCAAACACACCCCCAAGTCACCCCAATCTCCTCGAACACCTCTAGCACCACATTTTCACAATGTAATGGACCAGAGAGGTCCAGGCCATTACATTAATGTTAGATACAAAATGAGAATTATATATATATTGTAGAAAATTTCATTTCTGTTAGTTATTTATTAACTATCATCAGAAACCAATTTCCATATTAGTTAATATATAACCAAACTATAAACCATTAATCTTGATTACTTTTTTTCATTGATATTTAAATAAACATCTTATAAAACAACATACCTGATTATTTCATATATAAATAATTTGAAAACCCTTCACCCGAAGTAATTGTTACATCAATTATTTAATAATAGTCATAAATAACTTTTAGTCACCAGGTATATAAATAAAATATTATTATGATTTAGAATGAAGGGTTTTGAAATCAGTTATAAAATTATATAAGTAAAAAAATATACCCTATATGTTATATAAAAAAGAAACTACCAAAACAATAAAAATATCTTTTTAATGTTTGTTATAAAATAACTGACGTAATTTTTTATTTTTTATAAAATATTTCTACTTACCATTCCATTTTAATGTCGAACAAAATAAGAAAATGAAGTAGAAAGAAGAAAAAACAATTAGAAAACAAACTAGAGAGAATATATTTATAATAACATCATTCTAAATTAAAGTATTAACTAAACAAACCTAAATCCAACCAAAAAAACTAAAAAATACACATTTATAATTACAACAATAAAAAATATTGTACTCATTAAAAAAATAAAATCCAACATAAAATGTGAAAATATTTTCCAATTCCACTTATAAGTGTGTGAGATCATATTCCCATTAAGAGTGATTGTAACATACTAGGTAAATAAAGAATATGAAATTTTCATATTTATTAACATTTCTGAAGTAAAGGTTAATTTTAACTAAAATAGGATTCTTTTTTTGATTAATAACCTGATACCCAACAATGAGATTCTTTGAAATCATACGTAGCACACAATGTGGAGTTACATCGAAAAATAAACTAATAAAATTGTATTATTTTAATTGGTATTTAATGCCTAGCCGTTCAAATGGAAGGAATGAATATAACTAACTAAAATAATATTATACATGTTTTCTAATGTTTTTAAATTTATCCAATAAAAGTTAGAAGCTTAAAAAATGAATGAATCTAATTTTAAGCATAAACACTCGAATATTATTTAAAAGGTCAATTTACCGCCTTTTGATGGAGAACCTTTTAAAAATCTTGTTTTTTAACATTTATATGTTCTATTTGAAAAAATAATATTCTTCCATAGAATGGGAACAAAAATATTTTATTTATATTTATATTTGGTATTTTCATGATAATTTTCATTTTTTATGAATACTGAAAAATACTATATTTTAATTCAAAATTTCCTTTTAATCATAATTTATTTTTACAGTTACACTAACTTTTTAATTTGTTTTGAAGTTTAATTTTTTTATATTTTTACAATTTAATCTAATGATCATTATTGGAGATAAATTCACTTTGAAATTTGATATAATCAAGAGTCAATCTATTGAAAGTTCTTATTTCTTAAAAATACACTTTTTTTCCAAAGAGATTAATTTTAAATTTATATCTACCACTTCTGTGTTTTTTATTTTGGAAAATAAATTAAATATTTGGAATCAAGAGGTCCAAAATTTTTAAATAGGTAACTTTTATTTTTAGACATTATGAATATTTACTTCGGTAAATATTTTATTTACCATAGATAAAGGGTAAATCTGGTAAATATGGGTAAAAATTAATACTATAATAATATTAAATTACAATAACATGTGTCTTAAGCCTATTTGTTGATACATGTACGAAAATTTTCATTATTGGTTTAATTTTGTGACCCCATGGAGCCACTTGAGAGTGATAATGACACTTTATATTAATTAGATTTAAGTAAAGACAAATATGACTTAAACATATATCTTTTAGTAAATCAATTTTTACATGGGGTTATATAATTTATCTCTTAGAATATAAATATCCATGTGAAAAATAACATTATTTCATACATAATGGATTTTTTATAATATTCATAAATCATATAAATCAAATTATTTATGACAAAATAATGATGCATTGTTTACCTCATTCATGAATGATTTAAATAAATTAGATTATAAAAATTAAAACAATTTCCAAAACCTGTCCAAATATTATTGGATGATTTTTTTTTCAAACATTAGTCATCTGAGCTTCTACAGAAATGAGTTTTTGACCTTTAGAAACCAAAAATCATTTTATAATAAAATAATATTTTTAAACATTATTAAAAAGCTCATCCTCCATCATATGAAAATATCTCAACTCTGACCCATTACTCACACCTCTCAAGCCCCATGGCTCACCCAAACTCTGCCTAAATAAGCTCACTACATCCCCATATTCCTCGAAGAAGATTTACCTTAGGCATAAGGAACTTCAAGTAAACCTTTTGGTTCAAACCAAAGATAGATACCCAATGTAAAGGTAATGCCTTCTCTAATGATCTTTTCTTTTATTTTACTTATCCATCCCCTTAACTCTTTTTATTAATTTATTCTATAAAAACACTAATATAATAAATATTCTAGGTTGTTATTATGATAATTTTTCAAACTACACTTTGACACACCGCCATCTAATGGATACGACCATAATTTTTCAGTGGATGGCGAACTACTGCCTCACGAAACGATGATTGTCCAAATATCTCGAACCGCCTCTCATGGTAGACATTAGGATGGAAATATATTTATTTTTGATTTATATTATATTTATATTGTATCAATGCTTCTATATTTTTCATTTATATCAAACATTTATGGTTTCTATAAAGGGTAAACATGATAATTTCATCTGATGAAGTGCAGACTACTTCTTGATCAATGTGATATGACTTGTTCATTCCATACGTGGGACATATAAAAGATGGAGTTAATAAAAATATATAAGATATTATACTGTAATTATAATATAACTATGTAATATTAAGTTTTCATTCTATTAAAATATGAAATAGAAACGAAATCAGCGTCCATGCATACATACGGCCTATCGTCTACATGAACGGTGCATTTCATTTCTTATCTTATCCCAAAATATTATGTACTATTATAAATACATATATATATATACAGGATATATATGATATATATGATATCTAAATCATTAATATCATTCTATATATAATTTACTTTTGACCACATGGACAATTTTTAATTAAAACATGTTCATTTCTAACTCATGTTCCGAACATCAACAAAATTTCATATATGAACTCAAATAATTAACTAATTTTTATAGAAAGGTAACAAGTTATATATAATGAATAATAAAAATTTAAATATTTCTTATGAAATTATAAATTATATTAGTTTTATAATTTACGAAATTAAACAATGAACGGGTCAAGTCAGACCCGAGGTAAGGGACTTCCTCTCAATCTCCATTCATTGAGGCATGTTTTGATAATATAAACCTCATTCTTTTATACGGTATATAATAAAACCCTTTGACTATTAAATTCATTCAAATGGAATTTTTTTCTATGAAGCATTTTACTAAATGAAAAAAGGAATGTTTTTATCATTTGTCGTGATAATGACCTCTCCACTACCATAATAATTATTTGGTTTCCTCTATAATCCATGATGTTTTTAAAATGAAAAAGAACACACTTATTCATTTTCTGGGTGTTGTGGTATTGAATATGGTTTTTGAAAATGATTTTTTATTTCAATATCATGAAATGATTTATTTTGATTGCAAATGAAATGTTATTTGTCAAATATATATATTTGCAATATTTTTTGTGATATGATTTAATAATTGTACTTGGACATTTGGTGGGTTGTTACATGATAAGTAAAATGACATGTGGTGTCATGATAATCTAGGAAAGGTGGTTACGTTATAACCTCCAATTCATTGGGTATGGATGTAGGTCATATGGCTTTTTCATTTAGTGATATTTTTGGAAGTTGACCATATGGTTATTCCATTTTAGTATGTTTATTTCCCATGTAACCATTATACGTTATGTGATATTTCTATGGGTTTTATGGTAATATTTTTGTTATAAAAGGGTAATTAATTATCTTTTATTTAGTTAGGAGTATTTAATAAATCATAAAGGTGAAAAATATTATTTATGAGAAAGTATTCGTGGTTTATTTGTTATTTTTAAAAAAACTAATAGTTTTTATTCTTTGTGTATCCCTTAACGAGATTTTTATACTCATCCCATGTTTTTTTAAATTTATTTCACAGGACATAAAGATTAATATTGTCAAGAATTAGATAATGGAAAAGTCATGATATCTAAAATATTGAAATAGAGATTACTCTTTTATTCGACAGTTTTTATTTTATGGATACTGAGTAGAAGTATCTACATGTAATAATCAAATTGCAATGTATATGTTATAAACTAATTTTCAAAAGCACTATACCTGAAAAGATCCTCTATGTGAATTATTCATTTAATTCAAGACTATGTAATGTTTTAATGATGAGTCCTTATAGTTGGTATGAGAGGTTGGTTTAGACAATTGTAGGAGTTAGAATATTGATTAATTAATAACCATAAATTAATTTACAGTACGATTGAAATGATATAGCATTTACAGATGACCATGTTTCTTTGCCTAAAAAAATTCTTTTTTTAGAATATTTTTCCATAGAGGAAACATACCAACTATGTTGTATAGGAATACATAGGATAATAACCTTCCAAATCAACACCCTGAGATGGTTGGAATCTAAATTGAATAGTTTTTTACTGTGTTTTCATAGTTGACTCAGGCAATAAATGGTGTTGTATCCAAGCACGAGATCATCAAGATAAACCACACAAAAATATGTAATTAGTGGAGCATGTTATGAGTCATTGTCCCCCATCATTCAAAGTATCATCTAACTTTGTTCTCTCTAAAGGGTGAATTAAATCACTTGAGTAGATTTTAGATGTCATTGGCTGTTTAGAACATAAAAAGGTTAGTCTCGCTGTTTACCATTTTGAATATGAAGCTAATCAGTGGTGGTAATTGGTGAAAAATATTAGGGATAGGGAGTAGATTTATGATCTTAATTTGGATGAATTCAAAGGTATTAATCATGAGAAATATTTTTCCTAAGGTGGTTTGACTTAGGGTGGAAATAAAATTCATGGAATTGAGAAAGGAGGATGACTCAGTGGATCCTTACGACGAAAAGTTCACTCAATTTTAAAGGTATGCTCCAAATTTCATCTAAGATCTTGATTGTAAGCGAAATCTATTTTACTCATGATTGAAGTTGTGATTTTAAGGAGCATTATCCTTTTGTGAATTCATATGATATTAGTAACTTGAGAGATGTGTCAAGAAGGTGTAAATGGATTTCATTGATGATTATATTTCCTAAGAGAGAAAATAAGAGAATATGTCCAGTTTGTAGGAAAAGGGAATTAATTTAACAATGAATCATGGAGGTATGAAACATAAATACACAACATGTGTGAATTGTGGTAAAAAATCATCCTAGATAATACTTATTATGATCTGGAAAGTGATTCTGGTGTGGTAAATAGGGTCATATTTCTCATAACTGTAAGTAAGATGATCCAGAAGGCATTGAAAAGCAAAAGCTAAGATGTTTTAAGTGAAATGAAATGAGTCATTATGAAAATGATTGTCTTGAAAAGTACTTAACTGATGGAAATCAACCTAACTACAAGCATAATGGGGTGGCGAAATAATTTTCAACTACTTAAGAAGATGTTGGGACATCAAATTATGTGGTATTTGGTACTCTATTTGTTTATTTAGACTATGTCAATTTGTTGTTTGATTCAAGATCTACACATTCATTCATTTCTGAGTATTTTTCTAGTAAATGGGGAATTCCATCTCATGAAATAAATCATGAACATATGGTAAAAATACCGGGATGAAATTTTGAGACAAGAAGAAATTTTAGGAACCTTTATATCCTTTTTGTAGATAGAATATACCTATATACAATATTGTTTTCCCTCTAATATTGATTGATGTTATTTTGGTTATGGATTGGATTTCTATTTATCATGATATGATTGACTACAGAGATATAGTGGTTTCTTTTAAAGAAGAATTTCATTTTGTGTACAAGAATAAACTCTTACATTTGATCACATATCAGAAAGTTAAGAAACTAGTAAAAGATTGAAATTAATGTTACCTTGAACATATTGTTGAATAGAATAAAATAGTTCAGATTAATGATGTGCCAGTGGTAAATAAGTATCATGATTTTTTTTCCTGAGGAGTTTCCTGGTATAATACCTGACCGAGAAGATGAATTTATTGTTCACATATTTCATGATGCTAAGACAATTTCAATACCCCCTTATCGAAGGCCTCAAATTGAACATTTAGAGTTAAAGAAGCAATTTCAAGAGTTATTAGATAAAGGTTTCATTTGACCTAGCACATCACCATGGGGTTCCCCTATCTTGTTTGTTAAAAATAAATATGGTTAAATGAGACTTGACATTGAATATAGAGCATTGAATAACATCAATGTTATGAACAAGTATTTTTTGTATCATTTCGATGATTTGTTTGATCATCTCCAAGGAGCTCAATATTTTTCGATGATTGACTTCATATCGGGGTACCATCAGTTGAAAGTAATGGAAGAAGACATTCCATACACCGTGTTTCATACTATATATGTCCACTATGAATTTTTAGTTATGCCTTTTGGTTTAACTAATTCACCTTCTATATTCATGGATCTTATGAATATAATTTTCCTGTGAGTTATTGGATAAGTTTGTGGTTGGGTTCATTGATGATATTTTGGTTTATTCTAAAAATAAATACGAGTATGAATGTCATTTAAGGGTTGTATTGCATGACTTAAAAATAATAAAATGTATGTAAATTTAAGAAAGTGTGAGTTTGGGTTACAAAAAAATTCATTATATGGTCAGATTGTTTCAAAAAATGGCATAAATTTTGATCCTTCTAATAAAAATTTGTTTAATAATTTCCAAGACCCACAAATATAATAGAGATCCGTACTTTGCTTTGTTTGGAATGAAATTAATTGAAGTTGGTGGAAAATGTTTTAATGGTTATATATCCCAATGAATAAGTTAACTTGAAATGGCATTATGTTCATTTGGACAAAAGAATGTGATGATTGTTTTCATTAATTGAAAAGAAGATTAGTGAATGCTTCAGTTTTGGGACATCCTTCCCGACATGGTGAGTTTGTCATCTACAATGTTACATCATTGAAAATACATGGGTGTGTCCTTATGCATAATTATTAGGTAATTGCTTTTTCTTCTCATCAGTTGAATCCTCATGAGTTAAATTAACGTACACATGATTTGGAATTACATATTGTTGTTTTTTATTTAAAATTTTAGAGGGATCATTTGTATGATGTAAATAGTGAAATATTTACTGATCACAAATTTTTAAAGTATATATTCACTAAGAATTAATTTTACATAAGAAAGAGATTATTGCTGGAATTAATCATGTATTATAATGTCACAATTCATTAACATCTCGGACATGAAAATTTAGTGGCTGATGCTTTGAGTTGAATGTGTAATGCTACATTAACCATGTTACGTTTGGAACAAGATTGTTTGATTAAATACTTGATGAAAGTTTTTATAGATGATTTTGGGGGAGGGAATTACTCTGTTTTGTTTCAGGTGTCAGTGAAATCATCTCTATCAAACAGAATTAAGAAATCATATAAGAAAGAAAATGAGCTACAGAAAAACGTATTATTGGTTCAAAAGTGTATGTTTCTTGATTTTAACATTGATAATTATTGTGTCTTCATGTTTGGAAATATATTATGTGTGCCTTTTGATTCACAATTGATGAATGAGTTTTTAGGTGAAGCTCATAGTTCTATGTATTCATATCATCCTTGTAGTACTAATATGTAAAGAGATCTATATGAGTATTAGTGGTGGGATGGAATGAAAAGAGATATTGATGACTTTACTGTGATGTGTTTGACTTGTTAGCAGGTTAAAGCAGAGCAACGATTATTGTAAGGGATACTTTAGTATCTACTAGTTCCATAGTTGAAATGGTAAAATATATCCATATACTTCATTGTTGGATTATCGAGGACATCCCAAGGAAAAAAATGAAATCTAGTTTATAGTTTATCGATTGCATAAATATTCTCATTTCTTCCATATTCGAGATACATTACTCTAGATAAACTTTCATGGTTTTATGTAAAAGAGACAGTCAGTTTACATGGAGTTTCCCTGTCCATTTTATCTGATCGTGATCACAGGTTCACTTCTAACTTTTGGAAATGCCTTTAGAAGTCGTTGGGTACTGAATTTAATTTTAGTACAACTTTTCATCCACATTCAGATGGGAATTCAGAAGGAACAATTCAGACACTCGAAGATATGTTACTTGCTTGTTCAATGGATTACTAGGGAAGTTAGGACAATCATCATTCCTTGATAAAATTTTCATATAATAACATTTTTCATTCTCGTATACAAATTTCTCCATTTGAGGAATTATATGGGAAGCAGTGTCAAACTCCAGATTTTTGGGATGAAGCATTTGAATGGAAGTGGATGGGACCAGAATTTGTAGAAGAGATGGAAAAGAAATTATATTGATTCAAAAGCACATGAGAACAGCTCAGAGCATGTACAAATGTTCTTTAGATAACCGGAAGAAGTATATTTCTTTTGAGGTAGGTGATCATGCCTTTCTCAAAATTAAAATTGTGAAAAGTGTGAGGTGTTTTGGAAATAAGGGTAAGTTGAGTCTGAGGATCATTGGACACGATGAAATCATAAAGAATGTTGGATCAGTTGCCTTCAGAGTAGATTTACCTCCATGTATATTCCATGTACCCAATGGTTTTCCTGTTTCAATGTTGAGAATGTATATGCCAAATACATCTCAGGTTTTGACCCTAAAGGTAGTTCAGTTGGAAGAGAATTTCTCTAATGAAGAACAACATGTACAGATTATTGACTGAAGAGAGAAAGTGTTGCAGAATAAGGTAATTTAGTAGGTAGTGGTTTTTTGGAGAAACTATATTGTTGAAAATGCATCATGGTAATTTGATAATGATATGAGGGATAAATAACCCAATTTATTTGATAAGTGAATAAAAAATTTTAGGGAGAAATTTCAAAAAGGAGGGAAAGATGTAACTTCCCAAGTAAATAAAGAATATGAAATATTTATATTTATAAAAATTTGTGAATTAAATATTAATTTTACTTAAAATGGGTGACTATGACCGATGGCATACCTTATACGCTACACCATATTTTTTTGATATATTATGTTGCACACAATGCGGATTTTTACCGAAAAATAAAATAATAAAATAATATTATTTTAAATGGTAGTTAATGAAAAGACGTTGTAATGATGGTAATGAATAGAACTAACTAAAATATGATTATACATTTTAGTTAAATGTTTTTACATTAATACAATAAAATTTAGAAGCTTAAAATGTGAATAAATCTAATTTTAATCAAAAACACTTTAATATTATTTAAAACATTGATTTTCAACCTTTTGATGGTGTACCCTATTAAAATATAGTTTTTGTCACATTTATATTTTCTATTTGAAAAAATAATAATCATATTTAAAATCAGAACATCTATATTTACTTTGGATCAAATTTTGATATTTTTCTGATAATGTTCATTTTTTATGAATAGTGATAAATACTATATTTTAATTCACATATGCCATTTAATATAATTTATATTTATTGTTAGATTATATTTTTATTTTCTTTTAAATTGTAATTAGATTATAGTTTCACCATTTAATACAAATTTTTTCATTGGGAGTACTTTCACATTGAAATTCGACATAAACAACTGTCAATCTTTTGATAGTGATTATTTCTTAAAAACATGATTTTTGTTTTCACAACGGGAATTCATTTTAAATTAATTTCTGCCACTTCTATGTTTTGAATTTGGAAAAATGGATTCCATATTTTGAATCAGGAAGACCAAATTTTCTAAATAGGTAACTTTTATTTTTAGACATTATGAATAGTTACTTCGGTAAATATTTAATTTACAATGGTTAAAGGGTAAATATAATATAATAGGTTAATCAAATAATATTATAATTCTATTAAATTATTCTAAAATAAATATTAATCCTACTGGTTGATACATTTACGACCATGGGAATTCATGTGTCCATTTTTGGACCCTATGGAGTGACTTGGGAGTGATAATGACATTTTATATTAATTAATTTTAAGTAAAGACAAAGATGAATTAATCATATATATTTTCATAAATCAATTTTTATATGGGGTTATATAAGTTTTATCTTTTACTATAAATATTAATTTGAAATACGAAAATATTTCTAAAATCATGGTATTTTTTTATAATTTTTAGACATCAAGTAAATAAAATTATTTAAGAAATAATAACGATGAAGTGTTTACCTCATTAATGATTTATTTAAAGAAATAAGTTTATAAAAATTAAAAAAATATAAAAACATGTCAATTTTTTTTTGGCTGATTATATTTTAAATACGGGTCGTCTTATCTTTGACGTTGATGAGTTTTGGAATTTTAGAAACTGAAAATCATTTTATATTAAAATAATATTTTCAAACATTCCTAAATAGCCCCTACACCCCCTTATAAATAGTCATCACCTAAATCCCATTACTCACATATCACAAGCCCCTTGGATCATAAAAACTCAAACTAAATAAACTCCCTACATCCCACTATTCCTCTTAAAATACCTACATTAGGAAAAAGGCACTTTAAGTACACCTTTTGGTTCAAACCAAAGTGAGATACCCTATTTAGAGGTAACATCTTCCCTTATGTTTTTTTATTTTATTTTACTTCTCCAAACCACAAAACTATTTTTATTCCTTTATTTTATAAAAACAACAGTATCCCAAATATACTAGGTTTATGTTTTGAGAAGGATTTGAACTACACTTCCACACACCACTATCTAATGGATATGAACATACTGTTTCTGTGGACACCGAACTACCGCCTCACGAAATGATGATTGTTCAAATAAATCCATCTCCCTCCCATGGGGGTCATTATGATGGCACTGTTTTTATATGTGATATATATTATATTTATATTGTCTCTATGAATCTGTGTTTCTCAAATATATCATACCATTATGGTACCTATAATGGGTAAATACAATAATTTCATTTGAGGATGTGTGTACTACCTCCCCCTTAAAGTGATATGACTCATTCATGCCATGCATGGGACATATAAAGGTTGGATTTAATGTAATTATATATGGTATTATACTGTAATTATTATATAACTATTTATAATTATGTTTTCATTCCATTAAAATACGAAATATTAATAATGTAGCGTTCATGTGTACGTATGGCTTACCGTCTCCATAAACGGAGCATGTCATATCTTTTCATATATCCAAATGTCTCATACTATTATAAATACGTATATATACTTGATATATACGATATATATGATATCTAAATCATTAATATCATTCTAGATATAATTGTGTTTTGACCTCATGGAAAATTTACAATTATAACATGGTCATTACTAACTGATGTTCCTAACATCTACAAAATGTATGATATGAACACAAATAATTAACTAATTGTTATAGAAATTTAATAAGTAATATAAAAGGAATAATAAACATGAAAAAGGTTCATAAGAATGTATAAATTAACTTATGTTTAATTTTCAAGAAACTAAATAACGAACTGGTCATGTCAATCATGAGCTAAGAGGATTCATCTCAATCTCATTTAATTCAGCCATGTTTTGATAATATACACCTTTTTATTTTATATGGCATATAATAATTAAATTTGACTTTTAATGTATTGAATAAGGATTTGTTTTCTATGAATAATGTTAGAAAATGACAAAATTGATGGTTTTATTATTTACGGTGACAATGACCTCCATGTCATTGTAATCTTTAGTTGGTTACCTCTATAAACCTTAAAGTTTTTTAAATGAAAAAACATCTGATTCTATTTTTGGATATTTTTGAATTAGAAATGGTTTTAGAAATTAGATTTATTTTTTCAATATATTGAAATGATTTATTTTGATTGAAAATGACATGTTATTAGTGAAATATTAAAATTTGAAATATTTGTTGTGTTATGATTTAATAATGGTACTTGGACATTTGATGAGTGGTTACATGATAAACCAAATGATTGGAGGTGCCGTGATAAACCAAGACTGGTGGTTATGATATGACCTCCAATGCATTTGGTATGAATATCGACCATACAACTATTCCATTTAGTGATATGTTTTGAAGTCAGTCGTATGGTTATTCTATTTCAGTATATTTATATCCCATGTTACCTTTATATGTTATGTGTTCATTCTATGGGGTTTATGGAAATCGTTCTGTTAAAAAAGGGTAATAAATGATCTTTAATTCATTGAGGAGTATTTAATACATCCTAAAGGATAAAAGTATTACTTATGATAAAGTATTGATTCTTTACTTGTTGTTTTAAAAAAACTAAGGGGTTTCCTTCTTTGTGTATCCCTAACATGGATTTTTATGATCATCCCATATTTTTTTAAATGTTTTTCAAATGTCATAATGATGAATATAGTCAAGGATGGGATCAAGGAATAGTCATGATGTCTAAAATATGGATCTAGACATGGCTCTTTTTTCCAATAGTTTTTATTTTACGTATACTGTGTAGATGTGTCTATATGTACTATTCAAATTTCTATGTTTATGTTATGGCCTAATTCTATAAATCTGTACACCTAAAAAGATCCTCTATGTGAATTATTCATTTAATTCAAGATTCTGTAATGTTTTAAGGCCGATTCCTTATAGATATAGGCTTCAAAAAGCTACAAATTAAAAAGAAAGTATTTAACATGTTTAATGAAAAAAAATTAAATAATGAGGAATATTTTATAAGGAAATATATATTAGTTTTACATAGTAAATGTTCCAATTGTTATTATTTTATTCATAAATTTTAACACAGAACATGTTAATTCTTTTATGACTTGTTTTTAATATGAATTCCTTTTAAATTATTTTTTAAATTCAAACAAACATTTTTATGTAATATATAAAAAATTTACTAATTATAAATAAAAATTCACCTTTACTTTTATATATTTGATCTCGGAATTCTTTTTATTTTTGGTTTATTAAAGGAAATTCCATCACCTATAAGATAAAAATATGAATAAAACTTTTATAATTCATTATTATATAAAAACTATTATTAAATTAAATCTTACAGTTCTGAAATGTTGTTAAAATTTCCATGCACATCGCAATGGATGTAAAATATTCAATAATGTGTCTTTCACCTTTTAAAAACCATAATATCCATTGGGAACTGATTTAAAAGAAAACTAAATGTTATTCATCATTATTTTAAAAGATAAATAAAATATTGTGAGATATATTTTTCATACCTCCCATTAAAAGGAAGCATCCAACACTGCATAGTTATATTCTATTAAAATATTTCTAAAACATAAGATGTTCTTTATTTTGAAGTTATCGTTCACATGTCAGGTGTAATGAGTTTTAGGTCTATAAATCATTATAAATTATTATTTTCATTCTCCTCACACATTTTATAGACATACCTAATACAAAATAGACCTCAGTATATTTTAAATAAATTTAATTAGGGGAATGATTAATTTTGAGTATTACATGGTAAAAATCAAGCATCACATTGGATACCAACATATCTCTAGTTACAAGCTATGTGATATAATTTTTGAATACCCCCATAGTTATTAGACACCCAAATACATTAGCTTCCATTGGAATCAAATAATCACTTTCCCAAAAAATTGAATATCATGTCAATCATTCAAGACTACAAGAATCTGTATATGAATTCATAGCTCGTGTCATTGTTGTTGGAAACAGAATATTTCATTACCATTAAATTATTCCATTAAACAAATTGATAAATATATTAACATTCAAATTTTAATAAAAATTTATTAGAAAAATGAAATAAATGATAAAATATAAACACACCTCTATGGTAATATATCATAGAAGTCTATAGGGACAAACTAAAAAGTGGCTGATACTTTGTCCAACTATCCTCACCTCCTATGTAGGAACTAGTACTGAAGCTAAAATATCTAGAATATCTTATATAGTGTCCCTATTCTAATCCATATATAACTGTTGATGACGATCGGTATCTCCAATATAATATATTATCCAATATGCATTGATATTATACTTAAGAATATCAATATATAACTGACAGTAAATGGGAAGCTATATTGGACGGGGAGTAGGAGTAGGTTAAAAATGTGGTCTAGAGGTAGTGATGGTATAGTTGGTGTAGGAGTAGGATAAAAAATGGGGACTACAAGCTATGATGAAGGGGTGGGAGCTTCTACTAGAGGTGGAGAAGTGTGAGATATAGTCTGAAATTTTCCTTTTCATGTCTCAAAACATGGACTCCATCGACGCTCTAATATGTTCATTCATCATCAAATTAACATTCAATACTTAATCTTTATAAGATTATATTTTTTATAATTACCCGCTAATTCATAATCAAAATAAGGTGGTAAAACATTTCCCTCTAATACACCCATTGGCTATCCTCCGACATGACCCATGTGTTCAGGCTTTCGCAATGTGCTGATAAAACATCCTACCTCTACTCAGCTACAAATACTCCTTCTTCTTTATGCTCCCGAATTGAATAATGTATGAAATATTTTAAAAATTATGTAGTGATTAGAAATAAATAATAATTTCCAATAAATTAAATATATTAAATATGATAAACATATTATAACCCTATTTGCTAAAATCTTCAATTATTCCATAAGATAATGGCTATTTTTTATCATCTGATCCATCTTCTATTTTTTATGTCTAACCATGGTGGATGGAGGGGAAACATCCCAAGATCATGAAGTCTCCACTCTTTGTTTTTGTAAATTTTCATCCATCTTTTGTTCATTTAATGATGTTATCCCTCCCTAATAAAAAGTATGAGGGTATACATTTCTAGATTCGATCTCTTAATGATATATTCTCAATTGTAGTAAATTAAAAATATGGGATCACTAAAAAATAATTAAAAAAATTATCAAATATAAATTTTTAAAATTTCACATTTCACATACCAAAAAACATTCTTGTCTAGTAATTTAAGAAAATATTTCTATGTTTATTAATCTATAAGAGGATATATATCTCATTGATTTTGAGGTTTCCTATACCGCAAATGATAATCAGATGCGAGGGTTGACTAGAAATATCTCGGTCTCTTAGAAGACATTGATAACAATATTCTTGAATCCTCCGACATCAGGTATAACAAACCATTTCAAATAAGAATGGGGGAAACATATACTACAATAAAACATTAATGATTAATAAAATAATAACAAATGAGCCTACCAAAATGGTATCCCAGAAAAGAGATAGTGTTACATTGCCAACACATTTCCTATCATTAAAAATGACTTTTCCTTTATTGTGTACTGATACAAAATTCTGGATATATTTTACATTTTCAACTCTTTGAATATCATTATCATCAATTTCTTCCACTATCCTCTTGTCCAAGAAATGAGCTACAGATAATTTAGGTAAACCAGTGTTTCCATGTTTACCAACCCTCAAACTATTCTTTGGCTATGTGGGAGTATATGACTATTTTAAAGAAGTTTGACAATCTTCAATAGGTCAAACTGTAGTTTCATCAATTGTTTTATAAGTATACTCATCTGTAAACGTATCTCTTTGATCAGATGATTGATAAATCATTATCCTCAAAATCAATGAAACAAATAGTTAGTACACAAATATAAATATTCCATTATTTCAATACTAATGTGTGTAAAAATTGAAAATTATGAAACAGAAAAAAACAATAACATAACACATTATAAATCATATTTATTTATTTTTTAATAAAAATTCTAACAATATTAATGTTATTAGAAATTTAAACTAAACAAAACTAAACTAACATAAACAAACATTTTAACATATTTGTTTTTGTACGTGTTTTAAAAATGAAAAAAACACATATACCATTTTATGTAATTAGTAAAAGTAAATGAGAAATAGAAATATGTTACCTATAGCATTATGAATGTTCTGAAAAATAGTTTTCCCAAATTTCTTCACCATGATCTTTCATTTTGACAAAAACCATTTCTACTAAATGCCCATCATTATTATTTCATAATCATTGCTTGGTAGTAGTGATATCACATAAATCAGTATATTCATCATGTTGATATTCAAAAATATATTATTTTCCTTTCTAAATAATATAACACATCATATCATATTTATCAGGATCATAGATAATTTTCTACATGGTTTATCACTATAAAAAATTCAATTATGTCTTCCAATCTATTCATATTAAAAATTTTCATTCCAAATTTATCTTGATTTTCAATTTTTTAACGATAAACCATTTGCATATAAACAATGTCTATTTAAATTAAATTTAATAAACCTCTAATATTTCATCAATTACTCTATAAGATGTAATTGGTTCTTAAATAAGATTTTTTCCTTTAGAACTCAACAAAAGGATTTTTTTTGCGAACACCAATATACCATTATTTTGATATTTACCTTTTTTCTCTAGATTACTATTCTGAAATGTATATACATTAATTTCATACATATAATATGTCATGAAATTTGAACATGGAAAACACACATTCCATCTTAATTTTTCTGATGCATCTGATCTACTGTGAATTGTCTTTTTAAAACATGCAAACAAATTTTTTTCTCATTCAAAATCCATACTTCATTCTTCTTCAGATGACATTGTTTTAAATCAATAATATGTAATGTTAAATATGACAGATAATAATATATGCTATATAAGATGTATAAATTTAACTTATCTATATTTATATCTATCAAATATTTGAATTTCAATCCATGATTTATCTTTCCACAATAATTAACTTGTTCATGGAGACATGAAGTAAAACCAGTATTCTCCACCAAAGAAAAGTTGCACCTAGAAAAATCCAAATCCTCTAAAAAATATTGGATTCAATAATGGAGGATTAAAATCAAGAAGGATTCATAGAACACCCGTTAAATATCTTGATATACAGAATCAAATGATATGTAAAATGTAGATATTTTGTTCCCAAAATCGTTATTTTTGAAAAAAAAAGTAATCAATAAATAAGAAATTATTTAAAAAATATAGAGTAAAATACATTTGCAATTGAAAATGTATAGAAAATGATTCATTTTCTAAAATGTTCAAAAAATTATAATAAATCACCTTATTAAAAAATGAATTGAAAAATATCACACAATCATTATATTATTTCTAACATGGATGGGAAATATCCCAAAAAATTAAACTGGTAGAATTTGTTTCATCATCACATGACAATTATTAGATTTCAAACCTTTTACCATAAAATAATTTAAATAAATTTTTTAATATTTGATGAATATTCCTCTATTACATTGATATCATGAATACATAAACAAAATATAAATTTCTTCCTCTTGGATAAGGTATTACAAACATATAAAATAAATGTTCACCTTCAATCAGAAGTGGGAGCTAACTCCAAAACGTATTCCCAATGATAGAAGTGTAATCATTAATTCAATACTTCTTTAATATCTCCTTTAATATATAACAATATTATAGTAATTTTGTTATAGATATTCTTATGAAAATTAATGAATACAATGTTATATTTCTCTTCATTATAACCCCAATATGGTATCTCAAAATACATTTACCATTTATTACAAATATTTATATCATTTCCACATTTACGTGTATTTCTAAATGTCACATCATGTTATTTCACACTTTAAAATTAAGATCCTTAGTAAATGGTTTTTAAGAAATATCTAATTCTTTTGAATCATTTAATTCATTTTTAGTATTTTATACGAGTGATCCATAGACAATAACATTTTATGATCCATGTATATTATTTTTCTCCCACTATGAAATTGATAATATGTTGTCTATTATTCACATATTGGACACTCTTTATACTCCTTAACAATATATCCAAAAGAATTATATATCCAATTAAGTCATTTATAGTGAACATAATCATTTTATGCAATTAAAAATATTTTATTTTATTAGAATCAAACACCCTAAAACCATATCCCTTAAGAGTTTCAAATACCAATTAATTGTGAAAATAAAACATAAATATCATTTCTGGTTTGTTTGGATCAATATATCATTAAAATCAACATGCCATATTTGAGCTTCATAAAAAATTAAAGTGACAAGTTGTAAATTACAAATAAAATTGGATATTAACTATGTGTGCTAATAAGGAATTGATATAGATTCATTCCACATAAGAAGAGTCTATGTCTATGTTTTCAAACATCATATTTGAATAAAAGATATTTGTGATAAATTTTTCACCATTGCGGATAACAAACAGGATAATATATCTTTCCATCACATATGACCTCATCTACATGCCTTATTAACAATTTTACCGCATGTGAACTAGAAAATACAAATTTACAATGAGGAATTATAGGAAGATATGAAAATAAACTGGTAGAGGTCTCAATAACTGCTAAATCAAACTGTGTTTTTTATTTCAACTTATTTTGTGATGTCCCACATTTTGAACACTCACAAAAATTCATGTTCCTTCCTATATATCACTCAATCATTCAGATATGAATGTATTTTGTTATATCCCAATCCCATCAGGCATTTTATTTTTTTTATTTATAATGTGAATCAAAAAGATCATTGACTTTAAGATAAATATAATTCAAAAATTATAGAAAATCAAGATTTTTTTTACACTCCTAACATGTTTCACCTTCAATTTAATCAATCTGAACCCGTATGATAAGGAAGTAATATCAATACTTCCAGGATTAAATTTTTTTCACCATCACTATATAAAATCTCAATTTATAGTTCTTTATCAATTTTCCGTAATTCAAAATTACAAATCACTACTTCAATTTCCTCAGACATATAATATTACAAAGCTTATTCACCAATAGATCAAAAATTAGTTCTAGAAAAACCATGAAATATTCAAGGGATATATCTCAGATTAAAACCATGACAAATTAAATGATTATTTATCAATATACACTTCAACTTCTTCATATTTTACATTTCTATCATGGAAAGAAAAACAATTGATTTTATGGATCATGTTTTTTATAAATTTACAAAAAAACATCAACAACTTCTTCAAATTCATCCCTCATTCAATGTGTTTTAATCTAACATCTACTCATTATTACCTAAAAATAAAAATTATATTTATCATTTTAAGATAATACAATTTTATATTCACATGTAATATTCTATATTGTGATGGAAATACAATTTTGAAATATGAAACAAATATTTTGTTATTTGAAATATAAAATTGTAAATTCCATACAACCATTGAAGATAAGTATAAATATAAATTATAAATCAAGAAATATATATACATGTAAATAATTTTTAGAAGAAAATATTTTTCGAAAAGTCAATTATATATTAAAAATATAAATTGTAAATTATAATAACCCATGAATGTAAAATAATTTAAAAGGAAAATATAGTTTGATTAAATCTATTTATATTTATATAATATATACCAAAACATGAAATTAACACAATTATGAAATTTAAAACAAATATATTCATATTTGAAAATTATAATTATAAATTTTATTCAAAAAATGAATGATAATTTTTAATATAAATGGTAAATCATTAAAATATATGCATGTAAATAAATTAAAAATGAAAATATAGTTAGACTAAAATATTTCTTAAAGTATTCACATTCATTGAGATATTAGATATTAATCTGTTCATTAACGTTCTAAGTCATTTATCAATAAATTAATTCAGTTAGGGAAACATGTTGAATGAAAATAAAAAATTATTGGGGATCAAAAATATATTCTAATTATCATACATTTAACGTTATTTCCCTAACACAATTATTTAGTTATAATAAATCACTCACAGTGTAATGATGTTTTTTTGAGTAATAAGATAATAAACCACTATGAAAAAATAAATCAACATATTGTAGTGTGATATATTATAAAACCATCACAATTTATTTTTTAAAATGTAAATCATGGAAAAATAAACACATATAAACAAAACCTTTATATCCATATAATAATTCACTCACATTTTATGTCACGATATAATTTAACATATTTCTATCAGATGTGGTATATGAATAATTTCAATTGGTTACTTCATTGAAATCATATTCTATAATTTATCATTATAGGAATATGATACATTTCATGATGTATTTATTAATATTTTCTTTGAAATCAATATAGTTTAGGGGACACAATGTTGTAAATGAAGCATGATAATATAACATGTTAAAATATATTGGTAATATGTAAATGTCTATACAAAAAAACCAATGAAATCGAATAAAAACCCAATTATACTAAATAAAGAAATATGGGATTGTGTGACTAATAAAATATAGATAAATTATTTTCATGATTGAAAGTAAAACTAAAAACCATCATTTAATGATAACATGTATCATCAAACATATAAAACCCATCATTGTTCATCAATGAATCAATATTCATGGAATGTTCATTAACATACAGAATAAAAATAGAACCTCTTTTATGATGGAGTAAATAATGCTATTGTATGGAGACAATTCTGCATACCATCTATGGATGCAATTTGATAAAATGAGATGATTAAACAGGATAGGAATATGATATTTTAGAAAATGAAATTGAAAAATGGAGAGCATGGGAATCCTTGAAATTGAATGACCAAAAGTGGCGAGTGTGCTGATTACTTAACGGTTTTGATTCAATCAGATAGATACACAGATGAATGATATGTTGAATCATGTTGGCAAACAATCTTAAAGGCCATGAGATCGAATAAATGATTTGATGAATTTTCATGCGCAAGAGAACCAAGCCTGTCATTTTTCAATCAAAAAATACCCCAATGACTAGAAATTTAATTGCATAATATTTAGAATTATTTATAAAATTGGTTATTTAATAAACTGTGTAATAAAGAAGTTTATCTTTGAGTTATGACATTGAATTCAATATAACCATGGTAAAGAATGAGATTTGTCACATCCATTTTTCGACAACAGATATGAGGAAGCATGATACTTCACTTATCATGTCGGTTAATCTATAAACCCCATGATATTTTGGGGATACTTCATTTATCACCCTAGTCATATTATAACCAACATGATAAACCATTATAAATGGATTTGTTCATCACTAATAAATAAACATTGTCAAAATAAGGACGCGATGAATAATTTTTGTTCTAGTGCGGTGTATGGTTTTTCTAACTATGAGGCCAAAACTTACCCTCCATTAATGGGGTGAACTTTTGGTTATCCTCCACCTACATATTTCGTTTTCCTCCTCTGTGTCTTTTTCTTCTCAACCTCAAGGTATGAGAAGATCTACCTCATTCATCCTTTGATTGAAGCATCATCTGGTGAATTTGTAGCTTGTCGATATTTCTAAGACTCCTCATTCACATGTTAATTGTTTATCTTCTATCCTTATGTAATAATTATGTGTTACCAAATTTTCCCTATTTTCAGGGCCTTGATATGTTTTTCCCATTTATTTTTAACCACACCAAATCAATCCTTGATATTGGATATATGAGATATCCATATTATAAGTTATTTTGTCTAAATATTTTTAATGATGTTTCACCACATTAAAAATAAATAAATACTTTTACACACTGGAGCTAACCGGGGTCACTTCAAAATAATTAATTACCTTCAATTAATTTTCATTACATTCCTTTTGATGAATTTGGACAAAAATTCATGTGTTGGTGGTTATGACTTCAACCCAAACCTATATATTCGGGTGATATTTTTTAGACGGACCTTATAAATGATGTATGTAATTGAAATATCTACCCTATTGGGTGTGCATTTTATAATATATAATTAATTGTTTCTAGAATTCATAAAAAAACTGTAGTAGTGGGATTCTTATTTCCATGTGGTGAAATTGAATTATTTAATTTAAATGAAATTAATTTCTCGAAAAATGTCATGTTGTCTAATAAATTACTTCTATTGAGGTTCACTATAATCTATTCTAAATAAGATATATATGTATATGTAATGATTCAATGCCTGGCCTTATGTCTTGAGTGGTTTACTATGGACTTACTATTTTTATATATGTTGTTATTTTTATTTAGGATAGTAGGATATAACGTTATTAATTATTATTTTTATGATATGATGTGATACAATTGAGCATATGACCTCTTTTATTTTATAATGAAATTATAAATGGGAATCACCCTCTTGAATTACCCATGTTTCATGCAACGACATGATTACTATAATATATCAGTTATTGTTTAATATGATAAATTAAATTATTTAATTAGCCCATTATAGGTACCTAATTTCCTACCTTTGAACACCAAATATGAGATAACAATGCATGAGTTATGATTTCTGGATTTTTTTTCATATTATTAGGGAGATCCCAGTATTACATAATGGGCTTGCCATGCTCCATATTTTACTCTTCGTTATCGATAATAGATCCCTATGGGAGACACCATGAATGGGCTCTTGGTGAGATTATTGTACTAGGATATGAGTGCGACTTGGTAATATACATGAGATACCTTATATGAGCTCAGAGGTTACTCACTCAAATTAAGCATCAGTTTATACATGAAAGTCCATTAATTGATCATATTAGATAGAATTTGATGGTAGTGAGAGTCATGGTTCTCCTGGTGTGATACATTATATTGTTTTTAAGGATCACCTCACTCAGTCCCATGGAACAACTTATTTTATTTATGGGGTTTCTTTTTATATAAATGGATAATGATAATTGATTGACTCCCTATGGAAAAAATCCTCCATGAAAAACTACATTTATGGGGTTGGTACATTTAATTATACATGTTTATGATTTTTCTATTATCATATTTCTTTTATCATATGTTAATAAGATTTATATGTTTCAGAAATTTTTTATTTAGGAAAAAGAATGTATAGTCTTTGATGAGTTCTTGAGGCACATGGGCTATATTGGTTATTTCATTATTTAGTATTGATGTTTTACATGATATACAAGTAGACTTCCTATTCTATATAAATGAACTATACTATGATTTTTACACCATTGGTGGTGGCCAATTGAGGATATCTCACCCCATGCCCGGGCTTCCATTTCACTAGGTTACCCAAAAAGATCTTCTAGTTCATTGGTCAATGGTTTATTTCATTAACTATATTGCGTATACCTGGGAGTTTGGAGCACACGACTGAGTAGGTTCTCATGATTCTCATAGAGTTACCCTTAATGGGTGTTAATTTTTTATATGTTCATATAACACACTATATCTTGTAACATTCTATGTTTCATTTTTTTACTTACATACCAACAAATTGAAATTTATTCATTTTTGTATATTAAATATTTTCAATTTTTTATACATTCTAATTATTCTTCCACTTAATTACATTAATTATCACTAAATCCATTATCGTTCATGTATTCACTGGTCATAATTCTACTATGCTAATATGATCTGGTGGTTATTGTCTCCCCATTGTCAACCATTAGACCCTTCTTTCTAGTTGACTGCCTCTGGTGTTCGGGGTGGTGCTTTTGAGGCCATGGAGTGACTGGTCTCGCTACTGGTTTCATAGTTAGTCAGTCATGGAGGTTAAAATATATATATTATATAGGAATATAATTAACAAACATAACATGTTTGGACAAGGGGAAGTAAATTTTTAACTCAATTTTAATTAATTCAGATATAATTATAGTTAATTGACTATGTTATTCAACGATAATGTATAAAGTGACATCTGATTTTCAATATTTTATTTTTAATTATTATTTTATTTTCTATTTTATTACACATAACCAATTAATTTATGAAATTAAATCTTAAAAAATATGATCTTGGTATAGATTAAATGTCTTAATTTTAATTATTTTAGTATGTCTTCTATTATTCACATACATCATTTTTTGATGTTTATATACATATAATTGAGACATTAAATGATGAATAACTCCTTTAAATTGATATATATTGTTCATTTTATGTTCACATATTTATGAAATATTTATTATGTTGTTACAAAAGATTTATGGGTTTTTATGCTCTCATGTATAATTATCAAAAAAATTATTATTTTTATGCTCTATGATTTATTTCATATGTTGTACTCAGTACCCCCTTAATTAATATTAAAATCAATTTCCAGGGAAATTACTGGTTATATACACTATTTTTTTATTACTTTATTCAGAGACTTTTTGGATTAACAATTACAAGAGATGAAGGGGTTTCTCATCTCAAAACATATATATTTTATAGATGCATCAATAATAAATTACATGGTTTACACACTGAATCATGAGATATAATATAATTCCAAAATTTGTACATATTTTATTTTATATTTATTAAATTTTATTTTCTATTGATGATTTGAGGTTATAAAATGCAAATAAATTGTGATTCTGTAGAAACATGGTTTTACAACTTTTGAAGGACATTATCGAACTAGTTACTTTTTTTTCTTTATGACTATACAAGAATGATTTTTTATTTACATAATTTATTCCAAATTTTAGTTTTATATTTTATAATTTTTTTCTATAACATTTTATAAAATTAATTTGGTAAATTTTTTCCACCTATGTCATTTTTTATTATATTTATAATGTATATAAATCAATTTTTATATTTAATGATTTCCACTTGAATGAATTTTCCCACCATCATGGCCACTATTTTGAATGAATATTCAATTATATTATAGTGAGTTAATTTTATATGAAATATACATTAATAAAATTTCTATTCTCATTCTATTATATATTTTATTTTAAATGAAAATTTCCCATGTTTTTCAAGAATCATATTAAATTATCTTCGAAGTGTGATTTTGATTGATGTCAATATACATTAATGATATTTTACTTAAATGGAGATATAATATTAACATTCTAATCAATTTATTTCTCTTAATGTTATTTGTTGAATTTGGAATGATATTTCCTTGAAACCAATTTATTATCATTGGTAAATAAATCTATGAATATATTGATGAAATAAAAGATTCGAAATGATTTAATTCATTTAGTCATAAATAGATATTATTAATGAATGTGGTATCTGGTAGAGATAAAAAATTGTTCATGTAATTTTTTATTATCTTATAGGTGGATCTATTATTCCCCAAATGATTTGGTTAATGAAATGGAGTTAATTAGATAGTATTTAATCCAAATTAATGACCTAGATAAATTATTGTATCTTACTCATATGTGATGACATATTTTAGTAGTTATATGTTACTCCAAATATATGTAGAAATATTAATGTTTTGTGATTCCATGGTTAATGTTTAATGTTATTAAATATATACCTTGTTTTCTAATTCTCTATGGGAGATATTGTGGGTCATTTTATAAAGGATTGATTTCACATGTCCCAGGATTGTTTACATATATCAGTCTTTAATTTTGGTACACTATTGTTACATTTCTCATTCTTTATGTTCCTGGTTTTTATGGTTATGAATTATCTTATTTATTGACATTGAACTACTATTTTTACAGCATTCACTTATTCTCAACATATTCCCATAATTTAAATTCAATTTTTATGTTCATGGATAACCATACTGAGTGTTTGAGTTCAAAATTATTATGTTTCCCATTTTCCAACATTATAAACATTGATATTAAATTATAATGAATAAAAATATTTCTTGTGTCATGAAATTTATAAAAGACATTGATGATTTTTATTTCAAATGATAAAATATTTTTAGAGTAGATAATGTTTACCCCATGAAGTCATTGTTGTTTTTAAGTCTGCAGTTTTTTAAAATTAAATAAAACTATAATCCTAAAAATTTTCATGTGTATGTATGACATACTATATTTATATTATTTAATGTACAAATTTGATTAATAAAATTTGTAACATTGATATCATTATCGTATATAATAATGTAAATATTCTGTTTTTTGAACTATATTAATGAATGGTGGTTGATTTGGGAGCTATGGAACACTAGTCTCTCCCACCACTCTCCCTCACTATTAATGGCCTAGGTCATCTCTGCACAGCCACCACCCCTCCATAATGGTTTTCAGCCTGGGGGAATTTCCTCATCTATTATTATTTCCCAGTACTCCCCAATATTCTACTTTCACTATCCCAAATAACATCCTTAAAATTTATTCAATCAATGTTTCCCTAAAGTATAGTCACTCATGAATAGGGTTCTCACAGTTCATATTTCATTTATAGAGCTCATTAGAGCTGTAGAGAAGTTGGATCTATTATTGGTTGTTCTCTTCATGATGCATCACCACTCTATAGATTCCTTTGACTTATTTGCATCCTCTGATTGGATGTTTCATGAAGGGGGACAGTGGGGCATCTCAATTTGAGGACGATCATGATGTGTCCTATTAATGAAGATGTAATGTTTATTCCTAAGCTCATTCTCATCATTTTATTCCATATTTATGTTTTTCTCTAATTCAATGATCATTTGTTTTTCATTGACATTGTGACTCTACCAATATGAAAATATGGATTACTCTACCTAGTATTCCATTTCCTTTCCAAAATCCTTTGGTTCGTCATTTGATCCAAAGCACGGTGGTGGAAACATATCTACTCATACCTCTATACTAACATCATGTATCATCCAGTTTCTCTATGGATTTTCATTAAATGTGGCATATACATGATATTGTTGGATACCATCTACATATAGGATGAAGGAGATATTAATTGGTATCAAAATGTAATCTATGAATTATGGGTTACATTCTATTTTTACTATAATCATCTCAATCAATAATTTGGCATATACCGATGTTTTGTTTTTCAATTTTTAGAAAGTCACTCAATCTTTGGGAGAAGATCATCCTATGTAGGTAACATTTAAGGGAGGTCACAATACCTCAAACCCTTTTATATAATGTACAAATAATTATATGTATCATTGGTGATTTATGTATCTAATGCATCATTTATTCGCCTAAAAGGATGCTAGAGAAATTATTTTAGTTCCATGGATAGAGGATTGTTTGGTCATTTGAGGTGGGATTTAGGTCTAAATTCTTCATCTAGTCTAGTCGAAGATGGATTAGGGGATGATGTGGGGGTGAGTTAGGCCAATTTAAGTGGGTTAATGAACCCTAACTCATATAAATATGATGTGAGATATGACAGAAATTCAACACAAGATGTTATGTCAAAAGAAACTCATGAGTATGGCTCGTTTGTTTTTAATAGATATGCAAGGCAGGGGTTTCAAGAGGATCCGGGGGACGATTTGTGATAAAAAAAAACCCCATATACCTTTTAGGTCCCATAGTGGACATAATTGGTCCCATTTACAAGATATAATCCTCCCACTCATGATATAATATGTAAATCATGAGTTTATTGTGATATTTGATTTAACTATTTTTCTGTTCTGGTTGTTGATGATCCCCCCCCCCCCACATGAAGAAGTGATTATTATCGATGAAGGACATGAATAAATACATCATTCACAAGGAAAGTTAGATAAAAAGGGATTATAGAATGATTTTGTCTTAGAATACTAGTCCTTAGTGTGGATGGAAGTAGGTATTAAATAAGAATACTATTGATCATTTTCAATGAAAGGGACACATACCCATGTGGAATCCAATTGGTTTATTCAGCACAGTTGATGGATGCAAGGACATAATGACTACTCAAATATACATATTCCTCATGTTTCATTGTCTTATAGATATGAAAAAAATCCTTCTAAAGAGATTTAATTATACTTCTGATATCCCAAAAGAATAAGGAATACATTGAATCAAACAACATCTATGAGATTTTCAAGCATTGTACTGATGAAAATTTATAGGAATATTTCCTACTCAAGGTTTCCATAGAGGATGCACAATGAATGTTCAAAATACCATGTGAGCTGACTAGGATGGAGAAAATCATCTTTTATTAAAAAAAGAATATAATTTCAATACATGGTATCAATGTGGAGAAAAAGCATAGAGAATAATGTGATGAATTATGAATGGTTGAAATTACACTTCAAGGATATCATTAAGGAAAATATGGATATAGAGGTTACCTACATCGAATTTCGATTATTCCAGAAAAATGATTCTGACCACATTAATTTTTTGGGAATGGTTTTTTAATTTATAATTAGTTTTCAAATTATATCTATTATGAATCGACATGGTTTCTCAATTATTCAATAAAAGAGATTTTGGAAATAAAAATATTTATTTGGAGTGAGTACCATACGTATTATAAGGACCCACCCTTAAACCTTATTTAATCTTGATTCATTACAAGATTACACGTTGAGGATCATTTCAGGTTTAGAGTTTTAGAGAATTAGATCATGAAACTTGCATTACATTCCACATTTAAACAAAGTGGTTACATAAAATACAGTATTCATTCTTCCCATCAACAGAAACATATTGAAAATAAAACATGGATTCTTTCTTGACACATCCTTGACACTATCATCACATCATGTACCTTTCCCTTGACCTGTGAAAAACATTTCAAAAACATGGGATGAGCATAAAAAGCTCAGTAAGGGTTATAAAAATATGTAAAGGAAACATGAGTTCATATATTCATAAGAATGAAATCATACTTTACCCATAAAACATAGGCACTTTAACATACCTCATCAAACCATGAATAAATCATAGAAAACATGAGACATAAGGGTAACTTGAGGCATTCATAACATTCTTACGTAGGGAGTAACCCTCTTGGTTACGTTTGGAATACCCATCATAGTATATTCCCTAAATCTCTTCGGAGAAACCTTAACGTTTCACTCCTTCACGTTACCCAATGCATTGGAGAGCTATATCGGGCTCACCCGCCCTTAGTTTATCACGGAACCACCTGTTTTCATAATAATGCCCAAGAACCTCAACATAATCATATCACATAAAACATGCATAAAGGAAACATAACCTTCCCACCATTCAATCACAAGATATCAATACATCACATTGATATAAAAACATCATGAAAACCATTTTCGATACAAAAATAAAAGAAAAGTAAAACATGGTATTTAGTTTTCTTTTAAAAAGAAGGTATGGCTTGTAGAGGAAGCCAAAACTCAAATAATGGTCACGACGGCAGAGAAGTCGTTGTCGCCACATACGTACGACAAAAACATTCCCTTTTGTCGTTTATTAAACGCTTCATATAAAAAAGATTCCTTTTGAATAAACGTAAAATTCAAAGGGGTTTATACACCGTATAAAAGAAGGTTGTGTATAAAACAAAATATGCCTCAATGAAAGAAGATTGAGACGAAGTCCCATACAAAGACAGTATCCTTGGTTTAAGGATAAATCAATTACATAATTATGTGTGACAAACGAATACACCAAATATAAGTGGATATTAAGTGTAAAATAATCAAAGGTAATTCACACATACTCAAAGGATGACATATTCATTAACTACATGTTGAACCCAATGAAATCGAAATTGGGTTAAGAAGTTCCCTTGATAGCCTAACGGCGTCACATCAAAATGAGTTGATGAGGGATAAAAAGGGCATCTCATCACTTGGACATAAAATTTTCATCAATAACGATATAAGAGAACATATCCCAACATAATATTATGTGAATTAAAATACATAACAAAAGAAGTATTTTAAAAAGAGGAGGGTGAAAGGTTCCCTTACCGACTTGGGTATCTTTCAAAACATACACCCCATGAAAGAAGGACAATAAATCATTGATGTAAATAATCATAAACGAAAGTATATTACACAAAGAGTAGAATAATGGGCAGTACATACACCACTCAATGGAAATTGTGGCAAATGTAGCATAAATCTCACGCGAATAAAAGTGAGCTGAAAAATCACTTATGAAAACTCGGCAGCCTAACGGCGCCACATAAAACGTACAAAAATGGATTGATGAGATCAAACAGGGTATCTCATCATATTAACTTAATTTTTATAGAAAGAGGAATATAAAAGAACATCCCCCAACATAACAAAGAGAAGCTTAAAATATGTGACATAAAGGATAGTACTTAAAAAGAAATAGAGAGGTTAGATCTCTTATGAAAATTCGGCAGCCTAACGGCGCCACTCAAAACATCCAAAATGGATTGATGAGAGAGAATAGGGTCTCTCATCACATGAACATAAAAATTACAGTAAGATTAATATAAAATAACATACCAATAACAAGAAATTTGAGCTTAAAAGGAATAACATAAAAGAGTGTACTTAAAAAGAAAGAGAGGTGTAGGATCCCTTACATCAAGTCCAACTTGTCTTGTTCGTTTATTTATATTCCTAAATAATAAACAATGTTCAATTAATAATTGCCTAATTACCTCCTTTAGAGATTATTATTCAGTTCATATCACATATTATAATGTTATAAAAATTCTTTAATAATGTTAGTTCATATCAGACGTTTTTGCCGATGTTTGGTACATGAGTCAAAAATGAATTTGTTCGAAAAAAGATTTCCCATGTAGTTATAAGTAAATAATTTCCAGAATAGTATTAATGATTAAAATATCATATATATCCAGTAAATATTCATTTCATACTATTACATATCATTTTGAGATAAAAAATGAAAAGCACCGTTCATGGAGACGGTAGGCCGTACGTACGCATGAATGCTACTTTCATTTTTTTGTCATATTAATTGAATTAAAACAAAATGAGAGATATATATATGTTATAATTCCAGAATGATATCCATAATTTAGATGTAATATATTACATATATATCCATTATATATATGTACTTATAATATTACATAACATTTTGAGATAAGAAATGAAATGTACCGTTCATGGAGACGGTAAGCCGTACGTACGCATGAACGCTACTTCCATTTCTATTTCATATTTAATGGAATTAAAACATAATGATACATAATATTATTTTAATTACAGTATGGTATCATATATAATATCATTAAATATATCCTTTATACATACCATGTATAGTATTAACGAATCAAATCACTTTGAGGGGGCGGTAGTCCGCACTTCCTTAAATGAAGATATCGCGTTTACCCATAATGGAAACCATAAAGGTATGCCCAAAATCAAAAATACATAAGATTAAGTAAAACATAAACATATTATATATCATATATAAATATAGTGTCATCTTAATGGCCACCTTTGAAGGTGTTAAAAGAATGTTGATCAATCATCGTTTCGAGAGGCCGGAATTCACCATCCATGGAAACAGTATGTTCTTTAACCATTAGATGTAGGTGTGTGAAAGTGTAGCTAGAATCCTTTTATAGAAACATACTAGTATATTTATGATACTGGATTTGTTACAAAAGAAATGAATAAAAAGAGTTTAGGGGGTTGGAGAAGCAAAATAAAACAAAAGTACTCAAGTGAAGACATTACCTTAAAATCGGGTAACTCCCTTTGGTTTGATCTCAAAGGCTTACTTGGGAAGACTTATGTCACGACCCCCTCCCCACAAAGTGTACCCCTCCTGGGCTGGCAATGTGAAAAGGGAGATAATGACCCCCGAGTCCCGCCTCCAGTAGGTCCCGGGTTGGCGACTAGCACCGAGGGTATAATAACATAGAAATGGGAGGCATTACCCTCTAAGAGAACACTTGCAGAAGAGAGAGATAGAATAGACTCCAATCAACTCCAACTCAGAACTGAAATATAAAAGGAAACCAAGTAAATATATGAAATGTCATGAAAAAGTACTACAACTGAAGGGGAAACTAAAAGTACCCAAAAGAAAGAAAAACGGCAGC
The DNA here is from genome assembly GCA_963277665.1 of Viscum album. Lineage (NCBI taxonomy): Eukaryota > Viridiplantae > Streptophyta > Magnoliopsida > Santalales > Viscaceae > Viscum > Viscum album. The sequence goes on along the minus strand of OY728140.1, from coordinate 1,813,416,103 downwards.
GACCACGAGCCCGAACAGCTCCTCCTCCAACCACAAGCTAGTAGTAACCCGCTTGATCTCCAACCTGATCCAAGTGACCTGAAAAACAGTTTATATGTACATAGGGTGAGTATAACAGTATACTCAGTAGGATCCTCCCCAAGCCTATCGTGCAAAGGTAAAGAAAGCATGCTAAAGCCCAGTGAACAACAAGTGAAACTAACTCGTCACCTAAACAGTTATACTATGTTCCCAACCTCACCATGGCTACTCTCACCAAGTAACGCATACAAGAATATAGCATATAATAAGGAATATCAAGGGTACCCCGCTACTACTTCCCCACTGGTTTGCCGCTTTTCCCCAACGACATACGTCTTGTGCATCTCTCTCCAAAGGCTTGCCCGCAGACACCTGGGCTAAGCTCCACAATCAGCACCTCGTGCACCACAAAGGCTTGCCCGCAGAAACCTGGGCGAAGCACCACACCGTACTCACAACCAAAGTAACCAGGTAGTTTCCGGGAGCCACCATAGCTCGTATAACGTGTATCATACGTCGAGTATTATTCCTCAAGCCATCACAGCTCATACGCCGAGTAAGGATCCTCAAGCCATCACAGCCTATACACGTTACACCTATAGTATTCCGTAGGATACTATATCCAGAATATATGTGTGTGAAATAACCACAAGCCATTACAGCCCTCTACACACATATATGGGTAAAACTAACCACTGTGCCTACCAGCACAAGGATCTACCAAGAGAAGAGAGCGGGGCCAAAGGGGGTAGTCAGCCATTCAACCTCCCATCAGAATGTTGGGGAAAACACCCCCCCAGGGCTCAGAATCCCCGGGGTGTCAGTTTCCCTTACCGACAGGGTGGAGTAGCGTATAGAAACACAAAACGTACAGAATATATAAGTAACTCACATCCACACTATGGGCATTACCTAGTCTTAGATTCAACTGCAGCTAATGTCTCTCAGACTCCAGGCTGCTACTTCTAAGACTAGGTATCCTATAAGCACACAAACAATGAAGAGCTTTATTAGATTACTCCATCTCATTTATCAATTCCACTATACATTAATTAATTCTTTAAACATTAATTAAGAATGAACAATCAACTTCTCCTTTTTAAGATTCACATCACCTTTAAATTCCCGCATCTCCATCCCCATGGATTTTCACCATTTAATCAAACATTCCTTACAGAATTACTTTTCCACATTCCCAGGCATTGTAGAAAATCATCCTATGCTTCTAAACACAAAGGATGCTCAACACGGTGAGTAGATATACTACCCGTCGAGTCTTTGCCACCTATAGAAAGAGCATAGACCCATCCTCCATCGAGAGGCTAAACACGGAAAGCACGTGGCATACCACGCGTGTCTTATCCTTCTTCGGAAAGAGGGTAAGCAAGACCAGCTGCCTTGAGCAGTGGGGAAAAGTAAAGCAGATAAACAACCAAACCAAACCACCAACATCAAACCATCGCATTCATCTCATACCATCACCCTTGGTGTCCTCCCCGACACCCATATGCATAAACCGATGCATCTCGCCACACTAGGCGTCATCCACTGCCACAAACACAAGTCTCCATGCCTCCATATATCACAACATCCATCCAGGCTCACATCACAGCACAAGCGGCAGGAAAAACAAACATCACAAAATGGGCTCTCGGCCCTTTAACAAACAAGAGGGTAACTCAGAACCCTTTTAGAAATTTGCACATAATCTTTTCTCTAATCCATATTGAATTAACAGATTTGTTATTCGTAGGTTCCAATCATGGATACCTAATCAGTAAGCTATTACAATTAAATAACCATGCTTACTTCCCTAATTTGATTATCCTCAAATTAGAACAACTACAAGAACGACAATAACCAGATTCTTTTACATGCCTCTTTATCTTTAGCCAATTAATTAACAATTAATTCCGGCTTTACGTTCGTTAACAATTTCTATCATGAATGAACAACTAATCAAAGAAACATAGATATCACTATATCTAGGAAAACATGAGGCAAACCGTTATCACGGTATAAAGCAACAACATGCGATCAACCAATTCTTTTAATCCGGTTCAAGTATTTAATTAGGTCAATTTCATTATGATCCAAATGAATAAATCATGCTAATTCTACTATTGCACATACACAATTAGAGAAGCCATGAATCCCCTACCTCAAACAGTTCCTCACGTTCTTTATCCACACAACAGGTCATGATCCTCCCCTCGCGACAACTGCATCCTCCGGAGGATGCTGTAGTATGACAGTACCAACCAACCCCAAGAAAACCCATTAGAATCTTGGAGAATACATGGTATAATTATTGAAAGGAGGATAGGAGAAGATGAACCCAAAAAGAATGACGATACAACATACCTTATATCGAAGATTGATCGACACGGCTCAATTGCATCCAAAAAAGAACAGAACCAATCCTTGGGGTAAAGATTGATTGTGCAACTCCTACGGAAAGGATTGAAAGGTTCTAGCATCTCTTAGCTGAGAACAAAGAGAAAGAACAAGGGAGAATGATATCTCATCCCTTTTTAAGATTAAATGGGGCGACGGTTTAAGATCCGGTTAATTCTTCATTAAAAACGGATCGCATTAACCCACGCAGTTTGACCAAGTAAAACATTCCAAGCCTTAGGAATAATTAATAAAGGATTTATGGCATTTGAATCGGCCTTAAGAGCCCTTAAAATAAGGCTTTAAATGTATTTTACATCAAAGGAAACGTAAAAAGGGGGAAAACTGTAGGAGTCTGGAAACACTGTTCACCCACCGTTACTGTACATGAAATCGATCTGTGAAACCGATCTGTGAAACTGATCTGTGAAACTGATCTGTCACACCGATCTGTGAAACTAATCTGTGAAACTGATCTGTCACACCGATCTGTGAAACTGATCTGTGAAACTGATCTGTGAAACTGATCTGTCACACCGATCTGTGAAACTGATCTGTGAAACTGATCTATCACACCGATCTGTGAAACTGATCTGTGAAACTGATCTGTCACACCGATATGTGAAACTGATCTGTGAAACTGATCTGTCACACCGATCTGTGAAACTGATCTGTGAAACTGATCTGTCACACCGATCTGTGAAACTGATCTGTGAAACTGATCTGTGAAACTGATCTGTCACACTGATCTGTGAAACTGATCTGTGAAACTGATCTATCACACTGATCTGTGAAACTGATCTGTGAAACTGATCTGTCACACTGATCTGTGAAACCGATCTGTGAAACTGATCTGTCACACCGATCTGTGAAACCGATCTGTGAAACCGATCTGTGAAACTGATATGTGAAACTGATCTGTCACACCGATCTGTGAAACTGATCTGTGAAACTGATCTCTGAAACTGATCTGTCACACCGATCTGTGAAACTGATCTGTGAAACTGATCTGTCACACCGATCTGTGAAACTGATATGTGAAACTGATCTGTCACACCGATCTGTGAAACTGATCTGTTACTGTTCATAAAATTGGAAACACTGTTCATAGAACTGGAAAATTGGCAAAGTTTTGGGGATAAGTCCCCTTGGCCTCCCGGAACACCTCCAACACCAAAATTCCACAAAGTAATGGACCGGAGAGGTCCGGGCCATTACATTAGATACCTCTCAAAACATTCTCGTCCTCGAGAATTAAAAACCAACCCAGAAGAAAAGATGGGTCCGAACAACCACCCCATAAGATACCTCTCAGGGGAAAACCACCATGAGTTGTTCGAAATCTGGAACAAAACTACGACATCCGGGATTATGGGAACAAAAAATCCATACCCAAACAATTCAAACATAACATCACATCAAAGGTACATAAATAAAACATGAAAGATCTAACTAGAGAGGAAACATCATTACATGAAAGAGTTAAACATTGAACAACTCTGGGTACTGAGCACGTATCTGTGACTCAAGCTCCCAGGTACTCTCCTCCATGCCACCGTGTCACCACAAGACACGAACTAAGGGGATAGAATGCCCACGCAACACCTTCTCCTTGTGGTCTTGGATCTCCACAGGTCTCTCCTCGAAGGTTGCATCATCATCAATATCGATCTCTCCCCAATCGATAACATGAGATTCATCATGAAGATAACGACAGAGCTGTGATACATGGAAAAAATCATGTATCCGACTCATCTGAGGGGGAAGTGCTACTCGATATGCCACAGCTCCAACATGAGCTAACACCTTAAAAGGCCTGACAAAATGGGGAGAAAGCTTACTTCCGGGACCAAACCTTCGCTGCCCACGACGGGGAGTCACCTTCAGAAACACATGATCCCCAACATTAAACTCTAACAGTCTCCTTCTTTGATCAGCATATGATTTCTGACGAACTTGTGCTGTCTTCATCCTCTCACATATCACCTGAACCATCTCTGTTGTATTCTACACTAATTTTGGTCCGAGAATTGCTGACTCTCCGACCCCAGTCCAGCACAACGGAGAACGGCATGGCCGGCCATACAAGGCTTCAAACGGCGCCATACCGATGGTAGAGTGAAAACTATTATTGTAAGCGAACTCTACCAAGGGTAAGTGCTTCGTCCATGAACCTCCAAAATCAAGAACACAAGAGCGCAACATGTCTTCAAGAGTCTGGATGGTTCGCTCTTTCTGACCATCCGTTTGAGGATGAAAAGCAGTGCGAAGGCATAGTTGAGAGCCAAATGCATGATGGAGACCTCTCCACACCCTAGAGGTAAAACGAGGATCTCGATCAGAAATGATCGTCTTAGGAACTCCGTGAAGCCTCACCACCTCCTCCAGATACTGCCTCGACAAAACCTCCAATGAGCTCGACTCCTTGATTGCTATGAAGTGGGCCGATTTAGTTAAACGATCCACTACCACCCATATAGCATCATGTCCTCCCAGTGCTCGAGGTAAAACTGTAACAAAGTCCATTGAGATGTCCTCCCACTTCCACTGAGGGATCTCTAAGTGCTGGAGAAGACCACCAGGAACACGGTGTTCGACCTTCACCTTCTGGCAGACTAAACATCGAGACACACACTCTGCAACCATACGTTTCAGCCCAGGCCACCAGAACTGACTCCTTAAGGATCGGTACATCTTCTTCACACCAGGATGTACTGCCAAGGGTGAACTATGGAACTCTCAGAGAATCGTCTCGCGCATCGCCAAGGGAACAAAAATCCTACCATGATACAACACTCGGTGTTGTTCATCCTCCGACCAACCATCAGGGGCCTCCCCACAAACAACTCTGTCTCTCCAAACTTCCACCTCTAAATCACCCAACTGAGACTCTTCCACCTTGTGCATCAGGGATGACTGCACCGTCATCTGGAAAAGACAACATCTTCCCCCAACGTCTCCCATATCAAGATGCAAAGATGATAGCTCTTCCATCACTCTCCAGGAATCACCAGATTGACGCACAACATCATTACGTGACTTTCGGCTTATTGCATCAGCTACAACTTTCCCTTTTCCAGGTGTATACGATATTTCAATGTCTTATTCCTGCATGAACTCCATCCACCGACGCTGCCTCAAGTTCAAGTCACGTTGGGAGAAAACATACCTCAAACTCTTATGATCGGTGAAAAACACAAAGTGCTCACCAATGAGGTAATGTCTTCACAACTTCAGAGCAAACACCACGGCTGCCAACTCAAGATCATGGGTGGCATAGTTGCGTTCATGGGGACGCAACTGCCGAGACCCATAAGAAACAACGGACCTCTGCTGCATGAGAACACAGCCTAGCCCCAGATGGGAAGCATCACAGAAAACATCAAACTGGACTCCCTCCGCTGGAAGAAAAAGGACTGGAGCTCTTACCAACTTCTCCTTTAGATACTCGAAAGCTGTCTGACACTGATCAGTCCATATGAACGCTTGATCCTTCCTGGTCAAAGCTGTCAGAGGAGTCGCAACTCGGGAGAAATTAGCCACAAACCTCCTATAATATCCTGCGAGACCAAGGAAACTTCGCACCTCTGACACGGTCTTGGGGGCTGGCCAAGACACCACTGCTTCTATCTTCAAAGGATCCACAGCTACTCCCTGTTGGGACACAACATGTCCCAAGAAACGAACTTCTCGAGCCCAAAACTCACACTTGGAAAACTTCCCAAACAACCGATGTTGGCGAAGAACTCCCAAAACGGCTCGTAGATGCTCTGCATGCTCCTCTTCAGATGTGGAGTATACAAGGATGTCGTCGATGAAAACCACAACAAACTTGTCCAGGAATTCACGGAACACAGCATTCATCAACCCCATGAAAACAGCTGGAGCATTTGTCACGCCGAATGGCATTACAACAAACTCATAATGACCATGACGACAGTGGAAAGCAGTCTTCGGGATATCCTCATCCTTTACACGCATCTGATGATATCCTGACCGCAAGTCGATCTTTGAAAACCAACATTCACCCTTCAGTTGATCGAATAGATCATCAATCCGTGGGAGAGGATAGCGGTTCTTTATTGTCACTTTGTTTAATCGATGACAATCGATGCACAACCACAAACTGTCGTCGGCCTTTTTCACAAACAAAACTGGTGCACCCCACGGTGACACACTTGGCCGAACAAAACCACACTGCAACAGACCATCGAGCTGTATACGTAGCTCTCGTAACTCAGAAGGGGCCATCCTATACGGAGAAATAGAGATAGGAGACTCTCCCGGCTGTAGCTCGGTCCCAAACTCGATCTCTCGTCGAGGGGTAAGGATACAACCTCTTCTGGAAATACATCAGGGTACTCTTCTATGACCCTAGGAAACGCCAACTGTTGAACCTCTGAAGAACTCAGCATCATCCCAGCCATCATGGATGATAAGGATGAAACTCATCTATGACTCATCTGAGGATCTCTCTCACCAACAAACACCAATTTCTATCCATCTTCATCAAAGAAAACGACCTTCTTCCTTTAGAAATCCACAACAGCCTGCACCGAATACAACCAATCCATGCCAAGAATGACATCATACGGTTGTATTCGCAAACATAGGAAATCTACCCAAGAGCGGTGCTGCCCCAACACTAGCTCACTGTCTCTACATACTTCAAACAAGCTAGCTCGACCTCCAACTCGCGTAGTCAACGCCAAGGGCACTGGAAGCCTCTCTACCTCAAGTCCCAAAGCGTGGACAAGGGTAGGGGATATAAAGGAGTGTGTCGCTCCTGAATCAAACAAGGAATACACCAAGGTAGAAAACATGCAAAGGGTACCTCAGACGAGGTCTGGCTCGCCTGGGGCTGGCAACGCTAGAGAATGAAGCTGACCACGACCACATCCACAGCCTCTCTGACCCTGATGACGACCACCACCACGGCCGCGCTCTGCTCTCTGAGGACGGGGAGCGTCATGGGGCTGTCCTCTGCCTGCTCCATCTACCCTCTGGTGATCTAAAGCTGTTGCCACCTGCTACTGCTACCTCGGCTGGAACTGCCTCAACGGAGGAACCTGGAGTGGAGCGCCTGGTGCACGATGACTGCTCTGAAAAGTCGGGCACTCCTGCTGCTGATGACCACAACCACCACAAGAAAAACAAGCGCCTGATCCCTTGGCATAGGCCTAAGAGTTGCTGCCTCCGGAGAAACGAGATAGGAAGGGCTAGGACCTACCCCCAGGTGAACGGAAACTCTTCTGCCCTGAAAACCGGGAACCCCGGACCACAGCTCTGCTTCGTGAGGAATCATGACGATTCCCCTATCGTGACGATCCGGTCCTAGCCAAAGTCCTCTCAACAACCTCTGCCCTCGACAACACCTCAAGATATGTATTCAGCATAAATGGGGTGACCTGGCACTGGATCTCTGGATGCAAAGCCTCCTCGAAATGCCTCGCCCTGGCCTCATCATCTGGTAACAGGTCTGAAGCATATAGTAGAAGGTTCCTGAAACGGATTCCAAACTCTCGAACACTGGAGATCCCCTGTCGAAGGGTAAGAAACTCCTGGCGACTGGACGCCTTCGCAGTCGATGAAAGAAACTCGACTCTAAACCTGTCTCGAAACTCCTCCCATGAGATCGCTGACTCCTCACGATCCCTGAGGAACAAGAACCACCACTGTCTCGCTGCTCCACGCAACATCGTCACAACCAAGGACACCTAGTGTTCCTTCCGAGCATGAATCGAACTGAAGCCTATCTCGACCTCCTCCAACCAGTCTTCTGTGACTGCATCTGAAACGGAGCCCTCGTACATCTGTAGACTCTGGCGCTGAAACTCTCAGAGTGTCTTCCTCCAAGTGTCATCGTCGTCAACCTCTACCCGGCGGTGATCTGCTGGAACAGCCTGCTGGGCACCTTCTACGCAAACCTGATGGGGACGCCGACCTGGAGCCATACCTGTAAAATAACAACCGTTAGAGCTCCTAAGCCTGGAATATGGAAGATTCAACATTAATTAATTAATTAATTTGTTATATTAATTTTAGGTTACCTATCCCAAGGTCTACCCATTCAAACACAGGCGCAAAGAATAATGATGCATGATCCTTTCCTAGGTCTCTACCCTGCAACAAGTATCACTTTGTTTAGTAGCCATTGTAAACTTAAAGGTTCGTGAAACAGATCATAGGGGGCCCTGAACGCCTATGTCTCTGCCGGTCTCCAGTGTTTACCCCACTTGCTAAACATGAATGACACCGTTGCCCTACCATCCCATGCATCCTTACCTGTGCCTAACTCCAAACTCCATCCTATCCCTCAACCAGACCTCTGATACCACTCTGTCACGACCCCCTCCCCACAAAGTGTACCCCTCATGGGCCGGCAATGTGAAAAGGGAGATAATGACCCCCGAGTCCTGCCTCCAGTAGGCCCCGGGTTGGCGACTAGCACCGAGGTTATAATAACATACAAATGGGAGGCATTACCCTCTAAGAGAACACATGCAGAAGAGAGAGATAGAATAGACTCCAATCAACTCCAACTCAGAACTGAAATATAAAAGGAAACCAAGTAAATATATGAAATGTCATGAAAAAGTACTACAACTGAAGGGGAAACTAGAAGTACCCAAAAGAAAGAAAAACGGCAGCGACCACGAGCCCGAACAGCTCCTCCTCCAACCAAAAGCTAGTAGTAACCCGCTTGATCTCCAACCTGCTCCAAGTGACCTGAAAAACAGTTTATATGTACATAGGGTGAGTATAACAGTATACTCAGTAGGATCCTCCCCAAGCCTCTCATGCAAAGGTAAAGAAATCATGCTAAATCCCAGTGAACAATAAGTAAAACTAACTCGTCACCTAACAGGTATACTATGTTCACAACCTCACCATGGCTACTCTCACCAAGTAACGCATACAAGAATATATCATATAATAAAGAATATCAAGGGTACCCCGCTACTACTTCCCCACTGGTTTGCCTCTTTGCCCCAACGACATACGTCCTGTGCATCTCTCTCCAAAGGCTTGCCCGCAGACACCTGGGTGAAGCACCACACCTTCCTCACAACCAAAGTAACCAGGTAGTTTCCGGGAGCCACCATAGCTCGTATAATGTGTATCATACGTAGATTATTATTCCTCAAGCCATCACAGCCCATACGCCGAGTAAGGATCCTCAAGCCATCACAGCCTATACACGTTACACCTATAGTATTCCGTAGGATACTATATCCAGAATATATGTGTGTGAAATAACCACAAGACATTACAGCCCTCTACACACATATATGGGTAAAACTAACCACTGTGCCTACCAGCACAAGGATCTACCAAGAGAAGAGAGCGGGGCCAAAGGGGGTAGTCAGCCATTCAACCTCCCATCAGAATGTTGGGGAAAACACCCCCCCAGGGCTCAGAATCCCCGGGGTGTCAGTTTCCCTTACCGACACAGTGGAGTAGCGTATAGAAACACAAAAAGTACAGAATATATAAGTAACTCACATCCACACTATGGGCATTACCTAGTCTTAGATTCAACTGCAGCTAACGTCTCTCAGACTCCAGGCTGCTACTTCTAAGACTAGGTATCCTATAAGCACACAAACAATGAAGAGCTTTATTAGATTACTCTATTCTCATTTATCAATTCCATTGTACATTAATTAATTCTTTAAACGTTAATTAAGAATGAACAATTCCACATTAAACTGAAATGGCATCACTTTCAAAAACAACTGCTCCTTTTTAAGATTCACATCACCTTTAAATTCTCGCATCTCCATCCCCATGGATTTTCACCATTTAATCAAACATTCCATACAGAATTACTTTTCCACATTCCCAGGCATTCTATAAAAACATCCTATGCTTCTAAACACAAAGGAGGCTCAACACGGTGAGTAGATATACTACCCGTTGAGTCTTTGCCGCCTATAGAAAGAGCATAGACCCATCCTCCATCGAGAGGCTAAACACGGAAAGCACGTGGAATACCCCGCGTGTCTTCACCTCCTTCGGAAAGAGGGTAAGCAAGACCAGCTGCCTTGACCAGTGGGGAAAAGTAAAGCAGATAAACAACCAAACCAAACCACCAACATCAAACCATCACATTCATCTCATACCATCACCCTTGGTGTCCTCCCCGACACCCATATGCATAAACCGATGCATCTCGCCACACTAGTCGTCATCCGCTACCACAACCACAAGTCTCCATGCCTCCACATATCACAACAGCCATCCAGGCTCACATCACAGCACAAGCGGCAGGAAAAACAAACATCACAAAATGGGCTCTCAACCCTTTAACAAACAAGAGGGTAACTCTGAACCCTTTTAGAAATTCGCACATAATCTGTTCTCTAATCCATATTGAATTAACAGATTTGTTATTCGTAGGTTCCAATCATGGATACCTAATCAGTAAGCTATCACAATTAAATAACCATGCTTACTTCCCTAATTTGATTATCCTCAAATTAGAACAACTACAACAACGACAATAACCAGATTAATTTACATGCCTCTTTATCTTTAGCCAATTAATTAACAATTAATTCCAGCTTTCCGTTCGTTATCAATTTCTATCATGAACGAACAACGAATCAAAGAAACATAGATATCACTATATCTATGAAAACATGAGGCAAACCGTTATCACGGTATAAAGCAACAACATGCGATCAACCAATTCTTTTAATCCGGTTCAATTATTTAATTAGGTCAATTTCATTATGATCCAAAGGAATAAATCATGCTAATTCTACGATTGCACATACACAATTAGAGAAGCCATGAATCCCCTACCTCAAACAGTTCCTCACGTTCTTCATCCACACAACAGGTCACGATCCTCCCCTCGCGACAACTGCATCCACCGGAGGATGCTGCGGTACGACAGTACCAACCAACCCCAAGAAAACCCATTAGAATATTGGAGAATACGTGGTATAATTATTGAAAGGAGGATAGGATAAGATGAACCTCAAAAGAACGACGATACAACATACCTTATATCGAAGATTGATCGACACAGCTCAGTGGCATCCAAAACAGAACAGAACCAATCCTCGGGGTAAAGATTGATTGTGCAACTCCTACGGAAAGGATTGAAAAGTTCTAGCGTCTCTTAGCCGAGAACAAAGAGAAAGAACAAGGGAGAATGATATCTCATCCCTTTTTAAGATTAAATGGGGCGACGGTTTAAGATCCGGTTAATTCTCCATTAAAAACGGATCGCATTAACCCACGCAGTTTGACCAAGTAAAACATTCCAAGCCTTAGGAATAATTAATAAAGGATTTATGGAATTTGAATCGGCCTTAAGAGCCCTTAAAATAAGGCTTTAAATGTATTTTACGTCAAAGGAAACGTAAAAAGGGGCAAAACTGTAGGAGTCTGGAAACACTGTTCACCCACCGTTACTGTACATGAAACCGATCTGTGAAACCGATCTGTGAAACTGATCTGTCACACCAATCTGTGAAACTGAGATGTGAAACTGATCTGTCACACCGATCTGTGAAACTGATATGTGAAACTGATCTGTCACACCGATCTGTGAAACTGATCTGTGAAACTGATCTGTCACACCGATCTGTGAAACCGATCTGCGAAACTGATCTGTGAAACTGATCTGTCACACCGATCTGTGAAACTGATCTGTGAAACTGATCTGTCACACCGATCTCTGAAACTGATCTGTGAAACTGATCTGTCACACCGATCTGTGAAACCGATCTGTGAAAATGATCTGTCACACCGATCTGTGAAACCGATCTGTGAAACCGATCTGTGAAACTGATATGTCAAACTGATCTGTCACACCGATCTGTGAAACTGATCTGTGAAACTGATCTGTGAAACTGATCTGTCACACCGATCTGTGAAACTGATCTGTGAAACTGATCTGTCACACCGATCTGTGAAACTGATCTGTCACACCGATCTGTGAAACTGATCAGTGAAACTGATCTGTTACTGTTCATAAAACTGGAAACACTGTTCATAGAACTGGAAAATTGGCAAAGTGTTGGGGATAAGTCCCCTTGGCCTCCCGAAACACCTCCAACACCAAAATTCCACAAAGTAATGGACCGGAGAGGTCCGAGCCATTACAACTTATGCCCAAAGAGAGGCTTCAAGAAGTAATAGAGTGAAGTGTAGAGACAAAATGGTCAGAGTTTGGCTGAGCCAAAAGCATTGGGAGTGTGGGTAAGGAGGTAGGGGTGGGGGCCTTTTATAAGAGGAGAGGAGAGGCACTCTTGGAAGGTAAAGAAAAGTCACTTTATTTTAAAATGGTATTCGGATTTAAGAGGTCACACATTGATGTGTTTCTAGGATAAGGTGATAAGGGTTCGAAATCCACTCATCCAATAGGTTTTGGACATGTTTAGGTCTTAGATATTACATTATCATTCCATTTTATTTAAATCGTTAAATAATGATGTCATCACTGCATCATCATGATGTCATAAATAATTTAATTTATTTAATGTCTAAAAATTATAAAAAAAACTACTATTATGTAGGAAATCCTTTTAGCTTTCCAATGAATATTTATAGTCAAAAATATGATTTGTATAACCCCATGTAAAAATTGTTTTAGTAAAACATTTCATGTTTGTTTCATTTTTACTTTAACATTAAATAAAAAGATATTTATGTCATTTTCCAACCGAAGTGGCTCCATGGGGTCCCCAAGTTGACCCATGGATTGTCTTGGTCGGCCATGACACATCCAATGAGGGTAGTACATGTGTCTAGATCATTTAATTTTATCAAAACATTAATCTTACCATAAACTACACTAATTACCTCTAATCGCGATTAAAAACGTAATAAGTTACTATTCACCAAAAAATTATTTTTATCCCATTGAACCACATTTTACTTCTTAATGACAACCATGTATGTCGGATTTCTGAAATTCAAAACACAAAGATGGCAAAATTTCATTTAAACGGAAAAATCAATTTTTATAAGTACCACTTAGTGGTTTCACTATTCATCGAAAATTGAAGTTTTTCAGAAAAATCCCAAAAATTCACCCTAAGATATATTTGATATTCTGAATTCAAAAATGAAGTATATTTTAAAAAATTCGAAACATATAAGTCACATTAATTAATTTAATAAATAATTCCCGCTGTCAAAGCAAAGAGCGTGTTTTTATGAAACAATAAGTATCAAAAGATTGACACTAGTTTAAGTCTGATTTCAAAGTAAAATTAATTCCAACGACCACTATTGGATTTAATGGTAAAAATATATTCTAATTTCACTTTAAAACCAATTCAAAAGATAATTTAATCATATAAATAAATTAGATTAAAAAGTGGTTTTGAATTAAAATACAACATTTTACACTATTCATTTAAAAAAATGAACTTTATTGGAAAGATACCAAAAATTTATAAAAAGTAAATTTTGATGTCCCAATTCTTAAGAAGAGTTTTATTTGGTTCAAAAGGATGTATAAGAGTGAACAAAACTATATTTAATTACTTTTCTCCATCAAAAGGCGATAAGTGAAGCTTTAGTTAAAACTAGGGCATATACGCCTAAAATCGAATTATTTCCGTATTTAATGCCTTTATATTTTATTGGATAAATGTAAAAACATTAAAATACATATATAATCATATTTTAGTTATTTCTATCCATTCCCGCCAATACAATGGCTACATGTTAACTACCATTTAAAATAATAATATTTTATTATTAGAGTGCAACGTAAGATTCCCAAGAAACTCGTTGTTGCATGTTGGGTACGCCATCGAGCATAGCATCCCCTTTAAAGTCATATTAATATTTTATTTACAAATATGGATAAATAGGAAAATGTCATATTCATTATTTACCTGGGGTGTTACATCCTTTCCCCCTTTTGGGAATTGCGTCCTCGCAATTTTAAAATTGCGCTTGGAAACATCCTTGAAAGTCCCACATCGGAATAAGAGTCGGTAAAACAATCACTTTAAAATAAAGAAAGATAAGTACAGAGGTCACCTGAGTTAACCCATACTAGGACTCCATGTAGGAAAACATGGACATGGAGGAGAAAACATAGGTTCATGTTCTGATGGAGAGTGATAGAAAACATGTTTAGGAGAAAGTTAACGATAAGAAAATCACAAACTTGTGACGGGTTAAACGGTGTTGGGTTCCCCAGTAGGAAAAGTTAATAGACAACATTTTTGTTTTAAGTTACGTTTTATTAAAGAATTTATTCATAAGGAAACATAATCACTTATCATTTTGACTTTCAACTTTTACTAGATTCCTTAATCAAACTCACATTTTTTCTAAAAGACGAGTATTTAGGGAGACTTGTTCGCATTAAGAGTACTATAATCAACTTCTAGAGAATCACCTAATCCACAAAAGAGAACTATATACATCCCATATCTTTAGACCTTAACCAAAACCAAAACCAAAAAGGTTAGTACAAGGTCAGATAATCTAGAAAAGGATAACCCTTTAAAAAGAAAATATATGCTTATTCTCCAAAATTTGTCCAACAAAACCCAAAGTTCAACGTGGACCATCCGATAAACAATTTGCCCATAAAATTCTTCAAATTAAACCAATATAAGATTGAAATCCAAATATTTGAAGGATTTAGTCACATAGTCTTCCATGTTAAATCGTAACATTTATCTCCAAACAATATCAGTTGCTCCTAAAGTCTCGTATTGAAAATTAATTAACCTAATCACATATCCTCCATGATAGGTTAATCATTTTCATAAATAACAAAAAATCAACTTACTCTTAATTCATAAAATCATCTAACTAAAAATAATCGGTCAAACTAACCAGGGACTTCACATAGTCCAGTGGTAGGCGATAAATACCAGTCGCACTTTGGTTGTGGGTTCGATTCCCGCAGCTTTGTCCGATGCGACGGGTTGTCACGCGGTCTGCGTGTTGTCCCTTTTCCAAAACTATATAATTCTTAAATCATTCCCCAAAAAGAGATAAAATCATCAAAAATGATCATAAAATATTTTAACCTCAAGTTTATCTCATGCCTTTCATTTTCCATCATATCATATAATAACCCATAATTACCTCAAAAGTAAGGATCATATAAACTCTAATTGTTACCTTTATAATTATTACCTGAACTTCCACATGGATTGGTCATCTCGTATATAATGAATTAATGATCATACCAAGGTTCAAGTGGTTGATCATGACTCCTTGATAGTTGGTTTAGAACAACCATGAGTTTCCTCATTGAATCCCCCATTTCATCCAGTCTCTTAATCAAAGAACCACCACAGTTTCCTTCAAACCAATTGTCACTTTGGTGCCTGCTAGATCCAGCCATTTACTAAAACCAAAAAGGTCAGTGTGAGTATATCAACAAAACCATCATGTACTAATGAGTAAGATAAACACTAAGATATACTTACTCATTCACTTTATCTAAAACTAGGACTCTTTCTGAAATCCTAACCATTAAGGTAATGTCACTTATGCTTAATGAATACCCTAACCTCTAAACTTATCTAAACCGACCTTTGATACCAACTATAAGGCCCCAGCCTTAAACCTTACTTAATCTTGAGTTATTACAAGATTACACATTGAGGATCTTTTCAACTTTGGAGATTTAGAGAATTAGATCATGAAACATGCATTATATTCCACATTTAAACAAAGTGGTTATATAAAAGACAATATTCATTCTTCCCATCAACGGAAACATATTGAAAATAAAACAAGGATTCTTTCTTGACACATCCTTGACACTATCATCACATCATGTACCTTTCCCTTGACCTGTGAAAAACATTTCAAAAACTTGGGATGAGCATAAAAAGCTCAGTAAGGGTTATAAAAATATGGAAAGGAAACATGAGTTCATATATTCATAAGAATGAAATCATACATTACCCATAAAACATAGGCACTTTAACATACCTCATCAAACCATGAATAAATCATAGAAAACATGAGACATAAAGGTAACTTGAGGCATTCATAACATTCTTACGTAGGGAGTAACCCTCTTGGTTACGTTTGGAATACCCATCACAGTATATTCCCTAAATCTCTTCGGAGAAACTTTAACGTTTCACTCCTTCACATTACCCAATACATTGGAGAGCTATATCGGGCTCACTCGCCCATAGTTTATCACAGAACCACCCGTTTTCATAATAATGCCCAAGAACCTCAACATAATCATATCACATAAAACATGCATAAAGGAAACATAACATTACCACCTTTCAATCAAAAGATATCAATACAACACATTGATATAAAAACATCATGAAAACCATTTTCGATACCAAAATAAAATAAAAGTAAAACATGGTATTTATTTTTCTTTTAAAAAGAAGGCATGGCTTGTAGAGGAAGCTAAAACTCAAATAACGGTCACGACGGTGGAGAAGTCGTTGTCGCCGCATATGTACGACAGAAACATTCCATTTTTTCATTTAGTAAACGCTTCGTATAAAAAAGATTCATTTTGAATAAACGTAAAAGTAAAAGGGGTTTATACACCGTGTAAAAGAAGGTTGTGTATAAAACAAAATATGCATCAATGAAAGGAGATTGAGACGAAGTCCCATACAAAGACGGTATCCTTGGTTTAAGGATAAATCAATTACATAATTATGTGTGAAAAACGAATACACCAAATATAAGTGGATATTATCTGTAAAATAATCAAAGGTCATTCACACATACTCAAATAATGACATATTCAATAACTACATGTTGAACCCAAAGAAATCGAAATTGGGTTAAGAAGTTCCCTTAACAGCCTAACAGCGTCACATCAAAATGAGTTGATGAGATATAAAAAGGGCATCTGATCACTTGGACATAAAATTTTAATCAATATGGATATAAAATAACATATCCCAACATAATAGTATATGAATTAAAAGACATAACAAAAGAAGTCTTTTAAAAAGAGGAGGGTGAAAGGTTCCCTTACCGACTTGGGTATCTTTCAAAACATACACCCCATGAAAGAAGGACAATAAATCATTGATGTAAATAATCATAAACTAAAGTATATTACACAAAGAGTAGAATAATGGGAAGTACATACACCACTCAATGGAAATTGTGGCAAATGTAGCATAAATCTCACGGGAATAAAAGTGAGATGAAAAATCCCTTACGAAAACTCAGCAGCCTAACGACGCCACATAAAACTTACAAAAATGGATTGATGAGATCAAACAGGGTATCTCATCATATTAACTTAATGTTTATAGAAATAGTAATATAAAAGAACATCCCCCAACATAACAAAGAGGAGCTTAAAATAAGTGACATAAAGGAGAGTACTTAAAAATAAAGAGAGGGGTTAGATCTCTTACGAAAATTCGGTAGCCTAACGGCGCCACTCAAAACATCCAAAATGGATTGATGAGAGATAATAGGGTCTCTCATCACATGAGCATAAAAATTACTGTAAGATTAATATAAAATAACATCCCAATAACAAGAAATATGAGATTAAAAGTAATAACATAAAAGAGTGTACTTAAAAAGAAAGAGAGGTGTAGGATCCCTTACCTCAAGTCCAACTTGTCTTGTTCGTTTCTTTATATTCCTGAATAATAAACTTTGGTCAATTAATAATTGCCTAAGTATCTCCTTTAGAGATTATTATTCAGTTAATATCACATATTATAATGTTATAATAATTGTTTAATAATGTTAGTTCATATCAGACATTTTTGCGGATGTTTGGTACATGAGTCAAAAATGAACTTGTTCGAAAAAAGATTGCCCATGTAGTTATAAGTAAATAATTTCCAGATTAGTATTAATGATTAAAATATCATATATATCCAGTAAATATTCATTTCATACTATTCCATATCATTTGGAGATAAAAAATGAAAAGCACAGTTCATGGAGACGGTAGGTCGTACGTATGCATGAACGCTACTTTCATTTTTTTGTCATATTAATTGAATTAAAACAAAATGAGAGAGATATATATATGTTATAATTCTATAATGATATCCATAATTTAGATGTAATATATTAAATATATATCCATTATATATATGTACTTATAATATTACATAACATTATGAGATAATAAATGAAATGTACCGTTCATGGAGACGGTAAGCCGTACGTACGCATGAATGCTACTTCCATTTCTATTTCATATTTAATGGAATTAAAACATAATGATACATAATAGTATATTAATTCCAGTATGTTATCATATATAATATCAATAAATATATCCTTTATAGGTACCACATATGGTATTAACGAATCAAATCACTTTGAGGGGGCGGTAGTCCGCACTTCCTTAAATGAAGATATTGCGTTTACCCATAATGGAAACCATAAAGGTATGCCCAAAATCAAAAGTACAGAAGCTTAAGTAAAACATAAACATATTAGATATTATATATAAATATAGCGTCATCTTAATGGCCACCTTTGAAGGTGTTAAAAGAATGTTGAACAATCATCGTTTCGGGAGGCCGAAATTCGCCATCCACGGAAACAGTATGTTCTTTAACCATTAGATGTAGGTGTGTGAAAGTGTAGCTAGAATCCTTCTTATAAAAACATCCTAGTATATTTATGATACTGTACTTGTTACAAAAATATTAATAAAAAGAGTTTAGGGGGTTGGAGAAGAAAAATAAAACAAAAGTACTCAAGTGAAGACATTACCTTAAAATCGGGTAACTCCCTTTGGTTTGATCTCAAAGGCTTCCTTGGGATGACTTATTCCCAACGTAAGGCTTTAATAAGTAAGAGAGGGAAGTGGAGAGACAAAATGTGCAGAGGTTGGCCGACCCAAAGTCATTGGGAGTATGGGTAAGGAGGCAGGGGTGAGTGCCTTTTATAAGAGGAGAGGAGGGGCACTCTTGGAAGGTAAAGAAAAGTCACTCTATTTTAAAATGGTATTCGGATTTAAGAGGTCCCGCATTGATGTGTTTCGAGTATAAGGTGATAGGGGATTGAAATACACTCATCCAATAGGTTTTGGTCATGTTTAGGTCTTAGATATTACATTATCGTTCAATTTTATTTAAATCGTTAAATAATGATGTCATCGCTACATCATCATGATGTCATAAATAATTTAATTTATTTAATGTCTAAAAATTATAAAAAAAAATACTCTGATGTCGGAACTCTTTTTATCTTTCCAATTAATATTTATAGTCAAAAATCGGATTTGTATAACCCCATGTGAAAATTGTTTTAGTAAAACATTTCATGTTTGTCTCATTTTTACTTTAACATTAAATAAAAAGATATTTATGTCATTTTCCAACCAAAGTGGTCCCATGGGGTCCCCAAGTTGACCCATGGATTGTCGTGTTCGGCCATGACACATACAATGAGGGTAGGACATGTTTGTAGGTCATTTCATTTTATTAAAACATTATTATTACCATAAACTACACTAATTACCTCTTATCGCGATTAAAAACTTAATAAGTTACTATTCACCAAAAAAATTATTTTTATCCCATTGAACCACATTTTACTTATTAATGACAACCATGTATGTCGGATTTTTGAAATTCAAAACACAAAGATGGCAAAATTTCATTTAAACAGAAAAATCAGCTTTTATAAGTACCACTTAGTGGTTTCACTATTCATCAAAATTGATGTTTTTCAGAAAAATCCCAAAAATTCACCCTAAGCTATATTTGATATTCCGAAATCAAAAATGAAGTCTATTTTAAAAAATTCAAAACATATAAGTCACATTAATTAATTTAATAATTAATTCCCACTGTCAAAGCAAATAGCGTGTTTTATGAAACAATAAGTATCAAAAGATTGACAGTAGTTTAAGTCTGATTTCAAAGTGAAATTAATTTCAACGACCACTATTGGATTTAATGGTAAAAATATATTCTAATTTCACTTTAAAACCAATTCAAAAGATAATCTAATCATATAAATAAATTATATTAAAAAGAGGTTTTGAATTAAAATACAACATTTTACACTATTCATTTAAAAAAATGAACTTTATTGGAAAGATACCAAAAATTTACACAAAGTAAATTTTGATGTCCCAATTCTTAAGAAGAGTTTTATTTGGTCCAAAAGGATATATAAGAGTGAACAAAACTATATTTAATGACGTTTCTCAATTAAAAGGTGATAAGTGAACCTTTAGTGAAAACTAGGGCATATACGCCTAAAATCGAATTATTTCCGAATTTTATGCCTTTATCCTTTATTAGATAAATGTAAAAACATTAAAAAAACATATATAATCATATTTTAGTTATTTATATCCATTCCCGCCAATACAACGGCTACATGTTAACTACCATTTAAAATAATATTATTTTATTATTAGAGTGCAACATAAGATTCCCAAGAAACTCGTTGTTGCGTGTTGGGTACTCCATCGAGCATAGCGTCCCCTTTAAAGTCATATTAATATTTTATTCACAAATATGGATAAATATAAAAATGTCATATTATTTATTTACCTGGGGTGTTACACGTATGATTGTGGGTTTATGGCTGTTATTGATGTTATTTTAGATGGTATTATATAAAAATAGAGAATATTATTATTTTCCTATGTGTCAAACTAATTGTTATATATACCATCACGTGTTTATAAGTTGATGGTTAAACATGTGATTAGTAGAAGATGTATCCCATTTAGGATATAAGTTGTGAAATATTATAATGATTGATGATATTTTTGGAGTTTTTTTATTGAGGTATATGTAACCCTTAATTTAATTCCATATATATTTTCTAAATAATCCATTAATGTTTTAATAATGTTAGGTTATATTTATAGGCATATGTTTGATGTTAAAACATTTTTTAATGTTGAATATATTTATTGTATATAATATATAGTGTTAGTTTTTTTTTTAAATTTAATACATTTATAGACTGGGTGTTGATGTTTACTTTTAGATATTAATGTTTTATTTATTTATATGATATTGTATCCATTTTATTTATTATTCTAAATTTTGATGAAATTTTTTTAATAAAGACAATAATTTTGAAATTTTCATCATATTATTAAACTCATTGTCAATCAGTCGTTGATAATACTAACTCATGAAATAAGTATTTATACACAGAATTTGGATAAAAAGATGATCTATTGGTGGAAGACGATTTCAACATAAAACAAAAGAATTAAATTATGTTTTTTTGGATTTGATGAAACTTAAGAATGTGTACTTTTTAATTTTATTAGTCTATGTTTTCATTTAATTACTCAAATATTTCAAAATGATCTTCAAAAACATTTTTCTAATTACATTCAATTTTTACAAATTGATGATCTTTTTCAAACATTATTAATTTGTGGATTTATTTTCCTGAACATTTTAATGATCTTTATCATTGTTATGATTAAATTAATATGTCACTGGCCATTATTATTTGGAAATTAATTATTTCAACCTTGTGAATATTTTTTGTCGCATTAAATTTTATCGAATTTTTAATCAAGGAATGTTTTCCTCTAGAAGACCATATTACTTTCCCAATACTCATTTCAGTGATATTATTATTAACCCTTTTAAAATGTCGGTTATAAAAAATCATTTTTCCAACCATTTATTAAATATTTCATGTTACAACATTGAGGAAATAATATTTTATATCTATGAATAATATAATAACATGATATTTCAAAAAACACAATATTTCATATCATATACAACTAGACACATTGAACTTTATCCATACACAAAATATTATTATATAAATTTGATATATATTACCCCATACATGAATTTATAGGTTTCAGTAGATGTCTAATTATTATTAATGAAATATACAGAATATACTAAATACACATTTTCTTTGTAATTCACAATAAATTAGTGAAATGTTTTTTGTAATGTCATATCATTCATGAAGAACTAAATTTCGTTAAAAATGTTTATTTATATTTTTTTCAGTGATTATTATTGATAATTTCATACCCATTTGGAACTATATTTTATAGAAAGGATATATTTATAGAAATCAGTATATTGAAATTATTATAGGCTAACATTATTATTTTTTCTTCGAAATATTGATTTCATTATAAACATTGAGAAATAATGCTTTTTGAAAAAATAGTTAATTCCTTTCATTAACTAATGCCATTTATTTATCCTATTGTATATTAAAATGTCAAATGATTAAATTATTTATGTTTAATAAATTTTTTACAATGGAATCATATTTATATATTATTTTCTTCGATGATCATTTTTCTGTTTAAAAATAACTTTTTCTAAAAAATATATTTGAATAAAATTTACATTTATATTAAAAATTATAATCTACAACTTATATAGATAAATTTTAAACATTTCTTCCCATATTATATATATGGAGGTTCAAATACGGTAAATATGTTACTTTTTATTAGGTATTGTAATAATATTGACTATTTTAACCAAAAAATGGTAAATCAGTTACTTGATGTTAAAAATAATGAGATATGACTGAAAAATAAACATAATAATTAAAATTCTTATCTTGGATGAGTTTTTATTGAAAAATAATTATCCATCATTCTATGTATTTAAATTTATCCTCCTATTTCACTGAGAACTTATTATATATTAATTTTATGAGTATAAATAATAAATTAAAATCGTTCTATTTAATTTCCATTATTTGTATAATTTTTGTGGAAAATAATATTTCGTTGAGTATATAAATTTACTTAATGATTAATAAAATTATTTTTATTATATAAATGTATTTTATATTTTTAGAAATTTTATAATTCATTTAATCTCTTTAAAAATACTTACATAATTCATGGGAATGTGGTATGATAATAAAAATAATATAATTTTAAAAAATATTATATAATGATTTTATATGAATTGTTGTTTTACATATTGTTTATATTTAATAATAATGATTCATTAATGATAAAATAATTTATATGTAATTACATACCCATCGTGGTGGTTTTAAATTCAAAATATATGAATACTTCATAAAATGACAATAATAATATTTAATGATTTATAAAATTTTGTAAAATGATTCAGACAAGAATAACTAACATTCAAGATGGCAAGTGGAATTGGAAACTGTAAAAATGTAATCCATTGGAAAGATATGTACCAATTGTTGACATAATTGTCAATTTATTATTCTTGATTAATAGAAAAATGAGTAACAATATTTATGGATAAATCAAAAAATTAGGGGATCAGACAAATGTTATCTGGAATAAAATGAACAAATTTTATTATAAATCCCATTATATGAGTTTAATTAAATAATATATCCTAATTAATTAATAATTAAACCAATTTTGAATAACTTTTCCATGAATGTTACAATATAATAATTTAATTTCAAAAAACAATAATATGTGTTCCCCTCCATTCAATTATATAAATTTACATATTATACTGCAATAATAACACAATATAAAAACTCTAATTAAACCTATTTATGCACATGTATCTCCCATTAATAGAATCCCACCACCTAAATTCCCTAATCTAATTATAATACACCTCAATAAATCATAAGATGAATCTGATAGCTGATTTTTGAAGGAAGTTTTATTTCTCATAAATTTTACAATTTCATTTTTATTCTACATTAAACTCCATAAAATATTAAAAGAAAATTACAATGTAAAAGAAAAAATATCCACTCTGTAACATCCCAAGTAAGTAATGAATAATAGATATTTTTATCTATGTTTATTAATGATTAAGATAGTGTTATAAAGGCTTAAAATGAAAATAAATACAATCTTATGCATGGAATACACTAATATTCTTAAAAGATTGTTTTAGTGCCTTTTGATGGAAAACCATTTTTGAATCTATATTTTGACAATTTTATAAACTATGTTTGTCAAAATAAACTTATTCTTTATTATTGGGACATCAAAATTTACTTTGTGTGAATTTTTGGTATTTTTCTGACAATGTTCATTTTTTTTGAATAGTGAAAAATACTGCATTTTACATCAAAACTGCTTTTTAATCTAATTTATTTATATGATTAGATTATGTTTTTATTTGGTATTAATGTGTAATATGAATATATTTTTACCATTTTATCCAATGGTGGTTATTGGAATCAATTTCACTTTGAAATTAGACTTAAACTGGTGTCAATCTTTTGATACTTATTATTTTGTAAAAACACGCTATTTGCTCTGGCAGCGGGAATTAATTATTAAATTAATTAATGTGAAATATATTATTTGAATTTTGTAAAATAGACTTCATTTTTGAATTCGGAATATCAAATATATCTTAGGGTAAATTTTTGGTAATTTTCTGAAAAACTCCAATTTTTGATGAATAGTGAAACCACTAAGTGATAATCAAGCAAACTGATTTTTCAGTTAAATGAAAGTTTACCACTAATGTGTATTGAATTTTGAAAATCCTACATACATGGTTGTCATTAGTATGTAAAATTCCGTTCAATGAGATTATAATAATTTTTTGGTGAATAGTAACTTATTAAGTTCTTAATCACGATTAGTGGTAATTAGGGTAGTTTAAGGTATAAATAATACTTTAATAAAATGAAATGATCTAGACACATGTCCCAACCTCATTGTTTGTGTCATTGCAGACCATGACATTCCATGGGTCAACATGGGGACCCCATGGATCCACTTTTGTTGGGAAATGACATAAATTACTTTTTATTTAATGTTAAAGTGAAAATGACACAAACATAATATGTTTTACGAAACAATTTTTAAGTGGGGTTATAAAAGTCCAACGTTTGATTATAAATAGTCATTGGAAAGATAAATAGATTTCCTATATCATAGTAGTTTTTTATAATTTTTAGACATTAAATAAATTTAATTATTTATGACATAATAATGATGCAGCGATGACATCATTATTTGACGATTTAAATAAAATAGAAAGATAATGTACAATCTATGAACTACACATGTCCAAAACCAATTGGATGAGTGGATTTCGAACCCTTATCACCTTATACACGAATTCTATCAATATGGGACCTTTTAAAACCGAAACACATTTTCAAGTAAAGTAATATTTCTTTACTTTCCAAAAGTGCCCCTCCTCTCCTCTTATAAAAGGCCCCCACCTCTACCTCATTTCACACACTCTTCAAGCCTTTGGCTCGGCCAAAACCTTCCCATTTACTCTCTCCACATCCCTATCCTCATCATAGAGGATTCCCCTTGGGCATAATCCTTTCAAAGTAAGCCTTTAGGCTCAAATCAAAAGAAGTTACACTTTTAAAGGTAATTCTTTCTCTCATTTCATTTGTTTTATTTTGTTTCTCCAACCCCCTAAACTCTTTTTATTTAATTATTTTGTAACAAAACCATTATCTTCAATATACTATGATGTTGTTATATATTTATTTGAGCTACACTCCCACACAACTACATCAAATGGTTAAAGAACATACGGTTTCCGTGGATAGCGAAATTCTGCCTCCCGAAACGATGATTGTTCAATACTCATTTAACACCTTCAAAGGTGGCCATTATGATGTCACTATCTTTATATATGATATATAATATGTTTATGTTTTCCTTAAGCTTCTGTTTTTTTAATTTTGGGCATAACTTTATGGTTTCCATTATGGGTAAACACGATATATTCATTTTAGGAAGTGCGGACTACCGCCCCCTCAAAGTGATTTGATTCGTTAAATACCATATGTGGGACAGATAAAGGATGGAACTATGATATTATATATGATATTATACTGGAATTATAATATACCTTTATATCATTATGATTCCATTCCAGAAAATACGAAATAGAAATGGAAGTAGCGTTCATGCGTACGTACGGCTTACCGTCTCCATGAACGGTGCATTTCATTTCTTACCTCTAAATATGATGTAATATTATAAATACATGTATATGATGAATATATATGATATATATGTTATCCAAATCATTAATATCATTCTGGATATAACGAACCTATGACCAAATTAACAACATGTAAGTGTAAGAAGTCTATTTTTGACTTAAGAACCAAATACCGAAAAAATGAACATTATTAACTTAACTGATTACATGATGGTCATAACATGGTATAAAAGGAATAATGAACTTGATAAAGATTCATAATAAATTAGAGATTAACTCAAGTTTATTATTCAGGAGATTAGAGAACGGTCGGGTCAAGTCGGATACGAGGTATGGGACTTCTTCTCAATCTCCTTTCATTGAGGCATATTTTATTTTATACACAACTTTCTTTTATACGGTGTATAATCCCCTTTTACTTTTACGTTTATTCAAAAGGAATCTTTTTTATATGAAGCATTTACTAAATGACAAAATGGAATGTTTTTGTCATACGTATGCGGCGACAACGACTTCTTCTCCGTCGTAACCGTTATTTGAGTTTCGGCTTCCTCTACAAGCCATACATTCTTTTTGAAAGAAAAATAAATTCCATGTTTTAATTTTATTTTATTTTAGTATTGAAAATGGTTTTCATAATGTTTTTATATCAATGTGTTGTATTGATATCTCGTGATTGAAATGTGGAAATTTTATGTTTCCTTTATGCATGTTTTATGTGATATGATTATGTTATGGTTCTTGGGCATTATTATGAAGACGGGGGGTTCCGTGATAAAATAAGGGCGGGTGAGCCCGTTATAGCTCTCCAATGCATTGGGTAACGCGAAGGAGTGAAACGTTAAGGTTTCTCCGAAGATATTTTAGGGAATATACTATGATGGGTATTCCAAACGTAACCAAGAGGGTTACTCCCTACGTAAGAATGTTATGAATGCCTCAAGTTACCTTTATGTCTTATGATTTCTATGATTTATTCATGATTTTATGAGGTATGTTAAAGGGCCTATGTTTTATGGGTATAGTATGATTTCATTCTTATGTATATATGAACTCATGTTTCCTTCCCATGTTTTTATAACCCATACTGAGTTTTTATGCTCATCCCAAGTTTTTGAAATGTTTTTCACAGGTCAAGGGAAAGGTACATGATAAGACGATAGAGTCAAGGATGTGTCAAGAAATAATCCATGTTTTATTTTAAATGTGTTTCCATTGATGGGAATGAAGAATACTATCTTTATGTAACCACTTTGTTTATATGTGGAATGTAATGCAAGTTTTATGATCTAATTCTCTAAAACTCTAAACCCGAAAAGATCCTCAATGTGAAATCTTGTAATAACTCAAGATTAAGTAAGGTTTAATGCTGGGGCCTTATAGTTGGTATCAAAGGGAGGTTTAGATAACTTTAGGAGTTAGAATTCTATTAAATGATTATCCAAAAATATTTTTTTTTTCGAAATGATATTGCATTTAAAGATTACCATGTAGCTTCATCTAAGACATGTTTGTTCAGAATGGTTTTCCGCAGAGGAAACAGGGAAGCAGTGCTAGGAAGGCATACAGAAGGAAATAACCTTCTGAATCAGCATCCTGAGATGGTCGGAATTGGAACTGAACAGTTTGTTGCAGTAATGGCGCAGTTGACTCAAGCGATAAATGGCGGTGGTATCCATGCACGAGATCAGCCAGATCAACCGCAGAGGAACATGTCAGTGGTGGAACATTTCATGAGGCAACATCCACCATCATTCAGAGGATCATCTTACCCTGTGCTAGCTGAAGGGTGGATTAAAGCTCTGGAGAAGATTTTTTATGTCATGGGGTGTTCAGACAATCAAAAGGTTAGTCTTGCTATTTACCATTTGGAGGGTGAAGCAGATCAGTGGTGGTCTATGGTTAAAAATATCAGGGATGCCGATGAGATTGATGCACTTGACTGGGAAGAATTCAAAGGTATGTTTCTTGAGAAGTATTTTCCTAAGGCTGTTCGACTTAGGATGGAAAAGCAATTCTTGGAATTGAGGCAAGAGGAAGACTGAGTGGCTGCCTATGAAGAAAGGTTCACTCGATTGGCAAGGTATGCTCAAAATTTTATCTGGGACCTTGATAGTAAAATCAATCGTTTTTACTCAGGATTAAAGCCAAAATATCGAAGGGCATTAGCTTCTCGTGGGTTTAAAAGTTATGAAAAGCTTGTTCGATGTGCTGAGAAGGTGTAAATGGAGTTTCCCGATGACCAAGTGTTCTATAACAACCAGTAGAAGAAGAGACCAAGGTGGCAGGAGAAAGGTAAGAATTCTTCAAAAAAGTCTGATGGTAAGAGAACTAAGTTTCCAGTTTGTGATAAATGTGGAAAAAGGCATGATGGGGAATGTCTTCTGAATTCTGGGAAGTGCTACCGATGTGGTAAGATGAGACATAAGGCTCGTGATTTCATTGGAAAGGATCAAGGTGAAGGTAAGAACAAATTTTATTTACAGTTAGTGAAATGTTATAAGTGCAATGAGATGGGTCACTATGCAAACGAGTGTCCGACAAGGAGCTTGAGTGATGGGAAGCAGTTAGACTACAAGCAGAAAGGGGTGGTGAAATCCTTTGCAACTACTTCAGCAGATGTCGGGCCATCAAATGAAGTTGTATCAGGTACTTTGTTTGTTTTTTCAGATTATGCCAGTGTGTTGTTTGATTCGGGGTCTACACATTCTTTCATCTCTGAAACCTTTTCTAGTAAAATGGGAATACCATCTCAAGAAATGACTCCTGAACTTTTGGTAAAAACACCTGGGGGAAGTGTCGAGGCAAAAAAAATTTATAAGAATCTTCCTATCCTTATCTGTGGAAAGAATCTACTTGCAAACCTTATTTTTCTACCTCTGGTAGAGTTTGATGTTATCCTGGGTATGGATTGGCTCTCTATTTACCATGCTAAGATTGACTGTAGAGCTAAAGAAGTTTCTTTTCAGAAAGACTTTCAGTTTGTTTACAAGAATGAACCCTTAAATTTGATAACATATCAAGAGGCCGAGAAACATGTAAAATATGGAAATGAATGTTACCTTGCACACGTCGTTGAAAATAAAGGAACTATTCAGATTAATGATGTGCCAGTGGTAAATGAGTATCCTGATGTTTTTCCTGATGAGTTGCCTGGAATAATACCAGATCGGGAAGTTGAGTTTACTGTTGACTTAGTTCCTGATGCTAAGCCAATTTCAAAACCCCCTTATCGAATGGCACAAATTGAACTTTTAGAGTTGAAGGATCAATTGCATGATTTATTAGAGAAAGGTTTCATTAGACCTAGCACATCACCATGGGGTGATCCTGTTTTATTTGTTAAAAAGAAATATGGTTCTATGAGACTTTGCATTGATTATAGAGCTTTGAATAATATCACTGTTAAGAACAAATATCCTTTGCCTCATATCGATGATTTGTTTGATCAGCTCTAGGGAGCTCAGTTTTTTTCAAAGATTGACTTGAGATCGGGGTACCATCAGCTGAAGGTAAAGGAGGCAGATATTCCGAAGACCGCGTTCCGTACGATATATGGCCATTATGAATTTGTATTAATGCCTTTTGGGATAACCAATGCACCTTCTGTATTCATGGAATTAATGAATAGAATTTTCCATGAGTTCTTGGATAAGTTTGTGGTGGTTTTCATTGATGATATTTTGGTGTTTTCTAAAAGTAAAGAGGAGCATGAAAAACATTTAAGGGTTATCTTGCAAACCTTAAACGAAAAGAAACTGTATGGGAAATTCAGAAAGTGTGAGTTTTGGTTGCAACAAATTTATTTCCTTGGTCACATTGTTTCTAAATATGGAATAACTGTTGATCCTCCAAAAACAAAAGTTGTTGAAGAATGGCCAAGACCAACAAATGTTACCGAGATTCGTAGCTTCCTTGGATTGGCGGGCTATTACCGAAGGTTTGTTAGAAATTTTTCGCGGTTATCTAGTCCAATGACTAAGCTAACTCGGAAGGGTG
Organism: Viscum album; assembly: GCA_963277665.1. Taxonomy (NCBI): domain Eukaryota; kingdom Viridiplantae; phylum Streptophyta; class Magnoliopsida; order Santalales; family Viscaceae; genus Viscum; species Viscum album. Next base: position 1,813,385,852 of record OY728140.1, on the reverse strand, counting down.
TTAAGTTTATCTGGACAAAAGAATGTGATGATTGTTTTCAGGAATTGAAAAGAAGATTGGTGAATGCTACAGTTTTGGAACTACCTTCCAGGAATGGTGAGTTTGTTATATACAGTGATGCTTCATTGAAAGGACTTGGTTGCGTCCTAATGCAGAATGATCAGGTAATTGTTTATGCTTCACGACAGTTGAAAACTCATGAGGTAAATTACCCTACACATGATTTGGAACTAGCTGCTGTTGTTTTTGCTTTAAAAATTTGGAGGCATCATTTGTATGGAGTAAAGTGTGAAATATATAACGATCACAAAAGTTTAAAGTATATATTCACTCAGAAAGAGTTAAACATGAGACAGAGGAGATGAATGGAATTAATCAATAATTATGATTGTACAATTCATTACCATCTGGGAAAAGCAAATAAAGTGGCTGATGCTTTGAGTCGAAAAAGTAATGCTTCATTAACAATGTTGCGGTTGGAACGTGATCCTTTTGTTAACGATTTGATGAACTTTGGCATAGAAGTTGTTGGTGCAGGAAGTCCTTCTGTTTTGTTTCAGGTATCAGTGAGATCATCTCTATCAGATAGAATCAAGCAAGCACAGAAGCAAGACAGTGAGTTGCAGAAAAGGGTAGAGCTGGTTCAGAAAGGTAAGGTTCCTGAATTCAACATTGATAATGATTGAGTTTTGAGATTTGGGAAGAGATTGTGTGTGCCTTGTGATTCACAGTTGAAGAAAGAGTTGTTATGTGAAGCTCATAGTTCTCCGTTTTCAGTTCATCCGGGTAGTACTAAGATGTATAGAGATCTGCGGGAGTATTACTGGTGGGATGGAATGAAAAGAGGTATTGCTGATTTTACTGTGAAGTGTTTGACTTGTCAGCAGGTTAAAGCAAAGCGGTAGTTACCGAAAGGGATGCTTCAGCCTTTACCAGTGCCAGAGTGGAAATGGGAGAATATATCCATGGACTTTGTTGTTGGATTACCGAAGACATCTCGAGGTAATAATGCAATCTGGGTTATTGTTGATCGCTTGACCAAATCTGCTCATTTCATTGCTATACGAGATACTTTCTCTCTTGATCAACTTTCCCGTTTGTATCTTAAAGAGATAGTCAGGTTACATGGAGTTCCTCTCTCCATTGTATCAGATCGTGATCCCAGGTTTACTTCTATCTTTTGGAAATGCCTTCAGAAGTCGTTGGGTACTGAATTAAATTTTAGTACAGCTTTTCATCCTCAATCAGATGGGCAGTCAGAACGAACAATTTAGACATTGGAGGATATGCTACGATCTTGTTCTATGGATTATCAGGGAAGTTGGGACCAACATCTTTCTTTGGTTGAATTTTCATATAATAACAGTTTTCATTCTAGTATAATGATGGCACCATTTCAGGCATTATATGGGAAGCGGTGTCGAACTCTAGCTTTCTGGGATGAAGTGGGTGAAAGGAAGTTGATGGGACCAGAATTGGTAGAAGAGATGGCAGAAAAAGTTCAGCTGATTCAGAAACACATGAGAACAGCTCAGAGCAGGCAGAAGAGTTATGCGGATAACCGGAGGAAGGATCTATCTTTCGAGGTAGGTGATCATGTTTTTCTCAAGGTTTCTCCTTGGAAAAGCGTGATGAGATTTGGTAAGAAAGGAAAGTTGAGTCCGAGGTTCATTGGACCATACGTAATTCTGGAGAGAGTTGGATCAGTTGCATACCGAGTGGCTTTACCTCCGAGTTTATCTCAGGTACACAATGTTTTTCACGTTTCGATGTTGAGAAAGTATATGCCAGTTCCATCTCATGTTTGGAGTCCAGAGGTAGTTCAGCTGGAAGAGAACCTATCTTATGAGGAACAACCAGTCCAGATTCTTGACCACAGGGAGCAAGTGTTACGGAATAAGGTGATTCATCAGGTAATGGTTTTGTGGAAAAACCACATGATTGAAGAGGCAACATGGGAATCTGAAAATGCAATGAGGGATAAGCACCCCCATTTATTCGATAAGTAAATAAATTGCGGGGACACAATTTTCTAAAGGGGGGAAGGATGTAACATCCCAAGTAAGTAATGAATAATAGATATTTTTATCTATGTTTATTAATGATTAAGATAGTGTTATAAAGGCTTAAAATGAAAATAAATACAATCTTATGCATGGAATACACTAATATTCTTAAAAGATTGTTTTTGTGCCTTTTGATGGAAAACCATTTTTGAATCTATATTTTGAAAATTTTATAAACTATGTTTGTCAAAATAAACTTATTATTTATGATTGGGACATCAAAATTTACTTTGTGTGAATTTTTGGTATTTTTCTGATAATGTTCAATTTTTTTGAATAGTGAAAAATACTGCATTTTACATCAAAACTGCTTTTTAATCTAATTTATTTATATGATTAGATTATCTTTTGAATTGGTATTAATGTTTAATATGAATATATTTTTACCATTTTATCCAATGGTGGTTATTGGAATCAATTTCACTTTGAAATTAGACTTAAACTGGTGTCAATCTTTTGATACTTATTGTTTTGTAAAAACACGCTATTTGCTCTGGCAGCGGGAATTAATTATTAAATTAATTAATGTGACATATATTATTTGAATTTTGTAAAATAGACTTCATTTTTGAATTCGGAATATCAAATATAGCTTAGGGTGAATTTTTGGTAATTTTCTGAAAAACTCCAATTTTTGATTAATAGTGAAACCACTAAGTGATAATCAAGCAAACTGATTTTTCAGTTAAATGAAAGTTTACCACTAATGTGTATTGAATTTTGAAAATCCGACATACATGGTTGTCATTAGTATGTAAAATGTTGTTCAATGAGATTATAATAATTTTTTGGTGAATAGTAACTTATTAAGTTCTTAATCACGATTAGTGGTAATTAGGGTAGTTTAAGGTATAAATAATACTTTAATAAAATGAAATGACCTAGAAACATGTCCCAACCTCATTGGTTGTGTCATGGCCGACCATGAGATGCCATGGGTCAACTTGGGGACCCCATGGATCCACTTTTGTAGGGAAATGACATAAATTACTTTTTATTTAATGTTAAAGTGAAAATGACACAAACATAATATGTTTTACGAAAACAATTTTTAAGTGGGGTTATACCAGTCCAAAGTTTGATTATAAATATTCATTGGAAAGATAAAAAGATTTCCTATATCATAGTAGTTTTTTTATAATTTTTAGACATTAAATAAATTTAATTATATATGACATAATAATGATGCAGCGATGACATCATTATTTGACGATTTAAATAAAATAGAAAGATAATGTAAACTCTATGAACTACACATGTCCAAAACCAATTGGATTAGAGTATTTAGAACCCTTATCACCTTATCCACTAATTCTATCAATGTGGGTCCTTTTAAAACCGAAACACATTTTCAAGTAAAGTAATATTTCTTTACTTTCCAAAAGTGCCCCTCCTCTCCTCTTATAAAAAGCCCCCACCTCTACCTCATTTCACACACTCTTCAAGCCTTTGGCTCGGCCAAAACCTGCCAATTTACTCTCTCCACATCTCTATCCTCATCCTAGAGGATTCCCCTTGGGCATAATCCTTTCAAAGGAAGCCTTTAGGCTCAAATCAAAAAGAGTTACACTTTTAATGGTAATTCTTTCTCTCATGTTCATTTGTTTTATTTTGCTTCTCCAACCCCCTAAAATATTTTTATTTACTTATTTTGTAACAAAACCAGTATCTTCAATATAATATGATGTTGTTATAATATTTATTTGAGCTACACTCCCACACAACTACATCAAATGGTTAAAGAACATACGGTTTCCGTGGATGGCGAAATTCTGCCTCCCGAAACGATGATTGTTCAATACTCATTTAACACCTTCAAAGGTTGCCATTATGATGTCACTATTTTTATATATGATATATAATATGTTTATTTTTTCCTTAAGCTTCTGTTTTTTTAATTTTGGTCATACCTTTATGGTTTCCCTTATGGGTAAACACGATATCTTCATTTTAGGAAGTGCAGACTACCGCCCCCTCAAAGTGATTGGATTCGTTAAATACCATATGTGGGACATATAAAGTATGGAACTATGATATTATATATTATATTATACTGGAATTATAATATACCTTTATATCATTATGATTCCATTTCAGAAAATACGAAATAGAAATGGAAGTAGCGTTCATGCGTACGTACGGCTTACCGTCTCCATGAACGGTGCATTTCATTTCTTACCTCTAAATGTGATGTAATATTATAAATACATGTATATGATGAATATATATGATATATATGTTATCCAAATCATTAATATCATTCTTGATATAACGAACCTATGACCAAATTAACAACATGTAAGTGTAAGAAGTCTATTTTTGACTTAAGAACCAAATACCGACAAAATAAACATTATTAACTTAACTGATTACATGATGGTCATAACATGGTATAAAAGGAATAATGAAATTGATAAAGATTCATAAGAAAGTAGAGATTAACTCAAGTTAATTATTCAGGAGATTAAAGAACGGTCGGGTCAAGTCGGATACGAGGTATGGGACTTCGTCTCAATCTCCTTTCATTGAGGCATATTTTATTTTATACACAACTTTCTTTTATACGGTGTATAAACCCCTTTGACTTTTATGATTATTCAAAAGGAATATTTTTTATACGAAGCGTTTACTAAACGGAAAAATGGAATGTTTTTGTCGTACGTATGTGGCGACAATGACTTCTCCGCCGTCGTAACCGTTATTTGAGTTTCGGCTTCCTCTACAAGCCATACATTCTTTTTGAAAGAAAAATAAATACCATGTTTTACTTTTATTTTATTTTAGTATTGAAAATGGTTTTCATAATGTTTTTATATCAATGTGTTGTATTGATATCTCGTTATTGAAATGTGGAAATTTTATGTTTCCTTTATGCATGTTTTATGTGATATGATTATGTTATGGTTTTTGGGCATTATTATGAAGACGGGTGGTTCCGTGATAAACTAAGGGTGGGTGAGCCCGTTATAGCTCTCCAATGCATTGGGTAACGTGAAGGAGTGAAACGTTAAGGTTTCTCCGAAGAGAGTTTAGGGTATATACTGTGATGGGTATTCCAAACGTAACCAAGAGAGTTACTCCCTACGTAAGAATGTTATGAATGCCTCAAGTTACTTTTATGTCTTATGATTTCTATGATTTATTCATGATTTTATGAGGTATGTTAAAGGGCCTATGTTTTATGGGTATAGTATGATTTCATTCTTATGTATATATGAACTCATGTTTCCTTCCCAAGTTTTTATAACCCATACTGAGTTTTTATGCTCATCCCAAGTTTTTGAAATGTTTTTCACAGGTCAAGGGAAAGTTACATGATAAGACGATAGAGTCAAGGATGTGTCAAGAAATAATCCATGTTTTATTTTAAATGTGTTTCCATTGATGGGAATGAAGAATACTATCTTTATGTAACCACTTTGTTTATATGTGGAATGTAATGCAAGTTTTATTATCTAATTCTCTAAAACTCTAAACCCGAAAAGATCCTCAATGTGAAATCTTGTAATAAATCAAGATTAAGTAAGGTTTAAGGCTGGGGCCTTATACACTCTATACATATATTTCATTATAACTTTAGTAGTACGCATTTTCATTTCCATTCTCAACTAATGTTGAATAAAACAATATTATGTGTGTACATGTGGACGACCACTACAAAAAATAAATGTGTATAATTTAAATTCACTAAATTTCATGAATAATTACAACTATTTAACGAATATTTATATAATTTCATTTAATTAATTGTAACTAATTTTTTATAGTATTTTATAAATTTTTTTCTAATTAATCTGATAATTAATTACAAAGTTTATCATGTATAATTTTTGGACACCAATTCTATGAAGCAATATGAATCGTTTTTCATCTGTGAAATTGATTGTTGATTGTAAAATAGTATTTTATGTAAAAAATTAATATTTATTTCAAAATTATTATTCTTTATATCATGTATGAATATTATATTTGATCATTTTAAACATACATTTGTAGTTTTCATAGTATCAATCAGATATCCTCAAAACACATGGTATTTAATTAATTTTTTGAGTACTTGATTAATCATTTACATTAGTAAAATTAAATTTCTCTTGATATTCAAATAAATGAATAAATTTTTTTTATAAAATAAATATTTAATGTATGAAAATTTTATTATAATGAAATGGGTGGGAATCGAATTTCAGCACTCGAGGTTGGAGAGTCTTAAAACAATTTCATGTCCATGTGTTATAGTTCCACATCCATGAATATGATATTTCACGATAATGACTGTAATTAATTTTTTTGAATTATTTCTTATTTAAACTAGTTTTGTAATGTTTTACATGTGTTAAACATAATACCAACATTGATAAAATTTCAACATCAATCATAAGAAATACATAATGATTATCGATGTCAATAGTATTTTATTGATTGAAATATTCAATTATTAACCACTTCCATTTACATTGAAATTTTTTTTGATAATGATATATTGTATCAATAAGGAAAATTTATAATGTTATTTATTGTTCCATTGATGTACTTTCATTCATGAATTATTGTATGAATATTTATAATTTTTTTAATGAGTTCTCAGGGTCTCAAAATTCAATTAATTAACACATAATTCATCTTATAAATGATGATTCAGTTTTTTATATATTAATTACTACTATATTAAATTTTTAAATATATTATTTAATATTACTTTTTTTATTTTATAGAATCAAGTTATGTTCTTTCAATTAATGTAATTTTTGTGTTATTAATATTCAAGATGCATGATTTTATTATCTAATTGATTTATTAAATGGTTAATCAGCTAATATTCAAATATATTACGTATATAATGAATCTTGAATTAAAATATCATTCCCATTTTAGAATCATGTAATTTTGTAATCCAGGCCATGTTCTTTATTTCTAATAAATAGTTATTTCAGAATGGAAGAAATGAATTTTTTTTAAAACACTATTTTATTCAATTTGAAGTATCTTAACCATTCAATTATTCCATTTCAGTTATCATATATGATTAATTATTTTTTTATATAATTTAATTATTTATTAATGAAATATTACATTATCTTTTACGTAATTTTTAAATGATTTAAAAGTAATATTCTTAACGTTTTCTAATAATGTTACTTTTGATCATCAATAAAAACAATTACATGAATGCAAAATTTTATTATTTTGAAAATTAATTAATTTTACAACCATGATTAATGATATATTATTTTATGATTATTTTATTATATTTCATATTTATTTATTACTAATATTATATAGAATTTGTTTTTTGAATTTTTAATTTGGATTGGTATAGAGTTAAAATGTATTTTCCCTTATATTCAATGAGAATATTTTATGTACCAGTTATAGTGTTTTTCATCTATGAAAAAAATACATTATTGGTTTTTATGATTCATTAGGTATATAATTAATTTATTCTACTTTTGTTATTCAACTAAATTTTTAATCATGTTTCTTTAATGTGGTTTTTAGGAATGTTGTTTCTATTAATGGGTAAACAATTAATAAATTATTGAATTAATGAAGGAATCAAGGTTAAATCTTACCGTCTATGATACTCATATATTACTGATGAATTTTATAATGGTGATTGAAATGATACCTTTATGGGATTTTTATGATATATGATATGCGAGTTGTTTATATCCTTTAATTGAGTTGGTTACTATGATTTTGTTCACTAGATGGATGTTACTTTGAAGAGATAATGTTGTTAACTGATTTTAAATTAATCCTAAAATATTATGATTTATTTATTTATTTCATAGTTGTAAGATATATAAGAAATATCTTATTAGGTGATCCTATAAATAATGTTATAATTTCTATGATATAAACATAGTTTTTCAATTATTTTTATATGATTTAATTGATTCATTCCCCAAGTCGTTACTTCAAATATATCTTGAGTATTGGTTTATATGGATCATTCCATTTAATAAATATATATTACATATATCTTAATTTACGATCTATACTATTATGGGTGAAAACACCAAGTAAAATTTATGCTATTTGAGTTTCACATCATACCCTTATGAATGAATTATTTTCAATGAGGAAATTCAATTATTGATGTGTATATTTACACTCACTAATAATTTGAGTCCATTATTTTTATGTTTTTTTGTTTCCACGTGAAAGGAATATTGATGTGAAATAAATTATATATGAAGGGGATCATCTTTAAAGTGATTTATTGGAGATATTGATTATTTATTGTAAAATTAGAAATATTTATTTTAGTATAAAAATTTATTATATGATTTCCTGGGTATTGTTATCTAAGAAAAAACGAGTTATAAAAAACCTAAATAATAAGCTGATCATGGATATTGAAGTGATACAATATTTTTTTATATTATTTTATATTATTTTTAATGTAAATATTAGGTCATAGTTTTTCATATCAAAATTTGAAATGTATTGATTATTTATATAGAAATTAATTTAGTTGTGTGGATTTGGGATATTATATTGAGAATATATTTTAGTATAGATGTCCAATGATTGGAAAAGAATGTGGTGAATCACATTTTACATAAGTAGGATCTATTTTCAGTATATCAGTTACAAAAAAATTATAATATAATTAATGAATTATCTTACCATGGGTTATCCATTTTTATGAATGCTTAGGGATCCTGTAGATTTTATCTTTGGGGATTCCTTACATCTATTTGGTTTGGTGTTCTTGGATGTCGTGAGCATCTTTATATTTTTTTAATTGGAATAAGTTGGTATATTACCATTATTCTTAATTAAGGATAATACATTAAGGCAGTAAATGGTTTAATATAATCTCTCGTCATATTCAATGAAATTTACTTCCATTGGCCAATTACATGATTTCGGAAAGGTCATATATATTCGATTTTGGTAGAAACTTTCATAAAGGCTATGATATATATATTGCTAAAAATGGTTAATATAATCTATGATGGATTTTTTTAATTATTTATCTTTTATCTATAGTTTTTTTTATTAGGTGTATAAAATTTTTTTATCGGTGAATTTTGTGTTATTTTTGGAATACAATATATTTATTTTAGAGTTAAATATCATGATTTGAATATTGAAATGATTTTAATCCATGTTCGAATATGATATATTTGTTACATAATGATTTGATGGTGTTGATACATGTTGGATATGTCTACCATCTATATGATTATGTTTTATACAATCTATGAGGTTGAAATACAGAAAATATTTTATATATGAAATGATTCTAAACAATTTTAAATGTACTACATTTCACTTGTTTGGTGGGAGTTTGTCTTATTGGGTGGGTGGGTTTTCATGAATCGTATAATTGGATCTGATCATAGATTTTGGGGGTGCCATCATAGTTCAAATGCATAAGATTATCTTTGATGTCAATATTTCGAAAATTATTTTTATATTTATTCTACCTATTTAACATATCAATGATGTGTTTCCAAATTATTTTAAATATATTCTCCATTATATAGAAGGGATTATTATGATTTATCTCATACATGCTAGATAGGTCATATCATTACCTACTTAACATATAGTACTAAATGAGTTGATAGATTTGATGGTTCATCTAAGGGATCTATATTCAAAAGGTAAGACTAATCTATGAACCTCTCAATGAGGTAATTTAATTTCATTCCCCCATGAGGGGTGTTGATAATATAATTTTATTTCCTTGATTGAAAAATATTCTACAATCATATAGTGGAGAAAAGTCAAACAATAACATTTATTGAGAGTCGTTATGATCTATGATGAGGAACCCAACGGTATTAGTTGAATAATACATTGAATATCATGCATATAATTTTACATCATTAGATATAATATTTTGTTATAATTATAGATAATGTAATTGTTTTCCATTCTTATACATGAGTATTTCCCAAAGATCACATTGATATCTTATTGTGTAAGAATTACATACATTATTTTCTGAAAATTTATTTATATGTTACATCTTCATTCATAATGTGTGTATAGTTATGAACATCGTATCAATGGTAGAAATTTCATTTTACATAGATAATGTTGATAATAATAAATAAATGTTAATAACCCGGATATGATCAATATAATAATTTTCTATGTATGGGATTATAATTTTAGGAGATAAATATATTATTTCCATCTCATGGATCCACATATGATATTTCTTATAACCAAATGAAATAAATTCAACATTTTTAATAGTTCTAAATAATTATTTCATAATAAAAAATAATACATGTCACTATTTATGATTACATTTTTATTAGATCGTGGAAAGGGATATATTGTGCCTTTAGATGCCATAATATTTTTTTGGTGTAATGTTATAGGATATAGATATGTTCGGCACATGGGGTCTTGCTACAATACACTATAAGAGAGGAACTATCATATTCATGATCCATAAATATCTTTTGTTTTTCTATTTGTAATTTTTTATTCTAAAAATATATTTTGAGAGAATTTTGTGTTCTACATGAAAAACCATATATAATGGTATATATAATATCAAGGACATTTGAACATTCTACTAAGGTTTTTTTAATGTATAGTTCATTTCTTTTGAGATAGATTATACATGTTTAATTTGTAATGGTAGTGTAGATTAACACTTCCTAAATTATCATGTGAATCACCTCCAGAAATTTTCGAATGTGGGGAATTTGATGTGTATAATCTCATAATGCTTACCATAGATGAATTTGGAGAATTAATGATTGAAATTTTCTCTATATAAATTACATCAATTGTACTGAACATGGTGAATAAATGACACATGACAAAATATGTTTTTTTATACGGTAATGATTATATAGTGTTATCATAAAACAATGGTTGAAAAATTATAATTTTATTGTGTGATTTTTTATTTGATTCACCCATAAATAGAGTTGGTAATTATATGTAAACCTTATTAATATTTATTATTATATTTTAATCCACAATTGTTTTTGCAATATGGGGAAGAAACAATCAGGGTATGTGTAGTGAGTAGTCACAGTTGTGATGGTAAAATATATAAATGATTTTGTAGAGAGGATAAATTAACATATGTAATTTAATAGATAGATTATATTTGAGAGAACTAAGGAATTAATCACATTTATTCAAATTATCATGATGTCTAAAAATGTTTTCTGTGTTGTGGAATAATGATTGATGATGACCACTCATTTCATGTTGATTATAGAGACACAAAATTGGATGAGTTGGGCATGTTGTGTGAGAGTGACTTGAGAGAATATGTGTTTACCTATGATTATAAAAATCGATCATGATTAATTTTATAAACTATATTATTTTTTGATATTTTAATGTTTTATGTTTTCATTGATGATCTTATATTTTTTATATAAACACCATATCGATACAAATATTGACATGATGATTAAAATATATTAAAATTTTCACATAATATCACTACAAAATATGGGGTACCAGGGTATGACAATTGTCCGTTTGAATTATTTTCATAAAATACGATTTATACGTAATAAATTTATTTATTTCCAAATATTTATTTGTATTATCATATTTATCACTCATGCATAAGAGAAATAAATTTGATTGATTCATCAATAATCTTAGACATCATTTTAATGAATTGTAATGAGAGAGATTATATCATTAGAATGAATTTGGTTTCTAAAAAAACTAGGTTCTTATCATAGACTAATAAAAACGTATGGCCCATGAATTTATCAACGTATGATAACATATTCCTATGAGAATCACCTCTTTTGGGTTTTGCTCAGCTGGGAATATATGGGATGCAGAAACCTTTCCCTATCAAACCATTTTATATTATATATAATATTTGTACCATGTCAAAATATTTTTCTATTACTTTAAGATATCATCACAAGTGTGATGGGTTCCAAATTTCATAGCATTATTTGTATGTTTTAGTAAGAATATATATTACTTCTTTATTATCTACAGAGTAAACATAAAATTTATATTCTAAGGATATATCAATTTGAAATTTTTATTGAGTTGATAAGTTTCATATTAATAGCTTAAAAATCAGATTTTTTAGAGTAGTCACCTAATGATATTCAGTAGGATATCACAGAGTGACAAGGGGATATATGATCCCAATGGCCATATGTACGTTTTTAGGGAATTTTTAATGAAAATTGTTGTATAAAATCAATATATATGGATTCTAATCAAAATAATATTTTTTGATAAAACTAATGGATTATTATTAGTAGTAAATTTATTATTTTATCTTTTTTGGATTCTTTTTGGGGATTATATGTCATTTCTATTTGGGAGTGGTTTATCTAATGCATTGATATCTATTTATATTACTCTAGGAATTTATGATAATTGTAAAATAAATTTAGTTCATAGTAATTAGTATATGACATTTGTAGCCGCTTTTTAAATATTGAAACATTTCATATATATATTACAACATAGTATTTGTGTATTCATAAAATAAAATAACATTCCATTCTTGAGTATTATATGTATTGTTCCTTTAAAAAAATGGACACAAATATAATAGGTCAATAAGTGATCTACAGTATCTCCCACTTATTTATTTAAAACCATCTCTATTGTAATATATATAATACATAATACCATTCATCAAATCCCCTAGTAACAATACTTATGAAATGGTGTGCACAACTCCATATTAAGGATAATCAAGGGATACAACAACCTAACATGGGAATTTATTGAGAATAGTATAAGAACATTTAAAAACCATGCATCATTTATCATTGATCAAAAACACAATTCATGGCATATATATGAGTTTCTCATAAGACATGAATAATAATGGATTCAAAGAAGATAATCAATAGAAAAATAATTACCATAAAAAATAAACAACGGTTTTCAAATAAGAATATGAAATATATTCCATAGTATATAATTCTATTTTCATGTTCCCCAGTGTATAAGGGGGAGATATTTCCCCCATTCATACTTGATTAAAAATTTACAACCATTATTGGATTTAAAATAACCACCATACATTTTTAATTTAACCACCATCCTTTGTTATTATATAACCATAGTCCTTGGACATGATGATAACATTCTAAAAAATGAATAAAATTGATAGGTGTTCGCCAATAATATAATAAATTATTCATATCATATACCATTATGATAAATTGGTTTTATAAACATTTCATATTAAAATATATCATGTAAATGAAATGATGTTTACAAAGATTTCATCATGAAAAGAACTAGGAAACTGAAGGGGTTTCATGGAAAACATTTCATCATAATCCTTACCTGCATAGAGAGATAATAATTACGCTATCATTGGATCATATCACTATAATAGTTCACATATCATCATATGATGTAATCATTTATGAGAAATGTTTTTGAAATATCACTAGTAGAATTTCAGGAGGAAAATAACCATTTATCCATATAAATAACATTTTTATAGAGATTCTAAAAAAAATTAAAGAAATATTTTTAATTTAAAATAAACTTGTGAAAATACAATATATGAATTAAAATAATTGTTTTTTTATTACAATGGAAATTTTTATTAATTACATACATGTTAAAAAAATATACCTTTATCATTTTGAATAATAGTCAAACTGTTGTCATTCAGAAAGTGAAAATATGATTTACATAAATGAATTTTTTCAAATAAATAATGGGTAAAATTTTCTTTAAAAAATAATTGAATAATTGTAAACAAATTATTAAATCATTTTTTGAAAAAAAGGAAATGGAAGGAAAATAATTTACCATCACAGAGATAAATTCAATTCGTTTCCCTAAAAACAAAACATTGTTATATAGAGTACATAAAGGGATTAATATGAAAGAAAAAAATGTATTTTATGAAATAAATAGAGAAAAAGAAAATATAAAATTTTATTTGGATATAATTTATAATATTTCATCCTTAGAGTCAAAATCATAAACAATCATTGAAAACAATGATATTGTATCATAAAAATCAATCCACTTACGTACATTTTGAATATAAAGAACCATTAAATATGAAAATAAAATTAATGATTAAATATCATTAAAATAAGTTTATTTATTACATAACTTTTCAATGGTGAATTATTTACATAAAACAAAAAAAGTGCTGAAAATGACATAAGTTTCCATGAAATGAAGGAGAGACTAGAAATCCATTACTATTATATTCGACTTCAATCGTACATGTTAGGAAATATTGTAAAATAAATATAAGAATATTCTATATATATTTTAGGGCCATATAAATATATATATATATACCATACCATATATTATATACATATATTCATTCAATACCAATTTATTAATAATTCCTTATTAAAATTATGGTTTGTGTAATAAATGTTTCGTTATTCTTATATGTCGTGTTTTATAAAATTTATACCTTTTACATTGACCATGGTTACGTAATTTTATGAATTTTAATATTTATATATATATATATCATATATATATCATATATATTCATTATATAATTATTTATTTTAATGCATAAAAAATAGGCTTATAAAATAAATTACATTATTCCATGAAATTTTTGGTCATGTGTAAACATAAATAATTAATACATGTTATCGACAGATGAAATGAATTAAAATAATATTTTAATTCAACATCGTAGAATAATATTTATATCGTTTATATCATATTTAATTTATTAATATAACCTTATTACCATCCATGTACATATATAATGAGAAATACATCACATCGCTCCATAGATGTAGTAGTTTGAATGTACACGAGATCAATGTTACCTTTTTAAAACAGAGTGAAAGTAAGGAAGGTATATGTTATATAAAACAAGAATAAGTTCATTAATGCTACAAATATCATATATAAATTTTTAATAATCATTATCTATATATGTGGGAGATGGTGATGTAAATACTTTTTCCATACTAGCCCTATTAATTTTAGTTTTTTGGTATTGAACATGTTTTATAGGTGGTTTGAGGAGTTTCCATTGTGGTTAGAGGTTTAGAAATGATGCTAAAATATATTTACATTCTAAAAAGATCATGTTATGTGAAATGATGTTTCACACCTTATGCAGTCAGCCAGATTCATGGCCTATTTTTAGGTATGGAAGAATTTATGGTAATGATTCAAATCGTGAAAGATATTCCTAATTCATAAACAAATGAATTATAAGGCAACATGAATGCCAATTTATGTTTTTATTTTTCAAGAAACACATTTAATTCAATTCATAAATTGATTAGTTTAAGCGAAAGTGGTGGGATTTAATGCTTTAAATTATTTCATTCAGTTGAAACTTTCATTTTTCATATATCTCCAACTATATATCAATTCCTGGAGAAATATAGGTGATTTGTGATGATCTTATAGCTCCATTACCCCTGCTTCAATCCATTGCTTCTAGTGGATTCCCATTTGTTATATTTAGTGTGTTCTATTATCATTATTATGAGTTTCCTTCAATTTATCTTTTGATATTTACTGTAGTTGTGTGGTTCTATTTTTGGTTTTTATTCTAGTTTCATTTTTTATATAACATGCTTTAGTATATTTTGATCCATCATTTATTTATGCACTTTCATTTTTTACAAAATTCGTTTTTTAACGCATGCAGCGAGTTGGAAATGAATATTCGAGGTATAAAATCCTTCTTTACTCAATATTGTGTGAAATGTGGGAATGGTTTTATCTTTTATATATTTGAGTGATGGTAGTGATGGGTTAATTAATTAAAAAATATTTTCTAATTAAAATTTAATGGGATGTCGGATGTTTTTTACAGATTTTATAACTTTGATAATATGTTTGATACAAATACTGTATGAGCTAAATTTCACTCTAAAAATCATGGTTTCTCGGAAAAATTTCATTATCATTATTATTTTGATGTGAATTTTTTCATGTTGTTATGATATCACCCCAAAATAGACATTGTATATCCACTTATGATAAACTTATTAATCTGTTTCACCTAGTATTATAGAATATGAGATAACACACTAAAAATAAATTTGAATTTGATAAATTCCCCTATGATGAATCATTTAAATTTTCTTCTTAGTGTTGTATTTTGGGGTTACAATTTTTGGGATGGACTATTGTGGTTTTGATGTTGTATGGGTAATGTATGGTAATTTGGAAATTCTATTAGGGAATTTAGGTGATGTTTGTATATCCACGCTTTTATAGAATTTAGATGACCGTTTTTTTTTTGCATTTTCAAACGACAAGGATGAAGGTTATTTGGACATGATTTTTTGGTGGGGTGGTGCTGGATTTTAGACATACTTTTTGGTTGGAAATGTGATCATTGGTTGGTAATTTATTTATAGATAAGTGGTGATGGTTGTTTATCCATACTTTTATGGGTATGAGGATGTGGTATTTCTATGATTTTAGGGCTGTGAGGTAATGTTGTTTTTTACTGTACTTTTTGGGTGTTGAAGTGATGGTAAAATGGGGATGGTGATAATATAGTGATGTATGATTTCATCATTCTAGAAGTCTAATTATTCACGAAATAATTATTTAATAATGATGGAATTTCCACTTGTCCAGTTTGATAATTTTTTGGTAATGACTACTAAAAAATAAAGGATGTGTTGTGTGGTAAAATGAAGTTGATGGTTAGTAATTAAATGAATGGAGAATATAATCGAATTGGTTTGGGTGTGTGATGTGACATGTGTGTTGTGCTGTTTTATGGATTTTGAGGTGGAAATGAATGCGTGGATTTTATGAGTTGGTGTTTGTGTTTTTTTAATCTAGATGTTGATAATGTCTATGGATATATATATATATTCGTTATAATCTTTATATTCACCTCATCAATTTAGATCATTATGCTCAAACACCTATATTTTTACACGAGTGGTTTTTTCCCAAATTTAATAGAAATGATGAAGGACGGATATCATCCCACCAATTCCCTCACACTCTTAAAGGAGAGTGTATATGAATATGCATGGATGGATAGATGTATATACATTCGGTATTTAATGTCACATGAGTATTTAATAATGACATCTTATATGACCATGCATTGGGATGGAATATGGTGGGGTCAAGCATGGAAGGATGGGGAATGAGGTTGATTTGACTCATATAAAGGATAACATACAACTTTGGTAATAGAATTGGTTTTTATATCATGACCCCAGTGTTTTCAAGAATGACGAGATGAAATTACCCTATGAGGTGGTTTCCAAAGTTTCTACATGCGGGATGTGATGTTACAGTGTTTGTGGGGTGGTGAAATTTGTTACATGGAAGATATGGAAACTATTTGACTTACAAAAGTAGTTAGCAAGAGAGGAAAATCTATGGTAATGTGGTGTATGGTACCTTTTATCGATATTCATCTTATTTTATTATTGTATTTGATTGGATTTTTTTGGTGAGTATTTCTTGGTGGGGTTTGGATAGATAGGAAACCTGTTTAGGGGAGGTTGGTTGTGATGTTTACTCAATGTTTCATTAGTATTATTCTTTCACATGTGAGTGATTGACATTGGATTTTCTATTTAGTATGATTCTATGATCAACCTACATATATAAAATAATTTTTTGGTTTTCAGGTGGATTCCACTGATTTTGTTATACATTAATATAGATGGCCATTTCGGAATGTTGCGGTGTCACTCATTTAGATTCTAGTTTGAGTATTTACTTTTAGAAATGGTTCATTTTACCTATATTATTTATACATAAATTCTGAGATGGTTATATATATATATATATTCATTCATAGTGTTTTTTTGAATATTCATCTTATATCTCGATCATATATTTTTATATAGAGTAATACCACACATTTTTAGATATTTTATTAATATTGGTTATTGTTTCCAATCCAGGTCCTATAGGGAGAAGGGCTCTTGGTTCATTATGTCACTCCCCTCATTGTTGTATCAGAAGTGGTAGAGATGATGATATAGCTATATCATATGATGATATTTGAGAGAGGTGAAATAGATTAGTGTTTAGATGTGTGTGGATTATAATGGATTGTGTTTGAACAATTATAGTTTTCCTTGGTGTGTGATATAGGGCAGATAGACTAGTTAGATCAATTGATTTTAGGGTCCCCTATAATCCAATGATTCGTCCCTAAGTTAATATAATGACCATGTGAGGTAGACCTATTTACATAGTAGAGACATTAGAGTCTTATTTATGTTCGGATTAATTTTTTTTGCAATTTTATGGGTTTTTTTTGGGATTTTTAAAATGAATAAAGAAAACAAAATGAAATCTAAGTAAATGTCCATGCTATTAATCATAGTAATTTCTTTTATTTTCATCTATGTCTTGTGGACATCATCTATATATGGCTCATGTACATTTGGTTCTGTATGCTAATCTGATTGGTCACCTGAGGGTTGATTAGGCATAGGTGAATGAGGCATCGAAGAGTATGTTAAACTATATTAAATGGATTTCCATATGTATGTAAAAGGGTAGTGATTTAGTTTTAGAGAAAAATAACTGGATAGAGTATCGAAAAATTTATTTGAGTTTGATCTAGGCCTCTATCGGATAATGTGTAACTTTAGAAGATAGTTAGATACAAGGTTATTTGAAATAGTTGTGGACTTTGTATATTACTGAGTGGATGGAGGAATATGTTTCAATGGAAAACTTTTATGAATACATTGGGTTATATTTCTTTTTATAAACCATGAAGGAATTGAAGATTCATGAGAATCAATCTATTGAGAAGATGTGTTTATTAGTGTGGGATTTGGAGATCATGTTCATGTACACTATGCACTTTCCTTGGATCATTTTCCGAATGATGAGTCTCATGTGAGACACCTTAAGGATAAGCTTCATCCCTTTATCAAGTATAAAATTACTCATTTTTCATTTCAAATGTAGATGTTTGTTCAAAATAATGAATATTTTATCAAATAGATTCACCCATGATAAGGTTTACATTATGAGAGGAATATAATGGGTTCCTAGAGGAGTATAATATTTAGATTCAAGTCTCTAGAACCATGACCTTCTCAGATTTTAACAGTAGGGATTCAACCTCAACAACTTCTATTCCTGTATTTTAGGGAAAATCAGTTTCCTAATTGTATTATAGATATCTGGATATTGGGATTTTTGATGGCGTTCATTGTCATTGTAGAATAAGTGCATAGGTGTTCTACAAGATGATTTTGGTGGAGTCAAACAGGTATAGCACCAACCTCAACAATAGTTACTAGTGAGAATACATCAATATCTAGGGTAACATGTATATCCCTTACTGAGGGGAGATTATGAGGTAAGTGATGTCCATAAATTGTTCCTCCCTTTTGGGTACCTATAACCAAGTTCAGACACATATTAGGCTATTAATAAAGAGGGAGGGGATTTGATAATTGTTAGTTGATAGCAGTGGGGAAAGTAGTGGTAGAGTTTATAGATAATTCTCATTGTATGATTAGATTTATATTTATATTAATATGTTCCATGATAATTTCATGATATTAATATAATATTATCTTAACCCTAATAATTTCTCTTGGACTAGTTTTAGATGGGCTTATAGTTCCCCTATTGTTTAACACAATATTCGATGGTTATAAACGATTGTATTATTTATGTCATTGGTTTAGAATTATTTTAGGGGAAATTATTATAATATTGATCCTTAAATCATACTAATTTCACCATACAATATCATACTATATATTTATTATTTTTAATATATACATTCATTTAATAAATACATACATATGGTTTTTTTTCTATCTAATGTCGATAGAAAAAATGTTCTTTTCATTGATAGGTGAGGTTTTTAGGTGGGAAGTTGGAATGGTGTGTCACTTTATTCATTGATTGATGAGTTGTCATTAGATTTGGTGGATTCTTATAGAATGGATTTCCAAAGATCATTTAGGATTTTATGGATGTTTTCCCACATGGGGTTATGATTCTACCCCAATGACATGATTTTGAGTTTGGGATAGACTAAAATCATGATTCATCACTAATTTGTATGGTTTAATATTAGATATAACATTATTTATTGTTGTATTTGAGTATTCACATAGATTATAAAATGAATACATTGTTGTTAAGGCCCTGTGTGTTTTCATGTGGTTCTCTAGTGTTTTTCGGTATTAACATCGATGATAATCTATGATTTTTTACAGAGTATCAGTGGTTGAATCTGGTATGTGTCAAGAACCATTACCCCCTTCCAACGACCGAAGGTTATTTCAACCAGTTGATAATTGTGATTTGGTTTTCCTTGATCAATCTACATTCTTGATATCACTAGTTGAGGGTGATGGGGTAGACATCCATAAGAATTGTTTCATATATCAGTATGGGAACAATTAGTTTTTAGTCATGTAATTTTATGTCATAATCACACTAGTTATGTTCATGGGAAAAATGAAATCATTATTTCATAAATGGTAATATTATTTTATACACTCATTCATCGATGAAATATTGATCTACTAGATCTCATAGGAGGATATAGTTGATCATCTATAAGATTTGTGGTAGGTTCTTCAATGCATATAGATCTATATAATGTTTGTTATGTATTTTTTTTGACATGAGTGGGAAATTTACAATGTAATTTGGTGTCTATGTAGTGTTTCATAGTACAAACCTAGTAATTTGTTGGATTTTTCCATTGGAAGCACCTAAGAATATAGAAGTTGTTGAAAGTGAACATGGGCTTACAGACTATTATCAGAGTTTTTTGTATCATTTCTATTGTGTTGCATCTCTATTTATCACATTTACAAGGAAGGAACTTCAATTTTTGTGTAATTTAGTATTCTATGAAGTGGTTGGTTACTAAAATATGGGTTTTTCTCAATTCTAAATCTCATTAGTTTCTTATGAATGGTGTGATGATTAAGTTTTTTTTTTGATAATTACCATCTTGGATAATGATTTATTTTAATGTAGTTCTGAGAAGTGATCATTTATGGGTCTATGAAGGTCATAAGTCGTGAGTATAACCATTCAAACATTGATTTTGATTTGAAATTTGCGGTTTTTTGATAAATTATTTACAAAAATACCTCATTAGAATGGGATTTTTGGTATTCATGATTTAGAATAATTAAATGTATTTCTTTTCCCATAAATATATTAATATAGGGGCATCATGGTTGATTAATTTCATCACTATTTTCATTTTGATATCATATACACCTCATGAAAATAGAATGATATATAATATTGTTTCAGAATGAATTCATATAAGGATATTATTTAGAATCCCAATGATTTGTTGAGAGAAATGATGAGGGTTCAAAGTCCTTCCCATAGATAATAGAGTCCATTATCATAGAGGGTGTTTATTTTAGATGATAGTATATAAATCTCTAATTTATAGATAGAATAGTCATATTAGGGAGAACACGAGGTAGATGTATTGAATAATAATGTTGGCCATGTAGATGCATTGAAGGTATAGTAGGATGATGGTTGAAACCATATGTTATTTCATGGGTGGTTATATGTTCTAAATGTGACAAATAATAGAGCCTCTATAGAGTATAATAGTTAACATATGGTGGTATACTCATGAGTATCAAAGATATACCTAGCCTTGAGGATGCATTTTTCATGCCGTAGGAAAAAATTGGTAGTGTTTAATTTCATGTCATGTTAATTATGTTTCCATATGGTAATGTATATATATCATGTTTCTCATTGTTTTTTTGCAGGATTTGGATGTCTCAAGTAAAATTTAGAGAACATATTGATCAATTTAATTGCAATTATACCAGGATTATAGTAAGGATATCTTGTTGTCTAGATGATTATGCATTAATTGAGGATATTATTCCACTACTTAGGTATCATGGTTTTAGGAATAGTGTATTCTATATCTATAAGGTATATGGATGAGTTTGTTTACTATCAGGATGTTATGAATTCCATTATCTCAGATCAATACTCACATATTACCTCACAATTCTGGAGGAAATATTTTAATTATTTTGGAACTCAGTTTTGTATCATCACTTTTTCTCACTCTTAGATAGAGGAGAATACATATAAGACCATCTATGTGCAAGAAGTAATGTTGTGGGAATGCATCTTACAGATCTATTAGACTTGGGTACGACACCTTCAATTGGTTGAATTTTCAAGAAATAACAACTAACACTTGTTAATTATTATTTCTCTATTAGAGGGTCCAGATATGAGACCATATCATTCTCCATTTTGATGGATAAAAGTTGGGGATACAGAAGTTAATGGTCCAAATTTGAAATAGAGAACAACCAATCTGTTCTAGTTGGTTCAGGACGGGATAAAAGAATCATATATATGGTAATGACTTATTCTAAATATAGTAGGAGGCGCACTGGGGAACAAATTTTTCTGAAGGTTTCTCCTCAATTTTGGATACAGAGGTTCGGTATGGTAGTAAGCTTCCTATTTTCTTTTTAGGCCCTTTGAGTTTTTAGGAAGAGTTACCATTTTTTCAAGGTGTCACATCGAGGATAATTTCCCCCATGACTAAAGAGGATCCATGATGTATTTCACATCTCTTATATTTATTAGAATCATTATGATGAATCACATTCCAATTATTTGGAATAGTAGGAAATTTTAGACATTGTCATGTTGTTAGATAAGCTAGTATAGATCCAACATATCTAAGAGAAGAAATTGTTTAGATATAAAATTCCCTTGTTTTGAGGGTTGTTTAGGAATTTTGTCTTTGATAAGAGTACTTTGGATAGATTTAAACATATCTAATCCTAGTACATGGAATATTTTTTAGTTTTACCTTACTCTATTTTACATGTGATGTGATATATGGATCTTATTATGTCTAGAGATTTTTTTTGATGTATAGTGTGTGATAATGGTCCAACATAGGAATAATTGAGAACCTAATTACTAATTGGGATGAAATATACAATGATGAATTAAAATCATGGGGTTGAGTCAGTACTTCCCATAGTGGGTAGATTCCTTACATAATGATGTAATTATCATATTCATTTGTTTGGAGAGGTGTTGTTTGATGGATGTAGTGATTTTTGGTTTGGGATATGTGGAGGTTGGGATGGTTTTTCATAGTGATAGGTGGGGATGTTTTTATGTGTGGTGACATAGTTTGAGTGGGTTGTTCTATGATTTGGATGATGTGTTTGACATGTAGTAGCATTGAGGAGTATCAATATTCTTAAGAAATATCTAACGATGTGGTTGTTTGAACCCATTTCCATCTAATAATGGATTTGAATTCATGACTAATAGATTAATTTTAGAGTTATATGATGTAATATATCATGCATTCATGGCCCATTAGATTTTAAACATTCTATCTTTCAGGTGTTTTCGAGGAAGACTAAGGAGTTTCATGGGGTATGGATGTGAAACAAGGTTGTTTTTGAATATTCTCATCATAAATCATTCATAAAATATACAATGATGATTTCCAGCTTTTGTAGGATTCTAGATTCAGTGAATATGTGAAGTGGTGGAATAATATGTTAAACCGATTAACTTCATGATGTTTTATAATTATATGTAGATTAATAAATCCTATAACCATGTAAAATTTAGTGATAGTTTTTTGGTAAACCTCATTAATTTCAATTTTTAAATTGGTTAAAAGAGATTATATTGGTGGTAATAAAGTATTAAAATTAGTTTTTTTATAGAAAATCCACTCATCATTCTATCATAAACCTCTCTATCTATCTTGTTTATGGGAAAATCATGAAACATTTTGGAGGATATAACAGACTACTTCCTCCTTTATCAATATATTGGATCCATTGGATGCCCATTATTGTTTCATTGTTAGTTATCATATTTACCTTTTGGAATTCCTTATTTTATTCTTTTGAGATCCATTTCTTTTTCAAATTATTTTTTGTTTTCTGAGTGGAGATGTGTTTTTGATATCCATTAATTCCTTGTAGTTTAATTGTGTTTTTTTCAAATATTTTCTTCATGCATTTATTTTTCTTTATGAGGTGCACATGGAGTTGGGAAAATTCTTTCTGTTAGGGAATCCCCCATTCGATTTTTTTATTTATGTGGGAGTGGTTTACAATTTCAAATTTAGTGGGGTGTTTGTGTTTGATTAATTAGAGACAATGAATTGTATAGAATAATTTTTTTATGGTGGCAGAATGAATTTCTTGAATTTTAAGATTTTATATATTTTTTATTTTTTGATTGAATTTTATTATTTAACTATTGAAAATCATGGATGATTAGAGCCTTTTATTGGATATCAGTTGTTGTGATAAGGAAATTTTGTTTCTTAATGTTGTTATATCACCCCAAAATGGAAATTGTATATCCACTTATATTTGGATAATGAAATGGTTATATCTAGATTAACTTTTTATGTGACAATAACATTAAAATGAGGTGAAATGTAATAAAAACATCATAAATTAATCTGTAAAATGGCGTTGTGGAGTTGTGATGTGTGTTCAGATATTTGGGAAAATTTATTTGTTGGTGTGAGGTGGGTTGAGGTGGTGTATGTATTTTTGTACAACCATTATTTTTAGATAGTTGATGGGTATTTGGATGTACTTTTAGGGAAGTGAGTTCGTGGTTGTCTGAAAATAATTTTGGGTTGGTATGGTGATTATTCTTTGGAAGTGATTTTGGGGCAGTGTGGTGAGGTTTTTTTGTCATGTTTTTGTGTATGTGATGTGATGGTTTTCTGGTATTGATTTTCGGGTGCTTATGTGATGACTATTTGGTAGAGTAATTGGTGTGGCAATCTGATAATTTGTTTTGCTATACTTTTGGGGTGTTGAGGTGCATGTTTGTCTAATTGTTCTTATAGCATGGTGTGACCTTGGTATGATGGGGATGATGAGATTGTTTTTATTTATGATTATAATGTGAATAAAGCTAAATTAGTGACGGAATAATTTTTTAATAATGATTTAAATGGATGGGTATTGGAATAATAATGGTATGAAAATGGATAATGATCAAATAAATAAGGGAATCTATGGTTAAAGTTGGAGAATGATTTACAATGAAAAAATATGATGTGTAATATAATTGGTTTCTATTTTGATTAGTTTCTTGATGATCGTATGGTGTTATATATTTAGTCAAGGAATTGAAAGTGGGGATGTTGTGAGTTGTTTAATAAAATTTTGTGAACCCATTTTTCAGAATTTTTTGAAGATAAATGTATTTATTTTTATATCCCTTTATGATTTATATACAAAAACCTCACATGTTAATCACAATGTGATAAGAATAGTATGTTCATAGCTGGTTTTATAGCATATTCATTATAGGGGTGGCTTGTTGGGTACCCACTCATTCCCTCTCTCTATTACAAGTGAGTAGATAGGCACATGACATGATGGTCGGATGTATGTTACTGCACTGGGTGATTAATGGGGTGTATTCGAGATAGATGTTGTATATAAATATTATTTGGGTGCATAATAGTTTCTATAATGAATCACAGAGGAGGTTATGTTATTGATTTCTTTCTTGTCCATGATACCTTACTAATCTGGTTATAAAAGTGGTTGTGATGCGATATCCAACGTATTTTTAGGAGAGATAAGAAGTTGTCATGTTGTGTGTGGTAGATCTGGGGTATGTGGGTGTGATGTGATGAGATCATCATGTATTATAGTGGAATATGGTATTTAATAGTGATAGAAGTTCCAGGACATATAATAAACTTTTGTTAGAGAAGGGAATCAACAAGAATGTAGTGTGGCGTATGATTTATTGATTTGCAACTTATTATGTTATTAAACATGGGTTTTTTTATTTACTGAGTGTTCATTGGTGAGGTTGGGATAAATTGTTGATATTTTTGGTGTTATTTGTTTTTCATTTTCTTAAAGGTGCATTAGTATGATTATTTCACACATCCAATATATTATTTAGCATTTTCAACATAATATACATGTATTATCACCTTATGTATATAAAATGACTTTCAGCATTCATAGAGGATTAGGTTGATCATGCTAAACTGTACCATCTCTGAATGTTTTTTGGATAGTTTCTTTGTAGTTTCTAACATTTAATTTTTGATATTTATTTTATGTGATTATTTCACCAACTATTTTATTTATAAATTCATTTTCAGATGGTTTTGGTTTTTTTTATATTAGGTTATGGAGTTTCTTGAGGATGATTTTTCATATATTCATACAAAATATTAATATTGAAGGAAAGACATCGAAATTTATTAAAAAAAATTCAACATAGTGCTTGTCTATATCTTAGTTCCAACTAGAGGGATGAATCGGGGGTCATTATCAATCTCACCTCATTATAATTACATTAGTAGGAGGGGATTGTAAATGTTAATGGAATAAAAATAGCACCACTTCATGAAAATATAGTCCATCATACAGGTAATCAAATGAATAATTTCCCATTTCAAAATGGTACATATATATTGGTGAATTCATTAAAAAAATTTCATAAAACTATTTGAGATATATTTTTGTTATTATTTATTAAATGTTATAGAATATTTTAATGAGAAAAATAAATAATACAAATACTATCGATTAATAGTGATATTACTTGTTTAGATAACCCCCATTATTTTACACCCTAATCACTCTTATATAGATTTCCTAATCTAAATATAAAATCATGGATGTGTGTGGGGAGGTAATTAATGGATTTGATTTGGGCTATTCTGAAAAAAGGTGTTTTTAATTGTAATGTGGAGAGGAATGGTTTATCTCTATTATATGATTGGTAGAGGACACACATGGATGTTTTTAAATTTGAACGTTTTACCCACATTTTAAAAATTCCCAAAGCAACCCAAATGGATCAGTCAAGAACCATAAATGAATTTTTATTGATAAATATCCATCTCATAGGAATTGAAAATATATTTAGGTGATTTATCCCTTATAATTTTATTTTTACCCATAGTAAACTCATTTTAACATTAAATGGGTTAATTAAAATTTTCTATTGTCAATATACATTATGATAAAATTTAGTATTATATAATATGTAATATTAAATATATTGATTCCAAATTTGGAATACATTTTTCATATTGTCTATACATATTTGTGGAGATCCTAAAAATTAAATTATATCCTCATGTGAGACATGAAAAAAAATTCCAAACATAATTTTTTCATATGTGTAGAATGTTTTGATATCAAATATCAATATGAAGATTCCAATTACAATTATGTTTAATAATAATATTTTTAGATTTTATTCCATGCAATAATTCTTAAACATTATTACACTTTTTAAATTATCAAAAATAATAAATTAGTATTTGATAAAAATCATTTTTTCACTGTTTATTAAAAAATAAAACTTTTTAGAAAAAATTTCAAAATTCAGAATAAGATAATCAGTTCATGTGGGTTCCAAAAAAGATTTTACTTATCTGAAATAAATATTTTATAAAATCAAATTTGAATATTCATTTTTTTATCAAAAAATAAATGTAAATTGATCTTTTGATAAGAAGTATTTTCAAATAAAATAATGTTTCTAAAATGATTAAATTTTAATTTATGAATTTATTTTCTTATTATATAACCATTATAAATAAATTTCATATAGGATTATTTGTAGTCAAATTTCATATTAGATTTTTCCATGTTCTAATGGTCATGATTAAATAAATATATTAATATTGTATCATGGTTTATTAAAACTCAGTGTTGAGTATAATGCAATATACCAATGAATGTAAATTTATTTGGGAAAAAATATTTCAAGAATTATTGGTCGGTTACATTATATTCCCCTTAAAATTAAATTCTCGCTGAAAATAAATAACACCAATACATATAATTTATGATACTTTTTAAACATAATATCATCAATTTCCAAAATTACATCATCAAATTCATTGTATGGCCACTATAGTTTTACTAGGTGAGTGGTATTGTTTCTATTAAATTACATTATATGATCTAATATATCCATATGTTGTTCCTTTATGAAATTGAATTCTCCATTTGTAGGACCATAGAGTATTTTAAATGTGATGTATTATGTAGTTGCATTCTTAAATGAGACACAGGATTCACACTTTGAACCTTAGATATATTCTCTAGTATTTTCAAGAGATAAGCAACAGTATAGATAACATCAATAATTTCAACAGTACTAATTATTTTAAGGATTATTTTCCACATAATTTCAAGTAACATAACATTCTTCTATGGAGAACATTATTCAAACACTTTATCATGAACATAAAATTCATGATTTCACCAATGATTATCATGACAAATTTACAATCATATTTGTTCTAACCTTATGTGTTACTCAATGGATCAAACCTTCTTTTCAATTTAAACCACTATAATTAGTCCAAATTAAATAATTTCTTTAATTTAATTCCAACACATTGAGTTTCCATAATTATTTTCACTAAATGAATTATAAAAAGACATCTAATATTCAAATTATCGAAATTGTTGAATAAAAACTAAATTAGAGCATGATGAACAACCAAATCACATTTTCAATTCATATAAAAATATACATCATCATACTCTTTTTTTTAAATTAATAAATCAGATTAGACATCATGTGAGAATGATATATAGTAATAAAAATGTTCATATAATCTTGGTCTAACTGATGATGTTGAAAAAACATTGAGAAATTCCTCAGATATCAATCAGTTACAATTGAATGTGGTACCCCATAAAACCATAATATTTCAATAATTTATATATTATCAGAATAAACTAGAGATATGTATTCCCTTATAATTATGAAGTCTGAATAATATTAATTGTGGTAAACTATATCCCATATATAATTATTCCCTTGATATGTTTTGGGGATTCTAATGATAAAATCTATGTTGATGTTTTCCCATATCCCTTCTATAATGGGTAATGTTTATAACATACAAATAGAATTTTCAATATGTTGTTAATATTCTGAAATTCAAATTATCAAGATACAAAATCTAAAATATCTCTCTTCATTTTATCAAACTAAAAATGCACATCCTTATCTTTACATATCATTATATTTATAGTATGAATATGTAATTATGATCTATGAGAATCCAAATAGACATATTTCATCAATTCTTGAATTGATAGACACATACATATTTATTGAACTTTATCATTCTATCCTAATCAAGGATAAACTCAACAACATTTATCACCTTCTTATGTAGATCAATATATTACTTATGTTCCTCTTTATTATTTAATTTTAATGATGGTGGAATAATTTTTTGATCATGAAAATATGTTCCACCTTCATTCATGATTTCTAGATCCATGATTGGAAAGTCCATATATATTTGATCTTTTATCATCATATATAATCTAGAAATATAATTTAAAATCAATTAATCACCTAAACAGTTTTGTTCCACACAATTATAATGTCTTGATAATTCATAATCCTTATTCATTTCCAACCATAGTCCTTAGATTTTTGAAATTCCATCAATGTAAATTTATATATGTATAATAATTTTGATAAATATATATATCACATTTTTCTATAAAAATTATTTCTCAATATTATCAATGAAAAATTATGATAGCTATCTCCATAGGTAAACACATGTGTGAAACATATAATAACCAAAATAGACTTATTTTTTGAAAAACACATATAATAATAAATGTAATTAATATTATTTATGGTTTTTAGAATCTAATATTATTAATTTGAAATAATGCATGATTATTCTTTTGGAAAATTGTATTGAAGGAGTTTTCACCATTTGAACACATAAAAGTGTGGTTAGTACTACAATAAAATATATAATAATTTCCCAAACATTTTTTCATTGAGGAAAAATGTTATAAAATAGTGATCATAAATATTGATCATTGGTGACCATCATAAACAATGGTTGTTGAATATAATTGAATTCTAAAAGAGAAATATTTGTTTAGCCATATCATGGGGGAATATAATATGTGTAGGTAATCAACCAAAAACATCACAACATCTATTGTATTTAAATAATAATTCACTTATTTTCATTCCCAAGGAATTTTTATGTTTATATTTTTTAGAATTATGTTATAATTCATAAGAAAATATAATATTTAAAAAAAAGTACACATTTGATCAGAATTCATTTTTTGAAATACTATGAAAACCTTAAAATAAAACATTAATTATGTTTATGAAAAATCATTACGAATTTTAATATTTCATTATTTAATTTAATTACCCATCCATTATCCCATGGATAAAATAATAAAATTTTGAAAGAGAATAGAATGATTTTTTATAAACATAAATGAAATAATTTTATTAGAATAGTGAAAAACAAGAAATAACCAAAAATATATACCATTATAACATTATGATTTATTATAAGAAATATAAAATTTCAATATATATCATACACACATTTTTTATTATAATAATTAAAAACCATATTATGTATATATTAAACATGTTGGAAATAAAGGGAATCAGTTTTATATCATTCCTTAAAATGGGATAATCATTCTAATTAGACAAATAATATCCATCAGGGATATTATTAGAATAAGCAACACATTATATACCCATAATAACTTTTGAGAAACCTTATTAGTTTAATACATTCTATAATTGTACTAAATGCTATAGTTTATTATAATGGTCTCTTAGAAGAAATCAAATCTGTCAACTTTTCTCCATTACCCAATGCATTTGAGAGTTATAATAGTCCCACTATTTTTTTATTTATAAAGGATCCACCCATCTTAATAATAAATTAAAATGTACCATAACATAATATGTTATATCCTACATCATATGAATGTTATTTACACATATATGAATTTATTTTTGGATATTGAAATTTCCATTTTATTAAAAACTAAATTTCATCGAATAATGTGATATATTTATTTAAATTGAAAGAATCATTAAATCATTATGTAAAATCTGTAAATAAAATAACAGTTATCACGGAAGGAATAATCTTTATCACTGTATATGTTAACTATAAAAACCATTTTGGGTTTTAGTAATAGAAAATTCAATAAAATCAATAAAAATTTACTTTTAAAAAATATTGAAATAATGTCATTAGATGCATAAATTTTATTGTATTACAGTTTTATTTCCATTTACATCCATTGTTAACATTAAAAATATGGAAATAAGAAGTAAAATTGGGTTTCATTGGAATTATTAAATTCTGATTTTTAATGAATTGTCCCTTAAAATGAATCAGTTCCATCACATATGATATTTGAAATTGTAAATAAAAAACATATGATAATTATTTAATTAGATAATAAATGCTTCCATGATTATTTTTATTTTATATTTTATCTCAAATTGATATATTTATTCACACAATCAGTTAAATTCATGTCAAAATTTTTCTGATATTTGGTTCATAAGTCCAATATGATATTGGTAATGTTATAATGTTCAAAAATTTCATCCTTACACCCTTTTAAAATAATAATCATGAAATAATTTAAATTAATATCTAAAAAATATAATTTTTAACCAAATAGTTTAACATGGTTATTGAATATAAGTTACATTACATACATATGGATTCTTGATCTTATGTACTTTGGAGTAATGTTTCCATATTTTAAAGAACATTATGGAAAAATATTAATAAATTCTTATAATATTTTAATGATAATAATTTCATTAATATAATATTAATTCATCAAATATACAAAAATATATCATAAATCATATGTGGTAATGAAAAATTAATGAACCACATCTTTGATGTGATAGTCCACACATATGCAAAAATGATGTTGTAATTTTTTAGAGAGTGAAAAAATTAAAAGGTAAAAGATATATTAAGATTTTGAAATGATAAATATTTAATGAATATCATAAAAATTTTATTCAGTCATAGATACTAGTCATGATATATGTTTATGGAAAATAGATTATCTCAGTTTGGAGGAAGTAGTTCACCGTACATATGAGTGATAGATTCCTCTCACATTAGAAGGAGGATGGACATTGACATGATTTATGAAATTATCTTGTAAAATTATTATTATATGTATGAAAACAAATTTATTATTTCATTAGAATTTAAGAATATTTCTAGAGGATGAATAATTTAAAAAATAAAACATGTGTTTAATAAAATACATATTGTTTAGAACGTATCCTTTGATTATCATATTAATTCATCTATTGATTGAATTAATTCATAACCATGGACATCTAATCTTTGGAGGGAATAATTTAGTCAAATTTATATGAAATTGGAAATTTTTTATTTAATTTTGGATTTATAGAATAGTGGAGTTTTCCTTATATTAGAGAGGGTGGGGGAACTATTGAAATTTTTCAATATAATTAATTAATATAATTTATTTTCAAACTCTAAATTGATCAAAAAAAGATTAATTTTTAATATAGTATGCCTACATGCCTAAATAATATCATTCAATAAAAAGTAGACATGTTTACTATGTATTGACCCATATAATTTGGGTTAAACATCTAATTATCAAATTTCACACTTACCATGACAATACTGATTTTTACTCATTGAGGGTCTAGATATTGAAAATAAATAGAAAAAATATAAATAAATTGATTATGGTTAATATTATATACTATATATAAATCACTTGTATGAATATATGGTATATTTAGATTATAATATCATTTAACAATATTTTATTTATTATAAAATACCAATAATCTAAATTTGTAGAAGTATTAATTACAATGAAATTAATAATTTCAATAAAAAATATATATTTCAAGAAAAATAATTTAATAAATCCATAAATTTTATTTTATGTTTATAAAATTATTGAATAACATTAATTGTCACATATTATAATAGATTTTATATTATTAATATCATTTATTTAATTTTTCAATTAATTGAATAATTACCATGTAAACACTTTGTAATAATTAAAGGTAGTTATTTCATCACTAAATATTAAAAGTAATTTAACATGATCAAAATTATATTCTTAAATATAAAATAATTTTTAAAAATTTCCAAAATAAAATATATTTAAAAATTAAAATTAGATTATTTTATAATAAAAGGAAATAATAATATTTTAAAAATTATTCCAAAATATCATTGGTCATTGTAAATAATTCAAATAATTCTATATTTATTACAAATTTGAAATTTCAAGTGTTCATTGAAAAATAAATCATTTCAAATAACATTTAAAATGAAACCTATTATAAATCGTTACATTTTAAATTGATAATTGATAATAATATTTTATAATAAAATATTTATGATTTAAAATAATTATTAATACTATTCGTTGAAAAAATTCAAGAAATTTAATTTTTTATGAAAATGTAATTCTGAAGAATAAAATGAATCTACGAAAAATTTAAATCGTATTTAAAATGAATTTATTAATATTGTATCAAGGTGTATTAGAATCATATTCATCGTAATGCAGATAATAATTTTCATTCCCTCAATTATAATTGTGAGGTTATAATAGTAATATTTAAATAATAAAAATTTATTTTCTATTTAAGATTTTTGTTGTCTATGTTGTATAATATCCAGCATAATATTTATTTAAAAAATCATGATATTATATTATAGTCCATTATTAAATGGATTAATAAATTTTATCAAAAAAGTTATGTCTCACCTCAGTTATGAGGGGGTTGACTTCTCAAAATACATTTATTGATAAGTAACATAAAATTGTCAATAAAACCTCATATGAAAGGGATAAAGGGGAGTATGATGCCAAACTAGAATATAAAAATGTAATTTAAAAAAATGATAACATTATTATGAAGTGAAATATTGTATATTAATTAAAAACATAATATATATCGATGCATAATGAGTGGCATAGAATACTATGAGTAGAAATATGACCATCATAAAACTATGAATATTTAATGGTTTAAAAATCCATCAATTTTTCATATGAAAAGTACCTAGATAAATTAATTCATTCCAAATAATTTTCCTAATGGTGAATAAATATTTAAAAAATAATAATATAATAATTATTAAATATTCATACTTATCAAGAATTATTTCATATTTTAATTAATTTTAACCATAAATTAATATTTTCACTCAAAACATGCTTAATTAGGATGAATAATTCATACCAAAATCACTTGAATTAGCATATAATAGTTAAAATAATCCCAAAAATGATAAACAGATATTAATCCTATATTTATAAATATATTTAAACCAAATGGTTAGGAAAATATGAAAATATTACAGAAGAGATGAAACATTCAAATAAATCATAAATTCTTTAATTACAAAAATTCAGTAATTTCTCTAAATACCGTGAATCATAATGATGTAAAAATAAAATCATTTATTTAACCAATAAATAATTAATGAATTATTATAATAATATGCCATAATATTTTATCTGACATAATATTATAAGTCACTCATGATATTGACTATTTTATGAAATAACTGTAATCAAATAATATAAATAATTAGACTCATTCTCAATGTTATCTATATAATAAAATAAATGTTCCCAAAATGTACAAAATTTTATCTTAAGGTTCATTAAAATATATAATAACAATTTCATAATAACTAAGACAACACATAGTCCAATCATTGGTGTTGTGTCCTTAATTCCCATCAGTTATGGGTCAAATCCTTTTTGTAGTGACTAATTTGACAAGTTTCGGTCACGCTTATGGGATGTCATATTTCTAAAAAATATATATCACATACAACATTATCAAAAATATTATAAACATCCAAAAAATAACCTTATTATATTTTACATGAATGATATTTTTTAACCTCAATTTAAATCTGATTAGTCTGATTTTCCATTCCCAAAATTTTAATAACCCATAATTACATTAAAATAAAGTCCAAATAAAAAATAAATTTTATTCATAAAATTAATCAATGGAGATAAAAATAAACAAGAAAATCATTATCATATAATTATTTGAAATTATAAAAATAATGGTTTCATATATGACAAACATCTATAATAAAGGAATATTTTTCTCAATAATTATGACCATCATCAAAATAGTATAAAATCATTCAGACACATAATGAAAATTAAATATAACATAACACATGAATCCCATATATTTATAAAACCTAATAATTTATAATTATATATAATCCACGATAAATTCTTATCAATTTAATGTCATAATAATTTACTCTTAATAACTATGAATCATGTCATAAGATTCAACAATGTCAAAAGAGATTCCCTGATTAAATCCATACCTTTCATATGCCATTTTTTCCTTAACTTAAAATGGCATGTAGTTAATCATTTTGAAATATATTTATTATGGTATTGTTTTCACCATTCATGAGCCTTCCCCTTATTACATTTATTTACATAATGACCATTCTCGACAAATTGAAAAAGTTCAATTGATTCCTCAAGAAGAACATCAACCCCGTCATATAGTTATGAGAACGATTTCTTTCTCAATGAAAAATTATTTTATTATGACTTCATTTTAATTTAATAAAAGATATTCTTGTTCATTTAAAACATTTCCATGGTTATTTTTTCAAAATTCCTAAAACAAAAGTAAATGAATATTTTTACCATTATGAAAATTATCCAATAAACATAGACATGTCATAATTTCTCTCATATTTTAAGCATTCTGAAACTCACTAAGTTTCATGGTGTTAACCAATACCGAGGAGAGATAGTTAATAATATCTAGATGATTTCTCACAATGGATTCTATACTATTTGGTTTCTCATTTTTTGAACCCCAACATTTTCCTTCAAATCAATTTTTACTTTCTTCGTGCTTTATATATAAATTTACTAAAACCTAAACTATTTATTGGAGAATATTAATAAAATCATAACATACAATTTTATTCGATGCTAAACACTAATATTCCCATATCCATATTGTTTGAAACAGTTTAGATTTATCCAAAACAACTATGATTCTCCCTAACATACTAACCATTATGGCTATATATGACTATTA
Organism: Viscum album; assembly: GCA_963277665.1. Lineage (NCBI taxonomy): Eukaryota > Viridiplantae > Streptophyta > Magnoliopsida > Santalales > Viscaceae > Viscum > Viscum album. The sequence continues at coordinate 1,813,349,895 of OY728140.1, read as the reverse complement.
ACATTTTATCCAATAACATTATATCCACTAAAGTACTGTGAAACCAGACCTCTTACCATCTATAAGATAATGACCTTACAAATTCCACAATATAGTTTCATTAGATAATTATTATAATTTATTCATTGGAAAATTTCATTTGGTCTTGGTGTTTTAGATAATTATGACATAAATTGTAGATAATAATTCATAGTTTGTAATGTATACACTTCTGGTTAATATCCATTTACGAACAATATAAAACCATTAAAATAATAAATTAATGCTTTTTATACTATTTTTCATTAAAAATAATTATTTTCATATTCATGCCAATTCATATTCCCTATACAAAAACATTTTAAAATGTTGTTTGAGGAAAAATCATTATATTTAATAAAAAAATCTATTATCCTGGTGAAGGAAATAAATTTCCCAAAAAATACTTTCTTTTTCGCATTAATAATTTATCATATGATATAATAACATTTAAAATTAAATTATAAACATTTTTCACAAAGGATGTGTTTAAAATAAGAAGAATTTATAGGTAAAACATGTAGGGAAATTAGGTTTTCATTGTTATATCACTCTTACAACTAGGATAAACATCAATGTTACCCCATATAGTAACCATTGTAGTTTTAATTTTAAAAATCATGGTAGTATATTTTGATTATCTATTAGTAGAAACCTAATCATTTTACTCAATACATTAAATATAATAACCAGTGTATTATATCAAAATAACATATTAAGAGAAACCTAATCTATTGAATTTTTTTCTTTACCTAATAGATTATAGAGATATAACAGGATCACACATTATTATATTAAAACACAACCATTAATATTTATAAAGCATTTACAATATTTATAAGAGAATATATAAAATCTTAAATCATATAAATTCTCATTTTACAGATACGAATGATTTTTAAGATATTGATATATTCCATTTGATTAAAAAATAAAATTTGACACTAAAATTCTCAGAATAACGAGAAAAGGAAGATTTTATATGAATAAAACAAGAATTCATGAAAATGATTCTAATAATAAAATAAATAATACAATAGAAGTAAATTTCATTTACATAGTATATGTTAAAATATATCTTGTAATAACACTTACCGCAATAACTCAATGTTATTGTCTATATTTTTAAAATAGAACAAGAAACAACTGATGAAATCATAATGCACATAATTGTTTAGTAGTCATGGTAAAATAGATATATAATTGTGTCTATCATTACATATGAAATCCCAAATTATATTAATTTTTTTCAATATTATCATTATTCAGTTTAGTATATCTTTACATATCATTCATTTTGATCTTTCTGGTTTCCTAAAAAATGGAAAATAATATTGGTGAGCCCGTATCGTGAAAATGATTTATATAATAAGGAATCTATCATTAATCAATAAGAATAATTAATATATATGTTTAATCATGTTAACAAGAATTCCACAAAAATTATATCACTATCATGATTACATAAGGAATAATCAATATATAAAGATAAATAACTTAAAAACATTATATTTAATAAATATACATTGAATGAAATGAATCCAATGATTATAATAGTGGGATTATAACATTATTATTAATAAATTACTAAATAATAATGGAAAAAATTAATCATTGGATGTCATGATCTCTGGCATAATGATACCACTACTATAAACTCCTTTACTAATAGAGTTTAATACTGATGGATATGTTGAAACTAGAAACCTATTTAACTATGGCGTGCCAACAGATTCAAATAATTAGAATACATATTCATTAAGTGGATGTCAAAACCCCCTAACTTAATGTCCATCACATTACTTATATATGGAATGATAAATTTAATTCACATATAAAATGATTTATCAGTGATTTTATCTATTGAGTAAGGAGTAATGATTATCAGTAAAACAACTATCATATTAAAAAACTATATATATAATTTTTTTATGGTTTACATAATAAGTACATCTGTGATAAAAAAGGGATATTCAGGGATAATTTAATGTCTGTTGATAACATGGAAATGAATATATCAAGGTAAAGATAATTATTTTGAAAATTAATCATGTCAAATAATTAAACTAAATTCCCTAGTCAATTTGATTTTGAAATATATAAATATGTAATAAGGTTGTTTTTAATAAAATATTTACCCCATGAATTATATGTAAAAGAATGAGTCTATGTCATTCATTAATAGAAATACCAAAAAAATTCATTAGAAATTTTCTTAAGGAAAATAACATTTCATTTTTGAAAATATTTTTCTAAAAAAACTACTGGTAATATATTTATAGATAATATTATATGAAAAAATTGAAACATTTATATTATTTGTTATAAACCAATGTTTCCATGATGACATCAAATTCCATACATTCCATACTTGTAAAACTGAATATTCTTGTAACTATATAAGTAAAATACATATGGTATATGTTTGTGAAAATACATTATTATTCAATTAGAAAAAATTTGAAGAAAATATAATATTGGAAAAATAATATTAATAAAGATAATTTAGAATTTTAAAAACTTTTTTAAAATATTTTTCTGAAAACATGGTTTCAAATTGAAAAGGATTTGTGATCAATGAGTGAAATAATGATTGTTTTTCTAAAAAAACATTTTTTTATCATTTTAAACACCATAGATAGGGAATAACAATATTTTATGAAATTTTCCTGAATAAATAGTGAATATGGAAGTTAAATGGATCAATTAGTAAATAAATAAATGATATCCCTGAATTGAAATTCACACATATACAATATAGATTACAATGATATTATGAAATAAACCCTTACATAAATCATAATGAGGAATTTAGAATTAATAAATGAATTTATTATGTTCATATAATTAAAATTAATGTAAAAAGAAAAAATAAAAAAATTAAATATAAATTATTTACATTTAAAATCTTATAATGTTATTTATTGTGAGAATTAATAAAACACAATGAATGGAATTTGAGATATAAAATTCCTAACCACATGGTGCTTTTATGTGACACCCCTGGATTGAAATAATTAAAATTTATACTGAAAATATGACGAATTATTATGAAATTATTATATTAAACATAAAAAGTGATTTATATATACTATATATATTAAATTATGTGCATTAAATTATTATATGCCTCATTGAATAGAAATTCTGATGACATCCCTAGCTTCAGCCTTCTATTTGGATGAACATGAATTACACTCATGAATAATGTTATTTAGAATGTAATTAACTTATTAAATAACCATATTATAATTTTTATTATAATATATTATCCTATAAAAACATTTTACTGAATATTTTTAATGAAATTTCATTATATTGATTGTTTTGGGTGTAAATTGACTACTTTGTTAGGCATTTTTTAATGAAATATTCATGTATTGTAAATAATATGTATGTATATAATATCAAGAATGGTAATAATGTTATTAAAATAAAATTAAATTATTAATATAATTTTTAGAATATTTATTGCGATGTGTCCAAGGATCAATTATATACCACGAAGAGGGGGTAAATCAGTAGTACAATATTTTAATTTTTTCAATCCAACCCTTGTGACTGATTAATGTCACGATCCCTCACCATTAAATCTCATCTTCTCCAGGAAAGAAACAATTAAATTCTTGAGAAAATAGGGATTATCATTAAAGGATTGGTACTACAATCAATTTCCGTTCTCTATCTATTTATACTCATTGTCTATAGAAATTTTCACTATATATAGATTGTTACAATAAGGGGAATTGACATTCACATAAAAACTATGTCCCATATTGTTCCCCTCAAGGGTCCCAATAGATTTTAAACGTTCCCATTAACACAACTTACTCCTATTTCATATAGGATGATCATTATATTATGTAACATAGTGTTACCGGTATCCCACACGCCTTCTCTAGAGTCTCATTGATGACTTCAAATAATATTGAATCATAGAAGATATGATCATTCGATAAATAGACTTATATCATTTAAAGACTACAACTACACACCCATGACATTATTTCGATCCCCATAAAAAATTTACCACCTAATATATTAATATACAATATTCAAGAACTTCATCAACTGAAAAAACTATCATATCCATCTCACTATCCACTAATCATCAACTGATCTGAAAATTACATGGTTACTAAATAATTAATAATATGTCTTCTAAATTAAACATATATTCATTATCAAAACACTTATTTTGAAATTTATATATAATTTGTTCTTATCAAGCATTAATCATTTGTAAACAATGAATGGACTCCTCAATACTAATAAATAAAAAATATAAAAAAGCATACATAAATTTAAATAATGATTTATTACTTATAATTTTTATTACCAAAAATATTTTTATACACACAGTGTCCAATATTCTGTACTCAATGCATGTGTATGCTTGGAGGCTTTCATATATTGAATATGTTTTTCTCAATACATGTGTACTTCTCAAAACCATTACACACACATGCTTTTCACACTTTGTTTAATAATCTCAGTGCCTTGTGACCACATTACCTTTACAAAATAGATATCCACACTGACAAAATCTTTTATCTTATACTCAATAATATTTATTAAAAATATGAATAGTGTTTCGACACAACTCAAATGAATTCCATATTCATTCTTTCGTACAAACATAATTTTTTGGCATGGTTCTCTCAAAACCTTCTCCACTACAAGCATTTTAAATATATACTGTCACATAGTTCCCCAAAGTTTTTCACACAAACACCATAAGATACATAAAATAGATTATAGTGTTCTCTCATTCATATCATGACACCATTTTTTTCCAAAGCACTAACAGTGTTAAAAGAACATATTATATCCATTGGGACTATCTAATTTAAAAAAACATTCCTAAATAACTATACTCGTTTCCAGATCTAGATCATTTCAATGTCTCTATTTTTATTAGAATGAGATTCTTTCAACCAAACCCACCAAATGAACAATCATATTGTATTTATATAATATGTCCACCAATGATGTGAGTGCACACATCCTCACATTTGCGACATTGAGAATCACCAACCCAAAAATCTCATATTTTCTACATGCTTCAATTTTAAGATTGATCTCCATATTAACATATAAATTTTTTTGAATATTATTTATATCATCTATGAATTTTCAAAATGATGAAATTATTATTAGTGGACTCATCTAAATATTATTTTGATATAACTATGGATATCATAAGAACAAGAGAACAAAATTAATGTCTTGTATGATAAGATGCTGTAACTAGATGAAATAGATGCCTTAGATGATAATATTGAACAAATCAGATTGTGGTAGTGTAGAGACCCAATGCCAGACGTACATAGACATTAAATTATATTTTCAAAATATATAATACATAATGAATACAAACGCACAAGGACCTTAATATTTTAGTGTCCTTGGAAACACAGAAAAATAATCTTCTAATCATGGTGAAAGATCTTCAACATCTCCCATAATGATCATCCCCTTTTGTTTTCTTACCTAAAAACTCTCTTTATATCCTGGGGAAAAGAAAACATAAAAAGGGTGAGCTCCAATTCTTAATAAGGGTAACCATAGAGAATATAAAACAATCCATAAACATTTGAATTCAAAAACGTGAACATAAAATCTAAACATAAAAATATTGAGCAATGACATGAATCTTGGAAGTACGTGAGGCATATATCATAAAAGAACATCAATCATGATAAAATATCATGGGAATAAAACATTTAATTGTGGAAAAACATTATGAACTTTATATTATTTTCCTAGTAGTCAAGGCATTGCTACCAAGACCATCTTAGTAGACAAAGTCTCTTTCGGAATCGACTTCACTCCTCATTCCAGTCCTGTATCAGTGAACTTGATTAACTTACTGTTCAAGACATGTCCATATCATGAGATATAAATCTTTTCCTAATGAATTTTATGGAGATATAGGCCCCACCCATCTCATAATGAAATCATTCTTACTTGTGCCACAAAATAAACATAAATCATTCATCATGACCCAAAGAATAAAATGGGTTTCATAAACATCGTCCCATTTAATTTAATCCATATAAAACAATGGATATCATTTCATCATAATAAGAATAAAAAAATTAAAATAATAGAGGCATTATACATGAAACATAATCATAATGTCATCTTAGATGGCAAATAGTTTTGACAAAACACTTGAAAAGAATTCTTGAGGAAAATATCCTTTCTTTTCAAAATCATTTTCTTTTCACAAAACACCATGTAATTTTAAAAGAAAATGATTTTTTTGAAAAAAAATAATGAAATATTTTAATGGAATATTTACGAAAATTATGCATTATGAAACCCTGAAAATCAATTCACACCGTATAAGATTAAAAAAACATTATTCTCGTACTTTTACTGGAAAAGTCAAAAAGTACCTCGTACTAAAAACGACAAAAGATTACTTTCATATCTTTTACTAAAAACTCATCAATGGGTAAAATTTAATTTAAAAGATTTTAGTATGATTGAAATAATATTACATATTGAGGAAACATGGATGTGTATGATAAATATTCCCCTGTAAATTATGAAGTATAAACAATCTCGGATAAAAATGAGATTGCGAGATTTTCCCTTACCATAGGTCTGATATGCTTCGTACATATCCAAACCTCCTATATAATGATTTAAATAATGTCATATACTTATTATAGAATAATATTAATTATTATTATATCTTATATAGTTCACTTATGACTTTATATTACCCATTCTTTCGTAAATTCAATGTTAAAGCAGTATTTTGGGTGAAATTGTTTTATTTATCGTACTTATTTGGACATGTTGTTTTTGATATTATTATTACATATATCATGATTTAATTACTTCCAGAATGTAAATCATGATTTATATATCATATATATTCAGTATATAATATATATATATATAATATATAGATAAATGAAATGAAATACACCGTTCATGGAGACGGTAGGTCGTACGTACGCATGAACGCTGTTATCCATTCCTTATTGACTTGAATGGAATTAAGTAGATGAAATAAATATATATATATATAATTAAATAAATTATCATTATTAAGTAATATATTTTATTATTATTCATTATATATACTTTATAATCATTCATGAATGGTTAACATGGAGAATGAATCTCATCGCGTCGTGGAAACAGTAGTCCGTACGTAGGCATGAGCGATGATATCATTCCCATGATTGTGGAATTATATTGAAGTGTATGTATAATATTTAATAATCAATATCACTTTACAATAATCATATATAGAAATTTATTTACACCATTATACTCATCCATGTAAGGTGGTGGTCGAAAACAGATTACACCACGGCGTGGAGACGGTATTCCGTACGTACGCACGCGAGGTGATTTCATTTTCCATATGATGTATAGAAGGTGAAATAGGGTTTTTTAATATTTATAATAACATATCAGTATATAATTAATGCATATGATATTAATTTATAATGAAACAACTAAAGAAGAGGAATTAGAAGAAGAATGAAATTTGAAAGAGTCGGTAGAAGAGATTACCTCTTCCTCGGCGCACCTCATTTAAACATCTTCTTTGGGCACTAGGGTTGGTCTTCTAAGAATACCATAACCTATATTATATAACTATAGATGTTTAGAAAAGTAATTTGCAGGTTATGGTCAAGAATCAAGGCTCAAAAGGGTGTGAAGAGAAGAGGGAAGAGGTTCCCTTTTTATAATGGAAGATATGGGCACCTTCGGAAATGCTTAAAATATTATTTTATAATAAAGTCATATTCGGTTTTTAAAAGCTCCAAATTGATTTATTTTGAAGTTAAGGTTGGTATGGGTCTAAATACTCTCAACCAATAGGTTTTAGACTAGTTTAAGTTACAATTGTACACTTATCATTTAGATTTAACACTAAGTTAAATAATTTAACTTTTACAGTGTCTTTTTGTTTTCTTACACTAAATGGTAAATAAACATACTATAACAAGCCAAAATAACCTCAAGTGTTCCATTATTAATATATATAACCATATCTAAGTCATTTTTAAGAACCTTAGATTTTTAGAAATAAAATAACAATTAATAATATAATATTTGTTTTAAAAACTATTTTATGTCAATTTTGACACTATTTGGTACTTCATTTTTATGAAAATCATAAAACCATGATTAGTTAGAACGATGCTAATTAAATTAATGATAACATGTAATATTAACCTATAAAATTAGTGGGATTCATAAAAAGTCTCAAGTCACTTTTATTTGGGTATTTATAACAACAATTATGTTAATATTTCATTAATAAGGTAATTACTGCATCATCATTGTGTCATAAATAAATTAACTTATATAATGTCTAAAAATAATAAATAAAATACCATTATGTAGGAAATCTTTTTAGATTTATAATGAATAATTATAGTCAAATATATCTCATGTATAACCCTATATTAAAAATGTTTTAGTTATTAAACATTGATTTTACCTATTTTAACTCTTTTTTAAATAAAATAATAATAAATGTCCTAATCTTATCCAAGTGGACCTAAATTATAATATTATATTCCTAAGGTTATTTGTTTCGAATTATATTTATCCAAAATAATTAGGACATGTGTTAGGGTAAAAATAATATCATTATTACCTTTAATTACCCTATTTACTTTTAACCGTGGTAAATAAAAATAAAAAGTTACTATTCACCAAAAAAATATTTTTATCTTATTGAGCCAAATTTTACTCATTGATATTAACCATGTCTATGATATTTTCAAAATTCCACTCATAGAAGCATTCAAATTATGTTTTATGTAAAATTTCAAAATCTCCTACGAGATGGGTAAAAGACGGTGAAAACTTCAATAAAATTTTTATATATATAAAAGTATTATAAAATGATTACAATGAATTAAATTGAACTTATATAGGTATTATGTATCAATTTTGAACTAAAATAAATTTAAATAAAATAAATAATTATTTAAATAAAAAGTCGCGTTTTAAATAGTAACCTAGTGTTTTCACTATTCATCAAAAATAGAATGTTTTCAGAAAAATACCAAAAATTCATCCTATGCTAATTTTGATATTCCGAATCTAAAAATGAAGTCCATTATGAATGATAAAATTTTAAAAATTTCAAAAAGTGGGTATTACTATTCATAACGGCAAGTTCATAATAATATTATAATAATATATCGTTTAGTGAAACTTGGTATTACGTACTACACATGCTATCGAAGAAGGTCTTGTTTGCGTGTGATACAAGCCATGTCAGGGCTACGTGTAGTGAAAGATCTGTTTAGTGTTGTGTATAACTTAATCAAAACTTTTTTCATTTATACATTAAACAAAATAAATTATTAATTTTGTGTAGAATAATTTCTACAAAACAAACATGAAATTGTGTGTAACATGATCCAAGAATAGTGTTGTGTATACTGCAAGATAATACGGTGTTTAGTATTTTACAAGCTAATCTTAGTGTAGTGTATATTAGAATACATCAAAGAAATTAAAAATAATATATCTCATAAAATCTATGGGTGTTACATTATACCCCCATTACAATGAATTTCGCCCCTTAGATTTGCCGGGGTTATAAATGGTTTACTACTTGAAGGTTTCATTCATTGAAACCCACATCGTAAAAAGGAATACTAAAACTTCATTTTAAAATGTCAAGTATGAAACATATCGGTTACCCAAATTAACTCATCACTGGGTTTCCACATAGGTGAAAATATGGATATTGAAGAGAAACCTTACCATCAAGTTCTGATGGAGAGTGGTAGAGAACATTGCTATGAAAAAGACAATAATCACAAAGCCATAAATTTGTGATGATCCAAGTTACCATCTGATTCATTGGATATAAGAGCACTAGGATGACATTTTTGGTTTTCTAGTTTGTTTCCCAAATGTTGAAGAATTTTTGAGTTAAAATAAATACTTACTTGTTTTTGGAACAATCTCACCGTTGTTCTAGCCTTGAACAATTTCTACTTCCTTTCTTAAAGAAATGAAGTTGAATTTTTCAATCGTGAAGTGTTATCAGATCATGCGATAGAATGATAGGTCATTCCATCTGTCTCAAACAAAAAGTTATCCAAAGTTATTAAATATACATAACTGCATTTATAGTGAGATTAATCGTATATGGTTCCTATATATCATGACACTTAGTAAATTAAAACTAATTTCTACAGACCAGGGACTTCCTGTAGGCCAGTGGTAGGCGATAAATGCATGTCTCACTTTAGTTGTGGGTTGGATTCCCATAGCCTTGTCCGACGCGAAGGGTTGTCACCCGTTCTGCATGTTTCCCTTTTCTTAAACTACACTATTATAACATTCCATCAATAATATCGAAAAAAGTTCTAGCCTTAAACAATAATAACTTATGTCCAAAATAATTCATTCCATTTTTTAGGCTTATCTAAAATACTTCTGTCCAAACTCATAATATAAAGAAAACGATTACTAAAAAGGTCATATAACAAGAACGTGAATATCATCATTTATCCCTCATATATCACAAGATATATCTTGTTGATCGCATTCCAAACATGTGAATAACTTAATCTTGTATTCTCTTGAAAAATGAATACCCATTGAACCTTAGTGGAAACATGAATGCTGTCAAAATTTAACTCTTTCCACATAACAAAATACAAAAAATCTATATTCTCAAACCATGATATAACTTTGTCCTTATATCATCCATGATCTTAATAATACTATCAAACATCTCATTATCTCCTTATCCCTTCATTATTCTTTTATCTTATACTTTCCAAAAATATTACAATCATTTTTCATGGTTACTGGTACTATATAATTATTAAAAACCAATACATAGGTATTTTCAAATTCCACGATGCCATAAATGAGATTCCATTATACTGTTTTGAAATCCCATTACTTAAGCACATAACCATTACACAACATCATTATCCTACTCAACATCACAAATTGTGTTCGAATGTGACTTCCCTTTATCCTTTTCATTAAGTGGTTTCTCATGTTGATCATCATTAACCCTTGGATTAGGGAATTTATTATCATAATGCCCCATTTCCTTTCACTTGAAGCATTGATGTTTTGGTGGTGCGTTTTATACAGTCTTATCTTTATTCAAATCGCTAGCAAACCTTTTTCCATTACATCGACACTCAGCTACTCGATGACCTTCTTTTCCACACTTAACACATTTTCTAGTCCCTTTAATGCAATCTCCACCATGATTCTTTTAACACTTTGAGCATAAAGAAAAATTCAACTTCTTTTCACCATTATTCCTTGATTTCTCCTTGAACTCCATATTTCAATTCAAGTCAAAACCATGAGATTGATATATAACACCAACTTCCAGTTCTACCTTGATAGCACAACACACAATTTTTTCATAGCTATTGAAGTCTCATATAGCTAGTTTCCTTCGAAGACTTGGTTTTAAGCAACTGAAAAATTGATCAACTTTACTATCAGGTTGGACGATAAAACCAGATGTATACATTTCATGTCTTGTAAAATATGGTTCGTATATACCAACAGATTAATCATCCTTCTGGTTAAGCTCATGGAACTCCTTCTCCATCTTTGTTCGAAGAAAACGAGGGAAGTACTTACTAAAAAAAGTTCTTGAACTCGTCCCATTCAATGGATAAAATTTCATCTTGGGGCCTTGTATTCTTAATTAGAGTATGCCACTGGTCTGCTTCACCATCTAAATAGTAAACAGCTAGAATTAATTTATCATGTTCTGAACAACGTTGTCAATAATATATCTTTTCAATGGTACTGATCCATTTTTCAGCAACAAGTGGATCAGAAGACCGATTGAAAGAAGGTGGACATTGCCTCATTAAGGACTCAATAGAATATTGTTCCCTTCTATGATCATTTGGAAATCCAGAATGATTCATTGCTTGTGTAAGTATAGCAATAATATTTTTCACTCTATCTCTTATAACATTGGTTTGTTCATGAGGAAAATCATTACATTTTCCATTACATTGATCAACACGGTTCCTTCGGGTTCCAGCCATTTTCTAAAACCCGAAAAGAATAGTGTGAGGGGAAAAATCATGCTAGGGAAAACAAAATAATAAAGGGGGATTACCTTAAATATATAACTTCATAGGGTTAACTCTAAGATTGTTTCTGTAATTCTAGGACTATAACCTATACTTATTCATAACCTTAGGGACATCCCTAGACATACCTTAGAAATATCTCGAGGGATCTCACTAAAGTTTTCACATCCTAGTTCCCAAATGTTAACTAAACCTTTCCTCTAATACCAAATATAAATATCTGAAGCCTGACGTACATAGACATTACATTACTTTTGTGGAATACATAATACATAATGAAAACAAACACACAAGGACCGTAATAATTTAGTGTCCTTGGAAACACTGAAAAATAATCTTCTAATCATGGTGAAAGATCTTCAACATCTCCCATAAAGATATTCCCCTTTTTCTTCTTACCTAAAACCATTCTTTATATCCTGGGGAAAATAAAGCCTATAAAGGGTGAGCTCCAATGCTCAGTAAGGATGAACATAGAGAACATAAATCAATCCATAAACATTTGAATGCAAAAACATGAACATAAAATCTAAACATCAAAATCATGAGCAATGACATAAATCTTGGAAGTATATAAGGCATATATCATAAAAAACATCAATCATGATAAAATAGCATGGGAATAAAACATGTAATTTTTGAAAACCATTAAGCACTTTAAATTATTTCCATAGTAGCCAAGGCATTTATGGCAAGACCATCTTAGTGGACAAAGTCCCTTTCTGAATCGAGTTCACTACTCATTCCAGTCTGGTATCACTGAACTGGATTAACTTACCATTCCATCCATGTCCATATTGTGAGATATAAATCTTTACTCAATTCATTGGAGAGAGATATAGTTCCCACCCATCTCATAATGAAATCATTCTTACTTTTTTCCACACAAAAACATAAATCATTCATCATAACACAAAGAATAAAATGGGTTTCATAAACATCATCCAATATTAATGTAATCCATATAAAACAAATAGATATAATTTCATAACAATAAGAATCAAAACATGTAAATAATAGAGACATTATACTTGAAACATAATCATAATGTCATCTTAGATGGAAAATAGTTTTTACAAAACACTTGAAATGAATTCCTGAGAAAAATATCCTTTCTTTTCAAAATCGTTTTCATTTCACAAAATACCATGTAATTATAAAAAAAAAGGACTTTTTTTGAAAATAATCAGGAAATCTTGTAAATGAAGATTTATGAAAATTAGGTGTTCTAAAACCGTACAAATTAGTTCACACCGTAAATGTTAAAAAAACATTCTTCACGTACTTTTGCCGGAAAAGTCCAAAAGTACCTCATACTAAAAACGAAAAAAGATTCCGTTCATATCTTTTACTAAAAAATCTCCAATGGGTAAATTTGGATTTAAAGGATTGTAGGAGGATAGAAATAATATGACATATTGAGGACTCATGAATGTGGATTATAAATATTCCCCAGTAAATTCTGATGTATAAACAATCTTGTATAAAAATGAGACTGCGAGATTTTCCCTTACCTTAGGTCTGATATGCTTCGTACGTATCAGATACTCCAATATAATGATTTAAATAATGTAATATATTTATTAAAGAATAATATTTATTTTTATTATTTCATATATAGTTCACTTATGACTTTATATTACCCATTATTTTGTAAATTCCATGTTAAAACAGTGTTTTGGGTAAAATCGCTTTATTTATCGTACTTGTTTGGACTTGTTGTTCTTGATATTATTATTACTTATATCATGATTTAATTACTTTCAGAATTTAAATCATGATTTATATATCATATAAATTAAGTATATATATATATAATAGATAGATAAATGATATTAAATACACCGTTCATAGAGAAGGTAGGTCGTACGTAAGCATGAACGCTGTTTTCCTTTCCTTATTGACTTGAATGGAATTAAGTAGACGACATACATATATATATACATAAATCCAGTATAATTATTATGTCATATATTTCATTATTATTCATTATATATAATTAATAATCATTCATGAATGGTTAACATGGAGAATGAATCTTATCGCGTCGTGGAGACGGTAGTCCGTACGTACGCACGAGCAATGATATCATTCCCATGATCATGGAATTGTATTGAAGTCTATGTATAATATTTCAGAATCAATATAACATTAAAATAATAATATATAGTTATTTATTTACACCATTATACCCATCTAGGTAAGGTGGTGGTAGAAAACATATTACACGACGGCTTGGAGATGGTATTCCGTACGTACGCACGCGCGGTGATTTTGTATTTCCATAGGATGGATAGAAGGTGAAATTGGGTTGTTTCATATTTATAATATCATATCAAAATATAATTAATACTGGTGTTATTACTTTATAATGAAACAACTAAATAAGAGGAAGTGGAAGAAGAAAGAAACTTGAAAGAGTCGGTATAAGAGATTACCTCTTCCTCGACGCACCTCCTTTAAACTTCTTCTTAGGGAACTAGAGTTTGTCTTTTGAGAATACCAAAAATCTGTGATATAACTATAGAGTTTTAGAAGAGTAATTGGCAGGGGTTTTCCAAGAATCAAGGCTCAAAAGGGTGTGAAGAGAAGAGGTAAGAGGTGCCCTTTTTATAAGGGAGGAGATGGGCACCTTTGGAAAAACTTAAAATATTATTTTATAATTTGGTCATATTCGGTTCTTAATAGCTCCAAATTAATATATTTCGATGCTAAGGTGGGTATGGGTCGAAAGCCTCTCAACCAATAGGTTTTAGGCAAGTTTAGGATACTATTTTAACCTTATAATTTAGATTTAACTCTAAGTTAAATAATTTAACTTTTACCATTTCTTTTTGTTTCCTTACTGTAAATGGTTAATAAACATACTATAATAAGCCAAACGAACCCCATGTGGTGAATTATTAATATATATAAACTTATCTAAGTCATTTGTCATAATCTTAGATTTTCAAGAAATAAAACAAAAATTAATAATATAATATTTGTTTTAAAAACTATTTTATTTCAATTTTGACACTATTTGGTACATAATTTTTTGAAACTCATAACACCATGATTAGTTCTAAAAAATTTAATTAAATTAATACTAACATGTCATATTAACCTATAATATTCGTTGAATTCATAAAAAGTCTGAAATTACTTTTATTTGGGTGTTTATAACATCAATTATGTTAATATTTCATTATTAAGGTCATTACTGCATCATCATTGTGTCATGAATAAATTAAATTATTTAATTTCTAAATATTATAAATAAAATACAATTATGTAGGAAATAGTTTTATCAATATAATGAATATTTATAGTGGAATTTATCTTATGTATAACCCTATATTAAAAATATTTTAGTTATTAAACATTGATTTTAACTATTTTAACTCTATTTTAAATAAAATAATGATAAATTTCCTAATCTTATCCAAGTGGAACTAAATGATAATATTATATTCCAAAGGTTGTTTTTGGTCTAATTATACTTATCTAATAGAATTAGCACTTGTCTTAGGGTAAAACTAATATCATTTTTACCTTTCATTAACCTATTTACTTTTAACCGTGGTAAATAAATGTAAAAAGTTACTATTCACCAAAAAATTATTTTTATCTTATTGAACCAAATTTTACTCCTTGATATTAATCGTGTCTCTCAGATATTCGAAATTCCACTCACAGAAGCGGTAAAATTATGTTTTATGTAAAATTTCAAATTCTCCTAGGAAGAGGGTAAAAGACGGTGAAAAGTTCAATAAAATTTTTATATATCTAAAATTATTATAAAATGACTCCAATGAATTATATTGAACTTATATAGGTATTATGTATCAATTTTGAACTAAAATAAATTTAAATAAAATAACTAATTATTTAAATAAAAAGTCAGTTTTTAAATAGTAACCCAGTGTTTTCACTATTCATAAAAAATTGGATGTTTTTAGAAAAATACCAAAAATTCAACCTAGGATAATTTTGATATTCCAAATCTAAAAATGAAGTCCATTTTGAATGATAAAATTTATAAAATTTCAAAAAGTGGGTATTAGTATTCATAATAGCTAGTTCATAATAATATTATAATAATATCTCATTTAGTAAAACATGGTATTACGTACTACACACACTATCGAAGAAGGTTTTGATTGCGTGTAATGCAATCCAAGTCAAGGCTACATGTAGTGAAAGCTCTGTTTAGTGTTTCATATAACTTAATCACAAATTTTTTCATTTATACATTAAACAAAATCTATACTTAATGTTGTGTAGAATAATTTCCACAAAATGAACTTGAAATTGTTTATAACATGAGCCAAGAATAGTGTTGCGTATACTGAAAGCTAAAATGATGTTTTGTATAGTACAAGATAATCTTGGTGTACTGTATATTAGAATAAATCAAAGAAATTAAAAATAATATATCTCATAAAATCTTGGGGTGTTACAGGGAGTTAATTCAAAGCTACAGTATTATTTTCCACATCTAAATGTCAGCCAATTTTATACTCCTTTATAATAAAATGTTTGAGGGTAACAGTAAATATTTAGTTACTAATCTAATACTCCTCTTGTTGGAACCTCCTCATGATGATGCATCTACCAACAACTGTGTCTCCCCGCACGATGGCTCCACACTGTCACTATGTCTCTATGCAGGCGACCTCATATTCCAACTATTAAACCTTCAATTGTGGCCTAGTTTTGCTCCCACATTGGTGGTTGACCCTGTAGGATCCCACATAAGGCTCTAGATAAACATATTAGGGCTTCTTTGTGTCTTGGATAATTTTTATAAAAAACAAAATTGCATAACTAAAATATTTATCCAAAATTTAGTATAATATAAAGTCTATAAATTTCCTTCCAAACAAACTTAATAATAAAACTCGATGACACCATTCATAAAAATATACCTCAAAAAACATTTAGTTCTCCACACATAAAATATATCTTATTTCATCAAATCTTCTAAAACTATTATAAATAATGATCCAATTCAATTAAACAAATGAGACATGTATTGTGAACATAAGGATCGTCTATCCAATCATCAATGTTATTGGATGTGGATATTTTTATTTCTAAACTCATCATTAAAAAATAAAAAATAAAATATTGATATAAACTATGTATCTAATCTAATCATCTACGTTGAAAATAAATGCAATTCAACTCAATTTCCAATTTAATATCCCAATTTTATTTAGTTTTAAATACATCAAAAGAATGAAATGATCAATATTCCTATTTAAAATTTTCACCATTATTAATTATTAATACGTAAATCAAAAAGAGTGAATTAATTTTATAAAGTATATTCTTATCCCATAAAAATGATACCACATATTTTCTTTTACAATGTGACTTTTAATATAAAATGATAAAAATATGTGAGAAGTCCCATTTTAGAAAACAAGAGTGTGTAACCAAGGAGATAAATGTGTCCATTGAAAAAACATACAAGTCATACCATTATAATAATACTCTCTATTCATAATATGGAATTTACTAGTATGTCAATCCATGAATAAATATTTATCAAGTACTCATCTGAAAAAACACATCTTATGATTCTAGTAAAATTATTTATATCTCTCCCTAAATTAGAAGTATTATTATATTCTAAAGCCTTATGAATAATTATGTGCTATAAATCATATGATATCCCCTGAAAGTATGAATTTATCTTCTTTAATTAACTTCTTGTATAGAAAAATATATATATAAGGGAATAAAGAAGCACCTGGTTTCTTTTTAGAAATAATAATGAGGATGAAATGTTTATCTAAACCTCAATTTTCCCTAATTCATTTTGATGTGTAAAATTTTTATTAAACTATTTCTTCATGAGGAGTTATTCTCACCACCTTTTTAACTAAAGAAACATAATTTTCTTCTAATTTCAGAGAATTATTTATTTCATATTAATATAGTTCAGATAGATATTTTTTTACTTTCTAGATCACCCCATGTTGATGAATTATTTTGAAATTAAATATCATTATCTGAGACAAAAATAATACCCTCAAATATAGCTTCAATTTGTGTTCATTCTACATGTTTATTCAATTTCATTTGATACAAACAAATAGTAAGACATTCCTTATTTTTATCTTCATATGTTATGGTAGTCACATAATAAGTTTCTCATATATATGAATTTTTTTCCTTTTTAACTTTATATTTTTTCATATTTAAATAATAGGTATCCTCTATAAGTTATTTAGTAGCTCACATCTCACTCTATAACCTTCTAATCCACTTATGGAACTACTATATTTTGGGAATTAATATATTTTATTTATTATCACCATTGATTTATTTTTTCGACAATATGTTATCATCAGTTCATTTAAACTCCCCCTTGAATCATGTCATATTCCTAGAATTAACATGGCATATAAAAAATAAAAGGATTTATTTCAATATTTTCCACAACACCAGAAAACACACTGAACTATGATTTTTTTTGTAGATAAACTAGTGTTTAAAAATCATAATTTTTTCTTACTATAAGTCATGATTCACTATTATTATATGTATATTGTCTTCCAAGAATCATCATTTTGTCATTTGATCGAGTGAAAGGTACATCCTATGATATTGTAGTCCTTAATGATTCTCCTACACTATTTGTAATATCATATTTATTTTGAAATTTTAATGACACAAATTTAAATTTATTGATGGAACCTTTCATCTCAATAACTTCAAATGACTAAAATTTTATTTCAATAGAATATTGCAAGACTTGTCTACAATTTTTCAATTCATGTTGTACTATAAGGTACATTAATTATGTATAAGAAGGATATTCTCCTTATGATTCTATTTTATTTGATGATCACTAAATATATTCTCTAACTTAGCTAACTTCGATCATGGTGTAGTATTTTTATAAAAAAAGTGATATCTCACATATATCAATCTTTTTTTCCCATCAGATAATTTATTTTCTCATTTTCCAAGAATACTCTTCTATTTATTGAGTTATAGTTTTTCTCAATAGTACCTTCCAAATCATCCTTATGCCTCTATGGTAGGCTAGTACTGAAATCATCATTCTCATCACAACTATAAAAATTTAATTCATTATTTGGATAATAAAATAAATTAATTGAATATACCAATGAAAAACTAGAAGAAGAATGTTCAAGTGTATATTTGGCCATCAAATACAAATATTTTAATTTGAATTATTATGTGACTTTTTATATTTTTCTGTTTATGAGGTATCTCACTTTTATAACTAGATTCTGATACAACCTTTTTTTTGTATTTTTATAGAAATATTTAAAATAACATTACATCTAAATCACATTAGTAGTTTCTTTTATTTTAATTTACATTACAATATTTTGAAAGCAGTTTTATAGGATAAAATATTTCACCGAGGTATTCATCCACATCATCATCTTCATAATTACAAGAATTAAATTCTTCTATTTTCTTGAGCATTCCTTTAATTTTGGACTCAAATGTGATTATCAATTTTACATTATTGGTGGATCATTGAGGCTTTATCATTTCATATGTTAAATGAAAATAATTTCACTCACCCAAAAAGTTGATATCATACTCTTATATGTCTAAAATATTTGCGTAGAATCTGTTGAAGAAAATTTCCCATAATCATTTTCAAAATTATTAAATCAACTGTATCTCACCAAATCCATAGATATTATATACAATTTCATTGAATATAATGAAATATTCTTTAATTATATCTTCATATGACCTTTTAATATCACCATCCTTACTTATCTATATTGGAAACATAGATTCTTTGATTAAATAATTGCTGTTATAAATGTTTCTCAATTTTCACATATTTCATTGGTAGCTTGATGACCTATCACACTAATATACAATTCAATGTATAAAACCATCATTATTTATTTATGATCATTACCATCATCATATTGATTAATCATAACTTTTTTAGTCATATAAATTTCATCATTAATATCTGGGAATTGCACTGATTTTGCATCTCTCACTTCTAGGCCATGATATAGAATAAGCATCTTATTCCATAGGAATTT
Organism: Viscum album; assembly: GCA_963277665.1. Taxonomy (NCBI): domain Eukaryota; kingdom Viridiplantae; phylum Streptophyta; class Magnoliopsida; order Santalales; family Viscaceae; genus Viscum; species Viscum album. Next base: position 1,813,329,743 of record OY728140.1, on the reverse strand, counting down.
TTAGTTTGTTCCATCAAAACTATGTATTCATTGACTGCTAACTGAATTTTAATTTTCAATTTTTCAAAAAACTATCTAAATTTACAGAGGGTCCTTCTCTTTGAGAGTAATTATAGTGTGTTAGGATAAGTTATGTAGCACTGAGGGTGTGGAGGTTTATCAGTAGTAAAGTATTTTTATTATTATGTCCAGTATATTTGACGGATTTATTTCTTGATCCCTCTTCTTTAATTATCATATTTTCCCTCTAAGAAAAAGTTTAATGTAGAACCCATACACAATAATTTTCTACCTGGTTTGGTACTAAGATCTATATCATTTCATAACCCTTTTATACTCCCATGAATGATATTTTTGACTATAAAAAGAAGGTTTAAAATAGGAAAAGTCTCATTCCCATCAACATTGAGTCCAAAATTTTTCCACTCTAGAGTCGCACAAGTGATTACATGCTCCTACAAAAACAAGTGACTACTGATTCATATATTATTTTCTTTATAATACATCACATAATGTCACTATCATCCTACCATCATACTCTAGAGTCCCACAAATGACTTTAAGTATTATTGAGTCAGACATGATATGATCCTATGAAATAAAGATATTTTTTGTGTATAGACTGATTCTTTATTTCCTCAATATGTTCTCATTATCTACAAAAAAAACTAGATCTCATGCTATATTTGGCTAAAATTTTAACAAAAATCAATTATTAAAACAATTGTTTGATCATACTCACAATCCACTGATTATCAACAGATCTAAAAATGACTCATCTTACCAAAATCTCAAAAATTAATCTTTTGAATTACCCATACTTCAATAATGAAATATTTATCATTAAATTTATATAGAATGTGTACATGTCTACAATCATGATTTTTTTAAAAAATAAAGCAATTAGAAATTCCATGCCACAAAAAACATGTGCAATCTTACAAAATTTCAATGCACCCTTTAGTACTTATACATTGATAATATAAAAAAAAATATACACAAACTGTCAATTAGTTGATACTCAATTCATGTGTATCCTTGGAGACTTGTTGAAATAGTATACTTTTTTCTCAATGAATACAACCTTCTCGAACCCCCCCCCCCCCGCCCACAACTTATCACTTATTTTAACGAAATCACCACCTCACACTCAGTTCCTCTTTACAAAATAGATATACTCCCAACATAAAGGTTTTTGATATTACACTAAGTAATATTATTTTCAAAGAATGATATTATATGTGCACTACTCAAACAAATTCTATCATATTTCATGCGAATAGACTGAAAAGAGGATAAGAAGGGTGTCTTGATGACCTTATTCATAATATGAATTACACATATACACTATCACATGTTTCCTCAAAGGCGTTAACAAAAACCCAAAATGTTTCAGGAATTAGAGTATCACATTGTCTTTGTTTTCTCATAGTACCTTGTTCATCGTGATGTACTACAATTGTTCAAAATACATATCAAATTCATGAAGATTTTATTACTCGTCGCAGTAATATTTTTCCATTGAACTATTATTTTTTCACAAACCAGTTAATTTTCTCATATCTATTAATATCTTAATGACATTATCTCATCACAAGAATCCAACTGAAAACCATGATGGTATTTATAAGAAAAATTCAAGAACATAAAGTGTACACACTAAATTACTTTGATGAAACAGAAACCACCATATCATAAATCTAATATTTTCTCTATGCATCTATTTATCAATTTGATCTTCCTATTATCATTAAAATAATAATTCATATTATTTCATTCAATTTATAATTTTTTGAATGTCTAAATGATGATTATAGGATTCATATTAGTATTCCACTGATTTAGTAACGTAGATCCTCTGAACAACATTATTCTTTTGCTGTCATTCTAGCAAAAATGACACAGTTTTATGAAATAGATAGCTAATGTCATATGATATAATGTTTTGGATGGATGCTGTTCATTTGATGCTACAAGAATAGTACCCTCATCAAAACTTCATCCATTTTTTATATCCATTATAATAAAAGGGGTGAGGTTAGTGGTCTAGAAATGGGTACTCGTCCACTTTTCCTCCCATTTTCAGCAACCCATGAAGGCATTTCCATTCACTGTTATGCCTCCACACAGAATTACTCCACGTTAGCTCTATTTCTATTTATGGGAAAGATCCCATGCCCACTATGTTACCTTTTATATTGGATCAGGATGGCACCCTCAATAGTGGTTTACTCTTTTTGCACCTTTATAAGGATATGATTGATCTACATTGTGCTTCCATATGTGCTAGAGAATATATTTTTAACAAAAAAATTGTATACATAGACAAATTCAATGTAATATAGTTAAATATAAATAATTATTCAATATAAATTCAAACTAACATAATAATCAAATCCCAAATAAAACATTCTCATAATTATACGTCAACAAAAATTTAATGAAAAATGAATATTTTTCATGGAATTTGTTTAAACTATTGGAATCAATTTGGTAATTTAGTTCAGCAAATGGAACATGTCATTTCAACATAAAAATCATATATACAATCAAAACATTTAAAGGTAGAGGATATTTTGATAAACATCCTCATTCTTCAACAATTATAAATCATATTTTGACACCAACTATATATGAAATCCAATCATAATTTTTGAAAAAACATTCAATTCAACTAAAATTTCCAATCATCTGGATTTATGTTCATGGAATATGAATCACATTGCTTTTTAATGATTGTAGGCTATACACTTGAAAATTAATGGATAGACAATATCAATACCTTGTCAATTTAATGAGTAAGAAAGATGGTAATATATTTATTGTAATGAAAAAATATATTTTCATATATATATATATATATATATCATATATTAACATTATTTTTTCTTATTAACTTCCATGAAAGGCGTAAGTGAAGAATAAACCACATCACTTTTCTTGGGGCGAGTCTACTATACACACGAGCGGCATTATATTATTTTCAAAATTCATGGAATGTAATAAATAATATGTGATATTATATGTTAATATGTATTAAAATAACATAAATATAATATAAATATATATAATCCATAATTATATAAAATAATGATATGTTTTGAATGAATCCAATTTACACCAGTTAATTTGGAAGTAGTCCTCCATTCACACAATTGATGATTTAATTTTTCATTTGATTGTGGAAGAGAAGGGTAAATATTATTAAATCAACATAATAAAATTTGTATTAAATTATAGATAAAATTTATATTAAATTTTATATGTTAAAATTTCATTGATGGTTGAAATAAAAAAGTGAAAATGAAATAGATTTGTTATGATATATACTTTTTATTGGAAAAATATACTTTGGATCTCCGATTATGGAGCATATACATGGTTTTTTTGGAAATACCATCATCACTAGAATGTATATATGTATTTTGGGAAATATATTTATCTTTGAATAGGTTGATATGATTTGATTTATTTTTGTGAATATGTGACGGAAGGGAGCTATCTTTTATAGGTGGGGAGAGGACATTGATGAGATTTTGAAATGAAAAAAGCATTGCAAATATTTCCAAATTCAAAAAGAATCAATAATTTGAAAAATTAAAAGTAATTTTCTATAGTTTATATATATGTCAACAACATTTATTTTGAATGGGTTTCATATCATTTTATTGAAATATATGCTTAGTTGAAACCACCAGTGTTCCAATTATCACCATAACCATTCTGATTAGTTTTTATAACTTTTACAATTCATAAAGGTAAAAAATTAATTTTACCTTATTAGATAATTTTTATACATATGATTCATTATATGTAATTTATTTTTTCTAATTCTATTAAATGAAGTTTAGAATTCATTTTTTAATTAAGGTTGAAGAGGTGTTGAAAACATGGATTTTCCAAAGGAAAACCCTATGAATGTTTATACAATATTTATATCGAAAAATATATAAATCTCATTAATGTGAAATAAATTTGTTAAAATTTAATGTAATTTTATATATCATTATTTGAAAAAATAATATTTTATATTAGGTAATTTAATAAATTAAATTATATTACAGTTCTAATTAAAAATAATTACATCATAGTATTAATAATAAAATTATTGAAACTTATAAACAATAACAGATAATTCATAAAAATTCATTTAAAACATATTTTTTATTTTTAAAAATAATTTTTTTTTTAAATGGTGAATAATAATTTTAATTTTTTTAAATTCATAACTAAATAAATTTTAAAAAATTAATAGTTTTTAGAAAACAATTCATTTATCGTCAAAATGATTCTTTATTTTTTTTCTACTAAAAATAAAAATAGTGAATATTATTATATATGTTTAAAAAAATAATTTTCATAATATAATTATTATTATTCATACTCAATAAAGAAAAATCTAGTTTAGAACATTTTGGTTTTAAATATTATCAATTTCATAGGGAATAGTGTTTAATGTGAATACAATGTATCATGAAATACAAGATATATAATAGAATGAATTTATTAAAAATATATTTATCACAACTTTTTGGGTGTTATATTCTATTTTTATATTTGTTAATGGTGTAATATATTCCATCGATCCCAATTTTCTTCGATTAAAAATCGCATGGTGTTACTATTTACCAAGTTAACTAAATTTCATCCCAAAAATTGATTATATCACTAAGTAATAATTGTTTTTTCCTTTGAAAATACATTTATTTTAAACCTGAATCTAAAAGAGGGTTAATAATACATCATGTTATTAAGAGAGAATGGGATGTAAAAAGGTCAGCTGTAATAACACATTCTATATTCTGAAATTGGAGATCGTTGGTGGAAGTTAAAAAATGGACTTAGAAGAAATGTGTAAATAATTATATATACTGATAGAGATTATTTACCAAAATAATATGGTTTATCAATTTATATTCAAGGATTAAAAATCCATAAAATTGTTATTATTTAAAATGAAATTTGATTAGTTAAATATGAAGGAAAAATTAATTTTTTTTATTCAATATTTTGTTTCCAAAGTTTTAGGATATAATTCATCCTATTTAAAATGAAAATATGTAAGTAATCATTCATGATATGTTTTATTAAATAATAACAATTTCTACTAATTTTTATGCTTCAGTTAAATCGTACTTTATGTCTTTCTCCACGAAATGAACATCTGAGAATGCTTTTTAATTCCATAAGAACTATAAGTATCATTCAATGGATTGTAAAATATATAATAGAGTGAAATGTTATTATATATATTTGTAAATATTTTAGAAAAATAATATGGCCATCATGTTTTATCTAAGTTAACACATTAATATCTAAATATCAATAATAACTCCTACTTTTCAATGTAAATATTTATTCATAAAATATTGGATGTAAAATACAATTCTATATTACCAAGACCATCACATAGGCCAATGGTAGGAATGAAACCATTATCTCCCATATGTTACGGGTTCATGAATTATCTCCTTGGTGGAGTCAACAGGTTTTCACTAATAATGTGGGTTGTACTTTTTCTAAAACCATATTATTTAAATTTGATAACATTCCCAAAATGAAATAACCTATAATTACATCAATATAGAATGTAATATAATCCCTAAATTTTACCAAGATCATTAAAAATATGACCACAAAATTTAAGGGAATTATTATATATATAATTTTTCCATTAGAACATATAATAAACCAATTGTTTGTATTCCCAATGTTATCATTTAAAAAATCATTAACCCTAGTTGAATTCAATTACATAAAACATAAAATGGGTTTATAATAATTTTAACACATAATAAATATATAACCTATAAACACATGATAATATCCATAGATATTACATTAAATTCCAAGAATATGATTAAAAAATTTATCAGAATACATAGGTAATTCATAGTTCGTGTAACCAAAATACAATTGTTAAAAATTCATCTATAATGTCATTTTAGAATGAAATTATATAATTATATTAAAAAATTATTTAATTATACTTTCTTCCAAGGTCATTATGCTAATATTTATATGTAAGAATTTACTCACGTGAAGATATTGCTTCCCATAATTACAAAAACTAACTATAACTGAATCCATGGGATGTAATTTATTTCCTTCCATTACTCCGTTCATTTTTCCTCACCAATGCATTTCATTATGTTTTTTTCTTTCACAAAGAGAAATTTTTTTGTTTTATTTAGTCTTATTTATTGGTGTCACTATTAATATTTTTTATATTAAGTAATTCAATCCTTATATATTCTATGGTTCTAATAATCTATATCTTAGTGTACTCCATCCATCACTTTTTTGGCGACTTCATTAGGTTATTTAATTATAGGTTGTTAATCATATTTTGTGATATTTAATTATAAATAATCATGATATCATTCATAAAATATATTAACCTATTTGGTATCTCATCACCCCCACATTTTCCTTCATGATAAATGTTAACATGATTCTTTTGGGTTCCTTCGATTGAAAAAATCAAACATCATTATAGGATGTTTTAATAAAGTATGATTTTTTTTCAATCTATGAAATATTATGTTTACAATAGGTCATTAATTTTCATAATCTATTCAAATATTACATAATGTTTTCTATGGAATTTTTTTTAATTCTATGAATATCCATCGGGAGTGTCAAACTAGGTTTTATATAAGCCCAATTTTCATCTACTAGATAATGATCATGCCTAGGTGAAATCACATTATTCAGAGGTTTTATTCAAAGTTACATCTATTCCTGGAAAACACCTCTTATTGTCTTTAGGCATAAATGTTTTTCTTGCATAAATCACATAATGTATACCTTACCAAAACATTATTGTGTTATTCTATACATTTCATTAATGGGAATTATAGGTTTATTTTTCTTAATTAATTTTTTACTTAATATATTTCCAATTGTTCCTAACAAACATCCTATGATACCAAATCTAAAGACACCAACCTAGTATGATGTTGACAATGTCTAAATTATTAAATGGGTATGATGTATAAGTGATCCAATCCTAAAAAGTAAAACATCTCATTAGTTTTGTAAAACAAGAAAAATACACATTCATTCATTACATTTGAAAACACAATTTAGAATATATTTTATTGAAAATATCATTATTACCTTGTTCATATAATTAATTTAAATTAATAGTAAACTTCCTAGATTCTTGAGAAAGAAAAAAATAATGGTGTCATCAAACTCTTAGTAAGAGTTACATGAAATATGTTTTATCATGAATCAATAAGCATAATCAACATGAGAATATAATAAACTAAATATGAATTCCATTTAAATAAGTTAACTTTCCTTGTACTATAATTAATAATCAATATATAAAGGTAATTAATTGAAAACACATGATATTTATTATATAAAATAAAAAAATAATGAATATAGAGATAATATTTTTTAAATGATATTATTAATTATAATAATCCAATTCAAAGTGAATGAAATGATTAATTATTACATGATATTATCTTTTACATCATGATAAATATAATGTCAAGAACATTAAAAATATAATTTTAAATTTATTTTTAGGTATACAGTAGAAACCCATTTAATAGAATACATCCAACTAATATTTCTAATGACACATCTGATGCATCATGGGGCTATCTATAACCAGTCCCCACCTATAACTAAGTAAAGTTGCATTACACATACATCTAATAATCTATTTTATTAATTTAAAATCATCAATATGATCCAATTAATGTATCATGTAATTATTACAAACTTTCATTAATATTTCAAAGGAAAAATATAATATTTAAATAGAAAATCGTTATATATAAAAAATATTTTCTTTATTGAATAATATTGTCAATGAAAAAATATAGATATTTATGGGAAATTTAATGTCTAATTATAAAAGAATTATTATTATTTAATGGGAAAGGTAATGAAGAAAATTCATTAAGAAATATATTATTAATAATTTCAATTTTAAAATAAATTTTAATCTTATAGAGAAATTATATGGATGATATCAATAAAACTTATCCATAATGGTTTATAAGTGAAAAAATGGTATGAAGTTTTTTATAAATATAAATACCATAAAAATTTCATTAAAACCATTCTTAGTCAAATTAAACTACACTCTTTATCATAGAATGTGAAACTCAATGAAGATGTAATATTACTGGGGGGGAAATTTATTGAGTTATGAAATTATATAAAACTTAGTTTATGTAATGTCTAATACATATAGATGAGAAAATTTAAATTGAATCTTATGATAGCTTGAATTATTATGTAATCAGGAATTTATATTTCAAAGGTAATACTTATATAATATTTAAATTTAGTTGGGTGTATATAATTAAAATATGAATCAATGAATTAAAATTGAGATAATGTCCATTACCTTAGGCATTCTTTTAGTTAAATGTTCTATAACATTATTTATTACAGTTTTAAAGAAGATATTATATTATACAAAATTATAATTCATATTTACTAATTAATATATAATCCTATTTTAACATTGACCACTATTTTTATACTAATATTTTATTATATTCATAGTATAGATGTTAATTATCATGATTTCTCATGCATGTTTTATTATGAATGTTCCATTTATTTTTTATGAGTTATAAATAAATGAAATCATGAATTATAATAATGTTATAAATACTATATGTATTCAATATATACATTTTTAGAATCATTCATGGATCCTGGAAATGGATGAGTAATCACATCACAATATAGAGAAATTATATCGTATGTACACATGATAAACAATATCATTACCTTAAAGTGTTATAATTTAACTATGTAGGTGGTATATTAATTTTAAATTATCCATATAATATCATATATATATATATATATTTCATAATATTTATCCTATGTTATAAAATGAATCACATTGCTTCGCAAGATGGTATTTCTCCACACACTGAAGTATCATTATCATAATTTTAAATTACATGGAATGTAAAATTTATTTTTTATAAAATAATTTCATATTTAGAATAAAATAATATTTAATATTTATATATATACAATTAATCAATATATAAAATTGTGAGGCATGTTGATGGAAAATGATTTACATCAGTTCATGATACGATAGTCTATGATAGACATGATAAACTATTTTGTTTCTCATTTCAGTTAGGTGGAGATGGATAATTTTTATTGAATCAATAGTACATCATTTGTAAATTTGGCAGGGGGTTTTTCAATTATATTCAATATGTTACGAAATAATTACATGTTGAAATATAATTCACATAGTGAAAGGGAATCCTTTTTAAAATTACAAACTTATACAGAAACGCCCTTTAGATATCCTCTAATGGTGTTTTAGAACATTAATTTTTCTATTTTCTAATAAAATGTAAAAAAGTTCCATAAAATGATTTATTTTGGATAGCATTCATAAAATAAAAAAAGAGTTAAAATTTAATTATTAATTTTTTCATTATAAATCAATAAATTTATTTAAAGAATATTTATATGGATGAAATTGATAGATTTTTGAAAAATATTAAAAAAATATTTTCTAAATGAACGTCCCTTACAATGAGTAAAAAACGTTATGTATTTTATTTGTGTTCATAAATATAAATCAATGGTTATTTATTTACATTATATTGTTTTTTTATGTTTAGTATAAAATTTATTTTATTTATAAACTTTATATACTTATTTACTTAATCAATTTTGTTTACATCAAATATTTTCATGATAATTGGTTTATAAGTATAAAATATAGAAGGTATTTTGTTTATGGTAAACTTAGTAATTTCAACCCCATCCCCATAGTAATAATACTAACAAAATAATCATATTCATACATCAAATATTGTTTAAAATCCAATAATTAAATATGGTTATAAAAAATTATCTAAATTACCATCATATAAATGGTGAAACATATGCCTGAATGATTAACATATTCATTATTCAATGTTTTTTATAGAAATAATGAAATTGGTAATTTTATGTTCCTTAATAATCATAATAACATATATATATATTTATCATATTACCAAATTAAATAAAATTTTATATCATCTATGTGGCACGATCATGAAAGAAAAATCACACCCATCTACCGAGAAGGTATTGCACACAAACATAGGAACAACATTTTAATTTTTAGCGAATAGAAATGTAATAAAGAAATTGATATAATTACATTAATGACTGGTCTATATTTAATTAAAATCATCTTGAACAATTATTTTCAACACTATATAATATATATTTAGAGATACTGAAGGAAAGTGAATTTTATCTGGTCGTTAGGTGGTAGTCCGCTATACAGATAACTGATGATTACCTGTCATATTTCTAGATGATGGAGATAGATCAACAAGATGATGTTAAATTAATAATTCCTTAGTATATGTTCAATAGTTAAGGTATCATTTTTATCATGTTTGAATTATATTTGATGGATTTTGGAGAAGAAATAATTTTAAAGAATGTTGTATAAACCATGAATCTTTGAAAGACATAATTGCTTAACAACATAATCAATATAAGGTTGGTATTATACCAAAAAATATATAAAATAATGTTTTTTCCTATTGGATGTTATTTGGTATATCCTGACCAAAAAAATGGTTCATGAGGTGTGAAGTACATTGAATGTGAGATTTCCATTTTTAAGAGAGGGGAGGGGTATTCTTGAAATTTCCCAAAATAATAAATTAATATAAATTAAATGTTATATCCAAATGAATAAAAACGAATATTTAATAATATAGGTTAATTATTGGTATATATAGTCTCATTTAATTAATATTATATATTTTTTACAATATTTTTACTCCTATCATTTTTTACAACCCCTTATTTACCCCCATCACAGTTATCATGTTAACAATGTTTTTTACACATTGGGGGACATGATATTTACTATAAAGGGTAAAAATCACATAAAAGGGAAATGAATAATTTTATAAAATTTATAATAATAAATTTTATGCATCAATTTTTTTTTATGAATTTAACATCAATTAGTAATTTCTTATTTATTATAAAATTAAATAATCACATTTTAAAGAACTATTCCCTTAAATGACATTAAAATGATAAAAACCCCAGTTAAAAGAGAATAAAATTATTTAATAATTATCTAAAATGGATGTTTTATTATATAATAATTTTGTATCACATTAATTATAGAAATTTGTATTACATGTAATATTTTTATAATCATTTATTTTATTTTTAAGTTAATTGATTAATTATCACGTCAATGTGGTTTAGAGATTTAATAAAACTATTTATTTCATAAAAAATAAAAAACAATTATCATTATGACGATATATTATTTATCTCTAAATATTATATTTATAAACAACCATATCCATTATTAATTCCCATGATAAAAATGTCATTGTTATTTGAATCAATAGGGTATCATTTTTGAATTTTCATATTAAAAAATATCATCAGGTTCATAATGTTACTCAAATGTAATGGAAATGAAATGAAAAACAATTATGGAAAATTATAGAAAAAATGGACCATTAAAATAATACTCATGAATATTTAGGAATATTTTTATAGTTTGTAATTTTATTTTCAAACATTAAATAAAAAATTTACCGCTTAATGATTCAACAAAAATACTATGATTACAATTCTTATTGATTAAAAATATACATAACAAACTAACAAAAAACTAAAAACTTACTTCCGAATATGGGTGAAAATTTCAAAAATTCAAAACATAGTATTACTAATGTATAATTAAAAAACAAAGTGGACAGACATGTCACACAACATTAAATTGGAAAAATGACCATTATAAGTATACAATGTTATTATATTAAATTGAAATATAATATTAATTTAAAATAAAACAATCAGATTATTACAAATAAAAATTAATTATATTTTACAACTAATCCATATTTAATATTTAATTTGTAAATTCTTAAAAAGAAAAATAAATTTTTAATAAAAACAATTATCTTCCACTATTTATGGAAAAGTTAAAAATTAAGAAATTTTAAAATCAATAATCCCATATTCTATTTTGGAATATATAAATAAACAATTAACTATATATTTTCAAATAAATCTTCATAAATTTCTCAAAATAAATTATATATTTCAATCAAAAAAAACCCTTTGTTGACGAGAAATTATTTTTAAAGAATTAAATATCTTTAATAATTTAATAGTGCTTATATAGATTGTTTTAATTAATAAATTATAATTGAGTTGGACCATGATATATTTCATAATGTCGTTCATAAAATTCATTCACTAAAATTTAATAGGAACGTAATAATAGTCACATTTAAATAATAATAATTCATTATTGATTTATGCTTAGAGAAACATATTCATCCTTTGATATAAATGGATTTTAAAAAAGATCATCATGTAGTATATTAATAAATTTCAACATTTTTTTGTCTATTTGATTGATTGGAGTTTAGAGGAAGATCTTCAGAATGAGAAAGAAGTAAGAATAAGTATATCAGTTTCATATTGGTGCCATATAATATTATTTGGAGTATATATAAAAGAGTTAGAGGATTTAGAATACTAGGGTGAATAACTAGATTCAAATAAAGGATTGATTACTGGAGGTTTTAGTTTCATTCTAAAATATTATAATTTTTAAAAATATTATAGTTGATAATCTATACATGGCAGTAAAACTATCAGGGAAATGGGTTTGTATTTGAATTGAACCATATATATATCATGTATTATGAAATCTCATGTCATTTAAAATTGTGAGTTATGACATTTAAAATAACTTAATTGATCAAGAAATTATACTCACTGAAGAGGAATAATTCCAATGTAAATGTATTAATAAAATGAGTGTACCATTTACTCATACCTTATAATATAAGTAGAACCTAAACCACCCAAGGTCAATAAATATGTCATTTAGAGGTAATGTTCTATTTAATTATCCATGGAATTATTTATAATGTGGATATTTCATTAAATAATTAATAGAGTATAGTTTCACATTTTTTAAATAATTATATGAGAAATAAAAAGAAAATATTGGAATAGATTTTAATTATTAATATTAAAATAATGGTAGATAAACCAAAAACATATCATTCTCAAAGTGATATTTATGTGCCATATTTTATTTTATTGTCATTTAAATTAATAATCACGACCAATCTATTGTCATGTTAGATAACATTGTGATATTTTTTAATTATTCCAAATTCTGAATAATATTACCAATGATGTAATAAATTATATTGTTATATGTTTTATTGGAATTATTCATCCTAAATAAAAAAATAGAAGGAGATGATTAAAAAACAGAGGACACACTAAGTAAGACATTCGGAAAGTGAATCTAGATCAATGAACAAGTAGATTTAATGGGTAAATCCATTTTCAAAACTGCTGAACAATTTATATTGTATAAATTATATAAATTTGTTTCACTTATTTTTTTTATAGAATACTTACATGACTTGAAACACGTCTCAAAGATTATATGGGTTTCAATCATTCACAATTAGTGTATTTTGGAAAAAAGGTAAAGGACAAAAACAATTTTATTTAATAATCCTGGAAATACTATAGTAGAAAAATAAATATGTTGAAGAAGGATTGAGAGTACAATACGAAATTTTTTGAGATCAATAACGAAAGAAAAACTGTATTTTCTTAGCGATAGTGGTGAAATTTAATAATTACTGATAACCATAAGTTATAGAATCGCAATTCTCAAAAAGAAGAGTTCTAAAAGTATATTTCTTCATTCAGGGTCTGGACTTCAAGAAGGTAATGATATTAACCACTATCAAATTTGAAATTTTATCCATTAAAAATTTATTCCAAAATATAAAATCTAGTTTATTTACTAATATAATTCCATATACTAGTATATGTTTTTAGCAACTCTCTATTATTGTATAGATGGTTAAAAATAATGATAAACCCAATACATGAGTTGTGGATGAGGAAATAATTATGAACATATTAAACATATGAATTGTTCAATTTATGAGTGGATCGACTAAAATTAATATACTTTCACAATATACAAAATCTAGACAACACATACCATATATTTGATTGGGATTCATATGTTATATATTTTGAGGATGTATGATAGGGTACAAGGAAATCGAATGTTAGAAGAACATGGAAAAATAATGAAAACAACATTAATATAATATTTAAGGAATATAATATTAGTAAATACATGACCTACTCTAGAGAAAATAAATCCATAAAAATGAATTTTTCTACTAAGAAAATATATAAATTCTGCCGTGATTTTTGTGATTAGTAAAATTAATCTAGTAACTATTATGGTGAGTATTGTTATTTAACCACTATCCAGAAATCTTATAATACTATGAAGGGAATTCCACATCAATAAGAGATATTGGTATTAATGTAATGTGAAAACAAGTATCTACATGAAAAATTATAATATTTTAAAAAAAATTTACACATAAATGAAATATTTTTGGATGATAATTACATCCATGCATCATGTTCATAAAAAATGAATTATTTGAAGATTTATGTATCATATTTAATCATTTGGACCACATAGATGTGTATTTCATAAAAAAAACTACTATTGTATATTCAATATATGATAGAGATTTAACACCAAAATAAAAAATGTGGTTTGTCTTGTAAATATTCAAAGAAAAGGAGAATGTCATGAAAGAGTTCCTAGAACTATTACAAAATTAACTAAAAATATATGAAGAATTAGAGGATGATAAAAAGAAATCTCATGAAGTAGGAATGTATGATTCTTAAAAAATGGAGGTGGTTAACGAAATTCTCTAAAAATTTGAAAATATGTTGATTATGTTTGGGTGAAAAGAATGTAAAAGGTCGAGAGTATTTTTTCAACATAAATGATAGTCCTAAAAACAAGAAGGCCCATCCTTCTTCTGTTATTTATATATATATATATATATAAATATATGATTTCATACAATGATGTAAGAAACATAAGAAGTCGGATATATCTCCTATGGGGTATCATTAGTTAGATATAGATGTTAAATATTCATTACATAGTGAATACAGATCTTCTTAATATCTGTATAAAATAAGTATATGAGGTATGAAAGTCTATATTTGATCCCTCAATATTGTTATTTTTAATCCAATAAATTATGTTGTAATGTTTGGAGAATGAAAATATGATATATCAGGGGAGTTATATATTTTCACATGAACTTTTTGATATGCTTATTGATTTCTGTGATGGATTTTGAATATCACTAAAAAATGAGATTAGTCAGAATTCATTTTAGGAGAATATTTAATTATATGAATGATATCAAATGATTGAATGTTAATGGAAAATATAGAAATGATTTTTGAATAATTATTTTTTAGACTAAATTAGCCATGTAGACTTATAATTTTTTATCTAAAGGGTATTTTCATAAGGAAACTATATAATATCATATTTCTGATTTAATTTTACAAGAACAATTTATTAATGGTGGAGAAATTGATTTTTGAAAAAACTCATGCTATGAGAATTACACTATCATACAATGTTTTTTATTTAAAATTAGTTAAATAATGTATAGAGAACAAAATTTTTCTTTTCAATATGTCAATCGATATAGAAAAAACTTACGATGTGGGATGTTCTTTGGGTTAGTGAAGTTGTCATGGTCAATAATGTGTCACTTTTTCTTTTGAGCTGGGATGATGTGGTGGTGGTTGGGTTTTTTAGGATTCTGTTAATGTAATTGAATTAATTATTAGAGAACAATATATGTTATATGTGTCCATTTATTTATCTAATATTAAATGAAAAATACAATTTAAAGGTAGATTAAATGTTTATAAAAAAATTGGAAGAAGAATAGTTCCTTGTGGGATTATTTTTATTTTATGTAACAAATTTTAGGATATTATAGTTTCATTAAATATATAATTATATATATCATAGTATATAATCTAAATGTAATTACATAATAAAATTGGGCCAATTTCAAAGGCCTTGGGTCTTACTCAATCCCACAATATTGGATGTAGATCACTAAGAAATGTGAGATACAACTCATAATCACTACAATATTTATGGAGAGGTGAAGTTTTTTTCATCAAGGTGTTCTTGGGTGAGTACCCTATATGTGTTGGAAGTAAAATGGAAACATATCACCAAAATGGTATATAAGACTATGGGTATGGGGGTTCCCATGTTGACCCTCCTTGGGCATGTGTGTGAAGTGTCCCAAGTACCAAACCTAATATTGGCTCGATAGTGATGCAACATGAATGTTTTGATTATTGAGTGGAATACTATAGCACAATCTGATGTCAAAAATTAAAACACCAATTAATATTCCTATGTATTTAAACAATTTGATAATATTTCAAGTCATTATATGGGATCGATCGTGATCATTATTTTAAATGATTCCTTCATCATGAATCTTCAATTTTATGGTGATTATATTCACCAATTTTTACAATCAAAACATTATTCTATAAATATTATGGTTTTAAAAAAATTCTATAATGTCAGGATTAGGTGGTGTTTAACCATCATTAATTAATTAAATGATTTTCATTAAATAAAGAATTAACAAGATGAACACATAAATGTAATATGATAATAAGTTTGTACATGTATTTTTTAGACATGTATATCTGTAGACATTAATGATTCATGTGATCTGCATCACATTGACATGATCACTTCATTGTGGGAAACATTTTAATCTCACATACATGATATTCATTTTTTACTTGTATGAATATTTGAGGATGGTGAATCATAGTGTTATAAAAATTGGTATTCACTGAGATTTTCATCTTTTTGATGATAATCCATGGAATGTCATTATTTTATGATATTTAACATTTGATTTCAACAATAAATGGAAATTATCTAGCATGATAGATTTAGTTATTTATATTAAGAGGGTATCTTTTTTGAATAAAAAAATATCATCGTAAACTCTTGTTTTGCAATGTGAAAATGATTTATGACACCGATTTCATGGATTTAAGAAAATGTCACATTGGAAAAATAAATTGGTTACTATTCACTACAGTGCTTCATAATGAAACTTCTATTATAAATTTTGGGGAATCATGGGTTGTGATATGACTCAATAATACAACATATAAAACATAATAATAGGTGACGAGAAATACTTTTAATTGTAGTTCCCTTCCATTCACATTACAATACTTGTCTAGGGATGTTATATGTTTTCATTGGTGGATAGAGGAGGTTCAGTATAATTAGAGATACTTGAAAACCATAATAGGTGTTTTACTTCATAAGATATGGATTTATGGTATTATATTTATGGTTGAGGCTTGTTTGTCCAGCTAGTTTATGGATTGTTTACAACGAAGGGTAGAGAATCGTATTTTTTTCCATCAAACATGTATTCATGGCATAAATTAATTAATAACAAGACATATTATTTTTTAGATAAACAGGAGGATTCAATGGTTTTTTAAAAGATAATGTGTTGTTAAATCATATATTTTGTGAAACAAGGAATTTGTGACATTAACATTTAATTTATTCAATAAATCATGGTATATAATTACCATTTACATATCCAACATGACCAATTGTCAACTAAATCAGCCTTATTAAATGTATTTGATAAAAAACCCTATATATGGTAGAGGTAGATAACTGAGTCTTTCCTCTTCCTTATTTAGAATTTTATTATATTGGTGGGGTTTTAGTGATCATCATCGATTTATTCCCAAACATATATTATTTTTATTATAATATACTATCGTAGATCCACTACAATAATGTGAGATTGGTTTCATGGAACTTTTTTTGACAATCCGGTGATTCTTTGCAGGTAGATATATTGATTGTATATTGTTTTGAGAGCCCAATGTCATTTGTTCTTCACCCTTCTATGAATTGGGAGACTAGAATGTTTTCTCATGTCATAGAATCCACATTATCACAATTTTAAATTCTATGTGTAGGGATGGAAGGATATTTCATTCCTTTGTATTGATAGAAATGATAATCATATGAAGATAATTTAATTGTAATAACATTAATTGATGTGTATGTGGATTGATGAGATTGTTTGATTATTTTTTTATGTGGGAGATTATATTTTTTAATGTTGTGTCCTTGATGAATATAGAAGCTATAGCATCCTTTCTTTAAAAGCATGCGACATGATTTCAGATACTTTTGTATTGATGTGTAACAAAAAAACTAATAGAAGGTCAAATAACATTTTTTGGATGATAATTTTTTTTCAAAAGGAAATATAGTTTTGTGATATATTAATTCTATTTAAATATATATTATAATTAAATCCATAAAAATATTAAATATTAACTTTTGGATGTGAGGATATTTCTCAAGGATCCTTTTAAGTTCATAATTGTGTGTTTTAGTTTATCATGTGGTGATTGTGGTGGATGGATGGGTCGTATAGTGGGTGGATCGTTGATTTGGGGGTTGATTGGATGGGATGTGATGTGTTTAGAAGTGTAATATGACAATATTTTCTAGTGTTAGTTTGTTGTATTAATGTGTGGTGGTGCTGTGTTGATGTTGTGTGCAATGTATATGTTTTGATATTTTTGGGTGTGGCATATTTAGCTGTTTTGGTAAGATAGTTTTGATGGAGTGGAAAGATGATGAAGTTGATATGAAATGAGAATATTGTTGTGTAGTGGTTTTGTTAGATTAATAGTTATCCCTCGAGTAATTTTTAATGTGGAAGATGAATATTAATTGGGTGAAACATGATATGTCTAAAATTTAATTATTGAATTTAATTAACAAATTAGTTGTATTAAATAATATTTAATGGATAAATGAATAAATGTTGCGGAACCTATATTTCAATGTGGAATCATGCGGCTTGTGTGGTGGTTGGGTGGTTTGTTTCATGTCATGGCGGTAGTGGTTGTGTGGATGATTAGTGGGGTAGTAGTGGAGAAGATTAATGCTCTAATGATGTTTATGTGAAATCATATGTTGGGTATTTTGTGAAATATATACATAATGTTTATTGTGTTATATCCACACATCACAACTCGATTTTGATAATGGTAACATGATAAGTGGTTCAAGGTTTTGAGTTATTCCCCAATATCTAGGTATGTAGTGATATAGATGGTTATCTACCCCCTATACCAAAAAATCCATTAGTAGTAGTGATGATACCTATTGGTTCTAGATATTTTCCAAAAGTGGAACCCAGGCGTCAGCAGGCATGATGTGACATTATGAGTTAGGTTAGAGATGTGTCATTTTTTGGGTGTTATCAATGGCATGGGGAGGAAACGAGTTTTATGTCATTCATGGTCATGATATTCTTATTAACATACATTTTAAGAGATTATTTGTGATATCCAAGCACACATCGTAGGAGAGTTAGTATAATGGATCATGTTCCTTCATGCAAAATGTGATATGGTGGACTAGGATTATTTTGGATAAAGGTGTTGTGAAGGACTAGGTGTCTGCATGTAGTATACGTTGTGGTATGATGTATTGTGATATTATGAGGAATGGATGATAGAACATGAGGTCTGACTTAGGGGTGTGTGGGAAGAAAAAAATAATGGTAAGAAACTAAAGGGATGCATATTTTTTATTCACTCATTGTAGTATTTCAATATTGGTTGTGTTATTTGGTGATTGAGCCATTGTGAGGCTTATAATTTTTTGGGGACTGTTATGGTGCTTGTTGGTTCTATTGTTTTCCCAATGGTTCATTAGTATGTTGACTTCCCATTTTCACTTCTGACCTATGTTATATCCCATCATAAAATACTTTTCAGGACAAAAAATATATATAAATAGTACTTCATGTATATATATGGAATTTTGGGACCAAGAAAATAACTAAATTTGGTTCTGAGATACAGTTAAGATGAACAAAAAAATTCATTACATTATTGGAGAGTATTATTATTATGGGATTATTTACGTTCTTGAATTTTGGAATGGTTATTCATTAAAATATATATAATTTTTATGGGGTTTCTTGTTGTTTTTTTATCATATCTCTATATCCTAGTTTATTTTAGTTGGAAATTCCACCAATTAATTATATTTTGATAACCATGGTGCTAGTGAACAACCTAATTCCAACATGAGGTAGGACTCAAGGGTCCTTATTAATATTCTTTTTTTGAAATACCGTTATAGGTAGGGTTTTAAAAACAGTGGTTTCAATTTTTTTGTTTGATAGGTAAGATGGAGTATTGATATTGGAACTATGATGTTTTGTGGGTCATTAAGGGAAAATATTAAAGTTGATCATGGTGCAGGATATAGACTAGGGTTACTCACTATGAAATAATATATTAGGTCCCCAATGATCTGGTGCACAATCTCGGAGATTATTAATGAAAATGTGAGGTAGAAAATTTTGGAGGGTTGAGACCAAGGAGAGTTACATAAAACATGAATTTTTGTTTAAATTATTGAAATTGGTCGTTGCGGGAAAATGAAAATGAAATAAATATAAAATTTTGTATAATTCTATTATAAAATCCTTATAACTTCCTCTTGGTTATCATGAATGGATACAATTAAAAGCCTAAAAGTTCCTCTGGTAGTTGAGGTTTAGTAAAATGATCTAGTTGATCATCATAGGATTGAACTAATAGAAGTGTAAAAGGAATGGAAGAGGTCTTGGCCTACCATTTAGTAGTAGTCTTCGGTAAATTACTAGGTGAAAATCATATATTTAGAGATAGTGTGTTAGATGGAGGATCCTATGTAGAATTATGGTTTGACCCATGGATGGGTTGAGTTCTGGGTTCTCATTGTAATGACTTAGTATTGGTGGGATGTTGTTCAGTAGTGGATGTAGTACCTTAGAGCCCATAAGGGAGCATATGTCTTCTGTCTCAAAATTATGAAAGAGTGCAATATTGAATTTCTGTCATCTATTAATGAGGGAAAAATGGTAGGATGTGATCATCATTTTATAAGAGTTACTATATGTGGTGGACCATGGAATCAGGTGATAGAACCACCTATACATTTCCCAATTTGTTTATCAATTTTCTGTGTTGATAGAATGAAATTTGGAGGAGGGTTTCAGCCCATTTATCATTTATATAGTAACTAAATTTTATAAAAATATATATATTTGATGATTCTTATATATTATATCTTTATTAATGAGATTGATACATTTATAGATGAGCCTTAGGAAATCATCCCAAAACATTTCTAAAAGGGAAGAGTTATAGGGATTTTGTTGTGGGTTCTCAAGAAATCCTAGTTCCAATCATTTATGAATCAATCAAATAATATATTCCCTGTAATTCCTTTAAGGTTGCGTAAAGATAACATTTTGGGGGTTATCCATATTCATTTTATGACTTTGTTATACATGGGAATCTCTAAACATGGAGCCCATAAATTCAAATTTTCTAGTTTTAGATGGGAGGTTATGAATCTTATTAGCAACACCAACTACTTCCCCTAAAGAAATTTCAGTGGCTGGGCTTGCTGGTTCTTATTCATCTAATGAAAGAAGATGGTGTGGTATTAGTTTATCCTTCTTATTTTACCCATCCAGAAGGAATTTGGATAGAAAATGATATTCATGGTAGGTCATATAAATTTATAGAAGCTAGGTGTGGTCAGAAGCATGCATTAGAGGAAGCATCACTAGTAGGGATGACAGTTGTTCCTTGAACAATTATCTTTTCATCATCCTTTTTTTATTTTTTCATTCTAGTTCCTCATAATCCTTTTAAATAATCCCTTTTCCATTCATTGGAACTAAATATGTAGTGAAATCTCATTATAGTGGTTTTATCCACACTAGTATAAGGTTTCATATTCGTTTCCGGATATGTGTGATGGATATAGAGTAGTTGTGTTGAAGACCCAGATATTGCAGTTATTCTTCATGATGCAGATACAAGCATACAATGTTCACCACAACATGAATTTTCTTTAATTCGTGGAAAAATTCATCGAATTCTTCCAAATGTGTATTTTTTATTTTGATTTAGAGGTCTAGAAATCATAATTCATTGGTGGTGGAGTTTTCCAGATTGGGTGAAGGAATTTTGTGATGTTTTTTTCATAGTAGGTAGAGTTATTTTAGAATGATCATGTTTGTTTTATTCCTAATATTATTGGGGTTTTCTAGATTTTTTCCAAAAAAAATTTTCGGAACTACGCATGGATGCGTTATTGATATTGTGAGATATATCAAACCCATAATGTCTCTGATTTCCCTTACTCCCTATAAAATGGTACATTTTTTGTTGTGGTGGATTAACCTTATTGTCGATGATATAATGTAATGGGTATTTATTTGTCCTATTATGTCACCCTTAAGTGATCCAATATTTATCGATAATAAGGACCGTAATAGTCTGGGTTGGTTATATACATCCATAGATTAAATCAAATGACATTCAAAAAACATTATCCTCTTTTTATGATCAATTCTCTCTTATAAGTGTTGTTTGGGGGTCCTTAATTTCCAGGGATGATTTTACAGTCTATGTATCATCATTTTATTCTGAAGGAAGAAGCTATATTAAAGACTACCTTGGGGTTTTTGTTTGGTCACATTGAATTTGTGGTTATGATGATCAGTGTTACGAACAAGACTTCCATTTTTATAGGGATAAATAACCCCATATTCAATGAGTTCATAGTCTATTTCATCATCTTGTTAATCAAAGATTTTGTATATAATAGGTGTTCAATGGAGTACCATGTTGATCATATCATGTATTTTTTCGCATCCTTAGACACCACCGACCATACATAGTATTTTCTATCTATACATTTTGGATGTGGGTATTTCATTTTCTTAGAAATTGGTGTCCAAATAGGGTGTGGAAGTGGACCGATCAATGTTTGATGTAGTGTTTTCTTATGGAGTTCCAATGAATGTGGAATACAATCAAATCATTCGTGGTTATCCTAGTTATTATTTATGGATTTTAACCGATTTATCATGAGTTTGAACCCCACCTAACACATTGTTCATGGATAAAAACAATTTTTATCAAACTGATCAATTCCAAACAGTGGTTATCGATCATATGGAGAAGTTTTATAGTTCTCTAGTGCTTCATCTTCATGATGCGGGTGTGTCTTTTTGATGTTTTTCATGATATTTTCAATTGTGAAATTTGTATTCATGTTGATATAATAGCTATTTTGACATGTTATGGGTCTCTAAGGTCATGTCCCAATGAGTTAATATATTCATCCAATCATCTAAATTTTTTGATATTATAATTAGTGATAGATTTGCAGAGGCACTGCCTCATACGTCTGTTATATTTGGTGTTCAAGGGAAACAAGATCAGGGAATATATTTTCTATTATAGGTATATGAATATAATTTGAAATAGGTGAATTTATTATCTAAAGTCTGATGAATATCTGATTTCCTATAACATGAAAATGGGAATTTTTTTATGTGTCCACTCATAATCCAGATGCGAAGTTTTTTAGGTGCCTTAAAATGTTTGGAAAGGAATAGTAGAGATTATAGTGATGCATCATGATATTAGGTAAATAACTGTTTGTATTGTTCTCAATTTAATGACTATGGAATCATTGTTGGTGTGGGATATAGAGCAGTGATGACAACCCTACTTTTTATTAAAACTAAAAAATGATTTATTACATAGAACTTCACTTGATACAACAAATAATATCTAGTGGTTTAGTTTATTTGGGGATTAGGATCATTACATAAAAACTTAAAACATGAAATACAACATATTTATTGAAAACTTCCTTTACATGACCACTACATTCCCTCGTACTTAGCATTGCATATGATAATCTAAGGACATGCATAAGAAAAGGGTGAGCTATAAAGCCTAGTAAGGGAATACACATGGAATAACATAAGGAGTACAATACATGTTAGACATTAGGAATATCAATAGAGCACAAGAGAAACATGAACATAAGGGAATGATAAATCATGATAATCATAACATGGAAATGTGGCAACAACACCTAACATGGAATTAGCATGAGTCAAGGCTCATTGCACATAGAGCATGAGTAAACCCTCATTGCACTTGAATTATCATGAGTCAACATGAATTTCACATGACGTATCATGATACTATACTTTACCCAATGCATTGGAGCTCTATAAGGGCGCACCCTTCTTAAACATTTCATTTTATGCATAAGTGTGCCACATGGATCATAAAACATGGATTCATAAAACATAATAATTTATTCCAAGATAATGTAATGTGGAATAAATACATGAAACTCTATAATCAATAAGTAAATGTGTATAAAGGTGAATACACTTTATGGACAAATGGGCATGGTATTCACTACACAATGACATTGGCTTAGAAAATCGGTGCGATTTCGGCAGTGTAACGGTGTGACATAAGAATTCATAAAAATGGTTCATGAGAGGGAAAGGGGTTCCTCATTATATTTTCATGTAATGGATAGTAATGAGGTCATATAGATACATGTTCTAACAATTGTAATGGAATTTAGATTCATGTTTCAAAATTATTGCATGAATGTAAAAGAGGAGAGAGAAGTTCCTTTCGGAATTTCGGCATAGTAACGAGTGTACATGAGAGGCGTTTAATGAGAGAGAAAGGGTTATCCCATTATTCAAACATAAATAGGGATGTATGAGGGAGGTTATAAACCATACCCCAACATTCATAATTGAAATTAAATGGGCAAAACAACTTAAAGTAAATTGGACAAAAATGAGAAAGGAAGAAAAAACCCTTACATGGAACTGTGCTTAAAAAGGCTAGAGAGAGGTATGTGAGAGGTT
The DNA here is from genome assembly GCA_963277665.1 of Viscum album. Taxonomy (NCBI): domain Eukaryota; kingdom Viridiplantae; phylum Streptophyta; class Magnoliopsida; order Santalales; family Viscaceae; genus Viscum; species Viscum album. The sequence continues at coordinate 1,813,304,991 of OY728140.1, read as the reverse complement.
TATTGGGAGCTTGGGTACCCTTGGGAGGATTCTAGAGAGAGTATGGAAGAGTTTGGATGAACTCCAAAGGTTTTACGTGAGGAAAAAGTGGGATCTTGGGTGGGTTTATATAGGGAAGGTGAGGGAATTATTTATTATTTAGGTTTGGGGCCCCTTATATTAAATTAATCCAAACCACAAACCATCCCATGGTTTTTTGCCAATGGATTTTGGAAAAGATAAGAGGAAAACAATATTTTATGAGTCCAAATTCCGAACTTCTTAAAATATTATGGTTGCTTATGTGGTGGTGAGTCACACACCCATGGAAATTAATTTAAAAATACAAGGTGTTTAATAAGTTTTGAGGGGTCCGTTAATGCATTGAAAAGTATTTAAAATAATCCCAAAATTACATTATTTTAATGGTAAAACATATATTGGACGAACATAAAGATTATAGTATTTTATTACATCAATATTGGGTCATTAAGATGTCATAAAACACATTATATATTTAAACAGTATTTAATTTTTACCCAAAAATTGGACTATCTCAGAAAATTATGAAAAATTCACCATTGTATAATTTCGACATCCTGATTCCAGAAATAACATTTATTTTATATAAATAATTTTCAAATTATGTTAATTTTTACTTTTAAAATAAAACCTCATATTTATCCAAATTTCACGTGTTTTGACAGAAATGACTTTCAAACCTTAATAAATATTATAATTGCATTCATAAAATTATAAGATCATTTATATTTAATAAATATTAATTTAATATTAATAATAATATTTTATTAAATTATAATTTCAAAAATCCATTAATTTAAAAATAATATTTCTTAAATAAATAATAACTAAAAACACCATTTGAACTTTAAAAACTATTTACAATGTATCAATAATGACTAGAAATTATATTCATTATTATATAAAAAATAATGTATATGAACATAGTACTATTTATATGTTACATAACCCCTTAAAACAGCTGCATATTACTTAAGGGTGAGGTGTGTGATGGTGATAGACTCTTGGGGTGGCTCAGATAACATTGCTACATTGGTAATCTCTATCAGCTTCCTCTTTTCCCGTAGACGGTCTCGTTCGAGCTTGATATGATGAAACGCAGCTTGGGCTTGGTCCAGAGAAATGCCCAAGGATTCCACCTCTTTTCCGAGCTCCAAAAAATGGTCTTCGTATGGGGCTATTCTATTGGATGAGGCCATCACTTCCTTTTACTGAGTAAATTTGGATTTGTTAAAGCCCTATATTTAGAATAATCACGTGATCAATATTCAACGGCTATATTAGCAATGGTCAAAATTCATAACATAAAACCAAAGAAGTTGACATTTTATATAAATAGAAAGAGACATTTAATTAGATCCAGAGGGATTTCCATTAATGAAACTTTGGGTCATTACAATATTCCCCCCTTAAAAAATTTCACCCCCGAAATTTTCCTTTTCCCACAATAAAACAGATGTGGGTAACTCAGCTTCATCATTTCCTCTGATTCCCAAGTCGCTTCTTCAAACATGTGGTTTCTCCACAACACCTAGATGAGGGGAATTGTCTTATTTTATAAATCTTTTTCTCTTGGATCTAAGATCTTCACTGGTTTCTCCTCATAAGAAAGATCATCCTCCAACTGTACCACCTCATAAGAGGGTACATGTGAAGGGTCTAGTATGTACTTCCTTAAGAGGGATACATGAAAGACATCATGTACCTTGGCCATGGTAGGTGGAAGTGCTTGTCGGTAGCCCACAGCCCCGAAACGATCATGAATTTCGAAGGGGCTGATGTACCTTGGACTTAACTTCCCATTCTTTCCAAACCTCATGACCTTCTTCCAAAGAGATACGCGTAGAAAAACCATGTCTACAACTTTAAACTCAAGGTATCATCGACGATTATCTGCATAACTCTTCTGTCAACTCTGGTCTGATTTGATATGCTGCTGAATGGTTTTCACCTTCTCCACCATTTCCTCGACCATTTATGGTCCAAGAAGCTTACGTTCATAGACCTCGTCCCAACATGTCACTGATCTGAACCTTTTCCCATACATGGCCTCATATGGTTCCATTTGGATACTCGAGTGGAAACTGTTATTATAAGAGAACATAATCAGAGGAAGATGTTGATCACATCCTCCTTTAAAGTCCATTGAGAATGCTCTCAACATGTCCTCAAGTGTTTGGATAGTCCACTCGGATAGGCCTTCAGTTTGAGGATGATAGGCTGTATTGAAGTTTAGTTCAGTATTCATAGCATGTTGAAGACTCTTCCAAAACATATATGTGAATCTTGTATCCCGGTCAGAGACAATAGATAGTGGTACTCCATGAAACCTTATCAATTCCCTGATATATGTCTGTGCTAGTTGATCCAAAGAGAAATCCTCCCGAATAGCAATGAAGTGTGCAGTCTTTGTAAGACGATCCATAAAAACCCAGATTACATTGTTGCCTTTGGATGTCCTTGGAAGTTCAGTGACAAAGTCCATATTGATGTTCTCCCATTTCCATTCTGGTATGGGAAATGGTTTCATCATCCCCTTAGACTTCTACCTCTTTGCCTTCACTTCTTGACACACTAGGCACTTTGATATATATTCAGCGATCTCCTTCTTCATATTATCCAACCAAAAGTTTTCCTAGAGATCTCAATAAATCTTTGTGCTCCCTGGGTGAATAGAGAAATTTGAACTGTGTGCATCATCCAAAAGTTCCTTCTTCAGCTCTGGACTTGATCAAAAACATAGTCTTTTCCCAAACCACACAATTCCTTCTTCATTAACATTAATCTCCGAGTATTTATCTTTTTTGATAGCTTCAACTTTTTCATGAATTCCCACATCGTCATTTTTTGCATCTATTAACCATTCCTAAAGAGACATTTGAGAAATCATTTGTGAAAGGATTGATGATGTTCCCTTCTCAATGATTCCCATGTCCATCTTCATCAAGTCTTATAAGAATGGATCCTTCTCAATTCACATCATTGATAGAATTTCTGGATCCTTTCTACTTAGGGCTTCTGCCACCTTTTTCGCTTTCCGAGTGTGGTAATGTATTGAATAGTAATAATCCTTGATGAGCTCTATCCATCTTCTCTAGTGCATATTAATCTCTTTCTGTGTGAATATATATTTAAGACTCTTGTGGTCTGTATATATCTCACATTCCTCCCCATAGAGATAATGCCGCCAAATTTTCAAGGCAAAGATCACCGCCGCTAACTCCAGATCATGCGTTGGACAGTTTTGCTCATGGATTTTCAACTTCCTTGAGGCATAGGATATAACTTTATCATTCTGCATTATCACACTGCTTAAGAGCTTCATCTAGGCATCACCGAATACCACAAAAAGTTCCCCACTTGTGGATAAAGAGAGAACGGACGCAGTGATAAACCTCCTTTTCAACTCATTGAATCTTTCTTCGCATTCATCACTCCAAGAAAAATTTGCTCTCATTCAAGTTAGCTTGGTAAGAGGGTTGGACAATCGTGATAAATTTCTCACAAATAATCGATAATATCCAGATAACCCCTAGAAGCTACGGATATCCATTACCGATGTTGGCCTCATCCATCCCTCATTTACATCTGTTTTGGAGAGATCCATATATATCCCATTGCTTGTGATGATATGGACCATGAATGAGACTTCCTTCAACCCGAACTCACACTTGATGTACTTTTCATAGAGCTTCTCTTTAGGTAAAGTCTCTAGTACAGTTCTTAAATGCTCCTCATGATCCTTCTTGGTTTTAGAGTATATTAGAATATCATCTATAAAGACTACCACAAATTTTTCTAGGTAATCTCTAAAGACTCTATTCATTATGTCCATGAATATTTCGGGTGTATTAGTGAGTCCAAAAGGCATTAATATGAATTCATAGTGCCCGTATCTTTTGCGAAAAGCAGTCTTGGGGATATCTTCCTTCTTCACCCTTACTTGATAATATCCCGAATGCAAGTCCACCTTGGAGAAGTATTGTCCTCCATGAAGATGATCGAACAAGTCATCAATTCTTGGGAGAGGATACATATTATTTATCTTGATTTTGTTAAGTTCACAATAATCGATGCAAAGCCACATTGACCCATCATTCTTCTTGACGAAGAGGATTGGTGGACCCCATGGTGAAGAACTTGGGCGTATAAACCCTTTATCCAGATTCTCTTGTAGTGGTTTCTTCACCTCTTCAAGATCTACAACAGCCATTCTATATGGGTTTTTGGATATTGGTAAAGCCCCTGGTATAAGTTCAATTGAGAATTCAATATCTCTTCTAGGAGGAAGACCAGGCAATTACTCGGGAAACACTTCCGTGAATTCCCTCACAATAGGCATTTCTTCAAGGCTGGTTTCTTCCTTGGACTCAATCATCTGAGCCAGATACGTTTTCTCATAAGGTAGTAATATCCATGCATGAGATGATGGAGCTAAATGAGATTCATCGTCCTCCTGACACTTGTAAATAATCGGGGGTCTATTCTCCATATGTAGTGTGATTTCCCTCTCCCGACAATTTATGTTGGCTCTATATAAGGAAAGCTAATCCATGCCATGAATTGCATCAAATTTCAATAGAGGGAGTATGACGAGGATCTCCGGGAAATTCAATCCACATATTATAACAGGGGAGGACATATATTCATGGGATGCAATAATTTCCCCATTTGTCGTGCTCACCGATATCTTCACTTCCTTGATTTGTGGTGGTGCTGGGATTGTTATACTAAACTATCGAGAAATAAAAGAATGCGGAGAACCATAATCAAGAAGTATTTTTTCTATTCTTGAATGAATAACTAGAGTACCTATCACCACTTTGTTTTTGGGGTTCACTTCGGCAGAAGTGATAGAAAAAGCTCTTCCTTGCTGCCTTGGAGGTTGTTGGTTGCCTCCGAAAACCCTTGGATTAGGGTACTGATTTAAAAAATGACCTGGTTCTTTGCATTTGTAGCACTGAACAACGTGTTGATGTTCGAACGGAGCGTTCCTCTCCTCTGTCGTAGCCACGGGTCTTTCTTTCCGATAGTTAATAGCTAGGTGTCCTTCTCTTCCACACATGAATCATTTCCTCGTCCCCTTAAGGCAATTTCCATGGTGCTTCTTTATGATCTTTTGGCAAGTGTGGTGCTGGATCTTATTAGCACTGTTGGATTTATCCATCAGACCACCATCATTGAAGTCGAACATATGCTTCTTATCCCCATGATACCCCTATGAATCTCTAATCTCTATTTCGACCTTGAGGGCATATCAGACAATTTCCTTATAGCTGTCGAAGTCACGGATTGCTACTGCGTTCCATAGGCTAGGCTTCAACCCAACAAAGAAGCGGTCCACTTTGCATTATGGGGTAATGACAAAGAAAAAAGAGTATCATTCAAGCCTTTTGATGTTTTCCTCGTACACTCCAATAGATTCTTCATATTTTTTCTTGAGTGAAAGGAAGTCCATTTCCATCATAAGCTGGAGGGTGCGCGAGAAAATATTTATCGAAAAACATCTTCCGGAAATCCTTCTATTGCAATGCCTTGATATCCTCCTCAGGCTTCATATTTTTGAGCAACGTCCACCATTGATCAGCTTCACCCTCTATACGATAAGCCACCAGGAGAACCTTCTCTTGTTCAGAACATTGAAGGATGGATAAGATCTTTTCAATGGAGTTGATCCATTTTTCAGCGATTGTGGGATCAGATGATCCACTAAAAGTAGAAGGCCTTTATCTCATGATGCTCTCGATAGTGACTTGTTCATTCTTAGTGGGGGTGGAAAATTACTCTTGACCTGTGTTTCTATTCAAAACATGAGTTAGCTGAGATAGAAGCATTACAAAGTTCACGATTCCTGCTCCCATTGGATTGGGAATCTCATTAGTACAGTCATCACACTGATCTTCACAACGGTTGTTGGCTCGAGTCCTCCTATTACCGTCCATTGGCTGGAATAAAAGGACAGTTAGGGGTAACACATACAGGGTAATCCAAAGACAAATGTTGATAACTTATAAATAAACTTTTATTTCCTTAACTCATGAGTCTATCGGCTTCAATCTAGGCTTTTCATGATCTAATTTCTAACATATATTCTTAGGGGATTTTTTTAATTCCATTAATAAAGGTTCATACTAAGCTTGTGAATTTTTTAAAACATATCCCTCGGGTGTGTCCTAACTATGTGTGGAGCAAGGCCCATTGTCGTGCACCAGTTCTCATTCGACTTTAGCTCAAAGCGGTGATTTCGGGTTTTACCCCTCAGATACATCTGTGCCAGAGCTGCCTCTACCTGCTCGTATCCAAACATGGATGTATTTTCTTGATAAACCACTTACACAGTACTTACCAAAACGTAGGGATGTTTTATTATACTTAGTCTTGTCTTTAAATATTTACTAGGGTTTTCTAGTCCTAATCCCAAAAATAACTAAACCTATCCTCTGATACCAACTATGACAACCCTACTTTTTATTACAACTTAAACAAGATTTATTTCATAGAACTTCACTTGATAAAACAAATAATATCAAAAGGTTTAGTGTATTTGGGGATTAAGGTCATTACATAAAAACATGAAACATTAAATACAACATCATTATTGAAGAATTCTTTTACATGACCACTACATTCCCCCTTACTTAGCAACGCATGGGATAACCTGAGGACATGCATAAGAAAAGGGTGAGCTATAAATCCCAATAAGGGAATGCACATGGAATAACATGGGGAGTACTATAAATGTTAGAAATTAGGTATATCAATAGAGAACAGGAGAAACATGAACATAAAGGCATGATATAGCATGATAATCATAACATGGAAATGTGGCAACAACACTTAACATGGAATTAGCATTAGTCAAGGCTCGTTGCACATAGAGCATGAGTAAACCCTCATTGCACATGAAGCACGAGTAAACCCTAGTTGCACTTGAATTAGCAGGATTCAACACTCATTGCACATGATTTATCATGATACTATACTTACCCAATGCATTGGAGTGCTATAAGGGAGCACCCTTCTTAAACATTTCATTTCATGCATAAGTGTGCCACATGGATCATAAAACATGGATTCATAAAACATAACATTTTGTTTCACGATAAAGGAATGTGGAATTCATACCTGAATCTTTATAATAAATTATTAAATTTGAATAAAGGTGAATACCCTTGATGGATAAATGGGCATGGTATTCACTACACAATGACATTGGTTTAGAAAATCGGTGTGATTTCAGCCGCGTAACAGTGTGACATAAGCATTCGTAAAAATGGTTGGTGAGACTGAAATGGGTTCCTACTAATATTTACATGTAATGGAAAGTATGGAGGTCATATAGATACATGTCCCAACAATTTTAATGTAATTTAGATTCAAGATTCCAAAGTATTTCTATAATGTAAAAGAGGAGAGAGAAGTTACTTTTGGAATTTCGGCATAGTAACCGGTTTACATGGGAGGCATTTAATGAGAGAGAAAGGGGTATCCCATCATTCAAAAATAAAGAGGGTAGTATAAGGGAGTTTGAAAACCATACCCCAAAATTCATAATTGAAATTAAATGGGAAAACCAACTTAAAGTAAATTGGACAAAAATGAGAAAGGATAGAAAAACCCTTACTTGGAAGCGTGCTTCCAAAGGCTAGAGAGAGGCTTGTGAGAGGATTCTTGGTAGCTTGGGTCACCTTGGGAGGATTCAAGAGAGAGTAGGACAGAGGTTGGATGATATCTAAAGGTTTTGAGTGAGGTGGAAGTGGGAGTTTCGGTGGGTTTATATAGGAAATGTGAGGGAATTGTTTTTATTTAGGTTTGGGGCCCCTTATATTAAATTAATCCAAACCAAAAACCATCCCATGGTTCTTTGACCATTGTTTTTGGAAAAGGGAAGAATAAAACAATATTTTATAAGGCCAAAGTCCGAACTTCTTACAATATTAGGGTTGCTTATGTGGAGGTGAGTCACACTCCCATGGAAATTAATTTAAAAAGACATGGTGATTAATTAGTATTGAGGGGTCCATTAATGATTTTAAAAGAAAGTCAAACAAACCCAAAATCACATTATTTTAATGGTAAAACATATATTCACCGAACATAAATATTATAGTATTTTATTACATCACTATTGGGTCATTATGATGTCATTAAACACATTATATATTTAAACGGTATTTAATTTTTACCCAAAAATTTGATTATCTCAGAAAAATATGAAAAATTCCCTGTTGGATAATTTTAATGTCCTAATTCCAGAAATAATATTTATTTTATCTAAATAATTTTCTATATATGTTAATACTCACATTGAAAATAAAAACTGATATTTATAAAAAATTCACGGGTTTTGATAGAAATGGATTTCAAACATTAATAAAAATTATAATTGAATTCATAAAATTATAAGATCATTTATATTTGATAAAAATTAATTTAATAGTAATAATAATATTTTATTAAAATATTATTTAATTAAAAATTCTCTTAATTTAGTAAAATATATTTCTTAATTAAATAATTCCTAAAAAAATCATTTGTACATTAAAAACTATTTACAATGTATCAATAATGAATAGAAATTATATTCATTATTATAGAAAAAATAATGTATACGAACATAGTACTATTTATTTGTTACATAACCCCTTAAAACAGCCGCATAAGACCTAAGGGTGAGGTGTGCTATGGTGACAGACTCTTGAGGTGGCTCGGATAACATTGCTCGATTAGTAATCTCTATCAACTTCTACTTTTCCCATAGACGGTCACATTCTAGCTTGACATGATGAAGCTTAGCTTGGGCTTGGCCAAGAGAGATCCCAATAATTACACCTCTCTTCCGAGCTCCGACAAATGGGCTTCGTATGAGTCTATTCTACTAGATGAGGCCATCACTTCCTTTGTCTGAGTAAATTTGGATTTGTTAAAGCCCTATATTTATACTAATCATGTGAACACTGTTCAATGACTATATTAGAAACTGTCAAAATTCGTAACATAAAACCAAAGAAGTTGAAATTTTATAAAAACATAAAGATACATTTAATTAGATCAAGAGGGATATCCATTAATGAAACTTTGGGTCATCACATCAGTCATAATGAGATTCCTTAGAGGTTGATGTGATGTATGACCATGTTATACTTTGTGATACCCTAGTTAATTGTTTATACGAGAGTTCAAACTAGATGTTTTTTCAATAGAGATTATTTTATCTATTATATCTTCCTAACTGATTTATCGAAGATATTTATCTATCAGTATTGGCGGGGAACCTTGTGTTTATAAATTGTAACATAATTTGAGGATATATATTTTTAGGCATAAGATGAATCGGTCATTTTTTGAGTTTGTAGCAATGTTTATTATTATTGAGATGGTGATATAATAGAACCATGATACATGAGGTTTGTTTCACTCATTAGACACTCTAATGTGGGAATTATAAGAAAACACAAAAAAAATCACAAGGATACCCTTGGGACAAGGTGATTGTGTTTGGGTGATAGTGGAAATGTTTAATAAGTTAACTCACTTTCTTATGATCTGTGAGTTAAAAACTACATTATTTTTAGAAATGTGATTAATTTATGTTATTGTTAGGCATTGAAGGTACTTAAAACCATAATCTCCTATTAGTATCTCATTTTTTCATCACATTTCTGGAGTGGATTTTATTTAACTTTTTGTTCAAAGGATTTCTATAGTACCGATTGCATCCTTGTATGGATAAGAAGATGGAGAAAACCATCTAGACACAGTGGGACATGTTTTAAACTTCTTTAAGGGAATTTAGGTGATTTTAGGTAACCCAAAATCTTTTTTTTTGTATTTTTATATTAATAAAAAACAATTATTCATCTATTGTAATAGATCCATTTGAGGCATCATATCGGTTATCAAGTCATTCTACATTCTGCGAAATGAATGTTAGCGTAATAGCAGTGCAATGTCAAGATATGATTTAGATAAAACCACTAATATCCATATAGTTTGATATAAGACTATGGTAGCAGAAGAACTTAATATTGACTATGTAAATCATAGGCGTAGGTGCATAGATTTTATTCTTTTAGATCATGTGTTTTTTATAGTCTCCCCTAAAGGTGGGAATATGAGGATTGGAAGGCGGTGTAGGATTTAATCCATGTTTATTCAGAACTATGTGGTGTTGGGGAATGTAGGAAAAGAGGATTATTATTTATAATTCCACCAACCCGTGAAAGGATCCAAATTGACTTCAATATGCCTCATAATTTTGGGTATCTTCAAAATGAATTACACATCATGACTAAAGAGAGTTTGATATCAAGGGAGAAAAGTTGTTTTTGGAGTGGTCATTAGAGAACCCAAATCATTGAGAGAAGGTATTGTGTGGATGAACCATTCCCTTCGTTCATTTATTATGGAGGGATGGTTGCTGGGAGGAGACAACATTGGAGATAGCAAGGAAGATGTGTTCCCAGTACCCATATCAATTTGGAGTTTTTTTCTCTATTGACTTTTCATGATGTGGTGTTGGGATATTTAAATTTTATACGATTCATTATTTCATTTATATTTGATGTGTGATATACCATATAACATATGCATAGGTTATAACCATATTTCTAATCAAGAAACATTATGCTCTGAAATAACACAAATCATGCAGGCCAGTAAGTGTTTCTTAAATATGATAATATCATAACAAGAATGATATAATTTTATTATTTATATATCATAGAAGTGTTCTGTGTTGGTTTTGGAAGATTTGTTTTTCATAAATGTAGCAGAGACGGTTTTTATGTGATGTATAAGTGTATAAATTATGGGGTTTGTGGAAGGTTATAGATGATGTTGTGTTCTTCTTGGTGAGTGATGGTAATGTTCTTATGTGGTGATGTGGTTTTACGGGATGTTTAGTGGACATCATAGTTTTGGAATGTTTTTTTAGTGGTAACATTTGATGTGTAATGATAATAAAGGGAGTTTTCTCATCGGGTTGGGGTTCATACCCCTTAATTTCACTGAGTTTTTTATTCTCATTTGATATAATCATTTGAGAGGTTACTAATTTAATTTTTTATTTCATTCTATTCATTAAAATCCATAGATTTATGATGTTAGAGGTGCTAGGATAATTATAGAGGATATTTGGTGTACTTATTTCTAAATAAGAAGTACATCAATATTTATATGTTATAAAAGTGTAATTTATGACAAAAGACAGTGTTTTGTGGATTCTGTTTCGATTTGGATTAAATTTTATTATAGTGATAAGAAATGTTTGAAAATGTTTTATTATATATGACTGTTATTTATTGATGAAATCAATTAATTCAATAAAAACATGTATTTCTATGTAAGTTGGTGTTTCATGGGTTTTATGGGACTAAATTATTATTTAAATGATAAATCATGATATTTACAGTATTATTATATATCTGGTTAAGATGATTTTATCATAATTTAAAAATAGTGTCTCCCATTTTTAGAAATACTTATATTTTAGAGGAGGATCTCATAATATTTCTTCCTCCTATCGATGATGGTTATTGTTGATTTGTCAAAAAAATAGACGATGAGTTTTCCCATAATACCAATTATTTTGTTTTCATTATAATTTCATAGATGAGTTATAGAAATGTTGTATTAATTTTTATGAACAATGGTTTGTGTGTTCATGATCCACATATGTTGTGAATATTACTACATGGTTTCCATGTGAGGTTCGATGATTAAAATTATTTATTCTAATCCATGTGGAACATGATGATATGATCAATATTTTTTGAGGTGGGTAATTGATGATCTCACCTATTTAAATTCTATGTTTTTGGATTGTATGATTTTACATTTTATTGGGTGGATGTTAAGGGTATTTCTAATAATATATTAATTTTAATAGCTGAAATTTATTGGGATTGGGAGTGATGGCTTGTTCTAATGCTATCATTAATGTTGATGATGATATTATTCCATGTTATAGCCATGATAAATTTAACAGTTTTAGGAGGCCCTAGTTGGAAAATATATGATAAGAGATGAGACACTTGTTAATTTTTTGTGTGTTCCCACTCAAAATTAAACGTTGAATAATTTATATTTTCTTCATAAATTTGTTTCACATGGAAATTCGGTTTCGTTGATAATATACTCACTAAATAATGTGTCAATGAAATTAAATCCCAAATAATAAAAGTGTGAAATATTTGATGTCTTTCTATTTTTTGTTACTTATTTTTCTCCCTAGTGTGTTTCATGAATTCTTGTAAAGATTACTCTTATTAGTTGGACAATATAGTGCATGGTAATGTCACGTGATTGTTTTTTGGCATGAATGTGAAGTGGCAATGATGTGTGAGGATGATTTGTTGTGGGGATGTATGGTTGATTTGTATAGAGGTTATGTTTCTATATGATGATGGATGACTGAAGTAAAATTGGTGTGGTATATTTTATAGGCTATTGTGTCATAGTGATGATGGTCATTGTGAGACATGTGAGTTACTGTGTGGTTGTTTTTTTAGTCTCTTAGTTAGCCATATTATACATTTTAATACAAAAAATGAGTGTTAATTCTCTATAGGTTGAAGTTAAATTAATGTATAAATTGAATTATATGAATGAATGGGTTGTTTAATTCAAAATAGATTATATATATGAATAAATAGTGTAGGAAAATGTAATTGATAGTAACATCATATTGATTTCATGGGTGTTGTGTGGTGTATTGTATATAGCGATGTTTTTTGTTGTTGCAAGTTCTGTGTAGTGTGGTATTTATGGTGTCCCATGGGCTAGTGCGGCTGCTGTGATCCTTTAGGATTTGTATTTTTTTATATCAATATATAATTTATATTTTTATATTTTTATATATTACCCACCCAAGTTTGTTAAACATACCATTTCATAGAGGTTATGGACTCTCAGTTTTTCTCCAATATCATTGTAAGGGTTAATATAGATGGTTTATTAGCCTCTCTTTCTGATTCATCCTTCAGCTGTCAGGTTGATCTAGTATAGTATAATAGAATACTCATAAGTTATGGAAAATCTTTCAACATTGGTGAGGTGACATTATAAGGTGGTGATGTAATGCTATATGTTCAGTGGTCATATGGTAGGATAAGATCACAATGTGGATTTCCATCACATTTTTGATACCCTATAGATATTCTTATGTGACAAAATATGATGTGATAGCCTAGGTGTATTTTGGATAGATGTTGTTTGATGGTATAAGTTTCTTTGGGAATTTTCTTATATGATAGACCATGTGTGATCGAGTGTGGGGCAGGTGATGAACCAAATGTTTGTGGGTGGGATGTGATGTGATTTTATGTGATATTTTGTTGAAGGGATTGGAGCTTCTGACGTGAGATTTTGGGTCACATGAATGGTAATTCATCATGTAATCATTAATATGGAACCATTTATTCACTATTCTATGTTATATTACTGTAAGAGCTTTGTAATTTTGTGATTCATTCTTGTTGTTGTATGATCGGTTGGATGAGCTATTTCAGTGCCTTTTGGTTTTTCAATTTTTTCAAAAGTGCATTTGTATACTATTTTCATTTGTCAAAATGAGACCATTATTACATCCCTAGTACTTATAAAATTTATTAATATAATATATATATAATTTTTTTTGTTTCATGGATTATATTGGGGATTGATCTAGACATTATAAGATTGGGATGGGTGATGGTATTGATTCTCCACTTTTGGTACAGTCATTAGTACATTATTAGAGACTTTGATTATTTTCCATTATTTCTATTGATTCATTATGGGATTGTTTTTTGCTCATTTTTTTATATTTTTAGTGTATTTTCCCGGTTTATATTTTTCCAATCTCAAAATACTTTTTTATATTATAGGGTCTTGAACCCCATTTAATTTAATTTGATACCTCATTCTTAGTATCCTTCATGGGACATGTTGAATACTATACTAGGGGGGTTAGTATTTTCAAATTGACATTTTTCATTTTTCTATAGAGGGATGGGTTCATGACACCATCACACATGGTAAAAAATTTTGTGACCCTATATGTAACTAGGATTGGGAAAAAAAAGTATTATCAATTTTATATTGTTGAGCGATGAAGAACATGAGATACAAACATTTCATAAATTTCATGAAAACACAAATTCACTTGCACGTTATAATATAAAAAAAATAAAAAACAGATATAATAATGCTTGGAATTATAATGTAATATGGTTTTTTGAATATATGATTATTTATTTGAGACTATGCATATTTATCCTCGTATAAAATAATATCATTGATATAGTGTCCACCACTTGCACACATTTGAGTGAGTATGGGATGTATGAAATATAAGGAAGAATCACAAATTAAGTGTTTCACTAATTCATCTAGTAAGATAATGGTGATCATAACTATTATTCAAGGCTGATGGACTCAATATGTGGTTTATATAAGTACATAATGTTTACAACAGAATGTGAGATTCAATAAGTTCATAGAGGAAGATCAAAATTTCAAGAAATGTAGGTATATTCATTGAATAAATGTATAATTTCATTATTTTTCAACACATCCATAAGAACTAATTTAGTTGGATAAGGAAATATAATATGTTTATGAGTTTCTCTTAGACTATGAGGGGACTATTGGGGGTTATAACTAACTTAGGAAGATTAATTAATTGGGGGTATAATAATAATAAATAGAGGAATAACATTTTTGGGTATAATAAATTATTTTTCAGCGATTTTAATTTAAAAATATAAAATGGTGGATTATCCATGTTGGGTGTATAGAAAACATAGTAATGTGTAGTTATTTATACCAACCATTGTAAATAGTGGTTGTTGTGATCTCTCTTTTGATATCTGCATACACTGTGAGACTCTAAGAATCATTGAGTTGATTGGGAAGATAAAAAAGTTCAAATATATTATTTAGAAAGTTAAATTATTCATTAAATATTTCTAAAAATATTTCATCCCAAAATTAGTGGATCTTAATCCTCCATGGGTTTCTACAAGATGTATGATAGGGTAGGTTCTTTTTAAATATCAAAGTGTATAATTATGAAGTGATTATTTTAAGATACGGGTGACCTACATCATATGGATATTTCCTCTAAACATTAGATGAATATAAAAGTAATATAGTTATGAATGATGATTATTATTTATCTAGTAAAGAAACAAAAATCCAAAAATGATTAAAATAAATATTTTATATACTATAATATTTTAATTTATTATGATTTTTCTAGATGAATTCTCTCAAGATGTGATGACTATGGATCACATAATGATCCAATTTATGAATTAAAATTATTTATTATCAATGCTTCCTATGATGTAGACAATTGTATAATTATAGGTTTCATGGAACATTTTATGATAAGGAAAAACTAGAAGTAGTCGAAGAAATTGAGGATTCACTATGTTATAATATCCAAAATATTATAAAATTTATAGAATTAATAAATGGGATGAATCTATTTTTTATATATAACTAGTACTTGCCTGTGCATTTGCACAGTGATAAAAAAAAATTCTTAGTCCATGCATTCTCACAACGATATGGTTCACAACATTTATGAAGGCAATACAATATTTTGGAAAAACAAAAGAAACTAGGAAAGTAGTTAATTGTACAATGTGTATTAATTAGAAACCAGAATTAAGTGGAAATAATTCATTGAAAAGAACAGCAGTTTCATAAAAAATGTGAAAAAATTTGTTAAGAATATCTACATAATCTACTAACAGTATAGATTATAGAGTAAATAAAAATTCAAAAACAATGTTGAAAATAATTGATTAATACTTTATTTTCAATTACCATGCAATTACATCATGAAATATCCATCTATTTGATCAGTCTCTTAGTTTATGGTATCCTTTAATCCGAGTTTCAGTTCAATGGCATAGATTGTTGTAGTAGGGGTGTATGGAAACATTCTTACATATAATCGTACACACAACCTATTGGTTTAATTGTGTTTATTTATAAAGAATAAATTTTAACTTTGGAAGGATATTGCACTTATATATTAATGAGAAATAAAAATACATTAGTGTTGGTAATAATAAAAAAAATCCTAACAGAGCAGACGATTAATGGGAATACATAATGAAAAAACTCAATCAATAATTGTTGATATTTTTTTTACAATCATTTATGTATAAGTTTTTCTGTAAGATCATGTTATACAGCCTGCTAGGAAGAAGTATTGTTGAAATAAATCTACACCTTCATATTCATCCAGCAAAAACAATCTACCGATGTAATTATAATTATAAAGATTAATAAATAGTAAAGAATATTAAAATTTGAGAACGGATTCTAAAAATTAAATAGATTAAATTGGCCATTCTGGGATTGTAAAGTATTCAGAACATAGCATATAAATAACTGTTGCCCTGTGTCATCATTGTATAGTATAAAAGAATTTTATAATTCAAACAGGATGTTGCAATATAAATGACTAATATGGGTT
Source organism: Viscum album (assembly GCA_963277665.1). Classification (NCBI taxonomy): domain Eukaryota; kingdom Viridiplantae; phylum Streptophyta; class Magnoliopsida; order Santalales; family Viscaceae; genus Viscum; species Viscum album. The sequence goes on along the minus strand of OY728140.1, from coordinate 1,813,288,493 downwards.
TAAGGGCCATAGATCACCAAAGAAAAATGGGTTTTTTTAATGAGATATTGTAATACCCAAACAGTTAATATCAATAAATAGAGACTTATTTCTTAATTGCACAATTTAAAAAACATTTACCACCAAAACATGGCACGTGAAATCATTGAAGCACATATCAGATAATTAATAGTAGATAGGTGAAATTGAAAAGAACTGTGAATTGGAATATGTAACGGATATAAACCCCCCCCCTAATATAAATGAATGTAATTAGATAATAGTGCAACGAATATTATAGTTATTGTAGTTATAATTTTTTTACCTGAGTAGTTTTCATGTCTGAGGTTGAAGCAACTATTCTCTAGGCAACGTACAAAGTAGAAGACCTATCGGTATGATGATGCTATCAGGAAAAGAAGAAAATAATATTAGATTTCAGTGAATTTCGGTTGCAGAATATAGAAATTGTAAATGTTGAAGAACATTGCACCTTGATATTTTCAGCCCCACTGCTTACCTCTGAAGACCCACTACAATGATGTTCCTGTATTGTCTCGAAAAAAACAAAAATGTAATGTGCATAATCAGTGTTATAGTACTGAAAAATTTGATAACATTATTACATGCTTTGGGTCGAAGGTGTCAGTGAAGTTGAAAATTTAATGCTCATTATCAATGATAAAAACATTTTATGTGTTACGTTCAAAAAAATGAATACGTTTTTTGAATATTAAAATTTGTTACATCAACTGAGAATTATGATTTTTTTTATTTGAGTATCTCCAACTGTGCAGGTAAAGGAAATTTGTCATCATCGTAATTTAAAAATGATAAAAAAAAATGAACCATTGCCCAATAAAAAAGCATGATCAACTAAATAGAACCATAATAATTTATCTAGGAACAATAAGAAGGTAGTACAACAATGATGGAATGGAAGATGCAATAGACCACATGTACAGGCTAAAAATGCTCGAACGAATCTGGAAAGAACATACAGATTTAACATCCTCATCTTCAAATGATGGTTGAATAGTGGATTCATATATCTAGCCTCAAATGTGAATCAGCAATGCAAAAAACCCCCACTTTAGTTCTACTGAATAAAGAAAACCCCTATGAACCATCTTCTTTTCCACTAATCCCCAACAAAATTGTAGTACTCAAATTGGCAGTGGCAGTAGAAAACAACCATCCGAAGCAGTGTATTCCTCTCAAATCTTCGATATTGAGGTTGCACAATTCCAACCCCTGGCATGTACAACACATGGTTTGGTATTCTTGAACAAATATTCCTAGCATGATCTAAAGGCCAGAAATAACCGGTAGACATCTATTTGCGAACATGAAATTATCCAACACAAGACCCAGGCCCTATTCATGTTTCTCCCAGCTCAACCTAAAAATTGAAATTCACATTCAAAGAGAGTAAATTACCATGATCCAATGCTCTAAAAAACCATTCAGTCATGATCTGTATAATTAACTATAATTGAAATTGAATAAAACAAATCATTGCTCCAAAAAAACACATGAGCAGTGTAATTTGTGGAACCTAAACATCATACCGCCACTAAATCTCACCCATACCATGTGAAGTAGAATAACCATTTTCGAAGGACACCTTGACAGACAATCCAATATTTACTTTTTCATAATGAAACTCCTTGGAATGATGCAAGAACATTCATGTTGCAGAATCTGGATATGTAGATATATAGGTGAATAAATAGTAAAACGTTATAGTTTTATGTTGTCATATTGAAACTGTACATTAATGGGGATACTAAATGCATAATAAATCTATATATTTTGATTGAAACTACTTATTATGTTATAATTAACAAATACAGAATAATTTTTATGAAAATTCATATTTTACATGAGTTGGAATGTTTAAAATTTCAATGTTACTTGAAACTATATATAAAAAAGACTACTGATGATTTTGTAAATGAAACTGGGACAATGCTGAAGAAAAATAAATGTTTGGGTAGGCGGGTGGGTGTTGATCTTATAATTTCACATTGAGAACATAAAATTCATATAGTTAATTAAGAAGATCGTGAAGCCATCTTATCCATTATCAATTGATCACAGAAAGAAATCATGGGAACTTTATAATGGTACCAAGAAAACAATACATGGATTTGACTTATTGCCACATTTTCTATGTAGCACTCTATATATAAGAGGTCATAGTAAGATCTTACCATATGTACCATACATGTTATGACATCAAATTCGATAATGATGTAACATAAAATAAATAGTAGAAAAAGTGGTTGTGAATTATTACATACCATTTATACTACATAAAGTGGTTGTTGAGAGGGATTGACTTGCGTAAATCATCATTTGAGGATTTATTGTGGTGAAATACAATGTAATATGGTAGGATCTCACCATCTACAATTCGAATTAGGGACGGAACAAGCACATGATTCACAATCACTATGTTGCACAAATGTCTCCTGAAAATGAAAAATTTGAGCCTGCACAGTGTAATCAAATTTGTGAAACCTGAAATTAATGGTTAAGTATAAATCGTTTATTATAACTCCATATAGAACATACTTGTGATAACGAGCACATGCATATTTCTGATACTAAGTCTCTAATTGGGTGGCAGTTCACATGTTTCTTGTTAAGTCCGAAAATATGTATAATAATGACTTCAAACCCACTGGTAAAATGGGAAATCCAATCTTCTTAGAACTGCATTCCAAAAACAAAGTTAACAACAAAGCACAAAAAAAAACATTAATTTCTCAATCTCTCTAATTGATATTACTAAAATCTGTTTAATTTGACATTGTGCTAAAAATATGTATCAATATAAATAATATTCTTAGCCTATTGAATGATTTGGGCCTCAAACCTTTCTAAAAATAACCGCATCCTGGTACCAACTTTAGCAAAATAAATTGGATTTTTAAATATTATAACAGATTTATTGTCCCAAAAGAGTAACACAGCTCCTCCTTGGTTAATGCCAAGGAATTCAGGTCCTCCTTATTTATCGTACATGTTATGAAACCTATAGATGAAAGTACAATTATAAGCATAAATACATTGAAATGAATACATAAAGAGGGTGTTTTTTCTAATTAATGGTAGCTGAAAAAACCCCTAAATTGTTTAAAACAGGCTAGTATTTTACTGCACATAAAAAATGAAGACTATAAAAAAATGTCATTGGAAAGGTGCATGATATATAAACCCAACATCATCTAAATGTCAGGGTGGTTGTTTTAGCACCTCTAATATCAAGAATGTAAAAATTAAAAATTAGAAACTATGAAATAAATAACAGTCATTTATTAAATTTTATAATGCATTTAGATATATCGAAAAGAAAATGAGAAAATGATCATAAAAACAAAAACACAATAAGGAGAAAAATAGCATCTTCTAAGTGAAACATACTAATAATATTTCAGTGTTGATTATCCCAATTATATTTTTATTCTCCAGATTTCTTTCTACATGACTCATACTTTCATCTACAGGATTCTTCCATTAGATTCACTCCACAAAAATGACATTTCTCAATAACAACTTCAGCTATCCAAAAAACTGTAAAACAAAAAGTTAACTCCATCATAAGTTGCATATATTTTATTCTTAACACACTATAACCAAAAAAGGAACAGATAGAAACGTCGTAAAAAACTTTCAAAAATAGAGAAGAATGACCAAATGATTTATATTTCTTCACAACCATAAGATAACCTATATAACTAAATTATTCTCCCTCATGGTGCATATTATTTATCCAAACATAATATTAATAATGATTTATGAGTTCCTTCCTGAAGATAACTCCAATGATTTCCAAATATTAATGAAACCACGAAAGGAGTTGTGGGTGAAAAAATAAATCCCATGATATTACTCCCAAGGAATGTCAATTAAAAACAATTCATTCATTACAAACCTATTATTGAAACTATTCATCAAAAACTATTTGATACCTTATTTAATTCAAGTTGAATTTTTAAGTGAATAAAATTTAGTCAAATTTTATATTTAGAGGTTTTAGTAATTGGGAAGCAAGTATACTAATTGAAATACAAATATAAACATTAAAATAAAATATGACTATATGAATACATATAGAAAATTAAGCTGTAGGGAACTCATCCTAAAGATGTATTTATAGTTAGATGTAAAAACTCATATCCCACAATAAATATATTAACTATTTCATGGGACACAATAACCTTTTTTGCTAACTTGAATCCCCTCTAAAAAATATTCATTAAATTCACGATGACTATAGAATAAAATCTCAAACATAAAAAATAATAGGCATGATCCAATGGTCTAGAAATACCTGAAATACAGTGATCTATATATTATAAAATGAAAATATTAAAATAATGGAAGGAATAAAAAATTGGTTGTAAGTATTACAAATTTAGTGATACTAACATCAGAAACATAATTCTTTACATGTCGTTGTGTTATTAAAGTACGATATCCAAAACTGTTAATGAAAAAAATTTGGAATACAATGATTCAGTCATTGTATTAGTATACTGTATGTTATAAAATGAAAATGGTAAAATAATGGCAGGAATAAAAAAACTATCCCTTAGTATTACAAATTTAGTGATATTACCTTAAAAATAATAATGTTTTACTTGTTTTTATGACATTAAAGTGAGATCTATGGAACCATTAATGAAAAAATGAGAAAATAATGATTCAATCACTGTATTAATATGCATTTAATTCCTAAAATCATCAGAAAAGGAATACCCCATAATGAATATATATTATTGATATCAATTAAAAAGTTGAATGAAATCAATTTCAAAAGATGAATATAAAGTAATTATATCAATTAAAAATTTTAAATGGTAGTTACAGACATTTAGAATGTGTTCTGGAAATAATTCTTGAGGTTAGAATGATATCAATTTCAAATAATGTTTCATGATAAGGATAATTAATCAATTTTTTTAACTCTATTTCAGCCATTCCAAACTGAACCCAAAAAAGAAATTATTAATTTTCTGAAGGCCAGAATAAAAACATTCATAAAATTTAACATACCTGAACTAATTATCCCTTCACATAGGGGCCTTGTACACATAAAAAGACCAATTTATGGTCGCAAAATAGGATCAACCATCATTGGCATTATCACTGTGACAACAAAATAATGTGTTTTTCCACCACTTTTCTACAGTATGTACTGCTATATTAATAAAAAGAATTGAATAAATGTGTCTTCAATGCTTAAAAAATTGGCACTGGAAAACCAGATGGTAGGTTGTGACCAGCCCTATTGAGCACCTATTGTATGCTTAGATAATATTTCAAGATAAATGAGCATTGAAAAATCTTATCAATCAAAACATAAATTAAGAATATTGCAATTGTATTGCATGAATTCTAGTAAATAATGAATGGTTTACCTCGAGATGAAACATAATTTTAGGTCTATATTCCAGTTTTCATCATTAGATCAATAATGTCACCACCATACAAACAACCTAGAAAAATAATATAAAATGATGAAATTGAAGGGCTTTATCCACACACAAAATGCATAATCTGGAAGGTGGGACATGGAATCATTCATGGTATTTATTTTTGGAATCTTTAGTTTGCAGCCAACAAATGAAATCAGCAAGGATCAACCAAACTAGTATCACCTCCTAGAGTCAAATTGGCAACCACGTGATATTGCGAGGTTAGACATTCTAGGAATATATACATATATTGAAATGATACCTAAAAAGGCTACTAATCACATACTATAACACACATATTGAATCCCAGTATTAATGTTATGAAAGGAGAACATAATAAAATGTTAGACATTTCAATTTGTAAATTAATTTATACTATATAATTCCATTATAGAGTTGGTAAAAAATACAAGAAAATGTGCACTACATTCTAACCGTGAATACAACATTCCAACCATGAACAAATAGTGAAGATAACATACTAACTGAAAACATGTATGTAGTTCATTGGAAATAATAAACGGGTAAAACATGACAATGGTGAATTGAAACATATATACAATGAAAAAAATAGATTCACATCATGATTTCACTAAGGCATTTTATAAAGCATGTCCAATGCAATCTACTCCAAGCCTGATCCAAAGAATTGGTGAACCTTCAGCCCTCGCCGTCATCTTAAATCTGTGTAGAACACACTATGTAGTCAGAAAGAACAAATTCCACTTTACCAGTATTACATACCTAGTCATATGTTCTATAGTCAACAATAAACTGGTTACTGGAACATAGTAAGCAAGCGTATTATGTCCTCCCTAATAATAGAGACACCTACGGCCAAAAGTGGCATATAGAACATCATAATAACAGTATGGATAAATATTCAGAGTGATGACTAGTGTAGTATACCACATCAATTTGGGATCTGATTGTTTTAGGATTTACCTCAATCACATCACTTATCAGTGCAGTTTGATGGTAATCATTCAGTAGTTCCATCATTATCCATTAACCGCACAGATTTTTTGAGATAAAAACACTAAATCTCAATTGTCATATAGCATTATAGTTTATGAATCAAACCTTAAAGTCTCGTCATTCCACAAAAAAGACCAAACAATGAAGAAACATAGACTGAATACAATGAAAAAAACTAATAGTGAATACAAAATAATAGAAAATACAACATATCAACGATGAACAAACTAATAGTGAATAAAACACATTATCACTGAACCATCTAACAATGAATACAATATTATGAAGGGGAATAAAAGCATATATACAGTGGAATCAATTTGAAGTGAATGTATCATATTAATAGTGAACACAAAATAATAATAATGAACACATCATTCCAACTATGATCCAACAGTGAACAGAACATACTAACCAGAAACATTTATATATTGTTTTGAAAATACTGAAAGTGCACAACATGAAAATATTGACTGGAAACTTATATACAATGACAAAAACTGGGTTCCCAACCTGAGTTCACATATATAGTGTATTGGAAATATTAAAAGTTAAAAACATTACAATAGTGAATGGAAACATATATACAATGATAATAACTTGGTTCCGAACATGAGTTCCCTGAGAAATTTTATAAAGATTGTCCAGTGCAATCAAATCCAAGACTGTTCTAAAGTGTTTGAGAACCTTGAGGCCCCATCGTCATCATAAATTTGTGTAGCAGGTAGCATGTAGTCAGAAAGAACAAATTCCTCTTGACCAGTGCTACATACCTCATAAGATGTTCTACAGTCAGCAACATCCTGGCTACTACAACTTAGCAGGGAAGAGTAATATTTCCTCCCTAATGATAGAGACACCTACGGACACGAGTGGCATATGAAACATCATAATAATAGTATGGCTGTATATTTTGGGCTGCGATAAGTTCATGGTTTACCTCATCATTCAGGGATCTGATTGTTGTAGGAATTACCTCAATCACTGCTCTTATCAGAGTAGTTTGATGGAAAAAATTCATCACTGCCATTTTTCTCCATAAACTACAAAAATTATTTAAGATCAATAAAACTTAATATCAATAGTGACATAACATTATAGCTATGGAATCAATTCATAATGACTCTATATTCCACCGAAAATAGAAAACCACGTATAGACTCACTGTGAATATAATGATCAATCAAACAGTTAATACAAACTTGCAATGGATACAACATATTAACATTCAAAAAACTAATTTTTAACAAAACATAATAACATTGAACAATGTAATAGTATAATTTTGATCTCGAGGTGGTTTAGTAGTGCATCACTCTTACAAAAAAGTAAATGCATGTTTACTATGTGCTTGTGTTTGTAATCATTCTCTGTAGCACACACAGAAGCCCCACTAAAAGCATGATTTTATATGATATGAACACTTATTTTATATTTGAACATATACCTTATAGCTGCTGAAGTTTAATTCAAGAATATGATTGAAACTCTTCACCAAATGTTCAATTCGGAGATGTGTCACCCTGAATTAGAATTTAGATTCAGAGACCCGTCATCCATGACAAAGAATATAGAATAATCATCTAATAAAAACACCATAAAAAATTAAATACATTGAGACATTATGATCTTTGACATTGTTTTATACATTTGACATTGTTTTATACTAGTGCTTACTTGGTGTGTACTCGAAGCTGCTGGAACCCGAGGTGGAGGCGCAACCGTATAGGAATAGAAAAAATTGTACTAGATGAAGGGGTGGTTTTTGTGAAGTGAAGGATGAGGTGAGGAGAATCGATACCTGAAACCCTAGGTGAATTCATGGAATAGTACGAGATGCTTCGTGTATAGAAGGAGGATGCAGAGTCGGATATACAGACTCTGAAATAGGGAGGGAAGTGGGTACCATTTGATGATGCTGAGTTGTTGAAAATGGAGTTCGAGAATGCATAGACGGAGTAGGCTGAGACGGTGGTACCGGAGGTGGGGCAGGCAGAGACAGTGGTTCGGGGAGGTGAATGTAGGAGGAGATGAGCAGATTCGACAAGCGGTGTATTTAACAGAGCTTGCTCGAAACCCTAATCGGGGCTGCAAAACCTAGTATTGAGAGTGAGGAGAATGGAACGCGTCGAGCAGGGAGATATGACTGAGGAGGTAGAGCACGACGGTGTCGGGGTATATTGGGTATATGAAGTTTGTTTTGGGTGACTTGGTTGTTTGTGGAGGTGAAAAATCACCTTGGAGTAACCCAGCATTAGTAGATATAGTGGATATGATGTGGAATAGTATAAACTTTAGAATTGCTTTTATGAGTTTGTTTCATTTTGTAATCATTCCTTACATAGAAAACATTTCAAATGGATTCATTGGTTTCCAAATATTATCTATCTGAAGATAATAGAAATAAGGAAATGAATCTTGAAAAAAAATTATATTATTCATGAAAAAATAAATGAAAATACAAAAGGAAGTTGATGATAGATTTGGATGATATAGAGAGATTCTTTGTGAATGATATGAGATCCATAGAAAAGAAAATGTTAGTGTTTGATTTGAAATTAATGAACAAAAATCCTTATAAGATGGAAGTTCCAAAATTATTGGAATATGAGATGCCTCCATAAATTTGTGCCTTGTGGATCCTGACTCTAAATTAGTTTTCAGATTATCCCCTTATATATGGAAATAATAACTATGAAAAGGTATACCATATACCAGAAACAATATTATACACTCTTGTTGTTTCATGTTCTGGTACATGTTTTACACCAAACTCATGGAATGCATGGATGGGGTATTATAATGATAAAAATCCACATTGAGGATGTGTGAGAAAATATTTATGATTACTATATCCAAAAATTGTGTTAAATGATTCCTAGTTTCCAAAAAAGATATAGTGTTTCACTATCTGTGAAATCTAAATAGATACACGATAGAAGAGATGGATATTCAATGCCTATTTTTGGTGTTCCTTGTTGTTTGGGAATGAGGAATTAGAATTCATGCATAACAACAAAATTAAAGAAATTAATTTATGTCTTTTATTTTGGGGTTTAGTTATAATGAAATATAAGTTCTACAGTTCAGAAGATAAATCCACGGAATATGAATCAGTTGAAAATGAATATATTTAATTGATTTTAATATTTCAATTATTAATTCTATAGATGTGTTCATTATTATAATTATTAAATGTTTGTACCAATAATGAAAATATAATCTATTAATTTGAATATAATACCAAGATAAAATGGTAAGTAGTTATTTTTATAATGAGTCAAGTTATTCTTGATATTTGAAAAAATAAGAATACAATAAAAAAATCGACAAAATAAAAAATGATGTGACCCAAAATCAATCAAAACTAAAAATTCTAATAAAAATTGAATTATTAGAAGATGGATTTGTAAATTGTAAATAATATACTCACATAATGGATAAATTAATTAATATAGTACAACAATATATTCCTTATGATTAAGGTAATATACTTTAACATAAAAATATTGTTATGTCATGTTATGAGTATGATATGGAAATGAATGTGATGAAAGTGTAACAATATTTTTTCAAAATCCACTTATATTTTATAGAAAATTTGGGGATACTATAAATATTTTACATCCATAGAAAAAAATGTGGCTTTATAAATTGAGCTCGATTAATGTATTCCACAAATTGATGATATGATGTTTTCTAGGATTGGGAGAAATGAATTGTCTTGGACAATAATATGTTCTAATACATAATCATAGTCATAAATATCTGCAGATTACCTCCATATATCCCAATAATTATATGATTTTTTATTGAATTTCAATTAATTATGAATATTGAATCATCCCATTAAATGGAATTGATTAGTTAGTTATAATAAATATTCACTACATAGTTAATGTATTTTTTTTGAGGTACTTTATAAAATTTAATGATGATGTATTCCAATAACACTATTATAACTAATTCAAAGTTTAAAATTTTGTATCATTTTTGGGGGAGTGCTTTGATGATGAAAATATGAGATATATAGTGAGATATACCTTTAATGCCTAAAATTTTAATCTTTTGTATTAGTGTGTGCGTGATTATTCTTTTCAATTGAAAATATTATTATTCGAAACCATTAAATGAGAATTTAGAACCCTGATATTGATTTCACAAGAATATATATATATATATATACATCATTGAAATTCATGTATTTCTCACATGGTTATAATACACAATATTATACTGTGTAGGCATAGAATTTATTAACTAAATGATCATTTAATAAAAAATAAATTAATATTAACCCTCTGTTAGAAGTGTTCATGAATCAAAATTATAATGTACTAGAAATTGTTTTCATTAAATTAATGTCATGAAACCGCCCACCTAACCTTTTTATTAGCCACCTAATATGGTTGATAAAGCCTTGATCACAGATATTGAATTTTAAATATCTGATGATATATTTAAAAAAAATGCATGATATTTTTGGGCATACTGTTAAAGTATTTTCCAATTTTGTGTCAATTTATTTTGGGTTTTATGATTATATAATTAACAGGGATTAAATTAATTGAATAAGATTTTATTGTTGAAAAAATATTTATATTAATAGGAATGAATGATTGAATTGATCTTAATTGTGAATGATATGTATTAAGGTGGACACATTGATTGTAATAATGTTTGTACAAAGATGATGGCCTTGAAAAGCACTTTTTATTTTGTATGAGGAATTTTTTTAAGGGTGGGTTTCATGAATTTCATAACTAAGTCTATCAATTTATTATATTAAACTATACATAAAAATTTTACCAAACCACGTGATTGAAGGTCCTTCATACACCCAAACATGATAGATGATACATCTACCACATCAGACAACAATCCTAAAAATATCCCACATAATAGTAAAGAAGAAAAAAATCACCAATCATGGCCTAAATGGTTGAGTAACTGGTATGGATAGGATTTAAATTGGGTTCCAAGAACCTATAAGGACCTAAAAACAGCACACATTGGTAAAGTGTGTCATCCCACGCCACATATGTGCATGAACACATCATGGGGAATACCTTAGATATGACATGAGGTTGATGTAGAACCACATGGCTTATTAAGAAGAGGAAAACTATTGAACACTCTAATTTGGGATAGTTTTGTGTATTATATATTTGAGAAAATATTAATATGATATGGAAATGTTGTTGGAAATCATATGTGACTGATCATGACCATTTGATTGAATCGGTCATTTATTATATTCCATTCAACACTCGAGTGCATATGTTTATTAGAGATCGTGGTAGATCCTCTATCCATCAGGCCTCATGTTTACATTCTTATAATTAAGTAATTATTATGTGGTTAATACCCTTCATTCATAAATTCTATGATTTTCAGGAAATCAATAATAAAATTTAAGAATGTTATACTAACAAATGAAAATAAAATTTTATAGATCATTTATAATTGTGTATGAGTTCGAGATGTAATGATTCATGTGGTCCTAATATCATACATATGAGTACATAAACAAAATAATAAAACATAAACACATGTATGAATAGTTGAATTGAATTTCAGTATGAGAATAATTGAATATGATGAACTATAAATGGTATAAAACAATGAGATATATTGAAATGTTCTCCACTTTGATGGTGCCTCGTGATATAAAATTTTTCCACAAGATGACGTAGTGGAACTATCATGTAAATGGAGAGAATAAAACATAATCATACACAAAATACAAATTAAGAGTATATCATATAATGAATATAAATATAACACTATGAAATCTTATATCACAATGTGTAGAAAGATCCATGATGAACCATTCCTTCATGATGAATGATAAAACAACCACTTTAATTTAGAACCACACAATCAAGATATTTGTAAGGCACCATTAGACAAAATTACAAGGAATTCGTGGTTTAAAAAAGATCACAATTATATCACTGTCAAATCATATTTGAATTTGATAAGAACTCGCATAATATAGAACATTTATTTCATTAAGTGTTACAGTAACGTTATTTTGGAAGATAGGTTATATATGTCGTATAATATTTCTTTAAGAATTAAACATTATATAGATTGTTCATGAATTACATGAATATGTGAATTTAAAAAAATCGTGTGTATATAACAAAATATCAATAAATAATTGCAAATAAGATAAAGGTCTAATTTTAATTAATTTGTTCTAAGGTTTCAACAATGTATTAGTATTGAGTTGAGGATATGGAAATTTATACTTATACAAGACAATAGTAATGATATTGTCTTTCACACCTTCACACATCTGAGTGTGGATGTGACTCAATAAAAGAAAGAAAGATTCATGTGTATTTTTTCAATGCGGAAACCAAGCATATTCTCATGTTTATAATTATATAGAATTTTAAAAAACTAATTTATTAGCTATTTAAGGTATATAAATTGTATTTAATAATCATTTATTCACTATTATTATGTAGGTAGACAAAAATATCATCCTCCAATGGTTCAAGAATTGATTATATTTATTAGTATTTTAGCTGGTTCCGAGAGAATAGAATTTCATTAATTTTGAGATGGAAGGAGGAGAACTATATCACATAGAAATTATATAAGTACAAGATGGAGGTATATAGAACTATGTAAAAAGAGTAACAATTATAGGGTTATAAATGAAATCAACTAGGTGATTGATTACTGTAGCTATAACCAATTACATCCATAATAATTGTTGTTCAAAAAAGATTATATTGGGGTATCAACATTGGGGTTTATAACCAACATCGAATGGAGGAACAATTTATTCCAAACCCTATAAATACAATGAGATGTGAACATTCATAAAATTTATGAAAAATATATGATCTTGTATGAATAACTTAATTTATCATGTTCCTTAACAAGTTCATGAAAATGAATTCAAATATAAAATGGTTCTTAACATAACATTAACTCAAATTCACCCAACTATTATTAGAACACTATCCTTATTAGGTAACTATCATATTTCTCATTAGACTGTTAAAAAATAGATATCATGAATTGTTCAATAATGTATTATTCCAACTATAATATTACCAGGGGAGAACCCTAACTAATGATACATTGGCATGGAGAGTGAACCTAGTCCACTGTGATAGTATTATAAATTATCATTATGTTAGTAACATTCTTTATATTATTATATTTATTCTATAAACTTATGTATTTTTCAAAGGATTTTTTATCATGAGTTATGAATCATTCTTATTGATTGCACACAATTATTACTTCATTATTTATTTATGAAAGAGACTTACGAATGTATTTATGATTATTTTTTTATAGATAATGAGGTATGAATATTTTTTGTTATGATCGTGTTACTTTTCTCTTATTCAAATATTATAATAAATTATGTTCATTGATTTTTATTTTATATGATTACCCTTATTGAGAAAATAACATCGCCCTTTATTATGATTATAATCCCTCAGTTATAAATAAAGTCCTTATAAAGTGTATGTCTAAGAAGTAAATTGTTTTGAATATTTTTTTCTGTGATGTCAATTATCTTTGACTAAATAAAAAAAAATTATCTATTCTCTAATGACGGTAAATAATTGTTCATCTAATGTGGATCATAATGATATGTTATAAGTATTCTTTTAATAATATGTAATATAATTGTTAAATAATTATCGATCATTATATTGAATGTGTTATCTGATAATACCCATCCCAAATGGAATTATGACACACAATGTAATTGGTATGTCATTGGGAAATGTCAATATTAATTTACATCCCTTTTAGTATATGTATGGATAATGTTTTGATCACCTCCTTAATAATATTTCAAGCTACCTTATAATTCTATCACCCCATGAATTTAGATAAATACCATATATTATCCATTTTCACGTTATCCTAATAAATGTTCTCCATGGAATCATTACAAATCATCATCATTCCATGATAGATAATGATTTATAAGATATATTCATCACTCAATAAATAATCAATTTTAGTTTCAAAATATTGAAAATAATTTATAAAAAATTTTAATTCCACAAATTCTAAATTTAAACATCTTAATTTTTCATTAATTCTATTATAGTGTAACATCATCTATATATTCCTCCTATACCTCCACATGTAGGAATGATCAGGTAGTCATTTCGGTAATAGAAGATTGAACTCCTTCCATTATGACATCATGGGAAATACATTGTTCATTATTGGGTATTAAGTCTCTTTCAATATAAATCATATATATGGATTAATTCATAGATAATAATAAATAAAAACCCATGTTATTCTGAAATAAATTTTAGATTGTATTTCATTTATCAAATAGATTGAGTTACATGGAATAGTGAGTTTAGATAAACCATGACATATCATGAAAATATTATTCCCTCTTATCTGTAATATAATATGTTATAAATAATAACAACAAGATTATGTAAAAAATGTAAACTAAAATTTTAAATAATTAATTCATTAGTTGTCTATTTATAATAATTAAAACAAAATATTTTAAAATAAATTCATAGTGTTTTATGAATTTTTTATTATTTGAATTTATTTTTAGATTATTATGTTAAATACAAACATATTTATGAACGATATTACTCAAATATATATCACTTTACTAATAAAATGTCTTAAAAAATGAAAAAATATTTTTCTACAAATCAGATAATAATAAATTCTATTTTATGATTAAAAATGATTTATATCTAATATGCAGTATTTGTTGCATTTTGGGCACATTCTTCTAAATTTATTTCTATATATATATAAGGAACTGGATAAAATGACTTAAATATTTATAATTAGGATATTAATATTGGGTAAATAATACAATATTAGTTTTTTTTAATATAAATAGAAAACATGGTAATATTTATCACATTAGTAAGTGGTAAATCCATATATTCTAGAAAAAAAATGTTAAGGAAATAATAAATAATTATAATATATATTATGAATGAAATTATACCCTTAAAATTTTTTCTCAAAATACTATTTTTTAATGGACACATTTCAATGAAAATGACATATATATTATCTAATTTAAATAATGTTATTGAAAACCACCCATTATTTTTAATATTTATATGTGTTAAAATATGGAAAAAATATGTCCTTAATGAAAATTATTATATTATTTGATTATAATAGAACTGTATTCATGATGTAAATTTAATTATATTTTAAAGGTATTATATTTTAATCCATAATTCATACACAACACAAAATATTATTTACTGAATTAATGGAAAATGTGGTAAATGACAAAGAAAATATTAACAATGATATAATATAGTTAATTTATAATATTTCATGAAATTAATATGTCAGTATGATATAATAATGATGTGTTAAATATTTTATTTGAGATCAAACATTTTATTTTAAAATTTTATGTCAAATTAATTGAATAGTGTCAAAATTGACAATAATTATATTTTTTCAAAAAAATTATTATATTTCTAAAAAATAAAAAAAATTGAATAAAATTGTTTTTTGTGATATGTTAGAAATATTTTAAATTTAATATATGTGGTCAAATTTCTTTATTATAAGTAAAAATTACAACCCTTCAATATTGAAATAAATGATAACATAGATAAATTCAAAATTGGTTAATTTAGTGTTATTCAAAATGATATGGTATAAAATAAAAGTAAAACATTTATAATTTTATTAGTTGATTTGATTAAAAACATTTGGTTATTTATCATTGATTTCAATTACATTTGGAATCATTTTGATTTAGGAACAATTAGTTATAATTTATTATTTTGAGAAATTCATAAAGATCCCCTCCAATAAAATATAAAATGGATCCACCACCATCACTTATTGTCAATAAAATTATGTTTCGATCATGACCAAATCCTAACAATTTATATTCTCAAATTATGCATCCACATCCTAGGGATTTCTTAATCAAAACATACCATACAAAGATCATTTTATAGGGGATCTAAAGGAGTCATTTCAAATAATATGTAATCTATTTAACTGGTCACTTTCCTTTTTACTGTTATTTTCCTCTAAAATAAATTTTTTATTATTTTAACACAATACATTCAGTATCATAAATATGATAATAAATAATTTTTATTATTTTTTCACTATTAAAGACCCAATTTTTCATAATCATTGATTTGAATGTCTTGTTATTGTGTACCATCAAAATTATTTATCTAAATATAGATACACATAATTTTTCATAACTATATTTTATGAATGTGTATTATGATGTATTTAATGATTGTTTTTTATATTTATGAAATTAAAATACTTATTTAATTTTAATATAAAATATATCTACTTATTAACAATCAATTTCTAAATGATAAATTCTTTTATGCGTATGTGTGGACTACCGTCACAATGAATGTAAGTGATTCATTTTTCATTTATATTTTACTTGTTTAATAGGGAGGGATAATTTCAAAAATAGAGAATATATATATGATTTAATAATGATATAATTAATTTGAATTAATATTTACCAATCTTTCATTCAATATATTGATAAATAAAAAAATCATTCATCTGAACGTACGACCTACCATCTATATGTATTGTGTAAATAATTTTATAAATGTATTACATTTATTTATTACACTATATTTTAATATAATAAATATATATATTATTTATATCATTAATCATATTCTTGGGATGATGAAACTTGGATAAATTTATATGGACCAGAACTATTGAGCGGAAATTCTCATTATATATGGAATAGTAAACACCCTTAAATAATTATTTTATTATTCATTTATTGAAAAAGATGGTGTTTAAATTTTATCATGGAAAAATATATGATATTACCAGTCTGATAATAAATATCATATATATTTATAATAAATAATGAATTATATTAATTGTGTATATAGTACTTTTAATGTATGGGGAACTCGAGGCCATAGTTTCAATTTACATACTCTTCAATATTTGAATTTTTTTATGATTATGTATCCACTGGGGAATAATTTTCTACGTTATAAAATTTTATGAAAATGATTCGTATAATATTTTTTCCATTTGTGTGATTATTTACTGTCATTTATACCAATGTTTTAATTATAAAAAATAGTTTGAATGAAATATTATTGTCATTATTCAGTTGAGTTAATTTGAGATTTTCTCAATTGATATATTTAAGGAATGTTTTTAATATATAAGAAAATATAATATTTTCCTTCCATAATGACTAATAAATTCATTGAATCTTTCGTTTAATGTTTAGAAGGATATTTTCAAAATAAGTTTATTCTTTTATAATTCCACGGTTATTTTAATGAAGTGATTTCAAATGGTTTGTTAATTTTGATCATTAATTATTCCAAGTGATCTTTAAAAATTATTTCACATCTAGGATGACATTGTCACGATCCGTCCTCAGGGCATGTGCCATGACTACCCCAATCCCGCCTTCCATGGGCCACGTGTTGGCGACTAGCACCAAAGGCATAAATCCCAATAAAAAGGGAAGGCATTAATTTTATAAAATTAAACAACACAATAGAGTACAAGTCGATGAATACACTAGGTAAAGTTGTAAACAGTTGTGCTGGAAATACAATGGGGCCAGAAATACAAGCCCAAAAGAAAGGTACAGCTTCAACTGAAAGTAAAGTTCAACTCAAAGGACAACAGATGTAAGGTGGATGCAGCTCCTGGGTCATCCACCTTGGATCCTACCTAAAGGGTAGGTACAGATGTCCTCCTCATCACTCCACGTCCGACCGTCCATCCGTCCGTCTCCTCCGGGTACTGACTCATCGTGAGATCCACCTCCGCGTACCGACCAGCTCAACAATCCTCTACCACGATCAGTGATTTCCGTTGTCTGCAACTAACACAACAAGGTGTGGGAATAGCCCATGCATGGGTTAGTATAACGATACTCAGTAGGGACCATGACACCCTCAAGGTCTTACTAAATACATCAAGGATAACCACAAAGAAGGATCTCAATAGTTAACCCTTACATAGGTATAAGCCCATACTTATATCTAAGTTATCAAGTAACCCATCTCAATCATGAGAAAACACAAAGATTATGAAATAAACGTATAACCACTACTTTGGTGTATTCCCATACATACACCTAAGTTATCAAGTGACAAATCTCAATCATGAGAAAAACACAAAGGTCATTGACTCAGCTCAATCCCGGATTTTCTTCATGATGTCGAAATCACGGCTGTTGGAGAACTCCTCCTCTATCAAGTATAGTTGTCCTATCATGACTCCAAGGTGCTACTCTCAATCCTTAGTCTACTGAGGTAGTCCTCCTGTCGAGTACCACGGGTCCGCACCCAAACACAGTAGTGCTCCCCGCCGGGGGTCTGCTGCCCAAACACAATAGCAGTTCCCCTAATAGCCTTCTTAGGTACTCCTCCAGTCGAGTACCCTGAGTCTGCTACCAACTACCAGGCGCACCGTCTGCCATGCGTCTTCCTCCAAATACCAGGCGCTCCATCCATTGGGCTAGTCGACTCACTCAAAGTCTAATCGGTCAAACTGTCATCAAGTCCAAAGCTACAAGGTCTCCGTACTCCACAAGCTCGTCTCCAGGAGGATCCATGCCACCATATACTGGTTGATACTCCATGTATCACAAAGTCCCATAACGAAGTATCACAAGGGACCGCCTCGTTATAGGGGTCTCAATGCAATAGACAGCGTGTCAATCGGACGCCAGGTCTGTGAGTTATTAGTCTTTTCATCCCAAGGGCCCGGTTGGTTTCGTGTACAAACCAACCCAACCATATCCAAATGTACCTCCAACTCTCATAGGGTATACTCAAATGGACTGTTTCTCAACGATATAACCAACACCGCAGATAGTTCGTCAAACAGACGTCTGGTCTCAAAGTTATCGGCTTTTCTGTTCCAGGGGCATGGTTGGTTTCTAAGATAAGACCAACCCAAACATACTAAAATTGTATCCAAACCTCAGGATAATTATTCCAAAATATTTGTCTCATCAAAAGAAATCCAACGTAGTCGATGACACATCAATCAGACGTCCAATCCTTATGTTATGAGCGTTTTCGCTCCGAGGGGCCGATTGGTTTTGTGTTCTAACCAACCCAGATGTACCCAAACTACACCGAAAGATTGTGTGTTAAATACTGAAACTACCATCTTGATCCAAGGATTCCTATGCCACTGACAGTGCATCGATCAGAGGTCCATATCCCATGTTATGAGTGTTTAATTGATGAGGGTCCGAAAATAGGGGTTAGGGCCTGGCCCAGTACCCCCTGGGTCGGCCCGAACTGGGGGGAACCGACCCGGGTCCGGTTTCGGCCCGGGTGGGAATAGACCGGCTTGGCAAGCGCGGCCCAGCCTGGGGCTGGCGGCCAGGCCCGGCGTTGGCGGCCCGGCCCGGCGCCGGCGGTCCAGCTCGGTCGGCCCCCACAGTTGGCCACGTGGCTGGCCGACCAGGCGAAGTGGTGGTGCCTAGAGAGGCCCGCCCTAGCCACGGATTGGGGGATGTTACACCCCCCAGTTGAAATAAACGGCCATCATTAATGGTCGGCACCTTGGATGACCGCGAGACCCCCCTTGGGTCCCGCCTCCTGATGGCACGAGCGGCTGGCACGGCTGGCTGCGGCCCCTGATGCTCTGACGCGGTTCGACCGCTCTACACCCCTGCATCGTGGCCTTCTCCAGCCGTGGCTCATGTAGCTCTGGCGTGGCAGGACGGCGCCACGCCACTCCGCTGCGGTCCGACTCTATTCTGCGGCCTTCCTCGGCCACTCCAGCATAGCGCGACGACGCCACGCACCACCACCACCGCGGCCAACTCCGTCCGCAGTTAACATCATCTTCGCACGGTTCAATGGCACATGCCACCATCTCCATGGAATTTCATGGCTGTGGTTCACTTCTGACCACCGCACGGTGCAACAACACTGTGCCCCTCCGCTTCCAACTTCAACAAATATCAACAAATAAGAGGGGAGGAGAATCAGTCGTGTTCATGCGGTTTGATCTCCTCCCGTTACGATGATATCATGCGGCCAATTCCTTAAGCAACGAAGAAAGATGATAAAGTCTTGAACAATAAATGATAACCCCTACCTCGCAAAGAAGTCGCATGACGTCGAGTCGTGGAATGAGGAATGTGTTTAATGATCGGACGTCACAGAAGATCGGTGTTGATTTCACTGATGTCGGGGGAAGAGTCGTCATCGATGGAGATGTTCCTCATGGTGGTGTCTCCTCCCTTGACGCAGAGGAAGAAGAAGTGAAGTCACATCGTCGGTGACTTCATGTTCTCCATCGAAGGCATTCTTCATCGAAGAGGCGTTGTTCTTCGTCAAGAACGTTCTTGGTTGGAAGGAGGGAGCTCTTTTAAATTCTCCACGAATTTCCCTCACAATATTTTCCCAACCCAATATTAAAATTAGATTTCCCCCATTTTAATAACTTGACATGCTAATTCAATTTAATTGATACTTATGAATTAATTAAATGGTTGGTAAAATTTTACCTGGAGTGAGAGAGATAGAAGGTGGAGAGGCTCCACTCCAATAAATTAGTGGAGTTGTTATAAATTAAACAAGGGGTGAGTTATGGGGAATTCAAAGGGGATATGGGGAGTTCAAAGAGAGTTAAGGGAATGTGAAAGGTTGGGGCTCGTGTCGGCCCCAACTCACACATATCCTTACATGGGTAGTTAGAAGCTTATGGGTCCCTCCCCAACTTCCCAATGTAGGATATAACCACATTAGATATAAAATTAATATTGTTCCACACTTTTATTCACTTCTCATTTAATCCACAAATTTTAACTTCTCCTCCCACACAAATTCAACTACGGTAAAGGTCCCCTTTAGTGATTACCGGCATTGCGAATTCATCGGTGCCCTCAGATTTCAATTCGAAGCACCGGTTCAAAATATATAATAACCCGCTCATTCGTTCATTGAACGTACCTGGGCTAAACATCGAAAATTGATTGTGAGCACACCGGGCCTCGGAATCAAGTGTCTTCAGAATCCATAGACTCATAAAATTCCAAATAAACTAAGAAAAAAAAATTCCATGAAATTTCCGGGTCTTTACATTACTCCCACCTCAGGGCTTTACGTCCCCGTAAAGCTAAAACAAAAACTAGGGAAAATAAAGGGGGTACCAAGCACGCATCTGAGCCTCCGGCTCCCATGTGCCCTCCTGGAGGTTCCCATGCTGCCAAAGAATGTGCACCAGAGGAATCGACCGTCCACATAGGACCTGCTCCTGTCATTCCTTGATCTCCATCGGGACCTCCGGGAATGTCACCACTTCAACGATGTCCGGCTCCCTTTGGTCGATGATATGTGTCGGTTCGTGCACATATCTCCTCAACTATGATACGTGGAAGACGTCATTCCCCCAGTGCAACTGAGGTGGAAGGTCCAGGTGGTAAGCCACCAAGACTACACCACTGAGGACCTGGAAAGGTCCGATGAATCCCAGAGATAACTTCCCATCTTGGCCAAATCTCTTTAGACCTCGTCGAGGTGAGACCCATAAGAATACATGGTCGCCATCATCGAAATCATGTGGTCTCTGTATCCTATCAACATAGGACTTCTGTCTACTCTATGCAGTCTCAACTATTGTGAACCATCTCTGCCACAGCTTCAGAAATATCTGATGGAATCTAACTGACCACATGAAGGGTTTCCCTTTCTTTATCATTGTTGGAAGTGGTGCTGCAACTCTGGAGAATTCTGGCACAAAGGTAAGTCTGGCCGACTCCTGAGTGATCGACATCTTCCTCTTATGTATGAGTACATCCTGTGCTGCCTCAGTTTTCTTTTTCCATGACCAAGGAAAACCCTATCCCAACGTTGTAGATAAACCACAACCTTTTGGCTTAATACCGTCAATCTGTGTATGAAATGTGGTTGCCCAGTCCATACCCATACTAACGTCGTAAGGCCTCGACGCTGCCACCAAGAGGATCCAACCGAAACTATCGCCTCAAGGGTCAGATCACACCTATTTTCATAAGTTTGTTTATCGAGTCTCTTCTCAACGGTTTCTCCAGACGTGATGGTCAAGTCAACGGTTTTAACTGGAAACTCTAGGTCTGGGACAAGATTCGTGGAAGGAAGGAATGATTGGTACCTATGTCTATTAATGTGGATGCTCATATTAGACATAGACCGTACCTAAAATCATTCTTAGGGCCCTTGGGTCACACTCCGTTACCACATGCAGCAATTATCTTCTTCTGCCCTCCAGCTCCCTGAACCTGGCGGGGACTACAAAGGCGAGTGGTTGTAACATGTACAAATGTACACCACCTCATGATGTTCTCCAAGCTCTGCTTCTACATCTGCTGCTCTACAGATTCATCTATCCTTAGCACTTCCTATTCTTGAAACATTTTACATGCATGAGTCTCTGAGACTGGCGCCAGTTCGTATCTTCCCACTTCTAACATTCACTGGCTATAACCGGTCATCCAAAGAACATTCAACCACAAAGTTTCTCTCTATCACCATAAGATAAGTAGTAATGCATATAGGAAATAGTGCTTACTAAACTATCCTTAAAAACACCTCGCTCCGAGGTCCAAGCTCTAAATCACTAATCGTATCGTAGTAATCAAGTACCTCGAACAATTGGTATGCCTCGTTGAGTGCTCAGCATCAGGCATGTCGTCCTGCCGAAGCTGTGTATGCTCTAGAAAACTCTCAGCCACCTCCTCAATCCAGTCCTCAGCTGCCTATGAGTCAGGCTCGCCTCAGAACATGAGGTATATATGGTGCTGAAACACATGTAAGGAACTATGCCTACACGTTTCATCTACCAGTACCGCCGGTTGTAACTGCTGACCAATAGGTAGTGATATAGCTGGCACACTCCCCGAACGTACTATCTTAGGCATCGGTCCCCGTACCGAAGCCTCATCACTAAACGAACCAACCTCATGGTCACTCACTGGAAAACACTAGTAGCTAAGTCCACTATCCACTCTACTAGTGTATCACCTAGGAGGAAAACTCTAGCAATCACTTCCAGCCAGTCCTCTACTGCCTAGGAATCTACCTTGCCTCGTAACCTCAGAGGCCTCTACTGCTGGAACTCGTGAAATGCGCTCTATCGGCGTGCACCGTTCACTAGTATGGCTTGTTTCATATGCTGCCCAATGGGTGGTGGTTTTACTGGTACACCACCCAAAGGTGCCAACATAGAAAAAGGGCCCTACACCGGAGCCTCGTCGCTCGGTGGGCCATCATCGAGTACTCTCTCAGATCTCCAACTAACTATCTGGATGGTGACATCCTGAATAGATGTGACATGGTCAAACTATTATACCTGCTGAGATGACCTGGTTTGAGCTGACTTTAATACTTTGGAAACACACACACAATTAGTGTTTTCATGAACTAAGTCAAAAATCAGTAGTTAGGGTCCTAGTGTGTGGATACGTCGGCCGCCGCACCAACATTGCACTCCCTGAACGGAAGACCACACTCGGTACCCTTAACACTATTGTTTCATAGAAAGAATGATCAGAGTCATGAGTTCTATGGTAGAACCTCCCTCTGATACCAATTTCTCACAACCCATCCTCGGGGACTGTGTCGTGACAACCCCAAGCCCACCTTCCATAGGCCAGGTGCTGGCAACTAGCACAAAGGTGTAAATCGCTATAAAAAGGGAAGGAATTGAATTTATAAAAGTAAATTACACAACAGAGTACAAGCGGAAGAATACACTAAGTAAAGTAGTAAACAAGTGTTCTGGAAATACAAAGGTGCCAGAAATTCAAGCCCAACAGGATGGTATAGATACAACTGAAAGTAAAGTACAACTCAAAGGACAACAGCTTTAAGGTGGAAGCAGCTCCTGGGTCATCCATCTCAGATCCTACCTGAAGGGTTAGTA
Organism: Viscum album; assembly: GCA_963277665.1. NCBI lineage: Eukaryota > Viridiplantae > Streptophyta > Magnoliopsida > Santalales > Viscaceae > Viscum > Viscum album. The sequence continues at coordinate 1,813,264,134 of OY728140.1, read as the reverse complement.
CGGATGTCCTCCTCAGCACACCACGTCCGCCCGTCTGTCTGTCCGTCACCTCTGGGTACCGACTCGTCGTGAGATCTACCTCCGGGTACCGTCCAACTCAACAAGACTCTACCACGATCAGTGATATCTGTCGTCTGCAATGAACAAAACGGGGTGTGGGCATAGCCCATGCAGGGTTGAGTATAACGATACTCAGTAGGGACCCCGATACCCTCAAGGTCTCAATAAGTCCATCAAGTATTACCACAAATAAGGATCTCAACATTTAACCCATACATAGTTATAAGACCATATTTATACCTAAGTTATCAAGTAACCCATCTCAATCATGAGGAAACACAAATATTATGAAATCAAAGGATAACCATTAATTATGTGTATGCCCATACATACACCTAAGTTATCAAGTGAACCATCTCAATAATGAGGAAAACACAATGGTCATTGACTCAGCTCAAACCATGATTTTATTCATGATGTCGAAACCACTGCTGTGAGAGAACTCCTCCTCTATCGAGTACAATGGTCATGTCACGTCTCCGAGGTGCTACTCTCTATCCTTAGACATCTGAGGTACTCCTCCTGTCAATTACCGTGGGTCCTCACCCAAACACAGTAGTTCTCCCCGCCATGGCTCTGTTGCACAAACACACTAGCGGTTCCCCTAATAGCCTACAGAGGTACCCCTCTTGTCAAGTGTCATGGGTCATATGTTAACTACCAGGCACTCCGTCCTCCATGGTTTTTCCTCCAAATACCGAGCGCTCCGTCCACTAGGCTAGTTGACTCACTCCAAGTCGAATCAGTCAAGCAGTCGTCAAGTCCACAGCTACTAGGTCTCCGTACTCTGCACGCTCGTCTACAGGAGGATTCGCTCCCTGAGCTAATAGTAGATACTCCAATTATTACAATGTCCCACAAAGAATTATCACAAGGGACCGCCTCATCACAGGGGTCTCAACGCAACAGATGTCATGTCAATCGGACGCTTGGTCTGTGAGTTATTAGCCTTTTCATCCTGGGGCCCTAGTTGGTTTCATGTACGAACCAACCCGACCATATCAAACTGTACACTAACACTCATTGGGTATACTAAAAGGGACCATTCATCAACGAGATTCCCAACGCCGCTGATATTTCGTCAAAAGGACGCTTGGATAGAAAGATATCAGCTTTTCTGTTCCAGGGGCCCTTTTGGTTTCTATGTTAAAACCAACCCCACTATACTAAAACTTCTTCCAAACCTTAGGTGAAGTGAGCCAAAAGATCTGTCTCATGAAAAGGAATCCAATGTACTTGACGGCACATCAATCGGACCTCTGATCCTTATGTTATGAGCGTTTCTTCTCCGAGGGCCCGGTTGGTTTCATGTTCGAACCAACCCGGTCATACTTGAACTTTGCCAAAATCATGAGTGTAATATAATGGAAAGACCGTCTCGATCCATGGATTCCTACGTGAATAACGGTGCATCGATCGGAGGTGTGTAGCCCATGTTATGAGTGTTTAATTAAAGAGGGTTCGAAAATAGGGGGATTGGGCCCGGTCCAACCCGGCCCAATACCGCCTGGGTCGGCCCGAACCGGGCCACCCGACCAGGGTTCGGGTCTGGCCAGGTTGGGAACGGCTCAACCCGTCGAGTGCGGCCTGGCCCGGCGCTGGCGGCCCGACCCGGCACTGGCGGGCCGCCCCAGAGCCGGCGGCCTGGCCCGGTGCGGGCGGCCCAGCCCGGCGCGGGTAGCCCAGCCCGGCCCGGCCCTCACGGTTGGCCGCGTGGATGGCCAACCAGGCGATGTGGCGACCCCTAGACGGGCCCACCCAAGCCACAGATGGGGTGTGTGTTACACACCCCTATTTCAAGAAACGATCGACCTTAATGGTCGGACACTTGGGTGACTGCAGGACCCCCCTTGGGTCCTGCTTCCTAATGGCCCCGGCAGCCGGCCGCCCTTCCAAGCCCACTGCGGCCTTAGGGTGCGGCATTCTTCAACCGGCGTGGCGCGATAGCACCACCCCCCTCTGTCGTGGCCTACTCCAGCCGCGACCCCTGATGCTCTAACGTGGCGTGATGGTGCGGTGCCCCTCCGCCGTGTCCTGCTCCGGCCGCGGCTCATGTCGCTCTGGCGCAACGCGACGGCGTGTCACCCCTCCGCCGCGGTCTAACTCTATTTTGCGGCCTTCCTCGGCCTATCTGGCGCGGCGTGATGGAGCCCCCCCCACCGCCGTGGCCCGCTCTGTCCGCAGTTCTCTTCATCTCCGTGCGGTGCCACGACACCGCACCGCCTTCGCCACGACCCTGCATGGCCATGGTTCCCTGCCGACCACCACACGGTGCAACAACACAGTGCGCCTCCACTTCCAACTTCAGCGAAGATCAACAAAAAAGAGGGGAGGAGAATCAACCATGTTCGTGCGGTCTGATCTCATCCCGTTATGACAATTTCATGCGGCTAATTCCTTAAGCAGTAAACAACAATGATAATGTCTTGAACTAGAAAAGATAACCCCTACCTTGGAATGAAGTCTCACGTCGTCGTGCCGCGGAAAGAGGCAAGTGTCATGATGATCGGACGTCACGGAAGATCGGTGCCATTTTTTTGATGTCAGAGGAAGAGTCTTCATCAATGGCGATGTTCCCCGTGGTGGTGTCTCCTCCCTTGACGCGGAGGAAGAAGAAGAGAATTCACTTCATCAGTGACTTCATGTTCTACATCAGAGGCATTCTTCGTCCAATAGGCTTTGTTCTTCGTCAAGAAAATTCTTCGTTAGAAGGTGGGAGATCTTATAAATTCTCCATGAATTTCCCTCACAATATTTTCCAAACCCAATATTAAAATGTGCTTTCCCCCATTTTAACAACGTGACATGCTAATTAAATTTATTTAAAACTTATGAATAAATTGAATGGTTGGAAAAATATTAAGTGGAGTGAGAGAGATAGAAGGTGGAGATAATCCACATCAATAAATGATTGGAGTTGTTATGAATTAAACAAGGGTAGAGTTATGGGGAATTCAAAGGGGTTATGGGGAGTTCAAAAAGAGTTAAGCGAATGTGAATGGGTGGGTCTTGTGTGGGCTCCACCTCACAAATATCCTTACATGGGTAGTTAGAAGCTTGTGGGTCCCACCCCAACTTCACCATGTAGGATATAACCAATTTAGATATAAAAATAAAATTTTTCCACAATTTTATTCACCTCTCATTTAATCCACAAATTTTTACTTCTCCTCCCGCACAAATGCAACTGTGGTAAAGGTCCCCTTAAGCAATTACTGGCATTGTGAGTTCATCTGTTCCCATAGATTTCAATTCTGAGCACTGGTTCAAAAGATATAAATACCCACTAGTTCTTTCACTGAACGTACCTGAGCTAATCTTTAGAAATTGATTCCGGGAACACCAGGCCTCGGAATCAAGTCTCATCAGATGCCACAGACTCGTAAAATTCTAAATAAATTAAGGAAAAAAATTTCCTTGAAATTTCTGTGTCTTTACAGACATAAATTGATGTTACACATGAATAAATAGGGATATAATACAAATATATCATTAATATTATCTCTTTATTTGGGTTTTTTATGATTAAAATATATTTTTGGAATAAATTTTTTCTCAGATTATTATATGATGAAATGTTTTTGAATTCAATTTAATATCATATAGTATGATGTAGTGAAGGAATTATATTCCTGAAAAAGAATTTGTATAATCTTCATTTTGTGTTAGGTGGTGAAACTATCTTACACCAATGAATTGGAAAAATATTGATATCTCGTTAGATAAACGAGACTATAAAGAGGAGTATACCATGTTTGGCAAGGCACTATTTCCAAAATGAATGTGTTGGGACAAAACTGTGACTAATAAAGATGTTTTTGGGAGAGGACCAATTCCAATAATATAGTATAGGAATATAATCATGAATCATAATGAAATTTGTTTTTTTATCTGTGTTCCATAATACCATGTCTTATTCCAGTGATATGCTCTCATCACTCATGTTCCCTAATTCTTTTATGATTCCTGTTATTTGAATTTCCAATCATCATTCCATGACACAAGGTTTTTATCAACAAGATGTAGAGTGTGTTTTTATTATTTTATTTGTATGATCTCATATTATTTTTATCATGATACACTTATTTGATCAATGTTTTCTCTATTCCTTACCCTTTATTTGAATTAGATCTTACCCTCTTTTGTGTTTCCATTCCCAAAGTTATGTAGCATGGTATCAAGTATTATAAATCTAAATCTACAAAGGGTGATAGTTATGAAGAAAATGTTGGAGATGATGTAAATATTTAATGGACTATTTTTTATGTTTTCATGATTAAACAGTTAATAAAAATTATCGATTCTGTCCTAGAACAAAATTTAATGTAATGAGTATAAATATAATAAGATTTAATATCAACGTGTGGGATGCATGGGTCACTAACATCTGAATAATAGCAATTTCCATCTATAATTTTGAATCTAGAATGAGAAAAAATTAGTATGATCCCTTGAAAATTTAATAAATATAAGATAAAATCTGATTTTTTGGTAATGAACATGAATTACCATGTTTTGGAAATGGTGTCATAGAATAAGGTTACATGATTTCAAAATAGATTAAATAATTTTGCATGATTATTTGGTTTTACACAATGATTTTTTGTGGACGATGTATTATTTATTAATTCATTGTTTTACACCAATAGAGTAAGGTTATTGTAAATATGATATAAATTTATATGATTCCCCCAAGAAAAAAATGTTTTCATGGGTGATGGAATGAAAAACCATGTTTCACCATTCAAAAAACATCTTGATATATTAATCAATCTAATATTCCAAATAAAAAAAGTGCAACCAATGTTATATTGAATACTTAATGAGGTAACTATGAAAATATTTTATTAGGTTCATTAACCGACTAGTCATTGAGAAAATTATTAATACCATATAAATTAAATTTTCTACTATTCTAGGATCAGTGTAAGAGAATATTACTCTGGTTGTTAATTGTTATGAAAGTTAAGAATATAATTTTTACACTCTTACAATGAAATAAAGGGGAATATGATGATATTGACTTCGTGTTGAGAGAATTATTTTTGAATTATATATTAAAACATGTAAATTCTTCAAATTATTTATATAAAAATGATGAATAAAATCATTGAGTTAGAGCAGAAATATCCTGAATCTATTTGTTTTTATGAGGGAAATAATAAAATACATGTGATGAACATTTATAGACTTTTCATGTTACCTAAATTCAAAGTTGATTTATTCTTAATGGGATAAAAATCATGTTTATGAATGGGGTTTTCCATTAAGAACATCATTATCTATGTTGAAGATGTTTTATGTACTCTCAATGCAGATATTGGGAGTGATGATTCCCAAAAATCAAAAGGATTCAATGTGATAATAAAAATGTCGATAGATGGAAATTATAAATACCAAATAAATAATAATATAACCCTTCTATTAAGATTATTGTTATGAAGGAAACTTGGTGGAATTTTCTTCATAGAGAAAGTAAATTTTTTACATGTGTAATGGGAATTTAATGGGAAATTGAATGCCGATATATTAGGAATAATTTTGGTAATGATTCAAATAGGGATAACAATACTCAAAATTAACAAATAAAAATATTTTTTTTCAAATGCAAAGATTATGGGCATTATTATAGCTATTTCCAAAATCAAATGCTTAATGAGTAGGATTAAAATCAAAATCCTCTTAATCCTAATGAAAAAGGGGAATCTCATAAGATCAATATTTCTGATGAGGGTTAAAATAATGGCATGGTGAAAGGTACAATTACCATAAAATATATATATATCATAACTTCTTTATTGATAATGGATATACCAACTCATTTATATATAATAAGTTATAAAAATTATCATTGTACATACTAAAAACTATATGTTGAGTTAGTAGTAGAAGAAAATTACAGTATAATGATCTCATCCCATTTCTAGGATTCAACTATCATTGAATTTGGCGGTAATATTATTCATAAAAATCAGATAATTTTATAGCTACATGATTATAATGATATTCTTTCCGATGATCAGTTTTCAGGACATAAATTACAAAGAAAATTCTGATGAATTGAATTTATATTTGATATCCAGATCAAACATTAGATAGAATATATATATTCTGAAAAAGGAACAACTGTTTGAAATTACATATATCATTTGGGTGATGATTCTGATTAAAACGGTATTTTATCTATGGTGGTTGAGAAGAAACTCAACATTAGTGTTATTCCAATATTGTGGGAGTTTTTTGACGACATTCTAGAATATATTCAAATCAATCAAACAAATCACGATGTTGAGTTTTCAATAGAACTCATTCCTTCTATTACACTTATTTCCAAGAATCCATATAGAATATTCCTAGTTCACATGCTAAATTTTATTTGAAATTCTATTAGAATCATAATAAGGGATTTATTTGGCCATGTGTGTGACCATGAGGTGAATATGTTTTGTTCATTAATATTAACTATGGTTTTATGAGACTCTGCATTTATTAATGAGAACATAAATATATCACTATCTAGAAGATTTATCCTAAACTATATATTGATGACTTGTTTTATGAACTTTTTGGATAAAATACATTTTAATGATTTATATTCATTCTACATATCATTAATTTTTTGATTAGACAAAGGATGTACTCATGATAACCATCCATATAATTTATTCACAATATGAATATATAGTTATTCCATTTTTTTAAATAATTATCCACATATATTCACAGATTTCATAATTAATGTCTTTAGATATTACCATTATTAGTTTTTTAGTTCTATAGAATATATATTTATTTATTCAATGAGTACAAAAAATCATACATTTCATTTGAGGATTTTGTTGAAAATATATAGAAATTAAAAAAATAATGAAAAAATTAACATGTATGAATATTTTCCTCATAATGATTTCTTTTAGGTTCATATAATTTCTAGTGAGGGAATATCAGTAGAACCATCGATGATAATCGATATTATAAAGATTCTTAAACAAACCTCTGTGGCTGATATTTATAGTTTTCAAAAATTGGAAAGAAAATATAAATAATATTTTGAGTTTTCATTGATATCTAATCCACTTATCATGTTAACATGAAATATAGGAAAGTTATATTAGAATGATGAATGTGAGGATTTATTAATGGAAATGAAGAGAAATCAAATCATGTAATTTATTTTTACACATCCCTACATTAGAGAAGAGTTTATAATCCATTGTGATACATCAAATAAGGTACATAAGGGTTTCTACATGAAGAATGATACGAATATATATTATGCCTCAATGAAAGTGAATATACATGATTAATATAAAACAACAATTTTTTTGGATTCATCATCATTAATTTCTACATTAATGATATGAATTAATTATTTTTATGGATAAATGATTGGAATATATACTGATGAAATATAATAGAGAATATTTTCAAATAAAAATAGTTGAATGTGATTGAAAGATGTTTTTTGGAGAAAATTAATGACAATTATTGTTCAATATGTCTTTATATTGGTAATGAGAATAAGTTGGACGATTCTCTTAGTTAAATAGATCATTTCTGGTCATCTCTGATGTGGATCATAGAAGAACAAATATTTATGGGAATATAATGTATGTATATTTAAATAATGATGAAATGTGATAAATATTATCATTATAAAAATAATGTTCAACAATTTATCCAAGTCATGAATTAAGAGTCATATAATCAAGATATAGATTTTTAAAATATGGAGGGAAATGATATTGAATTCAACCATGATTGTGATGGAATAATTAGGATCATGAATTTTGTATGCATCCCATTGGTAACATATTTGAAAAAATATGTGACTAATGAAGCTCTTAATTATTAATTATCTATTCATCTTGGAATATAAAAATGTACAATGATTTGAATGATTATTTATGGATAGATGGAATGAAGAGACATAGTAACCAGTATGTTTCTCAGTACATAGTTTGTAATTAGATTAATATGAGAGATATATGTTGAAGGTGATTTAATATAATTACAAGTACAATAATTGAAGTCAAAAAACAATACATCAAATATTTTTATTTTCAATCTCCCAAAAATCTAATGATAGTAAAATCATGAACTAAAATGGGGTTCAATCTAACCCAAAAATAGTCCCACCCTGTGGGATAGCCGAATAGGAATTTGAAATCCCCATGTACTGTAAAATTGTTCTTATGTATCAACTATACATTTTTTATAACGATTTCACAAAATATAATCGAACATAAATAATTCTAAATAGTAAAACAACGCACCAAAACAAATATCCATAACCAAAGAAAAAAAACATTAATATAAACAATTTATAACTTCAACTGAAAGTAATGGTAGAAAAATGATAGGGGAAACCACTATACTACAACCCAAAAACCATAATTCAACAAGTTGTCCATCACCCTCAATCAATAACCCCGACCACCTACAAGAGAATAAATCTACCAACAAGATCAACCATCACCACAATGAATCATATTGGATTTACCTAGTTCATATATAACAATCTCAACATTCACAAAAATGTGTATATAGTATAAAAGGAAAATCCCAGTAAGATTACAAAAAAAATAAATATTCCTTTCCATATCATTATATGAAAATCATAATAGATGTTTTAGGAAGGCAATTTGATCCATTTTAAACAAAAACATTTTATGGAAAATATTTTAAAATAATTATTCCTTGAAAATTAACATATGAGTAAGGTGTATTATATGTAAACGGTATGAAAAACATAAATGGATCATACCACATCACAGAACGTCCCTAGAGGTACTATCACTAGTGGGACCCTTGTAACCTCTCAACCAGTTGAAACCTAATATATCAACTATAACACACAACATCATCATGAACATTCCACTTGTATTTAATCTATCCATGGGACTTGTTGTATCCTGTCATCATAATGTATTATAAGGCCCCATCCTTGAACCTTACTTAATCTTGAGTTATTACAAGATTACACATTGAGGATCTTTTCAGGTTTAGAGATTTAGAGAATTAGATCATGAAACATGCATTACATTCCACATTTAAACAAAGTGGTTACAAAAAAGACAGTATTCATTCTTCCCATCAACGGAAACATATTGAAAATAAAACATGGATTCTTTCTTGACACATCCTTGACACTATCATCACATCATGTACCTTTCCCTTGACCTATGAAAAACATTTCAAAAACTTGGGACGAGCATAAAAAGCTCAGTAAGGGTTATAAAAATATGGAAAGGAAACATGAGTTCATATATACATAAGAATGAAATCATACTTTACCCATAAAACATAGGCACTATAACATACCTCATCAAACCATGAATCAATCATAAAAAACATGAGACATAAAGGTAAATTGAGGCATTCATAACATTCTTACTTAGGGAGTAACCCTCTTGGTTACGTTTGGAATACCCATCACAGTGTATTCCCTAAATCTCTTCGGAGAAACCTTAATGTTTCACTCCTTCGCATTACCCAATGCATTGGAGAGCTATATTGGGCTCACCCGCCCTTAGTTTATCACAGAACCACCCGTTTTCATAACAATGCCCAAGAACCATAACATAAACGTATCACATAAAACATGCATAAAGGAAACATAACATTTCCACATTTCAATCACAATATAACATTTTAGTATATTGAAATAATGAATCCATTCAAAAAGAAACCATTTCCAAAACCATTTAAAACATTTAATAAAAAGATTTTTGAATCAAAGTGTCCCATACCACCTTGAAGCTTTTAAAATTTTAAACCATTAATATCCACATAAATAAATCCTTAAAACCATTTTGAAAACATGGATATTAATAAGAACAAATAGTTAAAACATTTAAAGCGATATTTTGGTTAAAGGGGTTCTACCAAAATTAGAGACAATTGAATATAATAATTGAGGAATAACATTTAGACAGAACTATATAATATCATGAGAATAAATGGATTCATGATATAATATTCCAAAGGACAGTATATACACCATATAAGAGTGAATTGGTGCATAAAAACAATGAAGTCTCAATAGAAATGTCAAATGTGATGAATTCCCTTATAAAGAAGGTATCCTTAAATTAAGGATAATTCAATCTCAAAATTATGTGTGACAAATATAAATACACCCAATATAAGTGCATATTAAGTGTAAAACAATAAAAGGTCATTCACACATATTCAAAAGGTGAAATATTCAATAACTACATGTTGAACCCAAAGAAATTGAAATTGGGTTAAAAAGTTCCCTTGGTAAAATTCGAAAGCATAACGGCATCACTTCAAAATTCAAAAAATGAGTTGATGAGGGATAAAAAGGGCATCTCATCACTTGGACATAAAATTTAAATCAATAAGGATATATGAGAACATATCACAACATAAAAATATGTGAATTAAAATACCCAACAAAAGAAGTCTTTTAAAAAGAGGAGGGTGAAAGGTTCCCTTACCTACTTGGGTATCTTTCAAAACATACACCCCATGAAAGAAGGACAATACATCATTGATGTAAATAATCATAAACTAAAGTATATTACACAAAGAGTAGAATAATGGGCAGTACATACACCACTCAAAGGAAATTGTGGAAAATTTAGCATAAATCTCACGGGAATAAAAGTGAGATGAAAAATCCCTTACGAAAAATCGGCAGCCTAACGGCTCCACATAAAACTTACAAAAATGCATTGATGAGATCAAATAGGTTATCTCATCATATTAAATTAAAGTATATAGAAAGAGGAATATAAAATAACATCCCCCAACATAACAAAGAGGATCTTAAAAGAAGTGACATAAAGGAGAGTACTTAAAAAGAAAGGGATAGGTTAGATCTCTTACGAAAATTCGGCAGCCTAACGGCGCCACTCAAAACATCCAAAATGGATTGATGAGAGAGAATAGGGTCTCTCATCACATAAACATAAAAATTACAGTAAGTGTAATATAAAATAATATCCCAATAACAAGAAAGATGAGCTTTAGAAGGAATGACATAAAAGAGTGTACTTAAAAAGAAAGAGAGGAGTAAGATCCCTTACCTCAAGTCCAACTTGTCTTGTTCGTTTCTTTATATTCTTGAATAATAAACCTTGGTCAATTAATAATTGCCTAAGTACCACAATTATAGATTATTATTCAGTTAATATCACATATTATAATTTTATAATTTTTTTTTAATAATGTTAGTTCATATCAGACGTTTTTGCCGATGTTTGGTACATGAGTCAAAAATGAACTTGTTTGAAAAAAGATTGCCCATGTAGTTATAAGTAAATAATTTTCAGAATAGTATTAATGATTAAAATATCATATATATCCAGTATATATTCATTTCATACTATTCCATATCATTTGTAGATAAAAAACGAACAGCACCGTTCATGGAGACGGTAAGCCGTACGTACGCATGAACGCTACTTTCATTTTTTGTCATATTAATGGAATTAGAACAAAATGAGAGAGATATATATATGTTATAATTCCAGAATGGTATCCATAATTTTTATGTAATATATTACATATATATCCATTATATATATGTACTTATAGTATTACATAACATTTTGAGATAAGAAATGAAATGTACCGTTCATGGAGACGGTAAGCCGTACGTACGCATGAACGCTACTTCCATTTCTATTTCATATTAAATGGAATTAAAACATAATGGTACATAATAGTATTTTAATTAAAGTATGTTATCATATATAATAACATTAAATATATCTTTTATACGTACCACATATGGTATTAACGAATCAAATCACTTTGAGGGGGCGGTAGTCCGCACTTCCTTAAATGAAGATATCGCGTTTACCCATAATGGAAACCATAAAGGTCTGCCCAAAATGAAAAAATACATAAGCTTAAGGAAATAATAAACATATTATATATCATATATAAATATAGTGTCATCTTAATGTCCACCTTTTAATGTGTTAAAAGAATGTTGAACAATCATCGTTTCAGGAGGCCGAAATTCGCCATCCACGGAAACAATATGTCCTTTAACCATTAGATGTAGGTGTGTGAAAGTGTAGCTAGAATAATTCTTATAACAACATCCTATTATATTGATGATACTGTATTTGTTACAAAAGAAATGAATACAAAGAGTTTAGGGGGTTGGAGAAGCAAAATATAACAAAAGGACTCAAGTGAAGACATTACCTTAAAATCGGGTAACTCCCTTTGGTTTGAGCTCAAAGGCTTCCTTGGGAAGACTTATTCCCAAAGTGAGGCTTCAAGGAGTAAGAGAGGGAAGTGGAGAGACAAAATGGGTAGAGTTTGGCAGAGCCAATGGCTTTGGGAGTGTGGGTAAGGAGGTAGAGGTTGGGGCCTTTTATAAGAGGAGAGGAGGGCCACTGTTGGAAGGTAAAGAAAAGTCACTTTATTTTAAAATGGTATTAGGATTTAAGAGGTCCCACATTGATGTGTTTCAAGGATATGATGATAAGGGTTCTAAATCCACTCATCCAATAGGTTTTGGACATGTGTAGGTCTTAGATATTAAATTATCTTTCCATTTTATTTAAATCGTTAAAAAATGAGGTCATCACTGCATCATCATGATGTCATAAATAATTTAATTTATTTAATGTCTAAAATTATAGAAAAACTACTATGATGTAGGAAATCTTTTTAGCTTTCCAATGAATATTTATAGTCAAAAAGCTAAGTTTTATAACCCAATGTAAAAATTGTTGTAGTAAAACATTTCATGTTTGTCTCATTTTTACTTTACCTTTAAATAAAAAGTTATTAATGTCATTTTCCAACCAAAGTGGCTTCATGGGGTCCCCAAGTTGACCCATGGGTTGTTTTGGTCGGCCATGACACATCCAATGAGGTTAGGACATGTGTCAAGTTCATTTCATATTATTAAAACATTATTTTTACCTTAAACTACACTAATTACCTCTAATCGCGATTAAAAACTTAATAAGTTACTATTCACCAAAAAATTATTTTTATCCCATTGAACCACATTTTACTTCTTAATGACAACCATGTATGTCGGATTTTTGAAATTCAAAACACAAATATGGCAAAATTTCATTTAAACGGAAAAAGCAGTTTTTATAAGTACCACTTAGTGGTTTCACTATTCATCAAAAATTGAAGTTTTTCAAAAAAATCCCAAAAATTCACCCTAAGATATATTTGATATTCTGAATTCAAAAATTAAGTCTATTTTAAAAAATTTAAAACATATAAGTCAAATTAATTAATTTAATAATTAATTCCCGCTGTCAGATCAAATAGTGTGTTTTTATGAAACAATAAGTATCAAAAGATTGACACTAGTTTAAGTCTGATTTCAAAGTGAAATTAATTCCAACGACCACTATTGGACTTAATGGTAAAAATATATTCTAATTTCACATTAAAACCAATTCAAAATATGATCTAATCATATAAATAAATTATATTAAAAATAGGTTTTGAATTAAAATACAACATTTTACACTATTCATTAAAAAAATGAACTTTATCGGAATGATGCCAAAAATTTACACAAAGTAAATTTTGATGTCCCAATTCTTAAGAAGAGTTTTATTTGGTCCAAAAGGATGTATAAGAGTGAACAAAACTATATTTAATGACGGTTATCCATCAAAAGGCGATAAGTTAAACTTTAGTGAAAACTAGGGCATATACGCCTAAAATCGAATTATTTCCGTATTTTATGACTTTATCTTTTATTGGATAAATCTAAAAACATTAAAAAACATATATAATCATATTTCAGTTATATCTATCCATTCCTGCCAATACAATGGCTACATGTTAACTACCATTTAAAATAATATTATTTTATTATCAGAGTGCAACGTAAGATTACCAAGAAACTCGTTGTTGCGTGTTGGGTACGCCATCGAGCATAGCGTCCCCTTTAAAGTCATATTAATACTTTATTCACAAATATGGATAAATATGAAAATGTCCTATTCATTATTTACCTGGGGTGTTACATCCTTCCCCCCTTTTAAAAATTGCGTCCTCGCAATTTTTAAAATTGAGCCTGGAAACATCCTTGAAAGTCCCCCATCGGAACAAGAGTCGATAAAACAATCACTTTAAAATAAAGGAAGATAAATACAGAGGTCACCCGAGTTAACCCATACTAGGATTCCATGTAGAAAAACATGAACATGGAAGAAAATGCAAAGGGTCATGTTCTTGAGGGAGAGTGATAGTAAACATGTCTAGGAGAAAGTTAACCATAAGAAAATCACAAACTTGTGATGGGTTAAACGGTGTTGGGTTCCCCAGTAGGAAAAGTTAATAGACAACATTTTTGTTTTAAGTTACCTTTTATTGAGGAATTTATTTATAAGGAAACATAATCACTTATCATGTTCACTTTCAACTTTTACTAGATTCCTTAATCAAACTCATATTTTTTTCCAAAATACGAGTATTTAGGGAGAATTGTTCGCATTAAGAGTACTATAATCAAATTCTAGAGAATCACCTAATCCACAAAAGAGAACTATATACATCCCATGTCTTTAGGCTTTAACCAAAACCAAAACCAGAAAGGTTAGTACAAGTTCAGATAATCCAGAAAAGGATAACCCATTAAAAAGAAAATCTATGCTTAATCTCCAAAATTTGTCCAACAAAACCCAAAGTTCAACGAGGACCATCCGATAAACAATTTGTCCATAAAATTTTTCAAAGTAAACCAATCTAAGAATGAAACCCAAATATTTTAAGGATTTAGTCACAAAGTCTTCTAAGTTAAATCGGAACATTTATCTCCAAACAATATCAGTTGCTCCTAAAGTCTCATATTGAATAGTAATTAACCTAATCACATATCCTCCATGATAGGTTAGTCATTTTCATAAATAACCCAAAATCAACTTACTCATAATTCATAAAATCATATAACTAAAAAAAGAATCAGTCAAACTAACCAGGGACTTCACGTAGTCCAGTGGTAGGCGATAAATACCAGTCGCACTTTGGTTGTGGGTTCGATTCCCGCAGCTTTTTCCGACGCGACGGGTTGTCACACGGTCTGTGTGTTGTCCTTTTTCCAAAACTATATAATTCTTAAATAATTCCCCAAAAAGAGATAAAATAATCAAAAATTATCATAACCTATTTTAACATCAAGTTTATCTCATGCCTTTTATTTTCCAGCATATCATATAATAACCCATAATTACCTCAAAAGTAAGGATCATATAAACTCTAATGGTTACCTTTATAATTATTACCTGAACTTCCACATGGATTGGTCATCTCATACATGATGCATTAAAGATCATACCAAGGTTCAAGTGGTTGATCATGACTCCTTGATAGTTGGTTTAGAACAACCACGAGTTTCCTCAATGAATCCTCCATTTTATCTAGTATCTTAATCAGAGAACCACCACAGTTTCCATCAAACCTGTTGTCTCATTGGTGCCTTCTAGATCTATCCATTCACTAAAAATAGAAATGTCAGTGTGAATATATCAACAAAACCATCATGTACTAATGAGTAAGGTAAACACTAAGATACACATACTCATTCACTTTATCTAAAACTAGGACTCTTTATGAAATCCTAACCATTATGGTAATGTAACTTATGCTTAAAGAATACCCTAACCTGTAAAGTTATCTAAACCAACCTTTGATACCAACTATAAGGCCCCATCCTTAAACCTTACTTAATCTTGAGTTATTACAGGATTACACATTGAGAATATTTTCAGGTTTAGAATTTTATTGAATTAGATCATGAAGCATGCATTACATTCCACATTTAAACAAAGTGGTTACATAAAAGACAATATTCATTCTTCCCATCAACAGAAACATATTGAAAATAAAACATGGATTCTTTCTTGACACATCCTGGACACTATCATCACATCATGTACCTTTCCCTTGACCTGTGAAAAACATTTCAAAAACTTAGGATGAGCATAAAAAGCTCAGTAAGGGTTATAAAAATATGGAAAGGAAACATGAGTTCATATATACATAAGAATGAAATCAAACTTTACCCATAAAACATAGGCACTTTAACATACCTCATCAAACCATGAATCAATCATATAAAACATGAGACATAAAGGTAACTTGAGGAATTCATAACATTCTTACGTAGGGAGTAACCCTCTTGGTTACGTTTGGAATACCCATCACAGTATATTCCCTAAATCTCTTCAGAGAAACCTTAACGTTTCACTCCTTCGCGTCACCCAATGCATTGGAGAGCTATATCGGGCTCACCCGCCCTTAGTTTATCATGGAACCACCTATGTTCATAACAATGCCCAAGAACCATAACATAATTGTATCACATAAAACATGCATAAAAGAAAACATAACATTTCCACATTTCAATCACAATATAACATTTTAGTATATTGAAATAATGAATCCATTCAAAAAGAAACCATTTCCAAAACCATTTAAAACATTTAATAAAGAGATTTTTGAATCAAAGTGTCCCATACCACCTTGAAGCTTTTAAAAATTTAAACCATTAATATCCATATAAATAAACCCTTAATCCCATTTTGAAAACATGGATATTAATAAGATCAAATAGTTAAAATATTTAAAGCGATATTTTGGTTAAAGGGGTTCTACCAAAATTAGAGACACTTGAATATAATAATTGAGGAATAACATTTAGACAGAACTTTATAATATCATGAGAATAAATGGATTCATGATATAATATTACAAAGGAGAGTATATACACCATATAAGAGTGAATTGGTGCATAACAACAATGAAGCCTCAATAGAAATGTCAAATGTGAGGAATTCCCTTATAAAGAAGGTATCCTTAAACTAAGGGTAATCCAATCTCAAAATTATGTGTGACAAATATAAATACACCCAATATAAGTGGATATTAAGTGTAAAACAATAAAAGTTCATTCAAACATATTCAAAAGGTGACATATTCAATAACTACATGTTGAACCCAAAGAAATCGAAATTGGGTTAAAAAGTTCCCTTGGTAAAATTCGACAGCCTAACGGCATCACTTCAAAATTCAGAAAATGAGTTGATGAGAGATAAAAAGGGCATATAATCACTTGGACATAAAATTTACATCAATAAGGATATATGAGAACATATCCCAACATAACAATATGTAAATTAAAAGACCCAACAAAAGAAGTCTTTTAAAAAGAGGAGGGTGGAAGGTTCCCTTACCGACTTGGGTATCTTTCAAAACATACACCCCATGAAAGAAGGACAATACATCATTGATGTAAATACTCATAAACGAAAGTATATTACACAAAGATTAGAATAATGGGCAGTACATACACCACTCAAAAGAAATTGTGGTAAATGTAGCATAAATCTCACGGGAATAAAAGTGAGATGAAAAATCCCTTACGAAAACTCGGCAGCCTAACGGCGCCACATAAAACATACAAAAATGGATTGATGAGATCAAAGAGGGTATCTCATCATATTAACTTAAAGTTTATAGAAAGAGGAATATAAAAGAACATCCCCTAACATAACAAAGAAGAGCTTAAAAGAAGTGACATAAAGAGAGTACTTAAAAAGAAAGAGAGAGGTTAGATCTCTTATGCAAATTCGGCAGCCTAACGGCGCCACTCAAAACTTCCAAAATGGATTGATGAGAGAGAATAGGGTCTCTAATCACATGAACATAAAAATTACAGTAAGTGTAATATAAAATAACATCCCAATAACAAGAAAGATTATCTTTAGAAGGAATGAAATAAAAGAGTGTACTTAAAAAGAAAGAGAGGAGTAAGATCCCTTACCTCAAGTCCAACTTGTCTTGTTCGTTTCTTTATATTCCTGAATAATAAGCTTTGGTCAATTAATAATTGCCTAATTACCTCCTTTAGAGATTATTATTCAGTTCATATCACATATTATAATGTTATAATAATTTTTTAATAATGTTAGATCATATCAGACGTTTTTGTCGATGTTTGGTACATGAGTCAAAAATGAACTTGTTTGAAAAAAGATTGTCCATGTAGTTATAAGTAAATAATTTCCAGAATAGTATTAATGATTAAAATGTCATATATATCCATTAAATATTCATTTCATAATATTCCATATCATTTGGTGATAAAAAATGAAAAGCACAGTTCATGGAGACGGTAGGCCGTACGTATGCATGAACGCTACTTTCATTTTTTGTCATATTAATGGAATTAAAACAAAATGAGAGAGATATGTATATGTAATAATTCCAGAATGGTATCCATAATTTTGATGTAATATATTTCATATATATCTATTATATATATGTACTTATAGTATTACATAACATTTTTAGATAAGAAATTAAATGTACCGTTCATGGAGACGGTAAGCTGTACGTACGCATGAACGCTACTTCCATTTCTATTTCATATTTAATGGAATTAAAACATAATGGTACATAATAGTGTTTTAATTAAAGTATGGTATCATATATAATATCAATAAATATATCCTTTATACGTACCACATATGGTATTGACGAATCAAATCACTTTGAGGGGGCGGTAGTCCACACTTCCTTAAATGAAGATATCGCGTTTACCCATAATGGAAACCATAAAGGTATTCCCAAAATGAAAAATACAGAAGCTTAAGGAAATAATAAACATATTATATATCATATATAAATATAGTGTCATCTTAATGGCCACCTTTGAAGGTGTTAAAATAATGTTGAACAATCATCTTTTCGGGAGGCCTAAATTCGCCATCCAGGGAAACAGTATGTTCTTTAACCATTAGATGTAGGTGTGTGAAGGTTTATCTCTAATACTTCTTATAAAAACATCCTAGTATATGGATTATACTGTAGTTGTTACAAAAGAAATGAATAAAAAGAGTTTAGGGGGTTGGAGAAGCAAAATAAAACAAAAGGACTCAAGTGAATACATTACCTTAAAATCGGGTAACTCCCTTTGGTTTGAGCTCAAAGGCTTCCTTGGGAAGACTTCGTCCCAAATTGAGGCTTCAAGGAGTAAGAGAGGGAAGTGTAGAGACAAAATGGGCAGAGTTTGGCAGAGCCAAAGGCTTTGAGATTGTGGGTAAGGAGGTAGAGGTGGGGGCCTTTTATAAGAGGAGAGGAGGGTCACTCTTTGAACGTAAAGAAAAGTCACTTTATTTTAAAATGGTATTCGGATTTAAGAGGTCCCACATTGATGTGTTTCGAGGATAAGGTGATAAGGGTTCTAAATCCACTCACCCAATAGGTTTTAGACATGTGTAGGTCTTAGATATTACATTATCTTTCCATTTTATTTAAATCGTTAAATAATCAATTCATCGCTGCATCATCATGATGTCATAAATAATTTAATTTTTTTAATGTCTAAAAATTATAAAAAAACTACTATGATGTAGGAAATATATTTATCTTTCCAATTAATTTATACTCAAAAATATGATTAGTATAACCCTATGTAAAAATTGTTGTAGTAAACCATGTCATGTTTGTCTCATTTTGACTTTAACTTTAAATAAAAAGATATTAATGTCATTTTCCAAACAAAGTGGCTTCATGGGGTCTCCAAGTTGACCCATGGGTTTTCGTGGTCAGCCATGACACATACAATGAGGTTAGGACATATGTCAAGTGCATTTCATATTATTAAAACATTATTTTTACCTTAAACTACACTAATTACCTCTAATCGCGATTAAAAACTTAATAAGTTACTATTCAACAAAAAACTATTTTTATCCCATTGAACCAAATTTTACTTCTTAATGAAAACCATGTATGTCAGATTTTTTAAATTCAAAACACAAATATGGAAAAATTTCATTTAAACGGAAAAATCAGTTTTTATAAGTACCACTTAGTGGTTTCACTATTCATCAAAAATTGATGTTTTTCAGAAAAATCCCAAAAATTCACCCTAAGCTATATTTGATATTCAGAATTCAAAAATGAAGTCTATTTTAAAAAATTTAAAACATATAAGTCACATTAATTAATTTAATAATTAATTCCCGCTGTCAGATCAAATAGCGTGTTTTTATGAAACAAAAAGTATCAAAAGATTGACACTAGTTTAAGTCTGATTTCAAAGTGAAATTAATTCCAACGACCACTATTGGATTTAATGGTAAAAATATATTCTAATTTCACTTTAGAACCAATTAAAAAGATAATATAATCATATAAATAAATTAGATTAGGTTTTGAATTAAAATACAACATTTTACACTATTCATTAAAAAAATGAACTTTATCAGAAAGATACCAAAAATTTACACAAAGTAAATTTTGATGTCCCAATTCTTAAGAAGAGTTTTATTTAGTCCAAAAGGATGTATAATAGTGAACAAAACTATATTTAATGACGGTTCTCCATCAAAAGGCGATAAGTGAACCTTTAGTGAAAACTAGGGCATATACGCCTAAAATCGAATTATTTCCGTATTTTATGCCTTTATCTTTTATTGGATAAATGTAAAAACATTAAAAAACATATATAATCATATTTTAGTTATTTCTATCCATTCCTTCCAATAAAATGGCTACATGTTAACTACCATTTAAAATAATATTATTTTATTATTAGAGTGCAACGTAAGATTACCAAGAAACTCGTTGTTGCGTGTTGGGTACGCCATCGAGCATAGCATCCCCTTTAAAGTCATATAAATACTTTATTCACAAATATGGATAAATATGAAAATGTCATATTCTTTATTTACCTGGGGTGTTACATGTATTGTTAGTGTTTTATCATCATTCATGTTATATATAGCTAGGCCTCATCCTCACAGAACCAAATTGTGCATATGTCATACTCCACCACCTAGGAACCATGGCTTCCCATTGTGCTCAATTTCAATTTCTCGTGTC
Organism: Viscum album; assembly: GCA_963277665.1. Lineage (NCBI taxonomy): Eukaryota > Viridiplantae > Streptophyta > Magnoliopsida > Santalales > Viscaceae > Viscum > Viscum album. Next base: position 1,813,243,215 of record OY728140.1, on the reverse strand, counting down.
ACATTCATCAACACATTCACAAACACTCAAAAATAAATTTTAATCACACATAAAAAACTATCAGATTTCATAATAAATATCCATACACCATTTATATACACAACAATGCTTTTTTAATAATTCTTAACACTACATACACATTTTATAAAACACATTTAGAATGTAAAAATGAAAATAACTCATGAAATATACCCATATCCATGAGAAAAAATATATTTCGACCTATAATCATCATAAAAAATCGAGATAAATTCCCATCATAATAATATTACATAGAGGACATTTATAAAAAAAATTAGGCTTACCAAAATCATCTAGCCATGATAAAGCATCAAATCAACTAACTCATGCGTATAGACATCTAAAATCTAACAGAAAACTAAAAATGCACCTAAAATGAATATTATAAAGTGAATATAGAACTATAATCACTAATATATTTCCTAAGGAACCATAATTTAAACCATTTTAAAGAAACCAACACACTGGAAAAATAAGAACCCATTTATGGGGAAAGAGAAACTTTAAAATAAGGATAAAATCGAGAAAAAATAAACTTCATTGATGAATAATTAAGATCTAAGGCCAAATACACCTAATAATTTGATTTCATTAGTTCCAATAGGGAAAGGAGTAATATCCTACTTCTTAAAATCTTATCTTTTTTGAATTATTTTTTGTATGGTGTAAAAAGAGGGGGAGGGTATAATGGCAATTCACCAATTTTAATTACCTCGATAGGTTTCATGAATTTCCCTCATGGTTTTACAAACCATGATGAAATTGTGCGATATCAACATTCCAAGTGGAATCCCACCACATGGATTCTACGTTGAGGGTGCACACCGATGGAGAAAACTATACATCCTGAACAATATCAATATCCTAGATGCATGGTTTCCCCTGGGATGTCGGATGATTTCTCCTAACTATACACCATTCATGTTCAAACATTTTTAGGTAAAAAAACACCATTTCTCTCCAAAATCACATGGGAACGCTAGTGGATGAATAAATTACAAAAAAAAAGAATATAAATACCTAAAATTAAAATTATGGTAGTGGAAATTATCAAAACCATAAAAAAATAATCCTTGACTATAAACAAGAAGTATGATCAATTAATATAAATTTATTCTTTTCCTTAACCCAATAAATTTTATGCCATGTCACTTACTCATCATTATTATTCTTCCAAAAAAATCATAACAACGGTATGGACATACCATGAAGCACATTCGTGTGGAAATCCACAATATTTAATAGACACTAAGAGACTAAAAAATTTAATTCCAATTCTAATCCATCCAAATTAAACATGTGATACAGATCCATATTGTAATTAATTAATGGAGAGACAAGGAACACATCATGATTTTATTTCAATAGATATGGACAATACAATAGTTACTCCACCTTAACAAATCTCTTAGTCATCAACAAAGGCCTAAAATACCTTATTGTTAGCTTCCCTAGCTTATTGGATGGAGGTGACCCAAGTCTGGTACCAAATTCCAAAACTTACATACACCAATAGATAATTAAAAGTACAATTTTATTTGATCAGTATAAGAGTAGTTGAAACTCTATGATTTCAATATTCACTTTTCTGTCAACATGACATTGTTAGACATTTCATGCGCAAGGCATTGTCCAGAATATAAGGTTTCACCCACCACATCACAGTAAAATGGGAACCGACAAGGCCAACAATAAATCAACTCAATGTGATCCATTTTTACTATTTATTTTTATATTTTTTTTATAGGAATACTAAACCAACCCAAAATGGATTTCGTACAATCTTATGAAATCCAGCACACAATCCCATAGCATATCATACAACATCTATTTTTTCTGGTTTATCTAAAAATTCATTTGAGATTGGTATGTCGTAATCTTCTTGATCTATGACCCCATTACCTTATGAAGGCCTTCACAAAGTAGAGGGCCAAATTTGGGGTCCCTATCTAAAATTATTATCGATGTAACACCCTGAATACTATGTATTTATTGAATGTACAACTAACCAAATTCATTCCCTTTAGATGAATCTCTTATTTGAATTAAATTGTTTGAATTATTCAAATGTTCAATATCTATCTATATAGAATTATTTTCCATAGTTGAAAGAGGAATTCCAATGTATAAGTCCATTTGGAAATCATCTTAATTATAGTTAATATTGGGTAAGGGATGTATAATTGCGGGGGGGGGGGGGGGTTCTTCATTAACTTGTTGAAATGTATAAATATGGGATACAAAGTCATCTATGTATAATATCATACCCGAACACCAGAATTGTGAATGAAAATCATAATATGTTTTTTCGGTTTTGGGATAAGTAGACTATTGAAACTGGTGGATCTCATATATCAAAAAATTCTACAAAACCAACAACACCTCAAGTGACAATTAAAATGAATAATTCCATCAGAATAAAATTATCACTCACTGTGTATCTCCGAACCAATTAGAAAAAATGTATAATTATGTCACAACTGAGAATTCAATTACTCTTGTTGAATCAACTCCTAAAGGGAATGTGTTAGCTAAACTCAAGACAATAATGCATCTCTACTATAATCTATCTCTTCAATCATAATTTAGTATGAAATTATCATAAATCTCCACTCATCATTGGACTATTTTTAGTAATATTCATCATCACTTTTCTACTTAAAATATATGCTACCACTTTACATTCACCTTGAGTATACATGTTATCAAAATCAATCACCTGAAGATACTCTTTCCAAAAACACTTCCATAGTTTTAGATCCTTCCTGAAGAATATATTGGCCATTATCATATGATAAAAATCGACTACAAACTTCTCCCAAAATATATAATCATGCAACATATTCATGATATTCATCACTACAGTTATTAAAAGGTCATGGGTTTGGTAAGTCATTTCATGTAGTGAATGTATTAAATAACTATAATCAACCATATGATATTCCATTATTAAAAAACCCTCATGATCCATACCCACCAACACAAAAGATCATTTTCCCCATTAAAAATTATAGCCAAAGCAAAATTGGGTTTGTTATCAACCACTAGTTTAGCTTCTCAAAATATTCTTCATATTATGGGATCCATTAAAATGTTACACCCTTCCACATGGTAACCTTCATTGATGAATCATTTTGATAAAAATTTCTAATTAATCACCTGCAATACCCTATCAATACCAAAAATCTCATCATCTATAAAAAATTCATCAGTTATTCCAATGAGATCACATAAGTACTATTATTTTTGTCCACAAAAACACTATAAAAGGAGTATACATGGACCAGAAACCTTAAATCGTTGATCTAGATAGTACAATTAGAAAAAATATCATATAGATGATTGTCATGAATAGTAGAAAAAATTACCCTCACGTGCTGTGAATGCACCTCTTTAGCTTGGAAATAAACCAGTATGTCATCAATGAATACTATAACAAAGGAATCGAGATACTAATGGAACACCTGGTTCATGGTCTCCATAGAGGATGATGTACAATTTATTAATCCAAATAGAATTACCAAATATAAAAAATTGTCATACATTATTCAAATATATGTTTTTTGAACATCCACATATTTATCTCTGGCCTGGTGATACCCAAGAATAAATTTAGATCATAGAATACCACCTCACCACCGTAAAATAATCATAAATGTAATCAATGGGGGGATATGATTCACATTATTGGTTGTAACATTATTATAAATTCAGTCATCAATAAATACCAGAGAGAAGCATATTATTTATTAGGAAACAAAATCGGTGTGGCCCAATGTGAGACACTTAGGCGAATGAATCATTTGTATTAAAATTTCCATGTTGTACATTTAATTATATCAACTCAGTGTGGTCAATATGTTAGAAGGTAATATATATCTATTCATCTCACAATAAAAAAAATATAATGATCTCCATGTCCATCTCTAGAGGAAATCCCAAAAAGTCGTATGAATATACATATGTAAAATCATCCACTCTAGTATGACATCCATTCCAAATAATAATACCATCATCCTCCGACACGAGTGTTGAGAACTGATGAAAAATGATACCCAACTCTTGAAGAGGTGTCTGGTACAACCAAACAATAGTTCTCATTCACCCTAAAAATACTATGTACTCCCATCAAAATTCATAAAACGTACTGATTGATGATTAATGTCAATGTGTTCCTAAAATAACACCACCCAATCTATACCATGTATTACATCAATGTGCATCCTCACTGAATCTATAAAATCCTTTTATAACATGACCCCTAACATGGTGAGGATACTATAAGGATACATAAAACCCTTCTCTCTCATCATTCAATGTAGATCTAATAACTACATCAAATACACCATGATATTTGTTTAAAATATCAATTCATACACTAGAAAATTACATTTAATAAAAACAACATCTCAAATTTCATATATATAAATAACTATGGTGATTTCAATTAGGAAATTCCCTTGAAAGTTTTTAGGTGTTTCATCATATTCATATGGTTCCAAATCGAGAGATTAATTATGCATAATCTCTACCTAAAACTTGGAATGAATATTGGTTTGTTTCTATTCCATGAGATAACTCTTACTGAACGATGATCCAGTTATACCTCCATGACCACCCGACCTAGAACCCTCCACTTTGGATGGTTCAAGATTGGATGAAATCTCTCTTGAATCTGTGGAACCTACAACACACTAATATGGGTGTTCCACCATGAAAAACCGATGCAAGTGTCCAATTGTTCAACACTGATGAAATGGTCTAGGTGGAGATAAACCAGAAGGCTATACATGCCTTGGTTTTCAACACTAGTAGCTTTGAACTGTAACGACAACTAAATAAAAATATGAAAATGACTAGGAAGGATGGCGAGAGCAATCACATCCCCTCTTCCAAACCTCTTAATGCTTCATCTTCTTATTAGATGAACCGACATAGATGACACTACCCTATAGAAATTATAGATTATACTATAACCAATATCCACCATCAAATAATTACTAATGACCTTAGTAAATGAGTTCATCAAAAATATGGATACTTGAGATAGTATATCCAGCTAAAACCATATTTTTAACATTTTAACCTTCAACTACTCATTATAAACTACTCCTGGTGTGAACTAAACCAACTATGAAAATATTTTAGCATACTTCAGCAAGGTCTGATTCTCATGTTGGATATCCTAAAAGACCTAAGTATTTGTGATGTAGAAGGACTCAGGGAAATAATAATCATTGAATAAATCCTTTAAATCCATCCAATACATATGCTCATTATTCAAGGCATGAAAAAATGATTCCCACCACCTTTGATTCGGACCTATCCACTGGAATGAATAAAAATACATCTTCAATTATTATGAATTATATAGATTCTAAAATAAATATTGTTTTTCTCAAGAAACGCAGCTTTTTACGGGGGTTTCCTGCTACCCTAAAACGAAGGATGCAAGAACATTATGAACTCAATATATTATTTCTTATCTGGAACATAGTTCGGTTTCCTCAAACTAATAAGTATCATATCATGCTAGATGAACCAAATCATGGGCATCCTGAACTATATCTACTTCTAGTATTTGGTCAACTGGTTATGGAGAACTCTCTTCTTTATCACCCCAAAGTTTCATAGGAGGTAATTAAGGAGTCATTATTCTACAACTAGAAACAACCTTATGGAAATCCAATCAATTCACCATTCTGGAATGAGTTACCCTCAATAACAAGTCGCAAAAAATATCCAAAAAGACAATTAAAAACCAAATTCTTCAGAATAGAAATACAATCCACATAACCCCCACCTGATGTCCCGAAACAATTGGACACATGTACATATCATTTGGTTGTGATGTTAAATAATATTCTCAATATCCCATCGTGACAAAAGACATATAATGATGTGTATGGATAGAAACCCCACCCACAATCAGATCCTTTAACCCCAAATAATCCTACCACAAATTTATCCAGTGTCTTCCAAAATAACATGACATATAGAACATTTTGAACCCTTCTATGATTCCATTTTTCTATGAACCGCTCTCGGGTTCAATCTATCCCAACTCCCTAACTAGACCATGGAATGGCTCGAAGGGATTCAAAATCCTCACATGATAGAATGTAGTGATTCTATCAATAAAACATTTTTTAATGATTTCCTCCACGATAAGAAACGATAAATAATTATGAATAATAAAACAACAAACCAGAACTAATATTGAAAACCAATGATATATAATAATTCAACATAAAATTTTACTATAATAACCAAAACCAATGAAACCAAAACATGATGGAAAATAATTATTCATCAGTCCAAAAACATCCATGAAACAAGAGGTACATCACCTTTAAGAAACCACAACGACCACATTTATGGGAGGAACGCTATAAAATAGACCCACCATCAGCACCATTAAACATCATTCAATTAACTAGTTCACACATAAGACATCATTATAAACCCAACAGTGTTTGTAGGATATGAGGAAAACCCCATTAGTATTCCACTTAAAAGAATGATTTCATATCATAACATTAAAAGATAAATTACAATGAATTTTTTAGGAATAAATTTTAAAAAATATATATATAACAAAAAAATATAATTGAAATCATTTTCAAAGAATAATGAATTAAAAATTAATACAAGATTGTGGTCTACCATATGCCGATTGTATGAGAAACCTCTAAATAGAACACCATGTATAGAGAAAACACATTATGTATTAAAACTAGTGGGACCATAGAACATGTGTATCTCAATGAAACATAGTATAGAAACCATAACCCATAATATCATTATGAACAAGCCTCTATGTGGTACTCCATCCCGCTGCCTAGTGTTCTCTATTCACACTCAAGTTTAGATAGTGTTATATTTGCAATATTACTTGAAGATACCAGTCATTGGCCCTATGGGTCCATTTAGAATAATAGTCCTTGTCATCCCACCCAGGTATCTAGGGTTACAAATGATCTCAATTTCCAATTCTCATGCCACATATATTACCAAATTCACATACACACATCCAGAAATATGAATTACACGTGAAAACTCATCAGTTTTCTAAGATAAATCCATATCATGTTTATACTCACACTAAAATCATTTTTATTATTTTTTCAAACAACATGAACAATTATTAAATCTCCTTCAGAAGAAAAAAATGAAAATGAAAGAAGAAATCATCCAATTTCAATTTGAACAACCTTGATATAACTAATACACATCCTAAAAACCATTAAAAACACATTTATCACCAAACAGAAAATTCATAGAACACGTTTATGAAGAAAAAAAGCATACCAAAATCATCTAATAATGATAATGAATTGAATCACCTACCATGTACTTTTAATATTCTTGAATATGATGAAACCCCACAAAACACCTCAAATGGACCCTATTAATGAATTATTGAACCATAAACATCACGATTATCCCAAAAAACCATGATTTAACCCATTTTTTTGAAACTAACACATTAGAGAAAAAATATCCCATGAATACGGAATAATGAACCCCAAATGAATGAATGAAATTATGAAAATAGGGAAGTAATTGATTATTCATGTAGATAAAATCATAAAAAATTAAAATAATTTCCACTCGTGGATGACATGGGGGAGATGAGGATACTCTTATGACTGATTACTCTATCTGTTTCAAATTAGGGGTGGGTTTGGGTTGAAATTTGGGGAGGGTGGAATGTTAATTCACCATTTTAATGAACTATATAGGCATCACTTTTATCCTTCTTAGTTTTCCAAATCATGTAGAAACTATGAGGTCTCATCTATCAGAGTGGAAACCGGCCACATAGTTTCTTAGGGGAGGGAGAATGACCATGAAGAAAACCAATGGGACATATATTTCTATTTAGTTCTAGTTTATAAACTTTTAATGTTACCACACATCAGTACAGTTTGAAAATATTTCTGTATTTATCATCGTAATATATTATAAATTAGAAATGTAAACATATTACCAAATGTGCCACTATAAATTGAATCGGATTGATATTTTTGGTTTACCTTTATGTTATGGAGATGTATTCTATAGGATCTGGACACATATCTATGTTTCTTCACTAATTATCATTTTGATAAATATTCTCATTATATTAGGAAGATTCATGATCATGATTACCTTTTCAAGGGTTTCTCTATGGATTTCAAATCTCATTGGTATCAACTCCTTCCTCTTGTAGAATTTTCTTCTGAAAATATATTTTACTCTATTTTTCAGATGAATCCTTGTAAATACATCTACTATATGAGTTGAATAACACCAAAATTATTACATAAGAATTAGAATAATGTCTATTGGGTCTATTTCTAGATAATTAAATGGATGAGAATGATATAGACATTAAATATCACACAAAAGAAACATTGAGATTACTAAAAATGTGTGCCAACAATCATCATAATGATATAGTGTTTGAATTGGGTGAAAAGGTTTTCCTACTAATTTCTCCCTGTAATTTTTTTTGAGAACAATAAATTTGGTCAATCATTAATCTTAGTTATATTAAATATTTTTATATTATTGATTGTATCTGGATGTTATCATAGCAATTTAAAATTAGAACAAAAATATCTCAAGATTATGATGTGTTCCATGTGTCAATAATGAGTAAGTATATAAATAAAATATCACATGAAGAGAACCATGAGTCCATACCATTAGAGAATGAACATCTTTTTTTGAAATACCTAATACGTATTGGTTCATATAGATAGTGTTCTCTTATTCAAGACCATTTAATGGAGTTTTTTTTGCAACCATCCATTTTGAAGAAGATTTATGGGAAAATGAGGATACACTGAGGTAGATTTATCATTATCTCTCTTTATTATATTAAAAAAATTAGAGGGATAAATATTTTTTATGAAATTTACAATGTATGTCCCAAATATTTTAATGAAATATATTTTGAAATAAATTTGTTTTATTTGTCATCTAGTGGTATACCAAGAAAGTAGTTAACAAATAACTTATAAACTATTAAAATATTATCACCACATACCCATTGGATTATTTTTTTGAATAGTAAAAACTAAAATTTCAAAAAAAAAATCACAAAAAAATTATAAAATGAAATAATTATTTATAAACAATTATATTGAAAATAATATTTGAAAATAAAATTAATGTTTATACAGAATAATTATTTTTATGCATGTAATGTATTTATATATTAACAATATATAATAATCCCCATTGGTTAATTATTTTAACAAAATATATTTAATTTTTATATGAAAAAATGTTTTAAACAATTAGTAAATATTTTTCTAGATCTAGGATAATAATAATTCTAGTTTTATGCAAAAAATTCACTTTTCTGTAGAAATATTTTTTCCTCATTTTGGACACATCCATTTTACATAATACCATAAATTTATAGGTATTTAATTAACTAAAATTAATTAAATATTAATAATAAGGTGGTTAATATTTTGTCTGTATATATCTTTTATATTCGGTCAATATGAATAGAAAAATAAAAAAATTATATACTTTGTGAAGGATAAAAGATGTTAAATCGTATAAAAAATTTTATGTCCATTATTTGCCATCCTAGTTATTATTAAATGAATTGAATTTTACCCCTAAAAAATTATCCCAAAAAACAAGTTGTTAAAAGGAAAAGTTACCTTGAACATGAACTATATATTATTAATATCAATTAATGTTACATAATTTCACATTCATTGTTTTAATTATCATTTATGTGTTTAAATATACAATTAAATATTTTATTAATTAATATTAATATCCATTTTTGTGAATAATTAAATTATATTCATGATTGAAATTGGTTTCTCATTTTCAAGTATTATATAATTCTAATAAACCTGATATCACTCACATAGAGTATGATTCTACTACATTACAATAACATATGAAACAAGAAATCAAATCATATTGGGACAAATAGTTTAGTAGTACTTCTAACTAGATTCATACATGAATAACATATCAAATATGAATATATATATTTAAATAAAATCTTTTTTTCTATAATAATATTATTGCCAATTTAATATCCTTTCATATCATTCCTAGTAAACTTTTTTATTACTATGAATTGAACAAAATAATGGTGTGATAAAATGACCATTAAAAAATATGTATAGAGGAAACAATCATGAATGAGTTTGAAATATACATGTAATGGTACAATAATAAACACAAATATCATTTAATCAATAACACCAACATCATTAATAGATAATGAATAATATATATTAAAGTCCAAATAAGGAAAAACCAGTGCCATTTAATCAATAACTTGAATATAAAGAATAGATAATGCATAATCAACATAAAAAGGTAAATAAAATAAATAAAATTTCACCTAATAAATAACTATGAACCAAAGGAATCAAAATAAAATATCATTGACAATATCTCATGGGGAATAATAACTAAATTATTAATAAATGAATTTTTTAGTTATTGGATGTCATGATCTCAAGAATAAAGATAAATTTGCTGTAAATAAATACCAAAATAAATTTTATTAATATGGTTAATAACTTATATACACATATCCCACTAACGGACATAAGGATACTACTAAAACAAAAAATATTTATATTTAATTATGACTCATAATTTTCACTGATTCAAAAAATTATTCTTCATATATCGTATAATACATTCAATTCATGAAAAATGTTCCATGTCATGTAATAACACTATCAGGCATAGAATAATAATTTAAAAATGTTTACACATAAAAAAATTATAACACTATGTATTTAAATGTGACATTATTTATGAAATAAATATATGATAAATAATTGGTTTAATTTGGGTAAATTTAATGTTCAAACATAAAAATAAAGGGAATAATTTGGGCGAAACTCAATGATGAAAAAAAAATGAATTATGAATAATAATTCTAATGAATTCCATGGACCTAATGCTTATTAAAATCATATATAATGAATAATATTATTTTCTGTAAAATATTTTTACATTTGATAATAAGTACAATTATGGTTTATTTTCATTGATGAATAAAAATAGCATAAATTGATCTTTAAAAAATATAATTGAGGAAAAAATAATTACCATTAGGAAAAAACATTTAAAAAATAACGGATTTAATTAGTTTTTGTTGAAAATAACATAACAATATTATTAAATAGAAATTGAAAACCAGCGTTATAATGAAAACTAAAAATTACATAAATTATGTACAAGTTAATATAATGATTCCATTCACTATTTTAGAAAAGGAAAAAGGAGACTTATTGTGACAAATAAAGAATATTCCATTCAAATAAATTATTTAAAAATTAAAAATGGTGGATTTAATATTTAAAAAATGATATTTAATATGTAACAAAATTGATCTTTTTTATAAATCTTTAATTTAGAAGAAAAATTATTTCTGAACAAAAATTTAAATGAATTAGGATTTCATTAAAAATTCTCAATTATTTTATGTACCATTTTGTCAGAAAAATGGTAATACTAATTTACTTCTTCATGAATAGCCATGTGATTTGAAATTGAACGAAATTTCTTATTCAATGATTAAATAATTTCCATCAATGGAAATATAAACATAGAAAATACTTATTAATAAGATATAGTGAAATAACCTCTCAAAAATATTTTAGTGTTAATGTGATAACTAATCCATGTATTTATTGTGTCTATAAAATTTAAATCTATTTAACACAAATTGAAATAAAAAACAATATATCCAGATTTCATTATAAAAATAAATATAGAAAATCAATTGAAACAAAGATTTGATATTACTTAATTAATGGAATTCAATTTATGAACGTCATTACCAATTTGTAACAATTATATAAAATACCCAGGGAAGAATGAATTTAAATTGAAACCTAAACTAATATGAATTATTAATGAATCATGATATTATATTTCAATTGGTTTGTATATATAACATATAAATGAAATTAGGTGCATAAAAATTCAATATTACTCAATGATGGGAGATTTTGATGATGTCACTTACTTTAAAATTTCATTTAGATGATCAGGATTTAACATCTTGTAAAATGGTTATAATAATATTATCAATTTTAAATATAAAGTTCTTTAAATTAAATTATATATATTATCCTATAATACCATCTTATCACCTATTCATTAATAATATTTCATTATTTTCATTATTTAAGATGATAATTGTATTAATTTCTCTTGCATGTTTTTCTTATGAAAGTTACAGTTTGTCTGTTCATCATATTTTCCCATGATATAATGATTTATATTTATGTTATAAATATAATTTTCTTTCATTAGAATAATTTATATAATCAGTATTGATATTTGAATATAAATAATGGATAACTTTGCCTCATGAAGATAGAAGGTCGTACGTACACACAAGTGCCATCATCATTTCTATAATGGCTGAAATGGTATGTTGTTGGAGGACATAGTAATTTTAAAAAATAAATATATTTTCATATTAACCACATATATTCAATAAATTAATCTTTATAGGAATCCATGTAAATCATTTTTTAGAAATTAAGCACTTATATTCATAACGTTGTAGTCTATCAAACCCAAGAGATAAGTTATTTAATTATAAATGAAATGGAGTATAAGAATGTATATATGATATTAAAATAAAAAAATATCATATTGTCATTAAAACTAAATACATTGTTAAAATCATCCTTAAATACATCCTTAAATGATGATGATGTATTACCAATGAAATTGGATTGTGAGGCCGTAGTATTCTGTACACATGATCAACAATTTTGTTTCCCATTTAGTAAAGTATGAGATGGATATAGGTCATTCCCATATCATAATTTCATATAAGTATATTTTATCCTTAGTGAATAATATATAATATGTCTTAACAGGATTTTATGGAGGGGTATGGAAAGAAATATAAAAATTATCTATTAAGAACGTTAATTCATCTTTGGAAAAGATCAATAGAATTTCATAAGAATCCATCCAAGGTTCTCGTTTAGATAAAAAAAATACTCTATGTTATTTTTAGGGGATTAATAATGTGATATATATATTTATTTGATGTTAATAATGGATGTTTAAGTGTACATATTTGATGATATGGTGTGGACTTATATAATATGGGGAGATGATAAAAATTGAATTTATTATAATATTCAATTACATTAGTGTATTTTTCAAAAAAAAAGTCACCAAAATGTGTACTTATCAAAATGTAAATTTGATAAGGATTATATATGTCTTGTAACTGGGTGGCTAAAATGTTTTGGGTCATTTTTACAGATATAATTTTATCTTAACCCATAGTAACTTGTTATTACCTTAACTAGTGTATATAATTTTTCTTTGCTCCCATTTCAACTTTGTAAATAATTATGTTGACCTACAAAGATAATATTAATTACTATGATTTCAAATATGGAGTCAGTTTTTTAAAATTTTATTTACCTAGGTGGATGAATCCAATTTAAAATTAAACATGAAAATGTGCTGAAAAAGCATGATTCCAAATTGAATATTCTCACAAGAGTAAATGATAATTTTACCAACATTTACTAATATTTTAATTAAAATGTATTAAAATAGTTAAATTGTAATATAATTAGGAAAATAATAAATAAAACCTATTTTAAAATGTAAATTAGCATTGTAAATTATTTTATAAATTTTTTTTGATTACAATAAATATTATAATTTTGTATCAATTAATTGAAAAATAAATCTTTTAGAAAAATTCAAAAAAAAACCTAAGATAATATTTATATTCCTAATCTAAAAATTATATTTATGTTTTATAATAAATTTCCTAAAACTCATAAAATTTTATTTTTAATTATGATGGAAATGAACAAGGACCTCGTTTATTAAAGGGATTATTTTTCAAAAAACATTTCATTTTATTTTAAAAGTCAATGTGGGATTGGATCTATGTGGATCGACCCTTGGCATGTTTCTAAAGAGTACAGTGATCGAAGATGTCTTAGAGGAATTCCATAGGGACATAGATACTTGATGATGGAATCATGGAGTTTTGATGTCATGAATGGCTATTAATCAGTGTGAATTAGGTTATCAATACTTGAAGTATTTATTGGATTGGAAAATAAATAAATGCTTATATGATAGTTTTCGTGAGGGAAACCAACCCTAAGGAATTACATGACATGAAAGGGGATTTCACGCCATGTAATCCCCCAATGCTGTCCTTATAAAAACATTTTCCAGTATCTTGGGTTTTTTCATACCCTACTCCTACATTGGATCTCCCAATACTCCAGGTAACCTAGTGACCCCCTATTCAACATTTTGGGGATTCCATTATTAAGGAATGATTCCCACTATCTCTCCATCAATCTGTAGTGATATGTCTTTTATCTAAGGTGATATCTTCCTCCATTCATTCAGTTTATTCATGTTTGATCTCTTTTTACACCATTTTCTTTTGGAATGTGATAGAGGACAATCTCCCATGGTTTTAATGGGGGTTATCTCAAGCATTTTTGTTGGATCCTTAATATACAGATTATACACAAGAGGGTGGTGAATTGTGACTTTCATATTTTTCGTTAACTCTTTGATTGAACAAGTTCTGTCCTCTATGCTTTATCAGATTTGATCATGAAGCTGAATAAGTAAAAGCAGGGACACATAGATGTATAGTGGTTTGGGTTACATAATTCCCCTATTCCACTCCACAAACACTCAACTCCACAAGCTTGGTTATTTTCACTATATGGTCTTCTTTTCCACAGACCATCCAACAACTAAAAAACAGGCAGTTGACAACTTTACAATTTTCAGGCTAACAAAGCCTTCTAGTTCAAACACAAACCTACTCATCATATTACGAGAAGCTGGTTATAAAGATAAAAATAATTTTAGAAAGAACGTTTCCAGTTGATCGTCACAATTGCAAAAGAATGCAATTGACAGCAGATGGATCGTCGTCTCTAGAAATATTGATTTTCAAGTTGAAGTAGTTCTGAGTCGATCTGATTACAGTAGATATAGAGATATAATTAAAAACATCAACAGTAGTATATCCACAATAGATATTTGATGTAGTCCAATTGAATATTCTATTGAGTTCATTCTTCTTCTTAAATAAACATACCTTTGACGCTCCTTTTGAATCAGCAAAACTGAGTGCTTTTTGCAGTCTTTGTTTTCCTCATTTTTGAATAATAGATTAATCACCACACTCATGTGCCTGGTGTTTTAGAGAAAACATATATATTAAATCTGAGCATGTCCCCTACACATTTAGATCTATAAAAGACTCCTTTTGATTCGCGATATTCAAAATTTTGAATTTATAGAGTAGTCATAACATCCCTGAAGACTCGGCATAAAAATATCCTTTTAATTCGATCATTAATCCATTTATAAAACCAATATGAATCGGTCAATGTCATATTTTAAAATCAACTTTAAATCTAGCTTGAAATTCTCCTAGCAATCAGATTGCTGATCGTTGCATAAAAATATCATCTTTCAAACTTTCTGACGCCAAACGTAAGGTTGATGACGTGGCCTCCAAACGTAGGGTTGGCAACGTATGGTTGAACATAAATGTAGGGTTCATGTTACTTTCTTCAAACGTAAGGTTGATTAGAAACGTAGTGTTGATCATCCATACTTTTTCTTCAACTCTCAGATGAAAGATAAAAGATCCATTCAAAGAACGTATGGTTGTTTACAAAAGTAAGGATGATGAACCATACTTTTGGGAAACAAACTTAACGTTTAGTACATACGTATGGTTATCCTTCCATACTATGTTGATAACACAAACATAAGCTTCCTTCCTAACTTATGGTTCTTCTTCCATACTTTGTTGATAACGTATGGTTTATTAATCATACTTTTCTCTTATCTCAATAAGTATACATGCTTTTCATCCTTACGCTACGTTTATCCACATAGGTTATGAACAGGGATTCCAGGACACGATAAAGCAGATCCCGAATAAGTAAGGTATGAACAATATTTCCAAACGCGTTAAAATAGTTCCCAAATATGTAATAAATTCTCGTTATTTCAAAAGTTAAATAAACCAATAAATTCCTCCAAAATACTAAATAAAATCATTAGAAAATAGTTAAGGGTATTTGTGAGCATCAAAATTATCATAAAGATACAGAGTATTATTTTCAATAATCTACCCCTTTAAATAACATTATTATGTATTTTTGAAAAAAATGCATTGCTCAACAATCTCCCCCTTTTTGATGATCACAAAACCCATAATATAATTAATGAAATAAACTTAGAAAATTAATTACATACAGTTTTGTAATTTTGAAAAGATAAATACAATATTAATTTTTCTTTAAATTTATCCATTTTTAATTTCTCCCCCAATAAGATAAATGTAAAACCAAATTTCTCCCAAAAAGATACATAAAAAATGTATTGTTTATCCAAAGTTATCCCCCATTTTGTGATATCAAAAAGATTGATAAAATATGGAATAGAAGACAGATTGATGTTGTACTGAACTTTAGTAAATGCTATAATTAACTGTTTAATAGTAAGTTTATCTGATATACTGGCATATGTTAACGTAAAACAGTAATAAATAAAATAGAGAAAGAAAAAAATAAACAATGGAGGATATTTTCATTCAAAAATAGCAGTATGTACATGACAATGATATACACAGGAATCAAGTTTTGGGCAAGGTAGTCAATAGGTTCTATCTCTTCTAGATTGCAGAATTGAATTCTGTAAACTATTCCATGAGTCTATTCATCATCCCATCTCCATGATTGATAATGAGCTCTCTATTATCCTGAGTCATATTAATATCCTCGATTAAATTGACCCTGAAAAACTCATGCATCCGTTCCACTTGTTCTATAAACACTAACAACTTCTATGACATCTGATTTAACTGTTTTCTGATTGGTGGCTCACTAAAAGTCATTTGATCCACTTCAAATTTATGATTGTCCAGCAACACTGATAATGGAGCACTGTTACATTGAAGATCTTGCAACTTTTCAATCATCTTGCTCATCACGGGTGTGATAGCTTGAAATATTCTAATTAAATCAGGTGAAGTACCTGATCCACTAACATCACTATTTGTAACTGCTGCAAATTGGTTCTCCATAAAAAATTTTAGATCTGATAAATTTGACTTCTTAACCATTTCAGAATTCAACTTTACAACTGCATTCAACATATCCTCTTTAAGAGTTTCAACATCATGCCTTGAGACTGTACACTCCTTCTGCTTTTGAAATCTCAATTGTTCTAAGTCTAAGGCATTTCTCAAAGTGACATTCTTATATTCCAACAGAGACACCTTTTTTTACAGTTCTTCAACTACATTCTTCCCTGAATCAGAGGCACCCTATGCTTGATTCGAATTCTAAGGCTCTGGATAATGCAGTAGTACCAAAGGTAATGAGTCTGCATCAGATTGTTTTTCTCTTTGTCCTGAGTGGGTTGGTCCACAGATTTTTCCTTATATTCCTCAGACTCCTCCATAAAAAAATCCTCTTGAAGTACCTATATTGGAGGAT
The DNA here is from genome assembly GCA_963277665.1 of Viscum album. Classification (NCBI taxonomy): domain Eukaryota; kingdom Viridiplantae; phylum Streptophyta; class Magnoliopsida; order Santalales; family Viscaceae; genus Viscum; species Viscum album. Next base: position 1,813,225,663 of record OY728140.1, on the reverse strand, counting down.
TAGAGAGATGTTCATCAAAAACATCAGCATCTTTTTATTCCATTGGATTTTCTAGAACAATATTTTCAAGAGTTTCCTGAGGTCTGGCCACTTCCTGACTAGGTTCTACCTCCTTATCATGTTCATGTTGAAGTGTAACTTCAAAATCAGCTACAATCTCTCCCTGAGTCTCCCTTTGAGCTTCTTCTGGAACTCCTAATCCTTATACTGGTGTTTTCCTTTTACTATCATCTTCCATTGTCTTATCAATAGTAGGTTCTCTTACAAAATTATTAGAAAATAAAGCTTCTATTATTTCCAATGTAGGGGAAGTAATTTCCTCATTAACAGGTCTCATTATTCGAGATTGAAGTCCCTCCATACTTCTTTCTCCCTCAGTTTCTTCCACTTCAAATCAGATCCTACTTGCTACATTGTTGACTCATGATTCAGCTTGTCCTTCCTTGGACATAGAAGGTTGAGCATGAGCACTCCCTGAGTCATCCTCAGCTCCTACTGGCAAAAGTTTTCCATTAATGGTGCTCCAAAAATAGAAAATTTTTCTTTGAGTTCCATCATTGAATACATTGTTGTGATGACAACGAAGTCTGGCATCCACCAGTATCACCATATCCTTCTTGAACAACAGTTTAGAAATAAATCGGTCAAAGGGGTAAAATTTCATCCGGGAAACACTTTGACAACAGTAATTGAGGTACCTTACCATGTACCATGGGATGTTTAATTTTATATCACATAACAGAAGGTACATTTTGTACATATCAGGGTATAAAATCTTTTCCATTTCTTCCATTCTAGGAGCTATTCCAGTCTGAACAAATTTAACCAGGATCTTTTGATCCGGTTCTAAATCTTTTACCATCATTTGCCTAATAGTATATGTTCCAATCAAAAAGGACATAATGTCCTCACATTTATGCACAACATCTCCTATGTTTTTTAAATAAAAATGGTATACTCCTTCATGCGGGAAATTTAGGATTCATCCTATTTAAACAGAAGAGATTGAGAAATATTTTCCCTCAATCTTTGCAATCACAATGTCACTGCTCTCGGGTTCATCTGCTCACTTGTTCTTTTCCATTTCTGAGTAGATTTCTGAGGGTTTGATGATTTCAGGGTTTGATGATTCAAAGATTAGGGGTGTACAACAATATGTGGTTTTCGGGTTCGAAATGGTTTTGTGGGGGAAAAGAAACGGTTTTGAATTCGAAAGGGCTCTCTCAGGCTTGATTCCCATGTAATCACTAATCATTACATTTATTTTAAAAACAAATAAAATTTTTATACGGAGAATTTAATCATAAAAAAGTTCTTAAATAGTGTTGAAAAATAAAATTTTTAAAAATAAATAAAATTAAAAAAATAACATTTTAAAAAAAATTATTTAAAATTAAATAAACCTAGCTCCCCCTTAATAAATTCAAACCTCACAGTGGGAAGTGGTTTAGTAAAAATATCTGCTAATAGAAATTCTGTATTTATAAATTCTAAAAATATATCCTTTTTAATAACATGATATCTTAAAAAGTGATGCCTTATATCAATGCTCTTAGTTCAAGAATGACTAATAGGATTTTTTGAAATATTAATTGAACTTTTATTATCACATAAAATAGGTGTATTATTAAAATTCAATCCAAAGTCCATATGAATGTTTTTCATCCACAACACATGTGCACAACAACTACCAGCAGAAAAATATTCTGCCTTGGGTGTTGACAGGGAAACTGAATGTTGTTTCTTACCAGACCATGACACTATATACTGTCCTAAAAAGTGACATTTTCCAGATGTGGTTTCTCTATTTAATCTAGAACATCCAAAGTCAGCATCTAAATATGAAATCAAATTAAAGTCAGATGTTTTAGGATAATGTTGAGATTGAAAAATATTTCCTTTCAAATATATTAAAATTCTTTTGATAGTAGTTATATGAGATTCATTGGAATTTTGTTGAAATCTAGCACAAAGACATACTGAATACAATATATCTGGACTACTAACAGTAAGATATAACAAACTAACAATAATACCTCTATATAACTTGTTATCAACTAATTTCCTAGTTTCATCCAAATCATGTTTTATATTAGTACACATAAGAGTTGTAATTGGCTTGTTGTTTTCAAGTCCAAATTTCATAAGTAAATTAGCAATGTATTTCCTTTGATTTAAATGATTTCCAAAATATTTTTGAAATATTTGAAGACCCAAAATGAAATTTAATTCTCCCATCATACTCATTTAAAATTATTCTTGCATTAATTTTGACAATTCATGACAACGTTTTTTATTAGTTGATCCAAAAAATAATCATCGACATAAATATAAACCAAGAAAACATTATTTTTCACAGTTTTCTTAATGAGTTTTGGATCTTCCAATCGAACAGTAAAGTCATTTTTCTAAAGAAAAGAACTTAATCTTTCGTACCAAGCTCTAGGTGCTTGTTTAAGTCCATAAAGATCTTTAGTAAGTTCAAAAACCGAATCAGGTTTTTGAAAGTATTCAAATCTTGGATGTTTCCCAACATAAACTTCCTCCATTAAATAACCATTTAAAAAGGAAGATTTAACATCCATCTGAAATAATTTAAAATTCATATAAGATTCATAGGCTAAAAGGATTCTAATGGGTTTTAAACTATCTACAGGTGCAAAAGTCTCATCATAATATATTCCTTCTTCTTGATTATATCCTCTAGCTACTAATCTTGCTTTATTTCTAGTAATTTTGCCTTGGTCATCCTGTTTATTTCTAAAGGCCCATTTGGTTCCTATTACTGGATAATTCTTAGGTATTTCAACTAATTCCCAAACTTCATTTTTTTAAACTGGTTTAATTCTTCATGCATTGCTATTACCTAGCTTTAATTATCTAAATTTTATTCTATAGTCTTGGGTTCTTGATGGGATAGGAAGGCAGAAAATTCCACTAGGTTTCCTAAGTTTCTTCTAGTTTGAATACCAGTCTCTAAGTCACCTATCACAGTTTCTAAAGGGTGATTCTTTAGGGTTCTAGACTATCTAGGTAGTATATTTAAAGGTTCTTCAGTATCATGTTCCTCTGAACTGGACTCAATTTCTTTTATATCATTTTCAAAATCATTTGTTAAGTTCTCATGTCTAATGTTATCATTAGAGTCAGGTTCATCCATTTGATCTGTCCTTTTCTCAAAGGGATCATATTCTTCAAATTTCACATGAACTGATTCTTCAACAATCCTGGACTTTTTATTATAGACTCTATAATAATTGGAGGTAGTAGAATATCCTAAGAAAACACCTTCATCAAATTTTGGATCGAACTTACCAATATTATCTTTGGTGTTCATGACGTAGACCTTGCATTAAAAAACATTAAAGTAATTTCCTTTAAGTTTTCTGTTATTCCATAGTTCATAGTGTGTCTTTTTCAAAATAGGTCTAATTAAAACTCTATTAATTATATAGTAAGTTGTATTTATATCTTCTAACCAAAAATATATAGGTAGGATATATTCATTTAACATTGTTTTATCCCTTTCTTGAATTGTTCTATTTCTTCTTTCTACAATCCCATTCTGTTGAGGTATTCTTGGTGCAAAGAAGGTATGTTTAATACCCATGTTTGAGCAAAAGGAACTAAATTCCAGATTCTCAAATACTCCACCATGATCACTTCTCAATGAGATTATATTAAAACCTTTTTCATTTTGAAGAGAGTTGCAGAAACATTCAAATAAAGTAAAATCTTCATTTTTAAATTTCAAAAACAAAATCCAAGAAAATCTATAATTATCTACAACTAATAAATAAACATATAATTTACCAGCTAATCTTGCTAATCTGAAAGGTCCAATAAAATCCATATGGATAAGTTCTAGAGGTTTAGTTGTAGCAACTTTATTAACAGATTTGAATGATGATTTGTGTTGCTTGCCAAGTTGGCATGCATCACATAATCTGTGACTTTCTAATTTGAGACTAGGAAAATCAGAAACTAGATTTTTCTTAGATAATTTATGTAAAACATATACATTGCAATGTCCAAGTCTCCTATGCCAGATCCAGGAATCACTTACTTTAGGTTCAAGCAGTTTTTACTTGTTTTTTACACAAGGAATTTAAATCCAAAGTATAGACATTATCAGTTCTTAGTGCCTTAAATTTAAACGGTTTATCTTTAGAAATAGTACAACAATTTTTAGTAAAATCAAAAGTATATTCATCATCACAAAGTTGAGAGATACTTACCATGTTGTGTTTTATTCCTTGTACATAAAGTACTTTTTTGATTAAGACTATTTTTGGATCTCCATCAGTTCCAATGCCAATGATTTTTCCTTTGGGATTGTTACCAAATGTGACAAGTCCTCCTTCGTTTTGAGTGAGTGAAGAAAAATTCAATGAGTTGCCACTCATATGTCTTGAGTAGCCACTGTCCATTTACCATATATCTTTTCTACTCGGGTGGCCTTCTACCTTCAAAGACATTCAAACAAATTGCTTTGGTACCCATATTCTGTTGGGTACAGTGGTGTTAGATAGCAATGATCTAGGTATCCAGATTTGGGTTATTCTTTTAAAATTAGCTGAATCATATAAGTCTTTTGAAACATAGGCTTTCTTAATACCACACATTTTAGGTTGTCTTAAGATACAGTTTGCAGCTATAGGTCCCTTTGTCCCACAAAAGTTACAATTAACCCTTTTAGATTTGGGAACAAAATAATTTTTTTATAGCTTAGGTTTTTCTACTTTACTGCCAATTTCAAATCTCTCCTTTTTAATGACAGTTTTTCCAAGATTTTCATTTAATGAATTCTCTCCTTTTGTAAAAACCAATGCAGCATATTTTTAAGATTCTACTTCATCCTGTAGTGTTTTTATTCTTGAGTCCAAATTAATATAGATAGTGTTAATAGAATTGTATTAATCAGTTAAATCCTTATGTTGTTTCAGCATTGTATCTCTTTCATCTGAAACAGCTTTATGTATGTTTTTTAGTGACTTATGTTTCTTAAATTGTGAGTCATATCTTTCTTCAACCATATTGCAGTAGGTTGCAAGTTTTTTATTTCTTAACTTGATTCAGAATTTGATTCATTATTTGAGTCAGAGGAGTATTATGAGTGTAGATTATTGATTTCTACCATTAAACACATGTTTGCTTTTAGATTTACTTCTTCTTTCTCTGAGCTTGATTCAAGAGAGCTACTAGAGTCTTCAGATACAGTCCAAATGGCTTTCATAGATTTCTTATCTTTCTTCTCATAGTCATTTCTTTTGAAGAATTTGTTCTTCTTTTCATCTTTCAATTGTGGGAAATCTGGTCTGATATGCATCATATTCATGCATTCACAGCATCTTACTTCCTTATCAACTCTCTTAATGGATTTTTTGAAGTCTATTTTCTTGCTGTAGAATTTTCTAAATTTTCTGCCTATCTGAGCCAATTCTTCATCTGATTTTGATGAGTCAGAACTCTCTGATTTAGCTTTTACTTCTCTTTTTTTCATCTTTCTATTTTTTTGTTGCGAAGTTACCTCCAAGGAAGTATCATCCTTTTTGATGTAGACTATATGTTCATTTGCCTCATCTTACATTTCAGCTTCGTACATCTTCAGTGTGCAAATCATCTCTCTCATGGTTAGATTTTTGACAGGTGTTGATTGTCTGATTGCAGCAGAGATACTATTCCATCGAGTAAGAAGTACCCTCAGTACTTTTAATTCTTGGTCAGCCTGATTGATAGGTTCTCCTAGAGATGTTATATTATTGACAATTTCTGTCAATCTCTCAATCATTTTTGTAATTCTTTCACCTTCAAACATTCTGAAAGTATCAAATTTCAATTTGGCAGTTGCATATCTCATTGTCTCACATTTTATGTTCCATCATATGCCACAACTATTGTTTGCCACATCTCATATGATGTCGGACACTGAGATACTCTATTAAATTCATCTGGTCCTATACCACAGATGATTGCATTCATAGACTTCGAATTCATATCATACTTTGCCTCTGTAGCAGTACTCCATGTCTCAGGATTTTCAAGAATTTCATAAGGAGTAAGAATCTTTGAATAGATTTTATATCCAAGGTTTTTCAAATATATTATCATGGGAGATTTCCAGCAGCTATAGTTGTCTCCATTAAAATATGGTGATCTGTCCATTGACATCCCTTCTTTTGTATAAGTCATGATGCTCTGTTGTATAATCATTAAATTATTCTAGCTTTATAAGGCTCTATCAGAAGCTCCACCTTTGATACCAATTGTTGGATGTTGAATATACATATTATACACAAGAGGGGGTGAATTGTGTCTTTCGGATTTTTCGTTAACTCTTCGATTGAACTAGTTATGTCCTCTATGCTTTATCGGATTTGATCATGAAATAGAATAAGTAAAAGTTGGGACACATAGCTCTATAGTGGTTCGGGGAACAGAATTCCCCTAGTCCACTCCACCAACGCTAAACTCCACGAGCTTGGTGATTTTGACTATCTAGTCCTTTTTTCCACAGACCTTCCAACAACTGAAAAACAAGCAGTTGACACCTTTACAATTTTCAGGCTAACAAAGCCTTCTGGTTCAAACACGAACCTTATCAGCTTAGTACGAGAATCTGGTTACCCAAGATAAAAATATTTTTAGAAATAACATTTCCAGTTGATCTTCACAATCGAAACAGAATGAAATTGATAGTATATGGATCATCGTCTCTAGAAATATTGATTTTAAAGTCGAAGTAGTTCTTAGTCAATCCAGTTGCAGTAGATATAGAGAGATAATCCAAAACTTCAGTAGTAGTAGATCCACAGTAGATATTTTATGTATAACAAGTTAATCTTTTATCGAGTTCCTTCTTCTTCTGAAATAAACAGAGCTTTGAAGCTCCTTTTTTAATCAACAGAACTGAGTGATTTTTGCATTCTCTGTTTTCCACCTTTTTGAATAATAAATTGATCACCACACTCATGTGCCTGGTGTTTCAGAGAAAAAATATATAATAAATCCGAGAATATCTCCTGCACATTTAGATCCATAAAATTCTCCTTTTAATTCTTGATATTAAAAAATTTGAATTTACATAGTAGTCGTAACTTCCCAGAAGACTTGGCATAAAAATATCCTTTTAATTTGATCTTTAATCCATTGAAAAAATAGCTTTGAATCGGTCAATGTCTTATTCTAAAATCGACTTAAAATCTGGCTTGAAATCCGCCTTACAATAAACATGCTGACCATTGAATAAAAATATTATCTTTCAAACATTCTGACGCCAAACGTAAGGTCGATGACGTGGCCTCCAAACATAGGGTTGACTACGTAAGTTCGAACATAAACGTAGGGTTCATGTTACTTTCATCAAACATAAGGTTGATCATAAATGTAGGTTTGATCATCCATACTTTTTCTTCAACTCTCAGACGAAAGATAAACGATCCATTCAAAGAACATATGGTTATTTAAAAAAGTAAAGTTTATGAACCATACCTTTGAGAAACAAACGTAAAGATTAGTACTTATGTACGGTTCTCCCTCCATACCTTGTTGATAACCCAAACGTAAGGTTCCATCCTAATGTAAGGTTCTTCTTCCATACTATGCTGATAACGTATGGTTGATTAACCATACTTTTCTCTTACCTTAAAAAGTATACACGCTTTTCATCCTTACGCTACATTTATCCATGTAGGGTATGAAAAGTGATTCTAGGACACGCTAAAGCAGATCTTGAATAAGTAAGGTATGAACAGTGTTTCCAGAACGTGCTAAAAGAGTTCTCGAATAAGTAATAAATTCTCGTTATTTCGTGAGTAAAATAAACTATAAAATTCTTGTAAAACACTAAATAAAATTATTAGAAAATAATTAAGGGTATTTGGGAGCATCAAAATTATCATAAAGAGACAGAGTATTATTTTCAATAATCTCCCCATTTAAATAATATTATTATGTATTGTTGAAAAAAATACTTTTCTCAACAAATTATTGGTGATGTGGTGTCGCGACATCCTTTGATGGATGTAGATATTTCAAGATTCGTTATCGATGAATCGTTGTGTGGTCTGTTCTTGTGTTTAGAACCTTGATGACATCTTTAGGTACAAGATTCATTGAATCTCAATTTACTTAACTAGAATCATAGAAATAGAATTATTCATCCCCTTGGATCCCAATTAAATTGACATAACAAGTATTAGAACCAGATTAATGAATTTTCATTGGTCACTTGGTGATTTTATTACATTATACCATGATAACAGGTTGACTATTGATTATTTAGATTGTTTGATATCTGTGACTAGGTTGATTTAGCATGTGTTCTTCATGGAAATTGGTATTGAACATAAATATTTAATTATTGGATAATTAATTGGAAAACTATTTAAATTTGAATGTTAATGAATCCAATTGTTGTTGTAATTTAATGATAATTATATTGATGCAAATATCTATGTTTAACTAAATTCGATGATGAATCTGATCGAGGTTGATTCTTTCTTGAAAAGAGTAAATTGAAAGATAAATTAATTATCTAATTAATTTTGATAGATTTTTTCAAGGATTATTATAGTTGGGATTTGGGAATAATAAATTGGTTAATTCTATAGGTTTTAAAGAACCAGTTCTGTGTCAAATGTAATTCCTTAAGGAGTCTGAGTTACCCACCTCATTATAATGTACATGTGGCTTATGATTTTGATCCACGAGATCTCTTGGTGGGTTAAGGAAAAAGACCTGATTAGGGCCATGATATTTAATGCTATGTTTTTTTCATACTGTTGGGGTGGTGATGTGTGCTTGGGATGGCTGCTCATGGAGGTTTGATGTGGTCTGTAGGGCAAGGAGCCATTGTTTTTCTGGGATCAATCGATTCCAAGAGTAGTGGGATAGATTGGTTAATGCAAATGAGTGTTGAGGAGGACACCATAGGTGATGTAATGGGTAGATGCTAGGATTATCCATTGATGTGGAAGTTTGATTCTTGTTGAAATAGTGGTTAGTTTATCTAGTTTAAATTCGCCACTACATGAGGTAGATAGTATTTCATACCCTCCTTCCAAATAATGTATAGATGCATGGGTTATTCAACATGCTTTACAAGTTTTTATTCTTGAGGAATGATGATTCTACAGTCTTTATATAGGTGGGAATGACTCAAAGGGTGGTATATCTACTCACCGTGTTGAGCCCATAGTGATTTGTATCAGAGAATGTTTTCTTAGAATTCCAGTAAATATGGAATGTGGTTATGTTTTTAAATATATGAATAAATGTTGATTGACACATGGGGTTGGATCACTCAGGGATGTAATGTTCGTGTTATAATTTTTGAGAAGTCATGGACTAAGATTACTTAATCTTGAAGGTCCTAAAACATTGATTTGGTGTTATTGAAATGTAAATTTGAAATCGATAATGATTAATTAACTGTTAAATAATAAATCATTGTAATGGGAAACTAATTAAAATGGATATGTAACTTATTATATCTCTTGAAAAGGTTTTTTTATAATAGGATATATAGTCTTTGGTTTGGATGTTGGGATTCTGAGAGATGTTAAGTGTAGTTGAATCTAAGACTACGTCATTCTCATTGAGTGTTTGTGTGATATATTATATCCCTGTACTTTTCATGTCTATATGCACTATTCCACCCTATTAGTTATGGAAAATGACAACTCAGGGATTCTAATCCCTATGGGGTGGTTTCCCGAACATCCTGATTAAAGGATGGATGGCTAACTACCCCCTTCGTCCCCACTCTATAATCATGGTAGTTACTTTTACTAGTATGAATGATGATTAGTTTTCCCTATATATGTATACTGAGGGATGTAACGATCTATGGTTATTTCACATAGATATATTCAGGATATAGTCTCATAAGAACCTATATAGGTATAACATGTACCATATGTGATGGCCTAAGGGTGGTAATGTGGTGTATGTGATGTAATGGATAAAGGTATAACACTCGATGTGCGATACACATTATGTGGGATGTGGTGGATCCCATAGCTACAAAGATGTGGTGGTTTGTTGCACAACATTCATGTTGTTGTGCTTTTACTAGGTGTTTACAGGATTCCATTTTTTGGAGAGAGATTATTTGGACATAGGTCAATCGGTCAATACAGAAAACCAATGGGGAAGTAGTAGTAAGGTACCTATGATATTATTTATTATAATTTATACTATTTAATGTGATACTTGGTGAGAGTATCCATGGTGATGATGTGAACATAGTAAACATTTTTAGGTGTTGAGTTAGTTTCTCTTATTGTTCACTATGCTTTAGCATAATTCCTTTAATTTTTCATGAAAGGGTGGGAGTTGGATCCTACTGAGTATAATTTTATTCTCAACCTATGGTTTATAAATTGTTTTTCGGGTCACTTGGAGGAAGTTTTAGATAATGTTAGTTACTTCTAGCTCATGGTTTATAGGAGTTGTTTGGGATTCATGGTTTATGTCGTCTTTAATTTTATTTTAGTTCTTTCAGTTTTCCCTTCCATTTGTAGTAGTTCTTACAGGACATTAAAATTATGTACTTGTGATTTCCTTTTTATATTGTAGTTTGTGTAGGATTTGTTTGGTGTCTTTCTTATCTCTCTATTTTTAATTTTTTCTTTTAGAGGGTAATTCTTCCCAATTCGGTGTCTATTAATCCCTTGGATCTAGTTAACAACCCTGGGTATAATACATACATGAATCGGGTGTCACTATCTCTCTTCTCCCATTTGGATCATAGTAGGTGAAAACATTGAGGGGAAGGGGTCTTCAAAGAGTGGTATTGATGGAAATGTTGGGGGATATGATGGATTTAGGAGTTAGGTATAAGTGATGTTGCATAGGTTGTTAGGGAATCAATGTCACCTATGTAACGCCCTAACCCCAGTTACCCAGAATCGGTGCATTATTACATAACATTGGCATGATCACAAAAGATCAAATCTAAAAAGACCGATTAATTTAGTATCCTTGGAAACACTTGATATATTCATAGGTCTTACATTACATATTAATGTGAAAAAAACTACAATGACATATTTTCTTCATATCCAACATTCTATCCCTGCAGTTCGTTCATAAAATACTTCATGGAATCCTAGGAAAAACAAAACATAGAAAGGGTGAGCTCAGATGCTCAGTAAGGGTAAGCAGTACAACGGAAACTTTCATAAATAAGCATAAAAATTTAAGGCAATGTTTAAAACTAAAACAAAAACCTTTTCAACATAAACTTCATCATAATATGGAAAATATAAATCAAAATAATTCCGTTTCATTACTCACATGGATACTCTACTAGTCTAATAATCACATGCAATATCAATATCCACATTCATAATGATGGAATGCATATTGCCAGACTACCATAACAACATATTCAAGGCCTCGTGCCAAGTGTAAAGTCCCGTAAATTTCAAGGAAATTTTTTTCTTAATTTTCTTTGGAATTTTACAAGAGCGCAGCTTCTGACAGCGCCTGATTCCGAGGCCGGGTGTGCCCGGAATCAATTTCCGAAGTTTGGCTCGGGTACGTTCAGTGAACGGACGAGCGGGTTTTTCTAACTTTTGAACCGGTGCCCGGAATCGAATTCTGAGGGCTCCGATGAAATCGCAGCGCCGGTATTCACTTAGAAAATTATCTTCCGGAGTTGCGTTTGCTCGGGTGTGGTTTTTAATTTTCGGGCTTAAAGTTAAGAAATAAAATAATTTTGCTACAACTTTATTTTATTTCGCTTAAGTCACTTGGAAGCCACTTGAAGCCACTTAAAGGCGGCTTGAACTGAGTTGAACTGGATAGGATGCTATCCAGAAATATCCTACCCCTTGGTAGGATATTTGTGAGGTGGGGCCCGCATGAGCCCCGCCGTTTCTTTCCACTAAGAAACGCACCCGTGAAAACCCGTCTTAATGAAAGTCAACTGTCGCATTTCTTAAAATCATAACAGACCATTTAATTGGGCTGTTTCTTTCGTGAATTAAATGAGTTGTTTCTTTCGATGAATTAATTCTACGAATTAATGGTTCGTTTCTTATCTTTTGAAATTCAAATGTTTAGTTGTGTAAATAAAATAAGACTTAAGCTTATTTTATTTTGGGTTGAAACTTGTGGCGTGGAGAGGATTTGGAGGAAAGTGTTCTTCTTCGGCGAAGAACGCGAAGAACGCGAAGAACGCCAAACCTGCGGAGATCGACGACGCGAAGCCTTGTACCGCGACGCCAACGGATCTCCCTTCGCGACGCTTCTTCCGCGATGATCCAACCCCGCGACAGCCTTCGATCGACAACAACCAAGGTAGGGGGTTGCACTTCTTTTTATTTTATTTTTGGATTTCAACAACAACATGGATTTAATTATTATTAATTAAATCTGTATGTTCTTGGTCCTCGGAGATCGTCGACGCGACGCCCTTCCGCGGTGTGACGATCACCTCCTTCCGCGACGGTCAATTCCGCGACGACCTCGCATCCGACAGCGACGGCGAGGTAGGGATTATTTTTTTGGGGGAATTACCCCCCTTTTCTTTTTATATTCCCGTAATTGTTTCTTTAAAAAGTTAAAGAACTGGATTTGTGAACAATTTTAAAATTATTAAAATTGTTGTTTCCGTTCAAATAAGGAACCCTTTTTATGAAACAATTTTATTTCATTAAAAAAATTGTTTCGGATATGCGTTCATGTGTTGAACTTTAATTTCTCCCGTTGTTTATATATAACATGGTGGGTGCGGGCCAAACGAACACGGCCCGACAACCCTCCGTCGTTCTTCGTTCTTGTGCGGATTTGACGGGCAACGACGGAACGTGCCGCAACGGATGTTTGATGATCCCGCAGTAAAGAACGGAACCCGGGAGGAACAACGGCGCAGACGGGAAGGAAAACGGGCCACCGGAGCAACTCCGGCGGCCCGCGGAAGCCGGTGGTGGCGCGGGTCGCCGGCGCGGCGGCGCCGGCGGCCGGAGGCGGCGGCACCCCGCGGGTGTCGCGGGGTTGTCCCGCGGCACGTCCGGCTGTCTGGCCGACACCCCGCGGGTGCCGCGGGGTTGTCCCGCGTGGCGGCGGCTTTCCCCCGCGTCGGCCGCTCGGCCGCTCGGCCGAGCCGAGCCGGACCGGCCCTGACCGGGCCGGGCCGGGCCAACCGGGTCGGACCTGACCCGGTTCGGGCCAACCTGGGGGGTCGGGTCGGGTCGGCCCGGGCCCGGACCCCCCGTCTTCGGACGACTTTCGTTCACACGCCCGTAACTTGAGCTACGGGCCTCCAAACGACTCGCCGTCAGCGGCAACGCAATCCTTGGAGCGAGTCGGACGTTTCGTTTTATCGCACTCAATGTTTCGGAATACTTTGGGTTCGGCCGGGTTGGTTCGTACATGAAACCAACCGGGCCCTCGGAGCGGAAACGCTCATATCTTGAGCTACGGACGTCCGATTAACGTACCGTCAGCTTTGTTAGTTTCCTCTTAGTGAGATGGATCTTTTTGCTCACTCTGTCCGGGGTTTGGGCGCAGGTGGAGTACGGTCGGGTTGGTTTTGCCTTATAAACCAACCGGGCCCCTGGGACGAAAAAGCCAATAACTCTCAGACCGGGCGTCCGATTGACGCGCCGTCTGTTGCGTTGAGTACCTGTTGATGATACGGAACTTTTGGCATCCTTTGCCCGAGTTTTGGATACATTTGGTAGTGGTCGGGTTGGATCGCACCCGAAATCCAACCGGGCCCCTGGAACGGAAAAGATGATATTTTTCAGACAGGACGTCCGTTTGACGAACCGTCAGCGGCGTTGACGATCACGTTGAGAAACGGTCCCTATGAGTATACCCTATGAGAGATCGGGGTACAGTTGAGATACGGCTGGGTTTGGTTCTCTCACGAAACCAACCGGGCCCCTGGGACGAAAAGGCTAATAACTCACAGACCGGGCGTCCGATCGATGCGCCGTCTGTTGCGTTGAGACCCCTGTGACGAGGTGGTCCTTTGAGATACTTCTTCGTGGGACCTTGAGATACTTGGAGTATCGACTTGCAGCTCGTGGAGCGGACCCTCCCAGAGACGAGCATGCGGAGTACGGAGACCGTGTAGCCGACTGAGACCTGACGACTGCTTGACCGACTCGACTTGGAGTGAGTCAACTAGCCCAGTGGACGGAGCACTACTTTGTTTGGGTGCAGACCCATGGCGGACGGAGCACTACCTGTGTGATAGTACAGACCCGCGGTACTCGTCCAGAGAGTACCTCTGCAGGCTACTAGGGGGTGTGCACTACTGTGTTTGGGTGACATACCTCGGCGGGAAGCACTTCTGTGTTTGGGTGGCTAGCCCGCGGTACTAGACAGGAGGAGTACCTCAGCAGTCTTAGGTTAGTGAGCAGTACCTCGGAGTCGTGACAGGACCACTGTACACTCTAGAGATGGAGCTCTTCAGCAGTTACGGTTTCGATATTGAAAATCCTGGTTTGAGCTGAGACTTTTGACCTTTGTGTTTCCTCATGATTGAGATGGGTTACTTGATAACTTAGGTATATGTATGGGCATATACCTGGGTAGTGGTTATCCGCTGATCTCATGATCCTTGTGTTTCCTCATGATTGAGATGGGTTACTTGATAACTTAGGTATATGTATGGGCATATACCTAATCAGAGGTTATCTGTTGAGATCTTCTTTGTGGTTATCCTTGTTGGATTTAGATAGACCTTGAGGGTCTCGGGGTCCCTACTGAGTATCGTTATACTCACCCCTGCACGGGCTATGCCCGCACCTCGTTGTGTTGGTTGCAGACGACAGGCAGTGCTGACGGAGGCCGAGTGTTCGAGGACTGGACGGTACCCGGAGGTGGACTACATGACAAGTCAGTGACCGGAGGTGGAGTTCACGGTGAGACGACACTCGGAGGAGGTTGACGGACGAGAGCATTATGGAGGCTAACTGTACCTACCCTTCAGGTAGGATTCATGGTGGACGATCCAGGAGCTGCGCCATCTGTACCTACCCTTCAAGTAGGATCCGAGGAGGACGACCCAGGAGCCACTTCCGTCCCTCTAGATGTTGTCTTTTTCTATTGTACATTGTTCAGTTGTAGTTGTACTTTCTTTTGGGTTTGTATTCTGGCCCATTTAGTTTTCAGCACATCTTTTTGTACTTAGTGTTTTACTTCCGCTTGTACTCTGTGGTGTTTTGTTACTTTTATAAAGGCAATGCATTCCCAGTTATCGGGATTTACGCCTTTGGTGCTAGTCGCCAGCCCCTGGCCTATGGAAGGCGGGCTTGGGGTAGTCACGGCACGGGCCCCGAGGACGGGTCGTGACAAATTGGTATCAAAGGTGGTCGGTTCTACCGCATACTCTGATCTTTCTTTCTGTGAAGCATTAGTGTTAAGGGTACAGAGTGTGGTTTTTAGTTCAGGGAGTCCAGTGTTGGTGCGGGTGGCCGACGTATCCATACACCAGGACCCTGGCAACTGATTTCCGACTTTGTGCATGAAAACACTGATTGCGTGTGTGTTTTCAAAGGTTTCCCCCCTTAAAACAGCTCAAACCAGGTCAGCTCACCAGGTATAATCGTTTGACCGTGTTACGTTTTTTTTTAGGATGCCTTTTCTCGGACCACCAGCTAGAGCCCAGAGGGATGTGCGTGCTGACAGCCTTTCGAGTGACGAGGCTTCGGTACAGGGCCCTCTTGCAGTTGAGGCACCAGCGGAGGTACCAGCGGTACTACCATACGTTGGGCCACTGATGCCACCAGCCCCAGCAGTAGGCGATGCCCGCTACTTGAGCGCACTGCATGAGTTCCAACGCCAGAGGCCACCTAGGTTCGGGGGAGAGACGGACCCGCAGGCGGCTGAGGATTGGCTGGAGGCTGTGGTGGGAGTCTTCAGGCTAGTGGGGACGCCATCGGACTTCATGGTGACCTTTGCTGCCAGCCTTCTTCAGGCAGCAGCAGGTAGGTGGTGGAGCCACTTGTTCCAGTTTTGCGATGGGATGGATTTCACATGGGAAGACTTCGAGACCTTCTTTAGGGTGGAGTTTGTGCCAGTAGCTCTACACCCCGAGCGTGTTCAGGAGCTGCTGCCTTTGCCGCGTGTTTTTCGATCAGAATCCGAGTCATCTGTGGGAAGTAGACAGATGATGCAGAGGTCCAGGAGGACCAGACCAGTAGTTGGGAAATCTCGGGTTTTAGGACCGGTGGTGCGGGGCACCTGGGGTGGGGTCAGAGCCAGGCGTTCCAGAAGCAGACTGTGTTACTCGTGCGGTGGAAAGGGGCACCTGGCACGTGACTGTCCGACTCCTCGTACAGTTGATCCATAGGCTTTTGAGGAGCCACCGAGGCAGAGGCAGCGACGAATGCTTGAGCAACAGTAGAGCAGTGGACAAGGCAGTAGAGCTCCTGGAGCAGGTGGACAGGAGAGGAACTAGTGGATACGTCTCCTGTACTTCTAGTTCCATGTTGATGTTGTTTTTGTGTCTTTGTACCATGAGCTGCAATAAAATAAAGACACTTATCTTGTGATGTTTGCTTTTCTGTCCTCTTTCGTGATGTTACTAAGTGATCCTGGTTAAGACTGTTGACTTGACCCTCACTTTCGAAATTCCTACTGGAGGAGACCCAGTGACCTCACACTGATGCCGACAGTGTGACTCGACCCTTAGAGGCGAGAGTGACAGTTGGATCTCTTAGTAGTTATGTTGAGGCCTTACGACGTCATCCATGGCATGAATGCATCCTTCATGTGAGGATTGACTGTATTAGGCAATGGGTGTGGTTCATCCAGGGGATGAGACCAGATTTCTCTTATCGGCAAAGAAGAAATCATAACAGCTCTTGTGAGGCTAAAGGAGGTGCAGTTCATCCAGGAGCGGATGAAGACTGCACAGTGTAGTAAGAAACAAGGAACCGGTGCCAGTCTTAGAGACTCGGGCGTGATAAATGTTTCAAGAAGAGGTAGCTTTAAATAGAGATGAGTCTGCGAAGCGGTAGACGTGGAGGCAAAGCTAGGAGAGCAGCATGAGGTGGTGTATATCTTAACATGCTACAACCACCCGCCTTAGTTATTCCCGCCAGGATCAGGGAGCTGGAGGGCGGAGGAAGAGTGCGGCTGCATGCGGTCAAGGAGTGTGACCCAATGGCTCTAGAAATGATTCAAGGGACAGTCTATGTCCACTACTTGCTGCTGTAGTAACAGACGTCGATATGAATCATTCCTCGCTTCCACAAATCTTGTTCCAGACCTAGAGTTTCCGGTAAGCCGTGGACATCACCCTCACGTCTGGAGATACCTTGGGAGGAGACTCGATAATCACACTTACGCTGACGGTGTGGTCAGACCCTCGAGGCGAGAGTTCTGGTTGGAATCTCTTGGTGGCAGCGTCGAGGCCTTACGACGTTAGTTTGAGTATGGAATGGGCAATAACTATTCATACTCAAATTGACGGTTTTAGGCAAACGTTGGGATGGGTTTTCCTTGGTCGGTGGAAAAGGAAACCCCAGGCAGTGCAGGGTAACTCTTGCACAGGAGGGTGCGACTGATCACTCTTGAGTCGGTCAACCTTACCCTCATAGCAGCTGTCGTTTTGAGTTTCAGTTCTAACAGAAATGGAGACCTCTGGAGTTCGAGGATGACGACCACGTCTTCTTACGGGCCTCACCTCGACGAGGTTTACGGAGATGTGGCCTGGGAGGCAAGTTATCTCCGAGGTCCAATGGACCTTTCTAGGTCCTCAGCTGGGTAGGCGAGGTGGTTTACCGCTTTGCCCATCCACTTCAGTTGCACTAGGTGCACGACGTTTTCCACGTATCCCAACTGAGGAGATACGTGCTCAACCCCTTCGCATATCATCGACCATGAGGAGCTAGACGGTGGCGATGAGTGTCTTATACGGAGGTTCCTGTGGGGATCGAGGATCGACAGGAGCGAATCATCGGAGGATGGTCGATTCCTCTTGTGCACTTTCTTTGGCAGCTCGGGGACCTCCAGGAGAGCACTTGGGAGTGGAAGGCTCAGATGCGTGCTCAGTACCGCCTTTGTTTCCCTAAGTTTGTGTTGGAGCTTTACGGGGACGTAAAGCCCTGTGGTGGGAGCAATGTAAAGACATGTAAATTTCAAGGAAATTTTTTTCTTAATTTTCTTTGGAATTTTACAAGAGAGCAGCTTCTGACGGCGCCTGATTCTGAGGCCCGGTGTTCCCGGAATCAATTTCCGAAGTTTGGCTCGGGTACGTTCAGTGAACGGATGAGCGGGTTTTTCTAACTTTTGAACCGATGCCCGGAATCGAATTCTGAGGGCTTCAATGAAATCGCAGCGCCGGTATTCGCTTAGAAACTCCTCTTCCAGAGTTGCGTTTGCTCGGGTGTGGTTTTTAATTTTCGGGCTTAAAGTTAAGAAATAAAATAACTTTGCTACAACTTTATTTTATTTCTCTTAAGCCACATGGAAGCCACTTGAAGCCACTTAAAGGCGGCTTGAACTGAGTTAAACTGGATAGAATGCTATCCAGAAATATCCTACCCCTTGGTAGGATATTTGTGAGGTGGGGCCCGGACGAGTCCCGCCGTTTCTTTCCGCTAAGAAACGCACCCCTGAAAACCCGTCTTAATGAAAGTCAACTGACGCGTTTCTTAAATTCTTAAGAGCCATTTAATTGGGCTGTTTCTTTCGTGAATTAAATGACTTGTTTCTTTCGATGAATTAATTCTACGAATTAATGGTTCATTTCTTATCTTTTGAAATTCAAATGTTTAGTTGTGTAAATAAAAGAAGACTTAAGCTTATTTTATTTTGGGTTGAAACTTGTGGCGTGGAGAGGATTTTGAGGAAAGTGTTCTTCTTCAGCGAAAAACGCGAAGAACGCGAAGAACGCGAAGAACGCGAAGAACGCCAAACCTGAGGAGATCGACGACGCGAAGCCTTGTACCGCGACGCCAACAGATCTCCCTTCGCGATGCTTCTTCCGCGACGATCCAACCCCGCGACAGCCTTCGATCGACAACAACCAAGTTAGGGGGTTGCGCTTCTTTTTATTTTCTTTTTGGATTTCAACAACAACATGGATTTAATTATTATTAATTAAATCCGTATGTTCTTGGTCCTCGGAGATCGTCGACGCGACGCCCTTCCGCGGTGTGACGATCACCTCCTTCCGCGACGGTCAATTCCGCGACGACCTTGCATCCGACAGCGACGGCGAGGTAGGGATTTTTTTTTGGGAATTACCCCCCTTTTCTTTTTATATTCCCGTAATTGTTTCTTTAAAAAGTTAACGAACTGGATTTGTGAACAATTTTAAAATTATTAAAATTGTTGTTTCCGTTCAAATAAGGAACCCGTTTTTATGAAACAATTTTATTTCATTAAAAAAATTGTTTCGGATATGCGTTCATGTGTTGAACTTTAATTTCTCCCGTTGTTTATATCTAACGCGGAGGGTGCGGACCAAACGAACACGGCCCGACAACCCTCCGCCGTTCTTCGTTCTTGTGCGGATTTGACGGGCAACGACGGAACATGCCGCAACGGATGTTTGATGATCCCGCAGTAAAGAACGGAACCCGGGAGGAACAACGGCGCAGACGGGAAGGAAAACGGGCCACCGGAGCGACTCCGGCGGCCCGCGGAAGCCGGCGGCCGGAGGCAGCGGCACCCCGTGGGTGTCCAGCGCGACACCCCGCGGGTGCCGCGGGTCTCCAGCGCGACACCCCGCGGGTGCCGCGGGTGTCCAGCGCGACACCCCGCAGGTGCCGCGGGGATGTCACGCGGCACCCCGCGGGTGTCCAGCATGACACCCCGCGGGGGCCGAGGGTGTCTAGCGTGACACCCTGCGGGTGCCGCGGGTGTCCAGGGCGGCACCCCGCGGGTGTCGCGGGGTTGTCACGCGGCACGTCCGGCTGCCTGGCCGACACCCCGCGGGTGCCGCGGGGGTGTCCCGCGTGGCGGCGGCTTTCCCCCGCGTCGGCCGCTCGGCCGCTCGGCCGAGCCGAGCCTGACCGGCCCTGGCCGGGCCGGGCCGGGCCAACCGGGTCCGACCCGACCCGGTTCAGGCCAACCAGGGGGGGTCGGGCCGGACCCGGACCCCCCGTCTTCGGACGACTTTCGTTCAAACGCCCGTAACTTGAGCTACGGGCCTCCAAACGACTCGCCGTCAGTGGCAACGCAATCCTTGGAGCGAGTCGGACGTTTCGGTTTATCGCACTCAAAGTTTCGGAATACTTTGGGTTCGGCCGGGTTGGTTCGTACAGGAAACCAACCGGTCCCTCGGAGCGGAAACACTCATATCTTGAGCTACGGACGTCCGATTAACGTACCGTCAGCTTTGTTAGTTTCCTCTTAGTGAGACGGATCTTTTGGCTCACTCCGCCCGGGGTTTGGGCGCAGGTGGAGTACGGTCGGGTTGGTTTTGCCTTAAAAACCAACCGGGCCCCTGGGACGAAAAGGCCAATAACTCTCAGACCGGGCGTCCGATTGACGCGCCGTCTGTTGCGTTGAGTTCCTGTTGACGATACGGAACTTTTGGCATCCTTCGCCCGAGTTTTGGATACAGTTGGTACTGGCCGGGTTGGATCGCACCCGAAATCCAACCGGGCCCCTGGAACGGAAAAGCTGATATCTTTCAGACATGACGTCCGTTTGAGGAACCGTCAGCGGCGTTGACGATCACGATGAGAAACGGTCCCTATGAGTATACCCTATGAGAGATCGGGGTACAGTTGAGATACGGCTGGGTTTGTTTCGCTCACGAAACCAACCGGGCCCCTGGGACGAAAAGGCTAATAACTCACAGACCGGGCGTCCGATCGACGCATCGTCTGTTGCGTTGAGACCCCTGTGATGAGGTGGTCCTTTGAGATACTTATTCGTGGGACCTTGAGATACTTGGAGTATCGACTTGCAGCTCGTGGAGCGGACCCTCCCAGAGACGAGCGTGCGGAGTACGGAGACCGTGTAGCCTACTGAGACCTGACGACTGCTTGACCGACTCGACTTGGAGTGAGTCGACTAGCCCAGTGGACGGAGAACTACTTTGTTTGGGTGCAGACCCATGGCGGACGGAGCACTACTTGTGTGATAGTTCAGACCCGCGGTACTCGTCCGGAGAGTACCTCTGCAGGCTACTAGGGGGTGTGCACTACTATGTTTGGGTGACATACCTCGGCGGGAAGCACTACTGTGTTTGGGTGGCTAGCCCGCGGTACTTGACAGGAGGAGTACCTCAGCAGTCTTAGGTTAGTGAGCAGTACCTCGGAGTCGTGACAGGACCACTGTACACTCTAGAGACGGAGCTCTTCAGCAGTTACGGTTTCGATAATGAAAATCCTGGTTTGAGCTGAGACTTTTGACCTTTGTGTTTCCTCATGATTGAGATGGGTTACTTGATAACATAGGTATATGTATGGGCATATACCTGGGTAGTGGTTATCCGCTGATCTCATGATCCTTGTGTTTCCTCATGATTGAGATGGGTTACTTGATAACTTAGGTATATGTATGGGCATATACCTAAGTAGAGGTTATCTGTTGAGATCTTCTTTGTGGTTATCCTTGTTGGATTTAGTGAGACCTTGAGGGTCTCGGGGTCCCTACTGAGTATCGCTATACTCACCCCTGCACGGGCTATGCCCGCACCTCGTTGTGTTGGTTTCAGACGACAGGCAGTGCTGACGGAGGCCGAGTGTTCGAGGACTGGACGGTACCCGGAGGTGGACTACACAACAAGTCAGTGACTGGAGGTGGACTTCACGGCGAGACGACACTCGGAGGTGGTTAACGGACGAGAGCACTGTGGAGGCTAACTGTACCTACCCTTCAGGTAGGATTCGTGGTGGACGATCCAGGAGCTGCGCCATCTATACCTACCCTTCAGGTAGGATCCGAGGAGGACGACCCAGGATCCGCTTTCGTCCCTCCAGCTGTTGTCTTTTTCTGTTGTACATTGTTCAGTTGTAGTTGTACTTTCTTTTGGGTTTGTATTCTGGCCCATTTACTTTTCAGCACTTCTTTTTGTACTTAGTGTTTTACTTCCGCTTGTACTCTGTGGTGTTTTGTTACTTTTATAAAGGCAATGCCTTCCCAGTTATCGGGATTTACGCCTTTGGTGCTAGTCGCCAGCCCCTGGCCTATGGAAGGCGGGCTTGGGGTAGTCACGGCACGGGCCCCGAGGACGGGACGTGACACCAAGACTATAAATAATATTTTGTAAAGGCCTTGTGCCAAGACACTAGTTTGTCTCAAGAGACCTACCGATGCATCGAGGAGCTAAATTGGGCTCCACTCGTCACTTACTAAGTAAAATGCATTCCTCATATGAACATGTTTAAACATAACATAAACATTTGTATTAAAATTAGCATACGAAATTTCAATACTTTCTCTATAAACAATGAATGGTTTAAAAATTACACATCCATAGTCATACATATCACAAAACCATCAATAAAACATAGATGTTTTGTATCATAATAAATCAACTTCAAATAAGCTTAAAATCAATCAAAGGATGTTGATATAGATGAAGATGATTTGTAAAACTCATTGAGAGAAATATCCATTTTTCTTGAAAACATTTAAAAGTTACACAATTTAGAAAGGAAGAAATTTAAATACATTTTTGAATCCATGTGTCCCATACCACTTTAATACTTTTGAATGTAATTAACATTTTAAAACATTCATATCCATTTAAAAAAAATCCTTAAACTCATTTTGAAAACATGGACATTAGTTAAAAATATTTAGAAAGATAAATATTTAAAACAGTTAAAATTATGATCTTGATAAAGACTACCATTCACAAATCATTAAAATATTCATTTTGAAATCATTTTTATGAAAAATGGACATGGATGATAAAAATTTCCCAGTAAATACTTACACATAAATAATCTCAGATAATAATGAGATTGAGGAATTAATCATTACCTTGTACTTTTCCTTACTCAAGGCTAAGATAACATCCTTTTATAATAGTTAAATCATTGTTATTTAATTATACAAGAATCATATACATAAATATGATATCAAATATGATATTTTTAATATTTCTTTGATAATAATATTTTTGCATTATCATCGTTTCGGGTGTTCACATACTCGTTTTCTTTTATATGTATTGTTACATAAGCCGCATTTGTTATCCATAGGTTGTATCTCATTCATATCCAGAATTATATAAAGTCCATAAACATTATTTTTAATCATCAAATGAAAATTAATCTTCAATGGATAAGATGGTAAATGAATCTCATCGCCTTTGTGGAGACGGTAGTCCGTACCTACGCACGAGTGACAAAATAATTTTTTTGATATTAAAATAATATATAATTTGATGGTGTATCATATATACAGAATCATTATCATGTTATATTTATTATTTAAATGAATTAAATATCATTATTATACCCATACAAATAATTATTTATTGAATAACAATTACACCACGACATGGAGACGGTAAGCCAGACGTACGCACGTATAGTGACATGTCATTCAAAGGATGGATAGAATAATGAATATGGGTTTACCATATTTATAATAACATAACAGTATATAGAAGATAATGGAGTTATTGTTTTAGAATATAAATAACAAATAAAGAGGAAGTTGAAGAAGAAAGGAACTCGAACGAGGGTGGGGAAAACATTACCTCTTCTTCATGTTCTTCCTTTTGATTTGATCAAAAGGGCTCCATAGGTTGGAATTCTTACCAGACTAAGGCCTCTAGGATGAATTAAGGGATGTTGAGAGATTATTTTGGAAGGGTTTGTCGATGCCAAAAAAAACATTGAAGGTGTGAAATTGAGAGAAGGAGGAGTGACGTTTTATAAGAGGGTTGAGGGGCACCTTAGAAAAAAACTTAAAATAGAATTTTACAATAAATTCATATTCGGTTTATGATGGATCCAAAGTATCTTATTTCGAGGATCAGGTGAGTATGGGTCGAAAACCACCCAAAAAAAGGTTTTATACAGGTTTGGGTAACTATATTAACCTTATCGTTTAGTTTTAACTCTTAGTTAATTAGTTTCACATTTACCATGTCTCGATGTATTTTTATATTAAATGGTTACTAAACTTACTATAAACTTCCAAGAGAACCCCGAGGGGTTCATTAATGATACACCAATCATTATATAAGTCTCTTTTCCAAACCATAGATTTTTAGGATTTGAATATCAATTAATAATATAATATTGGTTTTAAAAACTCTTTAATGTCAATTTTGACACTGTTTGATATTTTGTTTTCGATAAATTCATAACAGCATTATTACTTCGAAAATAATTCATTTAATCAACCCTAACATGTCATATTAACCTATAAAATTATTTTAATTCATAAAAAATCTCAAATTACTTTTATTTTGATAATTATAATATCAATTATTTTAATATTTCATTAATTTGGTAATTACTGCATCACCATTGTGTCATAAATAAAATAAATTATTTAATATATACATATTATAAATAAAAAACCATTATGTAGGAAATATTCTTATCTTTATTATTAATATTTATAATCTAATTTATCTTATTTAGAACTCTATATTAAAAATGTTTTATTTATTAAACATTGATTTTAACTCTTTTAACTCATCTTTGAATTAAATAATAATAAATGTCCTAATCCAATCCAATGGGACCTAAATGATAATAGTTTATTTCAAAGGTTGTTTTTGGCCGAGATACACTTTCCCAATAGAATTAGGACATGTGTTAGGGTAATATTAATAATATTTTCCCCTTAATTACCCTATTTATTTTTAACCGTGGTAAATAAATGTAAAATGTTACTATTCACCAAAAATTATTTTTATCATATTGAACCACATTTTACTACTTGATATGAACTGTGTCTCTCATATTTTTAAAATACCACTTACAGAAGTGGTAAAATTATGTTTTATGTGAATTAGCAAATTCTCCAATGAGGTGGGTGAACGACGGTGAAAAGTTCTATAAAATTTTTATATATCTAAAATTATTATAAACTCACTTCAATGAATTACATTGAACTTATATAGGCATTATGTATCTATTTTGACCTAAAATAAATTTAAATAAAATAAATAGTTATTTAAATAAAAAATTCGGTTTTAAACTATAACGTATTGTTTATCACTATTCAGCAAAAATTTAATGTTTTTAGAAAAATACCAAAAATTCACCATAAGATAATTTTGATACTCCGAATCCAAAAATGAATTCCATTTTGAAAGATAAAATTCATATAAATTTAAAAAGTGTGTATTATTATTCATAATGGATACTTTTATTGGTCGCGATGTGTTAAAATCTCGAAGTTGCGTGCAATGCAAGCTATTGCATTATTCAAAGAGAAGCGTGATGTTGAAGCTTGGGGTGTTACATTCTCCCCTCCTTCAATAAATTGCTTCCTCGAAATTTATGCTCGGTATTGGAAACTTGTGATTGACATTTCCAAATATCTTAGTTTAAATCCCACATTGAAAAATGTATTAATGAGTCCCATATTTAAAATAAAGAGTATTTAGAATGAAGGTTACCGAAAATAACACATACTAGGGTTCCATGTAGAAATGCATGGATATGGAAGAGAAATCTAACCATCAATATCTGATGGATATTGGTAGGGAACATGGCTATGAAAAAGGCCAACAATCACAAAGCAATAAATTTGTGATGATCTAAGGTGCCGTCTAGGACAACATTTTTGTTCTAAGTTCATTTTCTTAATGTTGAGGAATTTATTTATGAGATTGGATAAAATCATAAGGAGATATACTTACTTTATAATTAGAGTTTTATCCATTAATAAATTTATACCACAAACTCATATTTCACTCCAAAACAAAATACAACTAAAAAAATACTCTATTTATACTAATCGTTTAGGGTTCAAAAAAATTGTATTTATAATTCATCAACCAGAACCATTAAAATAACTACATTATTTAATCCAGGACATCACATGGGTCAGTGGTAGGTGATACACCCTAGTAGCCCTTCAGTTGCGGGTTCATGTCTCGCGGCCTTGCCGGGCACGACGGGTTGCCGCCCAACCTCCGGGTTGTCCTTTTTATGGAAATCCAAAAATAATCTCAATCTAGAATTATCCAAAATACTTATGTCCAAACTCCTAGTCCAAAATTTATAAGGATGTTAAACATAATAAAGATCCTTTTTTCCATGTAATAACCTGTGAACACCTTCATCATGTATTATTTTAAAACATGGTAACATCCTGAATTACTATAACACCTTATTGATTACATTCATGCTCCCTTATTCCTTATAGAATACTGGATATACTCCTTCTATCCAAAAATTTTGTAAACTCCAACAATGGTGGGATATACGAATCCTTAATTATTTTCAAGGAAGTCAAGAATATCCAATATAATTTATCCAAATCAAACATGTATTATTCCAAAATCACTACCTCAGAATCAGAACCATATTGTAGTTTATCTTTCTCTCATTATATATTTTCCAAAAATTTAACCTACTATTTAGTCACTTTTCTTGGTTCCACATACTCTCATGTCCTTAATGAAATAGTACTATAGTACAATCCTTATATACTCCATATTTATTTAAACTAGTACGATGTTGATAAAACACTCAAATGACATAATTCATTAATAACAACACAAGAAATCAAAGCATTCCTCATCATCTATGGTAGTATCATAACATGATTATTATCCAATAGCATCATTTTGGGAATACACTGATGATTTTTAAATTGGTTCACGTAGTGTCCCAACTCCATACAAATGAAGCAATGTATATTTGAAACCTTTTTTTTACCTTTGCAATCACGAACGTGGTGTCCTTTTTCTCCACACATATAACATACTCTCATTCACTTCAAGCATTTTCCAAGGTGATTCCATCAAAAATTATCACATATGGGAAAACCATTCTTTACCTTTTTCCCATTATATGTCCTTCTATCTACCATCCTTTTCTTCTTTGGCTTCCTTTCAAATCCATAGGACTCCGAGAATTATTTACTTATCTGATCAACACATGATACTATTTCTTCATATAATGATAATACGTGGGAGACTATTTCCCCTCTCAATTCTGGCTTAGTACCATGGAAGATATGATCCTTCTCACTCTTTGGATCATATGTATTTCTGGAGTTCACATTCCTTATACTGGGTACCATTTCTATTCAACGACATACACTTAGTTAGTTTATGAATCGCAATGAATAATTCCAAACTTGTAAAATACAAAACATAAATTGAAAAGTTTAGGGATATAATCCATAATCATAAAAATGGTTTCTTTGATAAAGTATATACTCATAAACCCTTCATAATGGTTAGTAAAGAAAATAAGAATTATTCTAAGCATATCCCCCAGGAGTGTCATAACCAAGAGTGCACCAAGGCCCAGTGTCTTGCTCTAGTTCCCGTTCGAGTCTAGCTCAAGGAGGTGTTTTCGGGTTTTACCCCTAGGTAGATATGTGCCTGAGCCGCCTCTACCTACTCGTATCCATATAAGGATGTATTTCTCAGAAAATCACAAAATCTGTACAATACCAAAATTCTAGGAAGTTATTCTATACTAATCATCAAAGTCCATCTTAGGTCTATGTGCTCTAATCAGAATTTAGCTAAATATAGATTCCAAGGTTTGTACTAAAATTTCTCTGATACCAACTGTAATGCCCTGACCCCAGTTACCAAGACTCAGTGCATTATTACATAACATTGGCATGATCACAAAAGATCATGTCTCCAAAGACCAATTAGTTTAGTTGCCTTGGAAACACTAGATATATTCATAGGTCTTACATTAAATCATAAAGTGAAAAAAAACTACAATGACATCTTGTCTTCATATCCCCACATACTATCCCAGCAGGTCATTCATTAAATACTTCTTCGAATTCTGGGATAAAAAAACATAGAAAGGCGTGAGCTCAAATGCTCAGTAAGGGTAAGCAATACAGCCAAAACTTTCATAAATGAGCATAAACATTTAAGTAAATGTATAAAACTAAAACAAAAGCCTTTTCAACATAAACTTCATCATAATATGGAAAATATAAATCAAAATAATTCCATTTACTTACTCACATGGATATTCTACTGGTCAAATAATCACATGCAATATCAATAACCACTTTCATAATGATGGAATGCATAATGTGAGACTATCATAACCACATAGTCAAGGCCTCGTTCCAAGACTACAAATAAGATTTTTTCAAGGCCTTATTCCAAGACACTAGTTTGTCTCATGAGACCTACTGATGCATCGAGGAGAAATAGCAGGCTCCACCCATCACTTACTAAGTCCAATGCATTCGTCATATGAACAGGTTTAAACATAACATAAACATTCGTATTAAAACTAGAATATGAAATTTCAATACATTCTCCATAAACCATGAATGGTATAAAAATAACACATCCACAGTAAAACATATCACAAAACCTTCAATACAACATGGTGGTTTTTTATCATAATAAATCAACATCATATAAGCTTAAAATCCATCAAAGGATGTTGACATAGATGAAAATTATTTGTAAAACTCTTTGAGCGAAATATCCATTTTTCATGAAAACATTTAAAAGTCACACAATTTAGAAAGAAAGACATTTAAATACATTTTTAATCATAGTTTCCCAAACCACTTTGAAACTTTTTAATGTAATTTATATTTTAAAACATTCATTCCCATTTAAATAAATCCTTGAAATCATTTTGAAAACATGGACATTAATTAAAAATATTTTGAAAGATAAATATTTAGAACATTTAAAATTATGATATTGATAAAGAGTACCTTCCACAAATCCTTAAAACATTCATTTTGAAGTCATTTTTATGAAAAATGGACATGGATGATAAATATGTCCCAGTAAATACTTACACATAAACAAATTCATATAATAATGAGATTGAGGAATTAACACTTACCTTGTACTTTTCCTTAGTCGAGGGTAAGATAACCTCTTGTATAATAGTTAAATCATTGTTATTAAATTATACAATAATCATATACATAAATATACTATCATATATGATCTTTTAATATTGCTTTATTAATAATATTTTAGTATTATCGTCGTTTAGGGTGTTCACTTACTCATTTTCTTTTATATGATTTGTTACATAAGTCATGTTTGTTATCCATAGGTTGTATATTATTCATATCCAAAATGATATCAAGTCCTTAAACATTGTTTTTAACAATAAAATGAAAATTAGTCTTGAATGGATATGATGGGGAATTAATCTCATCGTGTTCGTGGAGACGGTAGTCCGTACGTACACACGAGCGAAAATATCATTCTTTTGATATTAAAATAATATATAACTGGATGGTGTATCATTATAAAGAATAATTATCATGTTATATTTATTATTTACATGAATTACACATCATTATTTTACCCATACATGTAATAATTTATTGAATAACAATTACACCACGACGTGGAGACGGTATGTCGTATGTACGCATGTACGGTGACATGTCAATAAAAGGATGGATAGAATACTGAATATAGTTGTACCATATTTATAATAATATCATAGAATATAGAAGATACTATAGTTATTGTTTTAGAATATAAATAACTTTTAACGAAGAACTAGAAGAAGAAAGGAACTTGAAAGAGGGTGGTGAAAACATTACCTCTTCTTCGGGTCCTTCTTTTGATTTGATCAAAAGGGATCCATAGGTTGGAATTCTGATCAAAATAAGGCCTCTTGGTAGAATTTAGGGAAGTTGAAAGAATATTTGGGCAGGTTTTGGCTGAGCCAAAAAGATTTGAATGTGTGAAATTGAGAGAATTTTGAGATCTCTTTTATAAGAGGGGTGAGGGGTACCTTAGGAAAAACATAAAATATTACATTATAATAAATTCATATTCCATTTATAATGGCTCAAAGGTGAATTATTTCAAGGATAAAGTGGGGATGGGGTGATAACCACCCAAACAATAGGTTTTAGAATGGTTTGGGTGTCACTATAGTAACCTTATATTTTAGTTTTAACTCTTAGTTAATTAGTTTCACATTTACCATGTCTCTTTGTATTTTTATATTATATGGTTAGTAAACATACTATAAACTTCCAAGAGAACACCAAGTGGTTCATTAATGATACAAATATAATTATATAAGTCTCTTGGACGATACATAGAATTTAAGTAATTGAATATAAATTAATAAAATAATATTTGTTTTAAAAACTCTTTTTTGTCAATTTTGACACTATTGGGTATTTTGTTTTTGATAAATTTATAACAGCACTATTACTTCAAAAATAATTCATTTAATCAACCCTAACATGTCATGTTATCATATGAAATTAGTTTAATTCATTGAAAATCTCAAATTACATTTATTAGGATTTTTATAATATCAATTATTTTAATATTTCATTAATTTTCTAATTACTGCATCACCATTATGTCATAAATAACATGAATTCTTTAATGTCTAATAATTATAAATAAAATACCATTATATATGAAATTGTTTTATATTTCTAATTAATATTTATAATCGAATTTATCTTATGTATAACCCTATATTAAAAATGTTTTAGTTATTAAACATTGATTTTAATTATTTTTACACTCCTATGAATTAAATATTAATAAATTTACTAATCTAATATAAGTGGACCTAAATGATAAAATTTTATTCCTAAGGTTGTTTTTGGTCGAGATAAACTTTCCCAATTAAATTAGTACATGTGTTTGGGTAATATTACTATCATTTTTACCATTAATTACCTTATTTAATTTCAACCGTGGTAAATAAAAGTAAAAAAGTTACAATTCACCAAAAATTATTTTTATCTTATTGAACCATATTTTAATCCTTGATATTAACTGTGTCTCTCTAATTTTTGAAATTCCACTCACAGAAGCGGTAAAATATGTTTTATGTGAATTTGCAAATTCTCCTAGGAGGTGGGTAAAAGACGGTGAAAAGTTCTATAAACTTTTTATATATCTTAAATTATTATAAATTGTGTCCAATGAATTACATTAAACTTATATAGGTATTATGTATCTATTTTTACATAAAATAAATTTAAAAAAAATAAATAATTCTTTAAATAAAAAATCGGTTTTAAACTTTAACTCTGTGTTTTTCACTATTCATCAAAAATTGAAAGTTTTCAGAAAAATACAAAAAATGCACCCTAATCTAATTTTGATACTCCGAATCCAAAAATGAAGTCCATTTTGAATGAAAAAATTCATATAATTTTAAAAAGTGGGTATTACTATTCATGACGGTAACTTTGGTTTGTCGCGATGTGTTAGAATCTCAAAGTTTCATACAGTGCAAGCTATTGCATTATTCAAAAAGAAGTGTGTCATGGAAGCTTGGGGTGTTACACCTATGTTAAGATAGATATGTAAGAATGGGATACCTAGAGAGACATAGGTATATAGGGAACCGTATGATCTAATGCATGTACCTTCAACATTACAGTGTTTACTAAAGGTGGTGATAATTGTTTTATAGTCCATACCTTGAAAAGGTTCATTCATAGTAATTTATTGCTACTATGTTTTAATTAGTAGAACATGGTTTATCTTAACCTAAAATAAGTAAATAAAATTACTTATTACTGTTAAATTCTCCCATATTCCATGTTTATGATTTATAACTTCTTTAACTTTTGTATGTACGGTTCCATGTTAGCGTCCTTATCAGTTTTTCCTAGAATATTTATAGAATTTTGTGGCAGTATATCATTTCAGTGTACTGGTTGAAGATGCTGACACATAGAGGAAAAATGTTTGAGAATATGAGAACCAAAATCTATAGAATCAGGAGGGCATTCATTCATATATAGTCATTGAATACTGGTTGGAAGAGGTTGAGATATCTTTCATTCCAATGCGTGAGTGGATAGAGCACTGGTATCTTATGTAGTGATGATGATGTGTGGCGTAATGAGGTAGTGGTGGTTCATTTTCCTTATGGAACACGAGTAGCCATAAATCTCAGGGGAGATGTTTTGAGGCTAGTTTAGTGCCAATCTTCTTTTTTTACCACAGAGGAAACCATTTGATATAAGTAGGTTACCCTTTGGCAGGTAAGAGTCTATGTGCGAGTGTTCTTGATTTATTTCAAGAATCTTATGATATATTTTTCAAACCTATTGAAAGATTATGAGTCCATGGAATTTCAATTCGTGGAGGCTTTGTATCCATAGATCCAATGCCAGGAATCCCAATTTATGCTGATGACATAACTCGGGGTGCTGGTGAGGGTGGAGTGTAAAGACCTGTAAATTCCATATAATTTTTTTAAAATGATTTGGGATTATTATGACGCTAAAAAATTGATGGCACTTGATTATGAGTCCCAGTGTGGGCGGAATGGATTTTTTTAAGGTATGTACAGTAAATGTACCGACGTCGTTTTATATCTTTTGACCTTGTGATCAGATTAAAAATCATAAGGCACCATTGAATATTCAATGTTGGTATTCTCTTTTGGGAGTCTTAACATCAAACATTGTAGGTAAATAGAAAAAGTTAGTTTTTGCGACTTTTAATGATATAATAAAATAATATAAAAATTGTTATTTTATTTTCCTACCTCGTGTTGAGTGGCGGTTGTTGGACCAATGTGTTGTCAAGCCATTTAATAGATTGACTCTTCATTTGGTAACCACACCATTGAGAGATTATGATGTTAATTCATTATTGAACCTCCTTAATCTCTTGTCATGTTAACCTCCTTTTCCCCTCGGTTTAATTGGGCCGTGGGTTGGGGTTTTTGAGACAGCTGTGAGGAACCTCTAGGGAAGTACAATGACATCTTTGAACAACAGAGGATGAATTCTTAGTCTGCAATGATCCAAGATCGATGTATTCCATCTAATTCATCAAATAAGGACTCTTCTCCCACAACAACTGCAGAATCACCCAGCGGATCTTGAGGTGAGGTTTTTGTTATTAAATTCATGTGCAATATATCTTTCCCTCCTTCTTGAAAAGAATGATGAATCATGGAATTTTTGAATGAGATTAAATTTATCATTGTGATGAATTGTTTGTTAACTTTTATATATAATGGTAACAAGGAGGGTGAAGGACAAATGACCAAGGCCCGAACCCTCCACCGAGTGATTTTCTATTGTGTTCTTCCTTGGCGGATTTCATAAGATTACAGAACCATGAAATCAAGAGGCACACAGTTAGGATGGCATCTTTAGAGGACCGTAGGCACATTTGGAATTAAAAAAACTACTTGGGCTCACTTAGTGGCCTTTAGAAGACCCGCCGATGACCGGTGATGGTGACCAGCACCTACAGGAGAAGGTGGATGCCACTACTCGCCGTCCACGGATGAAGGCAGCTCTTCCCGCCCCTGAGGCCATCTGAAGGTGTGGCCGGCTTTCGGCCAGCTTCATTGGTAGAAGGGCAGTGCACCACTGCACAACACAGGTGGAGGCCTCGGCATAGTAGTCATGGAATAGGGGGACTGTGTCCCTATCGGTCCCTAAGAGCCCGAGGCGGAGCGATGTGGCATCGTTGGTTGAAGAGTCGAATGACTCTTTGTGCTGTTTGGGATGAAGGGGTTCTGTAACCCCTCACACTGGTCGTACAAGCTATAGGTCATGGCCAGTCTACTACGATGTGGGCCGCACCCAACATGGCCTAGCCCATGCGGATCTGGTTGGGCCAGGTGAGACCCAAACTAGGTCGAGTTGGGTTGGGTTGGTCTGCCCGTGTCAGACCGAACCCGGACCGTCTTTGGCCTAGATACACTTAAAAGTTCATATCTTACAAATCATGTGTTTTTTACGAGTCATCTTCAGTGTTAGAATCCTTCAGATTAGATTGTCATTTTGGGATAATCTACATGAATTTTCTGAATGTTGGAGTATGGCTGAGTTGGATCATACCCAAATCCAACCGGCCCTACGACACTAAAATGCCAATAACTCTCAGACCAAGAATCTGATTGACACACTGTCTGTTGCATTTGAACCCTTAAGAAATGATGGATCATTGGGATAATTTTTTTTGTGTAATTTTTCCATATGAAGTACGAATGATTTCTTGAGGATAAGATCATCCTATAATTACTCGTAGTATATGCATGAATCTAGTGGTTGGATGAGACGCAAAGAAGGAATTTGTATCCTGCGTGAATTAGCACCTAGGGATCATGGGTGGATATGCACCTTGTGATCCTATGTGGATCATCACCTAGTGATCCTTTGTGGATCAGTACCAAATGAACCTGTGTTGATCAGCATTATAACACATGATAGAATAAGATGATATTGATTTACGACTAATCATATGTATTTTTATACTTAAGTTATTAATAGTTTGAACTGAGTCTTTATCTTTGTGCGTTGTAATTGAAATCATGATTTATGGTTTTCCTTAGTGATTCCAAGAGACCATCGAGGGTCTCAAGTTCCATAATAGATATTTTTAAAATCACCCTTGTACGGGCTTCACATGCACATTTCTATGTCTTTTTTAGATGATTAGCAGCTCGGTAGAGACAATAGGATCTATTGTGGTATAAAGAGGTGATTGGATGATGTGGAGAGTAGCAGAGACGAGTTTTACCTACCCTTTTGGTAGGATACTTGGTGGATGATCTAAGGAGATATTTTATATTTACTATTATCTATTGTAGTTATATCTTTTAGTTGGGCTTTTATTCTGACCCATTTACTCGGAGTACACAATTTTACAATTGCATTACTACAATGTGGTTCACATCATGTCATGTTCTTGGTCTGTGTATATTCTGGTCTAAAGGAAATGCCTTCCTGTTTTAGGGATAAAACATTCTAGTGCTAGTCACCAACCCCTGGCCTATGGAAGGTGGCCTTGGTGTAGTAATAGTACAGGCCCTGGGGGACGGGTCATGAAAAATTGGAATCGAATGGGTCGGTTCTAGCGAAGAACTAGGACCCGGATCGTTCCAATGAAGAAATGTTGTTAAGTGTTTTGATTGGGGTTTTCTATTCAGGCAGTCTAGTGTTGGTGTAGCGGGTGACATATCCATATACCAGGACCCTGAATTTTGATTTTTGGATCAGTGAACGAAAACACATATTGCGTGTTTATAGGAAATTTTATGCTTGTAATCTCATTAGAGTCAGGTCACAAGGTATAACTTATTGGCCCCGAAACACTTTCTTATTTTCAAGATGTCGTGCACAGATAGCCATCCATGATTCCAGATAGAGTACATGATGATGGCCCACCGAGTGATGAGGATTTAGTGGAGGGCCCTCTTATTATGTTGGGACCTTCAGGTGGTGTACCAGTAGCACCACCACTTGGAGGGAACCTATTGACACTTGCTCAACTAGAAGACCGTGCACACCGACTGACCGTATTTCATGAGTTGTATTTATAGAGGCCTCTGAGGTTTTGAGGCAAGACAGATCCCAAGGATGATATGGACTGGCTAGATGCTATTGCATAGATATTTCGCTTAGTTGAGACACCAGCATATCAGATGTTGATCCTAGCTTCTAGCCTATTCCCGGGCACAGTAGGGAGATGGTGGAGTATGAAACTCCAGACGCATGAGGAGGTGACACTCTCCTAGTTGGACTTCAAGACTCTCTTCTTGGAAGAGTTCATACCAGCGACATTATGCTCAGTTCATTTCTTGAAGTTGTTACACATTCATCAAATAATTTATTAGCAACCCATTACTTGGTGAAATTCACTGACCTCTCACCCTAATCCACCTACATGTTACGATACCCTTTCTTCGGGACCCAGACCTTTGAACAAGTCCTACATAAGGAGGTCATATCATCGATGATATCACACAATATCCCAAACCATGATGTGGTGCTCAAGCGAGCATTATTGGTGGAGATATTATTAGAGGATCTAGCATCGATGGTGATAGCCACCAGTAAATGATTGGTAGTCGAGTCATCTACAGCAGGAAGTAGGCAGATGACGCAGCGGTCCAAGCTGGCCAGCCCTTCTAGTGGTCGACCACAAGATGTAGGGTTAGAGATGTGGAGCTCGGGAGGCATAGGATATCTTCTGAGAAATAAAGCCTATTACTATTGTGGTGGATAGGAACACATGGCTCACGACAGTTAGACTCTCCTCATAGTTGATCATTAGATGATTGAGGGACCGTCGAGGGAGGAGCTGAGGTTCAAGCGAGGGGGTCTGCAGGGTGGCAGATGTGGAAGAGGAGCAGTTCGGGCATCAGGTGGTGGACGACAGTTGCATGTTCTAGCACCACCACCACCTGATGGTCTTCCCCAACCATAGGGAGTAGGTAGATATGGGTGAGCTCAGCTTCAGGTGGAAGAGTCCTACAGCCATAGTACTCTAGAGACGATTCAAGTTACGATCTATGTCTACTACACCTTAGCTTCCATTTTTATAGACATAGGTTCTATTCACTCTTTTATTTCCATGACACTCATTTGGAGATTGGAGATTCCGATGGATCAGTTGGCTCGATCCTTACAATTCGAGAGTCTTAAGAGAAAATATTTTAAAAATAAACACTAGTGGAGATAGTGTGAGCTCACTCTAGGAGTTGAGATCTTCGGCTGAGATGTCCAAGTAGCAACGTCGAGGCCTAAAGATGTAATCTTAGGTATGGACTGTCTATCCACATTCCATGCTTAGATCGACTTTTTAGGTGCATTGTGTGGTGGGTCTGTGAGGATGGGACTGGTTTTATCTTCACTCGTAAGAAGGGAACCATTTCAGCACATGATGGACTTATTCAGAGGGTGTATCCGTTCAATCATTAGTTTCCCAACCTTACCCTCAGATCTATTGACGTGAGGAGTACAAGTTATCGAATAATGGGTGACTAGTATGCTTTTTTCATTCCTGATGATGTTATGGGACTACCACCTTGTAGGGAGGTAGACTTCTATATAGACCTGTAACTTTGGATGACAGCAATATCTACACCAGCAAATTGGATGGCTCCCATGGAACATTGTGAGTTTTGGGTAATGTTAGAGGAATTTTAGTTGAAGGGGTTAATATTTCCAAGTGTTTCTCCATGGGCATCCTCAATTTTGTCCACTAAGAAAAAAATGGGAGTCCAAGGCTTTGCATGGACTATCAGCGCCTAAATCAGGTAAGCGTGAATAACAAGTTTCCACTCCCGAGGATTGATTATCTCTTCGACCAGCTAAAGGGATATCGATTGTCTTCGACAATAGACCTCAGATCAGGTTATCACTAGATCATGGTATGAGAAGAGTACATACCGAAGACATCCTTCAGATGTCTGTAGGGCCATTATGAGTTTTGGTGATGCCCTTAGGCATGACTAACACTCTAGTAGTGTTCCTCGGGCTAATGAATAGAATCATATAGTCGTACCATGATCTCTTCATGGTGGTCTTCATTTACTACATCTTGATATAGTATGAATTATAGTAGGAGCACCCCCATGAACCTATAAGATAGTTTAGGATACACTCTGGGATCACGAGCATTATCAAAATCTCTTGATGTGCATGTTTTGAATACATGAATTCCATTTCCTATGGAATGTTATCTCGAAGGCTGGAGTTGTTGTGGATCTGGTGAAGATAGTGGTAGTTCTTCCGTGGGAGACAACTCGGATTGTGACGGAGGTGCGGTGTTTCCTCGGATAGGATGGGTACTACCAGAGATTCATACCCAATGTTTCCAGAGTTTTTTCACCCTTATCATCATTGAAAAAGAAGGGACAACCATTCTGGTGGATGGAGAGATTTCATTAGAGTTTTCATGAGTTGAGACATATGATGACGAGTGGCCCCAACTATATGGTCCCAAAATAGGGTGTTGGATATGTACTATACATAGATGCATCATGTTCTAGAGTAGTTTGTGTCTTGATGCAGGAGTGAGTGGTGATTTCCTATGTATCATGCCAGTTTAGAAAACATGAGTAGAATTACAATGGCCATGACCTGGATTTAGTAGTAGGAGTCTTTGTGCTGAAGATGTGGTGGCACTACCTAATGGATCAATATTGTACAATCTACTATGATCACAAGAGTCTTAAGTATATATTCTCTCAGAAAGACTCGAGCCTGAGACAATGACAATGGCTATAATTCCTCCAGGAATATGACTTTGAGATAGTCTACACACTTGAGAAGGGGATCAATGTTTCATACACACTTAGCCTAACGTCTAAACTATAGTTGCTGAGTGAGGCAACAGAGCAGAAAGTGGGATTGTATTTTTCCATTGTGGATAGTGACGGAGAATCTTACCATATGATAGTTACTCCTCCACTATTTTAGTAGGCCAGGGAGGCACAGCTTGGGGATGTTGACTTTGAGGCCAAATGTGCTCAGATATCCTTAGGACTGCCACCTAATATATTTTTATAAGATGGGGAGAACATCATCCTCATTAGAGGATGCACCATGGTACCCATGATGCTACATGATTAGGTGTTGACTAAGTTCCACACATACCATTTGGCCGTACCTAGTGGAGTGGATATGATGTACCAAGACTTACAACATCATTACTGGTGGCCATTGATGACGAAAGTGATGGACGAGTTCATATCGTGATGCCTCACTTCTCAGTATGTAATGGATGAGCATCAGGTTCCCTGAGGCTTAGCTCAGCCATATGAGGTACCAATGTGGAAGTGGGATGGTATATCCATGGACTTCATGATAGGGCTACCACGTATGAATAGGTGCCATAATTCCATCTAGGAGATCATTGACAGACTCCCCAAGTCAGCCCACTGTAGGACCCCGGGACACCCTGAGAGGGGAGGGGTGAATCAGGGTGTCAACATTTTCTTCTTAAATTTGTGGATCTTATTCCCACGTTGATAGGAACTACTTAAACCTGTATGATGGACATGTTCAATAATGAAACATTCACATGCACAGTGATAACACACCAATTTTACTTGGTTCACCACAAAGGGCTACGTCCAAGGAGCATACGCCGACAGGTTGTCGGTCGTACCAAAATACACTATGCATCACTAGCTATAGATTACAATGGTTCGGGCACAGTCACTCTATCCCAGGCTCACTGCCTTTACAAAAGTTCAGGGATAGCTCACTGCGTCCCTCGGGTCACTCCCGTTGACTCCCCCTGGCTCACTTCCCTTGGTGAAGTCCCACTCAGTTTATAGATGTGAAGGTCTCTTCAATAGATTTGCATTGATGTCTTTGTCTCCTATTCAGCATGAGACTTTTCTTGCATCAGAGTCCTGAGTTGATGCTCTTTTGTATTCAACCTTTTACTTTTGTGCAATAACTGAATGCACTATATATTCTTCTTCTCTTACTTTGATTCTCAATACTAACACCTTAGGGTATTGATATATTTCCCTATTTCTGTGTAGATATGATTTTAATTGCATGAACTGTTCTTCTTCTCCTCGCAAATCACAATGAGGATGTCAAACACTAGTCATGTGTGTGCGGTACCACTTCTCTTCAAAGAACCAAATGGTTCAACGTTCTTCCGTCTTTGCAAAGCAGATTTGAGAGTGCTAAGAACTTGTCAAAGACCTGCGGGACCCCCACGTTTTCGCGCACCCTTCCTGGTGCCTTGCACGTAAAATTTAAACATTGCGCGGAAAAATAACTTTTGTCGCGTAAAAGGCTTTTCACGTAACTCTACATTTTCGCGCATATCATCACTTTTTCACGCAACACCTTCTTTTTCGCGCAACACACTATACCTTAATTTTTCCACGCATTAGAGCTCGAGATTTTTCTAAGTGTCGAGCCTCCTCGAATGAGAGGGGTTCACCTCATATTTATAGGCGTTTTTGATCCTCCGCGTAAAACCCCTTCTTGCGCGCAAAACTGTCTCTCAGTTCGTTGAATTACGTGCACCTTCCTTTTATTCTCGCGCACCACCTTGGTTTTTCGTGCATCTCATTACTTATAAATGTTTCATCATTCTGAACATGAATCCTCTCTTGCACGTAAAACTTCAAACCCACATTTTTCGCACAACCGACTTTACGCGCACCGGTTTGATTTTTCGCGCACATGGTGCGAACATCTCTGATTTTTCGCGCGCCTCTTACCGTTGCCAATTTTCGGTATTTCTGATTCGATACACTGCTTGCGTGAAAAATTCACCCGACTATTTTGCGCACATCATTTTCCGCGCACATTCCCATTTTTCCGCACGCAGCTCTGGTTTTTTGCGCAGTTTGTGCCTTCACCATTTTTCAGTGTTCTGATTCGAAAACACTGTTTGCGCGAAAAACTTCGCTCTACTTATTTCTCGCACCATGCTGTTTTTCTCACCCAGCTAAAGTATTTCACGCACAGCTCTTATTTTCCGCGCAGCCCCTGCCTTTGCCATTTTTCACCAATCTGATTTTGAAACACTATTTACACGAAAAACCTCGATCCACTATTTCGCGCATCCCGCTGTTTTCCGCGACCAACATATGTATTTCGCGCAAGCCTCTTATTTTTCGCGCACCACTTCCTCTTTGTGCGAACCTCCTTTTGCAGACAATCCATGTCTTTATTTTCTGATTTTGAGGCCCAAAAATTTGGCAAACACTGGGAAACAACGCCACCTTGTATCTTCTCTTTTTGTACCGCCTCCAGATTATCCATTCCTTTATCGACGTTCTTTGACCAAACATGAATCATTAACTAGAGCCCTTGAAAGTGACATGCCACCATGGAATCTCCTTTGTCAACAAATTTGTATGTCGTATGTTTGCTTTTTCAACATGTACGATTACTTCAACAACACTTTTTCTTGGTGATATATATCCTTCAGCAAATCTTCTGCTTTGTATTCTTTGAAGGCGTAGCTTCAGCATCATCATCTTCTATGACAATGTGATGTTCACGACTATCACAGAATTCCAATCATTGCACGACCTTCTCCATCAACCGTCATCATCTACTTCATGCAAAGCATATGAGTCAATTCTTCAAGAAGTCTCTTGCATGGTTCTCATGCAATCATGAGTAATTGCATGGTCTTCATCAAAAACCCATGGGTATCATGCAATAATGAGGAATTGCATGGTCTTCATCAAAACCCATGGTTCTCATGCAATAAGGATAAATTGCATGGTCTTCATCCAAGAACCCCATTCTTCATTAATTGTCCTCAGATGGATTACACCTCACATTCTTCATTATTGTAAATAATGTATCACCTTTGACACATGTTCTTTGAACTTGTGATTAGTACAACAATCGTCTGAATCTCCATTCCTCCAATTCATTAGAGTACATCTTGAGAATCTCCTTCATTTTGATCTTCATTGACAACTATTGACAACAAATACAACCTTATACACAAAGTGGTTCCAACACCCACTTCCTACCCATCTGAGCGAAGGGATCAGTAGAGAGTTTGGGATACCTCTATAAACAAGAGATCGTAATTCTTCACAGGGTACCATTAGAGATCATCTCAAATCGTGATACATGTTTTACATCCTGCTTGCAGAAGGGATCACATGAGGTGATCGGGACTCAGCTACGCTTGAGTAACTCCTTTCATACACAGTGATATGGTTAGGTGAAGAAGACTATACAGACACTCGAAGACATGATTCGTGCTTCTATCCTTGATTTTGGCCATAGTCGGGAGGACAACCTACCACTAGTGGAATTCGCATAAAACAAAAGTCATCACTCCGCCATCGACATGGATCTGTTTGAGGCCCTATATGGGTGACCTTATAGATCAACTCTATATTGGGATGACGAAGAGAAGTTATCACATATGGATCTAGAGTTGGGGCAGGATACCACAGAGAATGTATAGATCATCATGGAGAATATGAAGGCTACACAGAGAATGCATAAGTCATATGCTGAAACGAGATAGCGACCTGTGGAGTTTGAGAAGGGAGACCATGTCTTTCTATGGGTCTCACCCAAAAGAGTATTACTTAGAATTTTCAAGGGAAACACACTATCTCTGAGGATCATCGAACCATTCCAGATCATTAGTAGATTAGGAAAGGTGGCGTATCGTTTATCTCTTCCCCCATATATGCTACGGGTGCAAAATATTTTACATGATTCTTAAATAAATAGTTTTGTGCATGATCAATCAGACTTTATCGACTTGTCTAGGATAGACTTCGACGATGGGGAGACTTTTGCGGAGTTCCCTGAGGAGATAGAGGATCGGCCGGAGTGGGTCCTTCGTGGGTGGCTGATTCTTCTATTGCAAGTTCGTTGATAGCACAAGAATATCATTGGGAGAACCTGGGATCATGAGGCTCATATATGTGTTTAGTACCACCATTTTTTCCCTAAAATTGTTATAGAATTTGGGGACAAAAATCCCAAATATGGGGAGAATTTAAAAAACTATAAATTCCATATAAATTTTTCTAAAATTATTTGGGATTATTATGAGTCTGTGAAAATTGATGGAGCTTGATTATGAGGACATATGTGACCCAAATAGATTTTTGAACTTTTTTTAAGGTACGATCATAAAACGTATGGTTGGTGTTTTCTATCTTTTGAACCAGTTCCCAGATTAAAAATATGAGGGCACCGTTGAATTCGTAGCATCAAGATTTTCTAAAGAAAGGCTTAACATCGACCAAAATAGGTTGTGTGAAATGTTAGTTTTTTCATGTTTTAAAGAAGTAATAAAATAAAGTAAAAATTGTTATTTTATTTTCTTACCACCTGTTGAGCGGCAGTGGTGGGACCAATGGGTTTTCATGAAATTTAATTGCTTGGCCCTTAGGTTTGTAACCACAACGTTGAGAGATTATGTGGTTTATTCATTAATTAACCCCATTAAACTATCATTGTGTTAACCTCCATTATCCCACTTTTTAATTGAGACTTGGTTTGGGGCTTTTGAAATGACTAGGAGGAAACTCTGGTGTGATGTACTACAACATCTTCCACTGATAGAGGATGGAAGCCTGGGAAGAATTGATCCGGGATCGACAAACACTGGCGACTTCAAACCTCATGAACTCAAATCATACTACAACCATGGCATCACCCAAATGATCTCAAGGCAGGGTTTTTTTATTAAATTCTTATTCAATGTTTCTTTCCCTCGTTAGGGAAATGGATTATGAATAGTTGATGTTCTGAATGGGATTATATTTAACTTTGTGATTATATGATTATTAACTACTAGATATAATACTAACATAGAGGGTGTGGGCCAAAAGAACAAGGCTCAGACCCTCCACCTCTTGGTTTTTCATTGCGTTCTTCGGGGGGAGTATTTCCCAACATTACAGAAATATGAATCTAGGAGGCACACAGTGACGAAGGCATCCTTGGTGGCCTGTATGCACTTTTGTAAGGGTAAACGGAGCACCGAAGCTCACATGGTGGCCTGGGGAAGACCCGTCAACGCGACACCAGCGTGGAAGTGCTCTCGATGGACACTAGTAGGTGAAGGCAGCAACCAATTCTCACCATCCACAGGTGTAGGTAGCTCCAATTGGTTCCCCGATAGACTTAAGGGGCATCCGAGCGCATTGGCCAAAGGGTGGTGCGATGTCGTGTGCCGTAAGTGGAGGTTGTGGCTTCGAAGTCGCGGCGAAGAGGGACCCACTCCATGTGCTTCCTTTAGATAGTGAGGCATCACCACATGGCACCATAGGATGATGATCTAAATGTCTCTTTATACCATTCCGGAAAGAGGGGCCATGTAAACCCTTATGCTGGTCGCGCTAGTAGGTGGGACAGGCTGGTCCGCTGACCACAGGCCCAAGCCCACCGTGGCCTAGTCCTGCCAAATTAGGTCAGGTCAGTCTATAGCCTATCCCATTTGGGCTAGTCCGTAGCCTAGCCAGTTTGGGCTAGGCCAGGTCTGGTCAGTCCAGGATGGGCGGGTCGGGTCGGATTGGACCTCAAACCTCTTCGACCCAAAAACGCTTAAAAGGACGTATCTTACAAACTAGTTGTCCATTTGATGAGACATTTATGGCATTGTAATCCTTGGAATGAGACAGTTTTTTTTAGATAATCCACCCTTATTTTGGAGAAAGCTGGAGTACGACTGGGTTGGATCATAACTGAATCCAATTGGGACCCTGAAACTAAAGTGCATATAAGTCTCATACCAGACGTCCAATTGACGTGTCATCTATTACATTAGAACCCATATGACATGATGAATAATTGGGTTACTTT
The DNA here is from genome assembly GCA_963277665.1 of Viscum album. Classification (NCBI taxonomy): domain Eukaryota; kingdom Viridiplantae; phylum Streptophyta; class Magnoliopsida; order Santalales; family Viscaceae; genus Viscum; species Viscum album. The sequence goes on along the minus strand of OY728140.1, from coordinate 1,813,181,545 downwards.
TTTGTGGGAATTTTATCCGATTGATGTATGACCGATGTATTGATGAGAGGATTCTCCTAGATTCAAGCGTACTATGCATGAGAATCTAGTGGCTTACTGAGACGTGATGAATGAATAGCGGTCATGGCTGGATCAGTACCAAGTGATCCGTTGTGGATCACAACATAGTGAGCATGTGTGGATCAACACCTAGCAATCTTGTGTGGATCCCCACCTAGCGATCCTCTGTGGATCATCATCTGGTGTTCATTGGTGGATCGACACCTAGCAATCTTTTGTGGATCTACATCGATTGATCCTGTATGAATCAACTATAGAACCCTTGACAAAATCAGTTGATCTTTATTTCAAAAATCATATGTACCTTCATTCTTACATTAATACAAGATTTAGATAAATCTCTATCTTTCTGCTATGTTATCAAAATCATGATTCATGGTTTTTCTTAGTTGAATTCTGAGAGACCTTCAGGGGTATTAGGGTCCCGACTGTGTATTATTATACTCACCACTACATGGGATTCTCCCGCACATAATTGTGCCCTGTGTAGACGACGAGTAGCAAGGATGAGACTATTGGAGCTAGGACTAGGTGGTACATGGAGGTGACAGGATGACATGGAGAGCTATAGAGACAAGATGTAACTAACCTTCATGTAGGATCCGTGGTGGACGATCTCAGAAGCTGTTTTATATTTTCTATTTTATATTGTAGTTTTATCATTCAGTTGGTCTTGTTTTTCAACCCCTTTACTATCAGTAAACACATTTACTATTTCAATAATAAAACATTTTTTGTATCTTGTCGTGTTCTTGTTCTGTGTGTTTGCAGGTATAAAGAGAATTCCTTCCCATTTTAGGGATACGCCTTTCCGGAGCAGGTCTCTAACCCTGGCCTACGGTAGGTGGGATTGGGGTAGTTACGACATGGGCCATGGGGGACGGGTCGTGACATAGAGGTTGTCGAGTGGTTGTTAGATAGAAAGTAATCATCATTAATCAGTAGTCAACATGATTTCTCATGAAGCATAAATGTGGTACGAGGATCTACCTTTTCAGTGTAGAAGAGTTTCTCTTCAGCTGGGGGTAGGTCCTAGCCCGGAATGTCTCATTTCTTTAAGGACAACAGTAATCAGGCCTATGATAAGGGATCATGTGATTATTTTTTTCATGGTCAAGGGAAACATTGACATGGGTGACCATCCTTTCTATATTGTCAACATGTGCTAGGATATTCCCTCCATGTTCATTTATTCAAATAGTTCCTACAAAGGAAACAATAGCAATGTACGCTTTCTTTGGATTAATACATATGAGATGGGGATAGTAGAGGATATACATGTGATTCTACCCATCCTCAAAGATAATGGTGATGTAAGAGATGGGGTTGTTAGTGGAGTCAGAGAGACTATAGATCTGGTTGTTTAAGCTTCATGTGTTAGTGTTTCTAATACTATGCATGCCAGATGTCGTTCGATCTAACATTTAATGGTTTTTACTAGGATGAACACCTTGATTGATTTATGAGTGATGAAATTATTTATATCAATTTCCATTGTACATCAAATGGGATATGGGGTAGAAAGACATTAAGTTCTTTTGGAATTGAAAAAGCTAGTTGGTGGTCAATCTGACTTGATTGATGTTTGTAGTGATTGTGGCATAGTACTAGTGCATCACTACAATAGGGAAAATATCCTATGATTACGAATAAACCATATGATGTTATCCTTGACATGGATTGGTTGTACTTGATGTAGGATATGATATATTTCATTCAAAGGTTGTTGTTGTTGTTCGATGATAATGGAGAGTCACGAGACTTTATTAGTGAGGGAGACCCTAATATGGATCAATGGAGGATATTTTCCTTTTCATCCATGATGTATGAGGGGATGTTGAGTTCTTCTATGGTTCACTAGTAGTCATTTTCTAGTGTTTTGGAAATGTACCCAAATTGTTTTCTAGAAGTTGTTATAGTATTACCCCCTTAATGGGAGATCGAGTTTGGAATCGATCTATAGCCATTTGTGTCTCCTATATTGATTTATCCATGTATATTGTAACCTTATGAGTTATAAGATATTTTTTCACAACTCGATTATCTATTTTCGTGCCATTTGGTTTATCCAAGCCTTCCACAATGTGGTGGACCGGTTTTCTCCCTGAGGAAGGCTGATGATAGTTATTAATTGTGTATCGATTAACATTCCTTGAACAAAGTGGAAGTGAATAACCTATATTATATTCCATGGATTGATGATTCATTCGATCAACTAAAGGGTTCATGTTGTTTCTTGATGATCAATTTGCGGTAAATATATCATTTGCTATATTTTAATGATGCAGATATCTTGAAGACAGAATTATGTTGTCATCATGGGAATTAAGAGTCTATTATTATGTCGTTCAATGTAATGATTAATTCTGTTATGTTTTGGGGTTACTAAAAAGCGTGTTTCACGAGTTCTTAGATAATATTCTGTTTTCTTCATCAATGACATATTTATGTACTTTTCCTCAGAGGGGGAACATGAATGGAATTTTCGTTCTATTTTGGTAGTTTTACACAATGATAATCTATTTTGGATTCTATAAAAATGTGTGATTTTGGAATGAGAAGTTTGTTTGATGGGGCATGTTGAGTCCCAATGGCGAGTTGATGTGGATCCACCCAAGATAGAAGTTGTTGTGTCTTGGGAAGAACCCACAAAAGTGGAAAATATTTGATGGTTCCATGAAGTCAAATTATAATAAAAGCTTGTCATATTAAATTTATCTCATGTGGTGACTCCTCTGAAAGATTTTATGAGAATGGATCTGGCATTTTTGTAGACTGATATGTCCTAGGAAGCTTTCGTGTATTTGTTGGATATGATTTTTACTGATTTGGATTTTTTCAATAAAAAGGTTAATTTGAGTATTTATGTGATCTTTAAAGTCTAGGATTAGGATTTTTTTCAAACAAAGAATAAATTATTCATTTTATATGGGTCCCAGTAGTGTTTCCCTATGAACAGTACTATTACATATATGATATGGATTTATTTGAAGTGGGGTTTTCCTTTAAGTTGTGGAGAAATGATCTCATTCGTGATAATTTTATGGTATTCATTGATAATAGGATCCTAAGATATGTTCTCTCCCATTGTGACATGAATATAATACAGTTTTATTGGATATAGTTCTTACATAATTACATCTTCAATATATTGTATAAACCTGGAAATGGGATTGTTTTTGCTAATTTTATTATCCGGAAGTCATGCAGTGATGTGGGGAGTGAATTAGGTGATTCATGGTGAGTGATGGAAGAACAATCATTATTACATCTATATATGGGAGAAGTTGGGAGAATATATTTCGTTTTCAATGATTGTACAATCATCTCTAGTGAATCATGTAGAAGTGCCCATGTTGGGGGATCTTGAGGAATAGGTCAAGAGGAAACAAATTTGATTTATTCAGATCCCAGGTGGATGGTATGAGGATGAAAAAAACTCATTGTTTTTTTAGGTAAGTCTTTTTAATCCGTTGTTGTTAGGTGAGATGTTCTCAAAGAGTTACATAGTTCACCCATTATAGTAAATCATGGGATGAGAAATATGTGATAAGATTTGAGAGGATAGTTTTTGTGTCTTGAGATGAAGCGTGAAGTTCCAGAGTCTATGTCTTGGTGTTTGGTCTGCTAGTAGGTGAAGGTAGAGAACCATGTTACTTGTTATTTTATTGAACCATTATATGGTCCTCAATGTACTTGGGAAGACATATTGATGACCTTTTTAACTGCTTTACTTGGATCATAGGGAGTATATGAAGATATATGGGTGGTATTGAGTCTTTTAACAAGAGTAATAAAATTTATAGTGATCATAAGTCTACATCATTGGTGGTTTCCTCAATGATGTATTTGGAGAAATTGGTGAGAATCCATGGAGTCCTGAGGACACTCATTGTTTATTGATAACTGCATTTTACCACCAGGGAGTAAAGTGGTCTCAAGGTTGAATTTTTTTATCCGTTGTTTCATATCATTTCTCTTCTTATGTAGTGGTATTTTCTGATAGAACAGACCATAAATTATATTGAAATCATTTTTTTCTCATGCGTTAAAGATTTCAGAAGATCATGGATGAGGAACACTCCCTTTGTAGATTTCACATACAATTGTAGGCTTCACTCCACCATTTGTATGGAACCATTTAAAACTGTGAATGGACAAACATTCCATTATTAATTGTGCTAGACTGGAGTCAGAGAGATAGTAATTTTTGTGCCGGAACTAGTTAAAAATATGATATAGATGGTTCTAGTGATTTTGAAGTGGATGAAGGCAGTACTTGATCATTATAAGTCCATTGACGGTCATACGAGGTGACCTTGGGAGTTTGTTGGTGGGGGTCATGTATTTATAAATGTGTCACCCTATTGTGGGAAGCCATGGTTTTGTTGAGGGAGTAAGATTTCTCCCGAAATTTTTGGGCCTTTCGAGGTGTTGGCTACTGCCGAAGTTATGGTGTATCGCGTATCACATCTCTAGAACATGAGTTGGATACACAATGCTTTTTACATGTCGTAGCCTATTCATTATCATCAGGATGATATTCATTTTAACAATTGGGGTGAGATCAATATTAATGATGATGAATCCACTGAGGAGTGACTTTTTTAGATCTAGGATTGTAAGTTGAAGGTATTGTATGGGTGTCGTATCCCTTAGGTTCATGAATTGTTGTGGCACAGAGTTGTAGTGGAGCACACTTGGGAATGTGATTAACTGATTTGTTCTCAATACCCAAAGCTATTTTATTTTTAGATTTTGTAATGTAACATTATTCCTTTGGTGGGTATGGACTCATTCAGTTTATAAAATGGTTGTATATCATTTTATTTATAATATCTTTCCCTCTTCCCAATGAAGGTGGAGACCAGTTAGGTATTCAACATTATTTTAGTGTCTAGATTCATGGGATTAGATGGGTCAACTACCAAACTATAGGTGTTGTAGACATAATGATTAGTTCATCAGCTAAACGTTTTGAGCCCCCTGTTATTAGATGGGGGTGGTTGACCTCCTATGGTGATGAAATATTTTAGAGGTATCTCATCAGGTAGCTCTTCGGATGACCCATTTTATGTTTCCTCTCTAGGATGGTTTTGGTTTCACAAATACAAAATTGTTTTGAGAGGTATCTTATTAAAGGGTATGAATCCACACAGATCTAAACATTTCATATTTCCAAAAACTAACTTGCTTAGAGAATGCATGGAATATTCCTCGAGGGACATGGCTACTAGAAGATGGATGTAGGGAGATTTCATGTCATGAATGGATATTACATGGTGTGAATTAGTATGAGGATAGTTATTTTTAGGGGTTTTTAAAATAAATTAAATTTATAGGTGATGGTTCTTTCAGTGGAACCAGATCTCGATGAATTACATGACATGAATGGGGATTTAACTTCATGAAATCCCCTATTGATTTATGTTTTAAATCATTTCCCGGCATTTATGGTTATGTAAAACCCTACTATAGTAGTGGATCTCCCATAACAATAATGAACTTGGTGACCCACACTCCAATAATTTATAGAGTCCTTCATGAAGGAACAATTCCAATCTTCCATTCTATGATCTGCAATGATCTATCTTCGATATAAGGTGTGTTCTTCCTCTATTATTGAAATTTATTTTAGTTTGATCATTATCCTCCCATTATTCTTTCAATATCATGAATGATTAACTCTCATGGTGGTAATGGGTATTCTTTCAGTTGTTGGTTGGTGTAGGGTGTTGTGGCATCCTCAGATGAATGTAGGTCTTGCTTTAGAAGTGATCAAAGATTCATTGTGTTATATGTTCTATTGTAAAGAACATTGATGAAATTTTTTAGGTAGGGGGTTCATTTCATCTATATTTATTTGTGTACAATAATATTTCTTTATTGTTTTATCCCCTTGGATAACAGTTAAATTGATATAATAAGTATTTGAACATGATTGAAAAATTGGCCTCTATCGCATAACAATGTTATTGGTTTGTAAAATGATAAGAGTTTTCCTAGTGATTTCCGGGATAGTTCAATATCATTTACATGGATGATTTATTATATTGTTCATGATCGAAATTGGAAATGAACATAAAGTTGGATGTAATAGAAAATTATTTGGATAATTGATTAAAAAGGCATGTTAATGAATTTGGTTGCTTTTTTAATTTTATGATAAATAAATTAAGGAGGAAATGAATTTTTAACTATATTGGTTGATAAACTCAAATGATTTTTTTCTTATTGAGAATAGAATTATAGTCATGTCAAATTAATTTGTAAATTAATTTTAATAACTTGTCGTATGTTATTTCTTAAGATACATGTAGGTGAACCCTTTGAATAGTGAATCTATTAATTCAAGACGGAATAAAGAACCAGTTGTGTCATAAATATATTTACTTATGGGTTCTGAGTTACCTTCTTACTTTTAAAGTCAATGTGCCTTACTCTATGCGGTCATGATAGCTCGATGTGTGTGAAGGTGGAATTCTTTATTTAGGGTCAAGAGCCTAGTTTCTATTTATGTTTCTTGCTACTTTTGTTGTGAGGTGATCTAGGGGTGGATGAACCTAGAAGAATGTTTTGGTATCTAGGACTAGGAGTCCTAGTTATTTAGAAAGAATAAAACACCAAGTAATGTGGGATGCATTGGTTTATGCTTATGGTTTTCGGGGAGGACACTAGAGGCAATGAAATTGGTTGATGCTGGGATTACATATTGATGTGGAAGTTTGATGGTTGTTGAATATGTTGTTTTTTATTTACATTAATTTCCCTACTACATGAGGATTATGATTTTGATTACCGACAATCCATATGACGAGAATAACTATGGGTTATGCCACACTATTTCCTTGTTTAGATTCTCGTGGATGGATGGATATACACTCCTGCTATATGTGGAAAAGATGACTGGTAGTTCAACTACTCACCATATTTAACTCATTGGGTTTGTTATATATGAATACTTTTCTATAATTCCTTGAAATATAAAAATTGGAAATGTAGTTAAATAAATTAATAAATTATGTTTAACCCACTAGGTTGGAGCATGCTGCGATGTAATTCAGAGGTTATAATTTCTGAGAAGCTGTAGAGTTAATTTGGTTATGCTTGGAGGGCATGAATGTTTGTTGTGAGGCTAATAAAATGTAATGTGTTAACTGATAATGGTTAATCTGTTATTATTAGATTATGTAACATAAAGTGGAACCGAAAAAAGATAGAATCTACATAATGTTTCTCTTTAAATAATTGTGTTCTTATAGGATATCTAATCATAGATGTTACAAATGGGAGTTCAAGAGATGTTAAATGTAGTTGTGCCTATGACTCGGACCTTCCTATAGTGCAGTTGTGATCTATATTATGTTCATGTACTTTTTGTGTCTCTATACACTAATCCATATATTCATTTAGGTTGACTAACCCTGAGGATTCTACGCCATGGGGATGAGGTGTGATTTCCCAAACGTTTGGAGGGGAGGATTGATGGATGTATACCCCTTTTGGCCCTTCTCACTTCACATGGATGTTACATATGATGGATTTCATGACATCAATTTTCCCTATATAATTTTGTAACAAGATATAATGGATTTTGGTTATTTCATAGAAACATTATTCTAGGGACCACAATATGTATAACATGTATAGGCTAAGATTCCTTGAGGAACCTTATGCAGTGGATGGGTTGTAATTATTTGAGGTATAATTCCTGATGTTTAATACCTGATCTATGGGATGTGGTAGATCTCAGATAATACCTATTTACTTTTGGTTATGTGGACATGGGGATTTATTTCATGAGGTTCAGGTTGTGGTTCTTTTCCTATGTGACTTCAGGAAAGCCTTTTTTGAGAGAGATTCATAGGACGTATTACATTGTGGAAATTGAGATAAACATTGGAAAACAACAACAATGACATACACCTAACTAAGAAAACGCGTTCGGATTGTTTTTATACTTGAGGACAACGATCCAAGAGTCATTTGTGATGTGTACGAATCGACCGCACCTCAATATGACGCACGACGTGACCGGTATGGATAAAAGTGTCTGATATCAGTTTCAAATTGAGATAAACTTTGGAAAACAACACCAATGACATACAAAAAACCGAGAAAACGTTTTCGTATTGTTTTGATAATTTAGGAAGATGATCCACCTGTCATTTGTGACGTATACGAATCGATCGCAACTCAATATGACGCACGGTGTGACCGGTATGGCTAAAAGTGTCTGATATTAGTTTCAAATTGAGATAAACTTTGGAAAACAACCCCAATGACATACGCCAAACCGAGCAAACACGTTCGGATGGTTTTGATACTTTAGGACAACGATCCACGAGCCATTTTTGACATGTACGAATCAACTACACCTCAATACAATGCACGGCGTGACCGGTATGGCTCATAGTGTCTGATATCAGTTTCAAATTGAGATATACTTTGGAAAACAACACCAATGACATACGGAAAACCGAGCAAACGCGTTCGGATTGTTTTGATACTTTAGGACAACGATCCACGAGTCATTTTTGACGTGTACGAATCAACCACACCTCAATCCGACGCACGGTGTGACCGGTATGGCTAAAAGTGTCTGATATCAGTTTCAAATTGAGATAAACTTTGGAAAACAACACCAATGACATATGGAAACCCGAGAAAATGCGTTCAGATTGTTTTGATACTATAGGAAAACAATCCAAGAGTCATTAGTGACGTGTACGAATCGACCATACCTCAATCCGACGCACGATGTGACCGGTATGGCTAAAAGTGTCTGATATCAATTACAAATTGAGATAAACATTGGAAAACAACACCAATGACATATGTAAAACCAAGCTAACGCATTCGGATTGTTTTGATACTTTAGGAAAACGATCCACGAGTCATTTGTGAGGTTTACGAATTGACCGCACCTCAATCCCACGCACGGTGTGACCGGTATGGCTAAATGTGTCTGATATCAGTTTCAAATTGAGATAAACTTTGGAAAACAACACCAATGACATACGCCAAACCGAGCAGACGCATTCAGATTGTTTTGATACTTTAGGACAACGATCCACGAGTCATTTGTGACATGTAAGAATCGACCGCACCTCCATCTGATGCACTGTGTGACCGGTATGGATAAATGTGTCTGATATCAGTTTCAAATTGAGATAAACTTTGGAAAACAATACCAATAACATACGCTAAACCTAGAAAACGCGTTCGGATTGTTTTGATACTTTAGGAAAATGATCCACGAGTAATTTTTGACTTGTACGAATCAACCACACCTCAATTCAACTCACGGTGTGACTGGTATGGCTAAAAGTGTCTGATATTAGTTTCAAATTGAGATAAAATTTGGAAAACATCACCAATGACATACGGAAAACTGAGAAAACACGTTCAGATTGTTTTGATACATTAGGACAACGATACACGTGTCATTTGTGACATGTACGAATCGACCTCACCTCAATCCGACGCACGGTGTGACCGGTATGGCTAAAAGTGTCTGATATCAGTTTCAAATTGAGATAAACTTTGGAAAACAACACCAATGACATACGAAAAACTGATCAAACACGTTCGGATTGTTTTGATACTTTAGGACAACGATCTAAGAGTCATTTTTGACGTGTACAAATCAACCTCACCTCAATCCGACGCATGACGTGACCGGTATGACAAAAAGTTTCTGATATCAGTTTCAAATTGAGATAAACTTTGGAAAACAACACCAAAGACATACGCCAAACCAAGCAAATGCGTTCAGATTGTTTTGATACTTTAGGACAATGATCCACGAGTCATTTTGGATGTTTACGAATCGACCGCACCTCAATTCGACGCACAGTGTGACCGGTATGGCTAAAAGTGTCTGATATCAGTTTCAAATTGAGATAAACATTGGAAAACAAAACCAATGACATACGCCAAACTAAGCAAACACATTTTGATTGTTTTGATACTTTAGGACAAAGATCCACGAGTCATTTCTGACGTGTAAGAATCGACCTCACCTCAATCTGACGTAAGATGTGACCGGTATGGCTAAAAGTGTCTGATATCAGTTTCAAATTGAGATAAACTTTGGAAAACAACACCAATGACATACGCCAAACTGAGCAAACGCATTCGGATTGTTTTGATACATTAGGAAAATGATCCACGAGTCATTTGTGACGTGTACGAATCAACCGCACCTCAATTTGATCGACGCACAGTGTGACCGGTAAAGCTTTTCATTAGATAAAGAATCAGTATTTATTAAATGAGATAAATCAATCAAAAACATATTTATTTTACATTATTCCCTTTCATTGTTATGAAAATGATAACTTTTGAGTTTAAAATTTCATATTTTAGTTTCACATTTCCATATTAATGTATTCTTTCATATTACTGTTTTAATTTCTTTCATTATTGCATTACTAACAGGATATTTTTTTTCTTATATAGGTGAATTTTTTTCCTTGAGTTCGGATTCTTTGTTCGGCAACAAATACCGTCGAGAGCGGATCACGAATATCAAAGGATGAAACATGAATGTTTATAACTATTTTTGAATAATTTTAAATGTAACCATTTAAAACAATGTTTGAAATGTATATAGCAATGCGTTTTTTTGTATTCATGATGTTAATTAAATGTATATACCATTGTCAGTCAAAATATTGGGTGCAGGTGCTATGGTGTGCAGGTGTGCATGTGCTACTTTGTGCAGGTATTCTGGTGTGCAGGTGTCCAGGTACTGTTTTGTAGGTGCAGGCGATGGGGCCTTTATCAGCGATTTTTTAGCGCTGATAAAGGACACCTTTAACAGCGCTAGAGGAGCGCTGATAAATGAACCCTTTATCAGCACTCTGTCAAGTGCCGATATAGGAGACCTTTATCAGCACTAAAAAAAGAGCTGATAAAGGGGACCCCCTCCCTTTATCTACGCCGGCATTATCAGCGCTTTTCTAGCACTGTTAATGTCGGTTTTTAGTGATGATAAAGGGCCAGGTTTTAGTAGTGTAAGCATCACCTTCCTTCCTCAGACAAATGATCAGACTGAGTGGACCATTCAAACTCTCGAAGACATGCTCCATGCAGAATTCATTGACTTAGGTCTTAGTTGGGATGATCACATACCTTTTGTGGAGTTCTCCTACAACAACAGCTATCACTCCACCATAGGGATGGCACCTTTTGAGGTGTTATATGAGAGACCATGTAGATCACCATTGTGCTTGGATGACCCAGGGGACCCAGCACTAGTGGGACCAGAGATTGTATGAACTACCATGGATAATGTTCAGATCATCCAGGAGTGGATGAATACTGCACAGAGGAGACAGAAGTCGTGTGCTGAAAAAAGACAAAGGCCTCTACAGTTCGAGGATGGTGACCATGTTTTCTTACGGGTCTCACCTCAATGAGGTCTATAGAGATTTTTCCATGGTGGCACGTTATCTCTAAGATTCATCAGACCTTTATATCTCTTCAACAAAGTAGGTGAGGTGGCTTACTGCCTTGTTCTTACTCCTCAGTTGCACCGGGTGCATGACGTCTTCCACGTATATCAGCTGAGGAGATACGTGCACGACCCTTCCCACATCATTGACCATGGAGATCAGGACGTCGACAATGGGGAGACTTTCACGGAGGATCCCATGGAGATTGAGGATCGATAAGAGCGGGTCCTATGTGTATGGTAAATACCTCTGATGCACATAAGATGGCAGCACGTAGACCTCTAGGAGATTACATGGGAGCGGGAGGCTCTGATGCGTGCTCCGTACCCCCACTTGTTCCCATAGTTCGAGTTGTATCTTACTGGGACATAGAGCTCTGAGGTGGGGAGAATGTAACGGCCTAGGAAATTCCATGGAAATTTGTTTTTTTAAAATACATGGGAATTTTATGAGTCCACGAAAATTTACAGTGCTTGATTTTGAGGTCTGGTGTGCCATGAATCAATTTTTGATCTTTTCTTCGAGTACGTTCCGTAAATGTACAAGCGGGATTTTATAACTTCTGAGCCAATGCACAGAACTAAAATCTGAGGGCACCGTTGAACTCACAGCGCAAGTATTCTCTTAGTAAGACTTTCTATTTGATGACAGTTGGTCAAGAATTAATGTTAGTTTTTGGCTTTTCATACACAATATTTTATTTGAGATGCCTTTTGGGGTGTGGAGGTTAAAACCTCTTCATTAAGGTTAGAGGTGGGTCCACCACACCTAAACCACCCATGAGAGGTTATGGGGGTGGGTCCCACCCAAAATTCACATTCCATGAGAGGATTAATGTGGTGGGAACCACACAGGATTAACTCCCCTGTTAATGGGAGGAGAGGAAAACCTCTCAACTCCCCTCATTAATGAGGGGGGAGCCTCTTGGAAGCCTCCAATTAATTAAAACCAACACACCTCTTAAATTGCTCCAACATATCATAATTTTCTTGCCCATTTTAATTTTATGTAACCGCGTCATTGAAATTTAGAAAGGTTCCGAATAAATGAACCATCATAAATTCGAACAATCGTTACCTACCTCCCTCCCTCTCTTATATAAAATAAGATTGGGGTGGTTTTGGGACTTCTTCACCAAGTGATGAAACACTGGCAATGTGATGCGACATCCAACACTTGGAGGATTTCACCTTCTCCAACGAAGAATGAATAACTCTTGCAACGATCTTCTTCAGACATCTCTCATGGACACCTACCGACATGGGGCATCGTCAACGACCCAAAGCAACTCAGGTTTGCGAGTTCTTAGTGGACGCGGTGAACGGAGATCCTCTTCGTCTTCTTCCCACAAATCCATAAATTAACGATGAACGACCATCAAAGGTAGAGGTTTTACTTCGAGTATTATAACATTCTTTTCCTCATCTTTATTTGAAAGGAATCGATGTAAAGGTTTGTACCAAATTCTTGTTCATCATTCTCCTTTGATGAACAAATTTCTATCACTTCTAAACGCAGATGGTATGGGCCAAACCATCATGGCCCGACTTCCTCCGCCGATCATCTGTGATGTTTCTTTGCCATGAAGATGAGGCGACGATGATGAAGGTGGCAACGACAAAGGTCCCGCTGCCCATGGGCTCCACCAATCGTGCTACCCCCGCAGCACACTGATGCTCACAACTGAACACTGCCCGCCCGCGCTGGCCCGAGCATCACCGAATCAGCATGCCCGCGTTTTCCCGCGTACCCTTTCGGCCTGCCCAAGAGCCCCGTCGACCTGCCCGCGCAATGGCCATGTCCTTCCGCGCAGCCTGCCCACAGCCCACTTGGCCTCCTCATGCCCTTCTCGCACCCCGTGCGGCCTCCCTACATCCGGACTGCACCATGCGCCTCTCCCGATGCCATGCATGCACCCTGTGCAGCCTCTCGGTGACCTACCCCCCCCCCCCCCCCCCCCCCCGCGCGGCCTCCTGGCGCCCTCCCCGCACACCACGCGGCCTCCCACGCACCCTGCCCGGTGCCCCGCAGGACTGCTCGGTTCCCGACCAGCCAGCCTGGAACCCCACGGGCCTGCCCTGTGCCCCGCGTGGCCTCACAGACCTCTACCCCGCACCCTTTAGGCTTGTTCATGCTCCGTGCAGCCTCCCGGTGCCCACCGGACTACCCGCACCCCGTACAGCCACCCAGCGCCCGACTCGCACCCCACGCGGCCTCTCGGTGCCCTGCTAGTGCCATGTCGGCCTCCCATACCATGTCTCTTGAGCCACACCCCTCGCGGCGCTGGCCGAACTAGCCCTAACCTCCGGGACGATCCACCTACACGGTGGCCTCTTGTTCGAACCACCCCCACAGTCCGCTGGGCCGGGCGCAACTGACCGAGCCAAACATAGCAGGATGACCTACCTAACAGACCGGGTAAGACCCATCGGGTCTGTCTAGGTCCACCCAGACCGGGTCAGTCTAGACTGGGTGGGGCGGAGTCGATCCGACCGAGTGAGATGGGGCCCAAGCCCAATACCGACCCATACTCTCTTTGGCCATATCATTAACACCAGACGACCATTTGACGAACAGTGAGCAACACTGGTTTTCATGGAACGGGACAGTCGTTTTGGGTATACCCTTGTGGAGTTCAATGTATTGTTGAGATAAAGTCAAGTTGAATAGTACAGAAATCCAACCAGGACCCTGGGACTAAAAAGCTAATAACTCACAGACCGAGCGTCTGATTGGCATGTCATCTGTCGTGTTGAGTTTCTTATGGCAATACAAATAATTTGGATACATGAACTTGGGACTTCGTGGTAGTTGATGTATCGACACTTGTCTTGAGAAGAGAACCCTCCCAAAATCATGCGTACTTTGTTGAAACCCTTTTGCTGGCTATGCACTGTTGACTATTCCTGGATCATATGTTGGTCTGATAGTTCTGATGACTGTTCCTGGAGCATGTTTAGGTCTGACAGTTCGGACATCTGTTCATGGAACTTGTGTTGGGTCGACAGAATAGCTGGTACTGGATCATGTGTTGGTCTGACATCTCTGACTTCTATTCCTGGATCATGGGTTGGTCGGACAGTTATGACTTCCGTTCCTAGATCATGTGTTGGTCCGATAGAATAGATGGTTCAGGATCATTTGTTGGTCTGACATCTATGACTACTGTTCCCGGATCATGTGTTTGTCTGACAGTTCTAATTATTTTACATGGAACATGTGTTGGACTAATAGTTCTAACTACTGGTCCTAGATCCTATGTGGGTCCGACAACTTATATGATTCAGTGGCTACATCGAATCATCACTATCTATTTACAAAGGTTGTATACCTGTGTGAGATGATTCAGTAACTGTTGAGTTTACCTCATGATTGGGATGGATTACTTGATAACATTGATATATGTATGGGTATATACCTAAGTGAGGTTATCTGTTGATTGTTTACTTTTTGGTTTATCTTTTTTGGATTTTGTGAGATCTTGAGGGACTCAGGGTCCCTACTGAGTATCATTATACTCACCCCTGCACGGGGCTATGCCTGCACGTTGTTGTGTTGGTTTCAGATGATGGATAGCACTGACCGAGGTTGAATGGACTAGACTGGATGGTACTCGGAGGTGGACCACATAGTGTGACGGTAGACAGAGGAGACTGACAGATGTGGAGTGTTGTGGAGGAAATATGTACCTACCCTTCTGGTAGGATCCGTGGTGGATGATCCGGGAGCTGCTTTTCACCTTTCAGTTATTTTTTCCCTTTTCAGTTGTACTTGTACTTTCAGTTGGGTTTGTATTTCAAGACCCTTTACTTTTCAACACCCTCTTGTTATATAGTTTTTCTTAGTGTTTTGTATCCAGCTGTGTACTCTGTTGTGTGTGTTTTCAGTTATAAAGGAAATGCCTTCCCAGATTAGGGATTTATGCCTTTGATGTTAGTCGCCAGCCCCTGGCCTATGGAAGGCGGGAATGGGGTAGTCACGACACCAGCCCTGGGGGATGGGTCATGACATATAAATCATGATACCTTGTTTTCAATATATACACATTATTTTTATACTATTTCATGAATTTTCATCATCTATATAAATCATTCATAATGGTTCATAAATATATTTTGAATTTTGAATTATCTACAGAATAACACCATGGAGTGTCAAACCAAGTGTAGAGAAAGGGATGTTATTGTGTACCAGGTAATGCTCATGTCAAAACTGATACGAAATTTTGAGAGATAATCCCTATAGATATATGTATTCAAGAACCAAATCCCTTTTTAGTGTAAATATAGAGATGTATTTTTAGGAAATTCCACAAAATATCTAACTAACCCAATAATTAGGATGTTCTACAGTACTTATACACAATGTTTATTATAGTTTTATATTCCCAGAGATATGATTTTCTAAATCTAGTTCTAATGGTTTCTACTAAACATCCCTTGATTGAAATTATAACGACCCTAAAACATATATTTCAAAGATGGTTTAAACTTTATTTAAGAGGCTTAAACTAATAAGAATTACATCTTTTAGTGGAATGCCTTTTCGTAGTCTTTAAAACTAGATACATACATTATTCACATCTTATATTAAAATATCAAAATTACAACATACATTTTTTGATAATAAAATTATCACCTCTAGCATATCATTATATATGATTCTTAGTGAACCACCAAAATTCAAGGGAAAGAAATCAAAATAAGGATGACCTCAAATCATTAGTAATAGTTAATTAATGTGGATTGTATATTGAATGAATAATCATGTCGAATATGGAAATTGAAATAACATAGTGGACATTCAAATTAATCAATAATATTACAATAATTCATTGATATGGAATAATCAATATCGATTCATAAATAATTTAACACACATTAAATATTTTTAATAACATTACTGTCATGAATAGATAAATCATAATCAATACATAGTGGTGAATAACTGAAAACACATTCCATTTATTCAATATCTAAGAATGAAATACATCCAAATATAATTTCATTAATAAAATATCATTGATAATAATAAATAAATTTATATAATTATTATGAAGTCGGAAAAAGTACTCGTAAAAATTTTATTAAAAAAATTATAAATAAAGTCATAGTAAAGGTGGATTACAAATGTGGGTATGAAAATAACCATGAAAATCCTCCTGTAAATGACAATAATAGTATCTTCGTACGAATAATGACCAGCTAAAAGTGGTCTCCATAATATCTATCATAGGACGAACATCAACGACCTAATTTGCCTCCTGATTATCATGATTTACTTACAGAGAAACCGATTCTATAAGACAAAGATAGGAAATACAGGGTGATTACATCCTCCATCGTAAATTCCTTGGGTGATATTTTATAGTTTTCAAAAAAATAGATAAATCTGATTCTAGAAATAAAACATTCCATCCATAGCTGACAATGTACCTTTTTCCTTTATCATAACCTTGAGTTCTACATCAATTTAAAATTAATTTCCATTTAAATGAAATAAACGGTCCTTAATGTGTCCTCAATTTGTGAAAGAAATGTCGCCACAACTTGGAGGACCCAGTGAACATTGGTATTCCCCATAAACATTGACATTTAGAAACCTATGATTGGTCATATCCATCAGATTTATTTCACAACCAGGGTTTTCATTGACCTACAATGAACACCAAGTGACCTCAAAATGACATGATCAGAAACATCATTATTCATTTATATAGATTTATGTTTAGATGCATGTGTGATACCATGATGAATATCCAATACAATATCATGGAAATATGGTTTGTGGTTATTAAAAACTAGGTCATTTCGTTCCTTTCATGTGTATGTTGAAGCACCGACAGCCTCTTCCAACAAGATGGAAAACACTTGCTCGATGTAGGCCATGTTGTTGAAAGATCTATGAAGAGCCTCTATAGAATGAAATATGACGTGGAATCCAAATAATTCATAGAAATAACTCCAAAGTACTGATGCTTCCAAATATTCTATATGAGCATAAAATTAGTAGGGGAGATGAAAATCATAACAAACCCTATTATCTATGGTAGAATACTTGTCAATGTACCACATTGATATCTATAATATTCACCAGTGGTAAATTTACCATAATGAGTTGACATATAGACCAAGGATTCATATTCAGAATAATCATACATTTATACCTATATATGAATATGATTGTGCATCAAATCAATAATATTTAGGTTACCTTGTTACTCAGAAATGGTGACAGTCTTCAGGGATGACAAAATATCAATATCAATACTTTGAAGTCAATGTATTTATGTTTTTGTCCTACAATATAATGGATAGGAATATAATGGATAGGTCTTACCATCCACTGATTTTTAATGCTCCATAATAGAAAAATAAGACTATTGATAGCTGTCCAAATAGAGGAGGGAAAATAAAAAACATTAACATTATGCTCCTTATCAAAAAATCTAGTGGTAGAAAATTTATAGAGAATTCAGCTATGGAGAGATTCTTCCATTTGAAATTTTTGATCAATGTATCATTAAATGACAAGTATTTTTAATTCCCATTCCTCTAATATTCATAGTCTTAACACAATATTTCTAGGAAAGTGTGACCATATTTTTCATCAATTTAACTAGTCCATAAATGATTTCAGAACATTCTAATCAACTCTTTAACAAGGGATTTGAGACATCTATATAGTTCTAATGAGTAAAAAAAACATTGAGGTGATGATAGAGTTGACTAAGAAAACTCTTCTTTCCTTAGACATAGCCTTCCTTTTCCAATTTCTCAATTAATTATTAATTTTCAAGGAAATAGACTCTAACTAACAATGGTTCACCATGCCCATAAAAGGTGAATTCCAAGGTTAATGAAGGCAAATAAGACTATCTTCACACCATGACTTCATGAAACTTATTATTCTTATAAATAATAACTCCTTATAAAATCATTAAAAAGGAAATTTTCTAACTAATAACTTGACCTGAAACCACTTTATAACATGAAATAATGCTCTCTGTTCAAGTGGTTGTAGCACTTTTAGCATTACCAAAAACTAATATTTCCTCAGCAAAGAGCAATTTTTAGGGTGAAAATAGTCCCTCCCATCTATCATCGACTAAAAGAACCAAATATTGAAAATATCAGTAATTCACTAGCACAAATAGTCCTCAACTAAAGGAATGAAAATTGTGGAAGGAGGATCACCTTGCTCGTATACTATTGTGAATTGGAAAACCCCGCCTGGATAGTTAATAATTCATAATTAAGTAAATTCCTAATTATTAGACCTCATGATCTCATGCATCATGATACATATACTTCCAAGACCTTTATAAAGACAATTTAAAAATATAGGGTAACACAATTTAATTATAGATTAATGAATCGCTTAATGAGACTAACGATTCATCATTGGGGTATACAATAATGGTACTCATATGTCACAAAAATTCCCAAGAAATTTACATTTATTGATTAATTAGTTTCATTCATTAAGAATGTTTCTTTTCATAAGATATTTGTATTGAGTAAAGAATATATATTTAACAACATAACCCATAATGAAAAATAAAAATAAATGTATAAAATCAACATGTTTATGTGATATAAAATTTTATTATTAATTATATCCATGAATAAAAATATGGTTAATTATGGTAATTTTAATGTCCACTGATAACAGTAATGTGAATTATTTAAAGGAATGTTAATGAGTACAAATGATTTTTTAAACTGAATTTCAAAACATTACTCAATTGAAATGATATTAAACCATCTATATAAATAATAATTATTTTATTATAAAAACATATCCCTATTTAAGTATACATGAAAAATGGTTACTTCTATTAATGAACAGAAATACAATCTATATATCTTTTGATACATTCTGCAGAAAAATATACATCCCCCCATTCATTTTTTATACCTAATGGATGAAAAAATATTCTAAAAACACTTTTCTTTGAAATAATAATTTGAACACAATAAAAGGATCATTAAATATTTTGTTCCTGATGGCAGAAAATATTATTAATTTCATACATGTTTAAGAATTTTTTTATGTTTTTTGTAAAATCAAAATGGGAATTGTTTTGAAAAGGACATTAATATTCCTTTAAAATATTGTGTAAAAATATTAAAAGGGTAATAATGTCATAAATATATCATTTTAAAAAGGATACAACAATTTTTTAACCCACATTAAGAAACAATAGATTTTGAAGAAAATAGATTTTCCAATAAAGTACGCAATGATGTGGGATTTCCATAAATACATTTTCTAGATAATTTTATATACAAATAAATCAAAAATATAAGATTAAATAAAAATTTAATTAATAATAATTGGTTAATAAAATAAAATTTTATTATTATCCATTAATGAAATAATTATAATCAATTGAATTCAAATCATAACCAATCACGATAAAAATATAGTTTGGAAATAAGCCCTCACAATGATTATAACACTGAAGTTATAATTAATCAATGAATCAATTAAATGTATAAAATTTATGTACAAATTAATCTATTGGAGAAAATATAAGATAATTAAAAGTCATGAAACTCATAATATTCAAATATAAAAGACAATTACGATGTAATATAACCCATTGAAAGGAAACTCAGTTTAGAAATTATTTACCTCATGGTAACCATTATGATTAATCCCAATGGATCAAATAATTCATATTATTAGTTAAATAATATTTAATTATTAATGAATCATGATATTTCATATCAATTTGGTTGTATATACACCATATTGGGGAAATTATCTGTGAAACATTACCAAATGCCTTGATGATAGTAAAATGAGATGATGCCCCTTACAATACCATTCATTTTCATATACATGTTTTAATATCATGTAATTTTTATTATAATTCCTTTAATTTATACCACAAAATTTTTTATATATAATCATACATGACCCTCATTTTAAATATCATAACTTTTTTATTAATAATGATTAATGAGTTTCATTTTTTTAAGCGTAATTTTCATATTTTCGCATCTGTGTTTTATCATGAATAACCATATTCATGATAGTATTTTATATTTATATAATCTACATAAGGGTATTAATGTCATTAATAATTTTTTTTAATTCATCATATTCATAGAATAATTATTCAAATTTGATCACTGATAGTGGATCATATCTCTTTTTGGATATGGCATGTTGTACATATGTATGGGTGAAATTTTAATTTTCATAATTGTTATGAAAACCATTGGATTTCATTAAAATACCATTTGGATACCAAATTTAAATAAATAATATAACTCACATGAACTAACCAAAAAATTTCATTACATTGAATGTCAATGTGATGGACCTAAAAAGATGGTCCGTTTTCTATAAATTAATTATACAAACTGAAATTTCAATAGATTGATTGATTAGAAATGGTGAATGAAATTAAATAAAATGAATGATCATTAAAAAAATAGTTGAGGCATTATTAGTTCATTTATTTTCAGGTATTTGAACTATTGATTCAATTCTATTTAGATTTACTCATGATTTGTTAAAGAATTGGGTAATTAGGGATCCTTGGTCATAGTACCCAACAACGACCTAGTAATTATACCATTGGAATTGAAATCATATAGTATCAAAAAGAAAACTATTAACCCTAGAAACCAATTTAAAAATAATTAAACCAATTAGTATAATGGTTATATAAAAACTTTGTAAATTAATTGATGAAAAAATAGAACTCCTAAGACCACATTATAAGGGTTATTAAATTGGTAGAGAAAGTAAATTAAAAATATTGAACATATTTATAGAAGTCAAAAACAAGAAAATATTATATAAATAATCTATTAGACCAACATCATCCAAAAAAATCACATAACCTTTCACAAAAAACACTACTCGTTAATGCCAATCAACATTATAATGAGCATCATAGATACCCAGAGAATAAAGATGGTGCAGAATGATGGTAAAGAGGGGATTTATTGGTGTACATGCATCAACAACATTCATTCATAATTCAAGATTCTCTATTGATTTATCTTTTATTTTTCTACATGAATTAATATATCACAAATCACTACAAAACCTTAACCAGTTTATTAAATATTTATATATTTTGGTTGCAACGCAATGAATGTAGTTTAAAAGTTTTGTATGTTGCAAAATAACTTCTTTAGATTCTACATCCTGATACACACATGTTGTTTATTAGTTTACAAGGTTTCTCCATATTCTATATGCATAGTTTTAATGGGAACCCAAAATTTTAGAAAATCTATCCAAATATTACCATTCCACATAATTTCAAGATGTGTAATGAAATACATAGTGTGTAAATGTCTTGATTCATCTTCTATAGTTCCCTTCACCTCATTGTGATTATCTCTTCCCCCTCAATATTCAGTTGTCATAGTTCACTGCTTCACGGAATGCCACGATGTGTCTATAAATCAATATAACAATCATTAATTTCTCCATTTTCAAAAAAATATTTTATTCATCCAAAACACATAAATTATGTAAAACAATAATAGAACTTCAAACATTGTCAAATACATTACATAAATTACTATATTAAAACACACAAAAATATATTAAAATTATAAACATATAAGGTGCGAGGGTAAAGATGTGTGTTATATATTAATTTCCATGAATTAATACAATGTCACATATATATAATATATTCACCATATTTATCTTTATTACTATACATGTAAAGATTATGTGAAATACAAATAACATCGCTTCCTGGCGCGGTAGTGTCCTGTACACAAAATAAATGTTATCATATTTTAAAAGATTTCTATTATAATATGGCATGTGTGATATTAACATTATAGAATCAAAATGATATCATTGTTATAATATTGATATGAAAAAGCTATCACTTTATCCATCATAGAAAGGTGCTGCTGGAAAATGATATACATTGGTTCACATGTCAGTTCTTCTCTAAACATATAATCGATGGAAGTTTTTCCATTTGTGGAAGTGGTGATTAATATAGGGAATTCACATAACACAATTACATTTTATTATAATTTTGATAATGATTTTATTTTATAATAACTTTTTAAATAAGATTTGAATGATGTGGAATTAGAAATAAAATACAAATTACCATTAAAAAACTTTCCCTCCTATTTTGATAACCTCTTTAGGTTTGAACAAAAATATTCCCAAGGATGTCATTATAATAAATACAAGGGTTCTATAATGTTGAATACATAGTGATTAAGTTAATTTTGTAGGTATTTTTGAATCCATATTGATAGGGACATTGAACAGGGGAGTAGATGGGTGGGATTATATATGTGGGGTAGAGGACACACACTAAATTTGTGAAAATATTCAATTACACCAACATTATTATACATCAAAAAACATCCAAATATTTCACTTTTGAACCATATAAGGGATAAGTTTTATATATGGTTATCTGATGGGTTATTAAAGTATATTAGGATAATTTTGAATAATTACAACAACGATTAACCCCTATTACAATCGTTTATTACATAGAAACATATTTAATTTTAAATGTTTTCATTATTAGTTATGGTAAAACAATTACATTAAAATTACAAGAAAATATGAAATATTGTTATTAAAAATATGGATTAATTTTTTTCAAATTCAATTTATATATGTTGAAGAATTTAATTGAATATTATTCTAAATAATGTGGCCAAAATCGGTTTTTGATGAGAATCAATTCATAAATATAGACGCATTTAAAATAAAAATTTTATTTGAAATTATCTTTCATGGCCAGAATTAGTTAATATTTTATATAATTGAACAAATTTTTTAAATAAAAATAAAAATAAAATTATTCATTTTAATTAGTTAAATGATAGATTTAAATTAGTTATATAAAAATGTATTTCTGAATAAATTACTATATTTTTCACTATTCCCCAAAAAATGAAAAATTTCAAAACAAAAATACCAAAGTTATCATAATATATTTTTTATATGATGAATTTAAAATTCATTTTATTTTATAATATATCTTTTTAAAATTCTATAAATATTATTTTTACAATATGAGGGAAACACTCGTGTAAACCTTTTTTTAGAAAAATGATATATCATGGAATATATTTAAAATTATTTTAAATCATTCAAATTTTACTTCTAATAAATATGTAACCATAATTTTCAAAATTTATGAAGTAAAATTATTTAATTCTACTTTTACATATATATATGTTGTATTGGTATACCATATTATGGCTCATTTCATCTCTCTTTTTCATGTTCCTTAATATATATATGAAATTAAATTTTATGAAATTTATTTCATGGTTTTTATATTATTGTGGTTTTCTTATATATTTACTATAAATTCCAATTTTAATATTTCAAAAAATAATGGGGTGTTACAATAATTACCTAAAATTATTACAAAATGATTTAAAATGATTTAATCTATTAATACAAAAATAAAATATGTGATATTTAAATTAATAATATTGGAATAATTAGAGTCTGTTATATTTTTCGATGAATTTAATATTCTTATATGGAAATTTTTTTTTGTTTTAACAAATTTCATTTTAATTATAAATTTTTATTATTGACATTTCTACGAAAATAAATGAATAGTTTTTTAATTTAGAATAATTAAATTTTTACAGAATAATATTTTATTAGATATTTAAATATTATGAAAATAATGAAATAAGACATGGTGTGTGTGATGTGGAAAAATTTATGAAAAAATCACCATTAATGGGACATTTTTCACCTAGCATGGACTCTTTACAACACAGAAATATTGAAAAAGTTATTATCATTTTTAATATTACAACATAGTAACTATGGTTTAATAAAATTGTATTTTTTAAAATTACACAAAAAAATTTATAATTTCTATTGGTTGATGGCAATAAAACTATAAGTCCTTTTTTTCCAAAATTTGTGTCCATTTTGATGAATTTGTATGAGAAATTAATTTATTATTATAAAATATTTATATAAATTCTAAAAGTTCTCCTAGCATTTATTATAAAATGGAACCCCATCACTTACTTCCTTACACCACAATGAGTATTCTAGAATGACCAAACACTAAAAATATATATTCTAAAATTACCTAGACCCATCATATTGATTTTTTTACCAACTAGAACAACCCTAGATCTCTTTAAAAGAGATCTAAATGCTTCATTTAATATAAGAGGTATCACTTTAATTGATCAACTTATATTATAATCTTCTATACATCCTATAAATTTATGTAATTTATCATATAAATATATATTAATGATAAAAAAATATGGTGAAATTTAATTTTGATAAATAAACTCATTATAACCCCTACTTCCAATAAAATTGTAACTCAAAGTATTACTTGTTTGTACATAAGACATGCCATTTTCTCATAACAATACAATACATTTTTCTTTAATAATTGTAGGTGTGGGTATTATAATAGAAATAATGTGTTCATATTGTATTTATGACAAGATTATAATTTGGGAAAAATAAAATCACATTTATCTACATACCATCGAACTCATTGGTAAATGATAACATCATTTTTGAGTACCATTGGAGTTGAACGTTATTGTCCAGATTTGATACATTATTCATTTATAAATTTCATGGATTCTAATGTGGTTGTATTTTAATAATATATATGTTATAAATGATATAATAATGATCATATAATAGTGGATTATAATTTTCATTTAATTCATTCAAACTGTAAAAATGGAAACAATAATCATCTGTTTGAACAACCTACCATCTCCCTAAAAAAATAAATTCATTGTTTTACCTAAAACAGTAGTGTAGGAATCTAAATATTTATTTGATGTATTTATATTATATTTTAATGACGTAAAGGGTTATATATATTAATGAAAAAATATTAGTTTACTACGACCTTATCTACTTAGATGAAATAGTCATTAAAATAATGGGGAAAATGACAATTAACAATTATAATACTGAATTACTAATAAATAGGTGTTATAAAACGTTATAAAGGTATAAAATATAATATTATATGTATAAAAAATACACTGATATAGAATTATATAAAATTTAAATTTATTATACATGTGGATTGTGTACTTTTGAGGAAATCATATCTTGAGTTTGGGGTTTCAAATCACAATCTCATCAATATTTGAGTCTTCTTATATGTGTGCATCCATTAGGGATTTTTTATCCATATCCATGTTCTAGAAAAATGTATTAATGATTATTATTCGATTCTACTATTATATTTTAAATTAATTTATAATTTGTTTTCTATAGAAAAGTTTGAATGGCATCTACTTTTATTTTTCCATTTATTGTTTTGTGTGGATTGTTCATCAAAAATACATATGGAATTCATCAAAATATATAGAACATAAATATATTTTCATTCATTTTTAATAATATTTTTATTTAATACCACATTAATATTTTAGAATATTATTTTAATAGAAATATTTTATTTTAAAATTAATTATAGTTTTTATAATGTGATACCAATTTTGAAAGGTTATTTTCACAAATAATTAATCTATATAATAATTAAAAATAAGATCCCATATATGATGAATCCTATTATATTACATAACAATTAATGATGTTATATAACATGAATATATTTCATATAATTTTTATGGGTGGGTTATATTAATGATGACAATGTTTTTATGATATCTGTTTCATTTTGATAGGTTATACAATGATGTGATTTTTATGAAAACCATTTCCCTTCATGGGTTCTAATATGATGACCGATTTATGATATTGTGTCTCACATATATATGATTTTTATTAAATTATAGATGTGATTAATAAATCTTCCAAATAATTTGGTAAATATAAATACCTTGTGAGATAAAAGGAATAAAATTTGGATTGAGGAAATGTATGTTAGTATTTCATCTACTATGATATTCATGGAAGTTATCCTTGACAACTATGATGGTTTGGTTAGTGATCCCATTCCACTATGATTTTATTCTAAAATATCCTTAAATATTAGTATATTATTTTCAATTATTTTATGGATTCCTAAAATCCATATCATATTCTAATGTTATGATCTAATTGATCAGGTTAATTAATTCTTTTATGATTCATTCCTTATGATCTTCACTGTTTTATTCCATTACACTTGATTACAAACTATGATATGTAGGTTATGGTATTTAAATGAAGTGAACAATTTCTCTAAAAATATTTATAATTTTAATCTTCTTCTATAATTGATGTCTCCTTTTTTCGATTACTATGTATCAGTGATCTCATTCATTATGATTCTATACACCATGTTATGAAGAATGGTATTAAATATTATATGCTTGAAAATAGAGATATTTATTTAGAAATTACTTGTTGATGATATAGATATATTATGATCAATTTATTTATTATTCCATGTATCCAATGATACTAGAACTAAATTATTCTATCATGGAATTTTTTTATTTAATGAACATTAATATATTAATATGTAATATTTACGTATGGAACATATGGTTTTCAGTACCATACATCTTTTTTCTCTCTCAAATTGGCGATTTTCTCTAATTAATTATCATTTTTCAATACCATCTATATCTTATGGTTCATTTTCAAATCCTTCTATTTCAGTACATGATTTGTGATTTTTTTATTTGAATATATATATTTCAATTTTAAGGTTGAGATAATATATCTATATTCTAAATCAAAACAACTATGGTAGAATTTTTAACACATTTTTGGGTTATATTTCTCAAGAATGTTTTTTATATGAGGAATAAAATACCACCAAGTCATTTTTTTGGAAACATCACAATACATTCAATTATAAATTTTATTATATATAAAAACTATAATGTCCTTAGGTAATTTTGGAATAGGAAAATAACAAACATTGCATTGAGCATTTTGAATTTGTTTTCATATTTTTTAATCCAATTAATCATGATTCCAAATTTAGTCTACAAAAATTGTGGACTTTATTATGTTGATCAATTTCATGTCCTGTGTCAATAGTATAAATCAAATATATGAAATGGAACTCAATTACTAGTATTGATAAGAGGAATTTAACAATCAAAATTTTCAATGAAGGATTTATAGAGTTACCATAAATTGTTTTTAGAATTCCCAGTAAATGATGTTTTTTATTCCAAAATCAACATATTGTAAATAACTCATACAATTTATGATTTCTAAATATTTTTATAATATACAAAAATTTATCTTCACACAATTATTTTTATAATAATATATAAGAATAGAATAACTAATGACTATAAATAATTGGTTGAGGTAATCTATAATGTCTCTATACACCAAAGATGTAAGGATTTCGCTAAAATTTGAATAGCACTAATATGAAATCACAATTTCCATAACATTTATGAAATATTTTCATAAGTATAGGCTTTATTTTAACAAATAATTTATAATATTTATTTATAATGTTAATTATTTATTTGTATAGATCTCATAATAGTTTATTCAATAACATATCAATATGGTGTTGAGACTACTTATTATTGATGGTGATATTGTTTTACTCATGGTAATACATTTATAAGTACGTCTAAACATATATTTCCTAATTAATGTGAATATATTTTGACCATGGTTAATATCAAATGTATATAAATACATTTTTTAGATTCGATTGGTGTTGCATCGTTAATTTAATTTATTTAAATGGGTAATTTATATAATTATTTTCTTATAATAATTTACTTTGTTGTGTTTTAATTTAATATTAAATTCAATATCATAATGAAAACCATAGAAATCATTCATATATATTATGATATAATCATGTTCAGTAGTCATATTATCAATATTAGGGGTTTAACTAACATTTTTTTATATAGCACTTGTGATTTATTATGTCTCCCAATATAGTTGATATAGTTTTCAATGGTGGTTAATTGTAATTATTTATATGATATATAATAAATTGTAGTTAATAGATATGAAATTGAACATACTTATTGTGAACATTAATATGGGATGACATAAGATAGATAGAATGCAACTCAAAAATCATATGAAATTAATCTAATCGGAGTTTAAAATTTTCTATATAACAAATGAAAAAATAATATATGTTAGATAAAATTTATATAATTTGGATTCAATAATAAAACCACAAAAAGTATTCATTGATTTTAAATATATAGTCATTGGGGATACAAATTAATATTCAATGATTCATTAATATATATATATATATATAATCTAATATGTTTTTCAACTAGGTTGTTTTCATTATTTTGAATAAATTTTAATGTAAACATTTTTGTGGTGTGAAAAATAAATCCTATATAATGACACATTAATTTAAACCTATGAATTTTTGGGTTAATTCCACGAAACTAATTTTTATCATTAGTTTATTTACATTCAATCTTCTTCTATTTAAGACCATAGTCCTCAAAAATAGTAGAAATACCCTTCTATTCTATTTATGATGGTAAAATCAATATATAATTTCATATTACCGAAATACCCTGAATATTTGATACATCTTAAAATAAATCACACCAAAAAACAAATATGATTACACACATTGGAGTTTACATACATGATCAACATAATTTCAAAATTATAATTTTATATCTAAAAATGGTGGTCACATATATTCCAACACTATAAGTTCAAAGAAAATATACTAAACATAATTACCTAATATTATATAAAATGGAGAATGGTGTGAGCTCGGATACTCTATAGTAGTGGGAACAATATATATCAATTGGTCGTCATAAGTGATTTTAAGGTAAAAATTATTATTTTAATGGGAATATATGAAACCATCTCATAGAATAATTATCTTTGTATAACCAAAAATATATAACAATATAGTGTTTTTTGGTTATACATGAATACCGAATATCATACGGTTTATGTTTATCAACTTGTGCCACATTCGTAATTATTTAAGATATCAGACATTACTCAATGTATTTTTGGAAAATAATAGACCCTCCTGTCACATAATTATATATCATACCTTCTAATGACATGGATTGAAAAATAAATTCATAATTCAATTGATGGTGTTGTACCTTAGGTAAATGAGATAAGATTTACGATACTATCAACCAAAAATGTCAACCTGGAAACATATATTATTACATTAAAGAGTAAAAAATATAAAAAATGTGTAATCAAGGAATTATGTGATCAAGGATTTATGAATTCATACACTACAATTATAGGAGTTTAAAATTGATTTCAAGGATGAATTATTGGAATGAATAGAGGAAACACTCTTAGAGGTTGATAGGATATCCTTAAATTAGATACATTCATTACATTTATGATGAATCAAATTAGTGAGAGATAAATGTTTCATTAATTGGTTTATTATAAAATCCCCCTAATGATTTAAAATATTTAATTTAATTTATTTATCAAAAATATTTTAATTGACATTAGTCCTTATAAGATATATAATTATATCTATTCAGATATGTAACCCTCTAAGAAATGATATTTATTATTATATAAGAGTTTTTTAAAATAAATTTGAGGAAGTGTTAACCATAGTCATTAATAAAGAATGGTTTTAAAAAAATCCACCTATTCATAATTTATTTTATTCTAGATATATAATAATATTCAACTTTAGACCCAATAAAGGTGAGTTCTAGAAGACCCATTAGCTAAGGAGACCAAAGGAGGAAGGATAACACAATATAATGTTAAAATAATTAGTGTACTTATTTATTAAACTGGATTAAAGGAATATATTAAGAATTTTTGAAAACTATGATAACCTCAAGAATATGTAATATCTTTTCCTCTATTAGAACAAAAAATGAATTTTTCTTTGATTAACATGAATATGACAATCAAAAACTATATATTCAATATGCTTCAATCTCCTTTGAAAAAAATATCTAAAAGATGATCTAAAAATAATATCAACGGTCTAGAGGGATTGATAAACCCCATACCAACATCAATGAAATTTCTATAATAATAAAACTGAATATCTATATATAAATAGTTCCCTCTTCAACTCATACAAAGCCATTGAGAAAAAAGATAAAAAGGATAATTTCAGTCCTCTATGTTGATTAAACATATGCATGGGAACATCATTATAATTGATATTCTATATGTGGTATAAAACATGTCCATGAAATACATGTTATTATACGCAGGTCTTAATGAACACCATGAACATAATCCATATAGAGAAAATTATATAGGGTAATACTTGATAATTTCCAAAATGAATCAAATGACACAAAAAAATTTAAACCAAGATGAAAAATATGTTTTACGATCATTCTAAAGAAAAAATTACATATTAGATGAAATTTAAAATAAACATTAATATAAATTATTTCAATGTAAATATTTTATATATTATGATTTGAATGAATATATTAATTAATAAGTGAAAAATATAGAAATAAGATTCAAATTGATTGATGGAACTATTTGTAATCAAATGTGCTCATATATAAATAATTACAAAGGAATATTTTTCTCACACTATTATAATGATATATAATAGGTAATGGGGCAAGTATATAATATTTTAAATGAAACTTCTAGAAAATATTTATTGAAAATAAATTAAAAATTAAAACAAAATCATGAAATTATTAATGTATACAGTTGGATTTTCATATAAATAATATATATAATATGGACATGGATGTTGAAATAATTTTGAAAAAAAATAAGTGACGAGGTCAAATACAATTACATGAAAAAATTATATTGATTCTTTCTCAAACAGAGATAAGATAGTTAGAATACCTGAAAACCATAAGAATATTAGAGGATTTTTAGGTAGTTATATATTAATAGTGAATAGAGAATAATCTTATACCAATTTATATCCAAGGATTAAAAAAATGTTATTTTAATTTGATATTTGAAAAGATAAACTTATCATAGTTTCCTCCTCAGTTAAACATGCCATATGATAATTGTTTATGAGAATATTATATTAGAGATTCCCTTGATAATGTTGACTTGGTACGACTTCTTATGGATAGATTTTCACAATATGTTTGTGTCTTGTTGGAAATAAAATTTACTATGATTATCTAGATGAATTCAACGGAACAGTGTGGGTAGAGGTGAAATGAGGAGGGATTGGTGGAATTTTATTAGAATGTACTGATTAATTAATTAATTTTGAATTATAATATAAATATTATAAAATAACATAATATTTTTACATTAATAATTAAACAATGTAATTTAATTTTACAATCAAAGTGTGAAAAACCAAAATTGAATTATGTGAAATGATATATAATGGTGCATTAAAAAATAAATAAATTTATTATAATTATATATAGAATATATTCTATAATATATAATACTTGTTAATAAATTAAAATTATATATATTAAAATCAATATTCATACGAATGAATATATTTTTTTTGTGTGAATGTTTTTAAATATTAATTATAGATATTTAAATTTTGAAGATGTTAAACACTACTTCAAAAACGGGCATGATCAGCACTCAAAACAGTATTTAACTATGCAACAAAAGTGCTCTAAAGCTTAGTGCATATAGGGGGCCCCCATTATCATCGCTAATAAAGTGCTGATAAAGGAATCCTTTATCAGCACAAAAGAGAACTGATAAAGGGAGACTTTATCAGTGCTAAAAACATGATGATAATGGGACGCTTTATCAGTACTTAAAAGGCACTAATAAAGGTATTCTTTATCAACAATAAAAAATGCACAGATAAATTCCCAGCCTCCTATAACATAAAATTCATCAGCATCACACCCTAACAAAACCTGAAAAAGAATTGACATTTCTACATGTATACCCATACAATATTAACACAAAATTCATAATGTAATTACAAAAAGAATACACACACAATAGGTATACCCATACAAAAAGTTTACTCATACACCATTAACACATAATTCATAAGTTAATTAAATACATAATTAATTCAATTTAAAATTTAGGGGTTTAGGGGCTATTGAGGGGTTTGGGGAAGCAGTCGAAGGGGGGTAGGGGGTTTCTTAGGGTGTGGGGGTGTCCAGGGGGTTGGGGGTGTCCGAGGGGTGGGGGGCTTGCCAATGTGGTGGGGGGTGGAGGGGCTATCCATGGTGGTATCCATGGGGTATTGTGGTGTCCAGGGGGTTGGGGTTTCAAGGGGGTGGGGTGTCCAGGGGTGGGGTGGATCCTAAGGGGACGGGGCTATCAAGAAGTTTGGGGGCTATCCAAGGGGGGTGGGGTGGTGTCCAGGGGTGGGGGTGGCTGTCCCTGGGGATGGGGTGTCCAGGGGGTGGGGGTGTCTAAGTGGTGGGGTGGTTTTTAGGAGTGGTGTGGCATCTAAGGGTGGGGGGCCATCCAGGGGGTTGGGGGTGTCCAGGGGGTGGGTTTTCAGGGGTTTGGGTTATTCCCAGGGGGATGGTTTTTGAGGGGGTGGGGGTGTACAGGGGGTGGGGGTGTCCATGGGGTGAGGTGGTGTCGAGGGGGTGGCGGGGCCATGTCCCAGGGGTGGTGTGGAGTCCAGCGGGGTGGGTGTGGTCCATGATTTTGGGGGTTGTCCAAGGGTGTGGGGTGGTGTCCAGTGGTTGGGGGTGGTTTTCCATGGGGATGGAGGAATCGAGGTGGTGGGGGTGTCTAGGTAGTGGGGTTGTGTCTATGAGGGGTGGGGGCATCCAGGGGGTGGGGGTGTCCAGGGTGGTGATGGTGGAGGTGGGGGTGTCCATGGGGGTTTCTAGGGGTGGGGTGGTGTCTAGGGTGTTGGGGGATTTCATGTGGTGTGGGTGTCCAGGGTTTGGGTGATGTCTACGTGGGTGGGGCGGTCCAGTGGGTTTGGGGGTTCTATCCAAGGAGGGTGGGGTGGTGTCCAGGGGGTTGGGTTGGTGTCCAGGGGGTGGGGTGGTTTTCCATGGGGTGGGGGTGTCCAGTGGGTGGGGGATTCCAGGTGGTGGGATGTTGTTAACTAGGGGTGGGGTGGACTCTCCATGGGGACGTCCAGGGGCTGGGGTGGAGTCCAGGGGGTTGGGGTGGTGTCCAGGGGCTTGGGCGGTGTCCAGGGGGTGGGGGACCTTAATTGTTTTTATGTAATGAATTTCATGGATTTTACGATCATTACAATTTTTAAAATTGTTTTGGAATAGTTTTTTTCAATAGTATTTGTTTCTTTAAGAAAAAATGAATGATTTTTGTGTGTATGGTATGAAGGAGGATTTTCGTATGATATTTGTTGTTTTCACTTAAAATTATGCCCATTGTGAACACAAGAGAGTCACTTTGAGTGATACTGGCCACACCATGCCTCAGATTGAGGCAAGGATGACTTGTACACATCAAAAATTTCCCAAGGATCATTCTAATAAAGTATAAACACAACAATAATGCATTTGGTCAGTTTTTAGTACGTCAACTGTTGATTTCACATAAAATTATGTCCATTTTAAAAAAAAGATAGACACCTTGAGTGATACTAGCCACACCTTGGCTCATATTGAGGAGGTTTTGAATCGTACACATCACAAATGACAAATGAATTTTTCTCCTAAAGTATCAACACAATCCTAATGCATTTGGCTGGATTTCTATATGTTAGTTGTTGTTTTCACTTAAATTTTGGTCCATTTTAAACAATAGAGAGACACTTTGAGTGATACCAGCCACACCATGCCTTGTATTGGGGCAGGTTTGATAGGTAAACATCAAAAATGACCCATGGATTATTCTACTAATGTATCAACACAATCCAAATGCATTTGTTTGGTTTTCTGTACGTCAGTTTTTGTTTCCACTTAAAATTATGTCCATTTTAATCAAAAGAGAGGCACATTGAGTGATACCGGCCTCACCATGCCTCATATTGAGGTGGGGTTTACTCATACACATAAATAATGACTCATTGAATATTCTCCTAATGTATCAACACACTCCGACAGTGTTTGGTCGGTTTTCCGTATGTCATTTGTTATTTTCATTTAAAATTTTGTCCATTTTAGACAAAAAAATAGACACATTGAGTGATACTGGCAACACAATGCCTTAGATTTAGGCTAGGATGACTCATACACATAATGCAAGAACCATGGATCTATATCCTATATTATCAACACAATCTGAACGCGTTTGGTTGGATTTGCGTATGTCAGTCATTGTTTTCACTTATAATTTTGTTCATTTTAAACAAAAGAGAGACACTTTGAGTGATATTGGTCACACCATTCCTCATATTGAGGCAAGGATAACTTGTACATGTCGAACATTACCCATGTATCGTAATCCTAAATTATCAAAACAATCTGAATGCATTTGGCCTGTTTTCCTTATGTTAGTTGTTGTTTTCACATAAATTCTATCCATTTTATACAAAAGAGAGACACATTGAGTGATACCAGCAACAACATGCCTCATATTGAGTTGGGGTTGACTCGTACACATCTGAAATGACCGACAGATCATTTTACTAATGTATCAACACAATCCAAATGTGTTTGGTTGGTTTTTCGTACGTCTGTTGTTTTTTGCACTTACAATTATGTCCATTTTAATCAAAATAGAGGCACTTTGAGGGATACCAGCAACACCATGCCTTAGATTGAGTCGAGGTTGACTCGTACACATCTAAAATAACCCAAGGATCATTCTCCTAAAGTATCAACATAATCTGAAAGTGTTTGGTCAGATATGAAGTCATTTTATAGATTTTATTGATTTTTTATCCAAATCCCAAAGAAAAGTGGTTCATCATTCATTCATGATGCTAGTGCATTTCATCTCTTAAAATGGAAAAATGATTAATTGAAGAAAGGATGTTTTATTTAATAAAAATTTCAATTTTCTTATAAACATTTACATACAACATTGTTTCATCTTCTGATCTCCTTAACCCCTCTAAAAATGTCTGCTAATTGTACACGTCCCCAAGTTAGATCTTAATGCTATTTAGGTAAAATCTTCCATTAGGTGTGCGGCCAACTCATTTCGGAACAAATATATATTGTCTTGTGAATATGAGGCTTTTCTATAGTTGTTTTTCAAGATACCTCTTTCGGGATTCTAGTTTTTTGATGGAAAATGATATCTCACATAAATTTGCAAATATAATAATCACAGTAATTATCGTTTGTTTGTTTTGGACACTACAAAAACATTAATCTATAGGATAATAAGTAACCTTTTTATAGGTGTTTGGATGGTGAAATTTTATTATATATACCTAGTTACCGGTCCATACGTAGTATTCTCTAACCTCCTTATGATTAGCCCCTATCTGCATTCCATATTTTAGAAAATATTGATACACCACCAAATCTTAATAGAATCATTAGAAAAAGATAATATAAATTATATCACTTGGTGTTTAGAACTGAAATGTATACTGTTGTGTCTAATAGATTCACAAACTACATCAAGTGTGGTCGTTTTTTTTGGATATCCTTGCATTGAATCCTAAAAATAAATCATTGTAGTATCCATGTTTACCCCAATTATCATCCGCTATTTCCTAAAAACACAAAAAGGAATAAGTAATAAAAAAAGTGTAAAAATAATTGATATGCTTTAATTGTAGAGTTTTCCCCCTAAATGTTTGGTATTATGAAGAGTATGTCATATGTAATCTTGCATTCAAATGTTTTCAGCTAGCCTTTCACTATTTCATCCTTTTTTGATGGCTCTATTTTGGTCAGTTGTGTGGATGTGGTATGACGACTAACAATTCCAAATTTTGGCTCATGTGAAAATCCCTTCAACTATTTTTCATATATATTCCTGCCAATAATATAAAATTCATTTACTCATAATTAACAAATTATACCAACTTTTAGAAAATCAATTCAGGAAAACATACCTCATATATAAATTTACAACTATGATGCCTAGCTAACCATATTCAAGGATCTCATTTACATTTTTAGTAGCAATGAAACATTGAATTTCATATCCGTATATATTCATTTAAAAAACAAATATATGACTACTACCATTCATTCGTATCGTATCCACATGAGTCTTCAATTCTAGAAAATGTGGATAGAGAACAAGAGGTGTTATTATGCATTCAATAGCTCTTTTGGATCGGTTAGTCAATCCATTAGATGATTTTGAGCCCATGTTTCTTGTCACCCCCTTCCATTTCTGTTTATATAATATCATTCATTGGTTCAATCGTTTTTTCATTAATGGTTAATGGTTTTCCATGAAAAAATGGAAATAATTACTTCTTTGTCCACATGTATTCTTACTAGTTGAGAAAACCATGCAATGAATACCCTGATATCATTTTTCAACCATATGAATACCATCGTCATTAGGTGGAATATGTATCTCTACATTTGGATCATGAGCTATAGTAATCGTCACTTTCAGATGATCTTTTGGAAGTTGAATATTATACAGCTTGTCCTCAGGGATGTTGAACACCACATCCCTCACTATAAGGTGATAGGTGGGTGTTGACAGATATATATCGAAGTCATTATCACCCAGTAGAAGATCAGTATAGGAAAGGTATCAGTTTTTGTCTGATTCACATTTCATTGGAACAACTATTAGACTATTTATTTCCACGTCTAAGAAAACTCTTTGAGGGGGATGGCTCACCTCAAAGCTGGTGGGGGTGGGGCGGGATCATCAGGTGCTGGTTGTTCTTGAGTTGTGTCTTATCCTTTCTTCCCACACATAAAAGTTTCTAGAAACTCTCCCTACCATTGAAATCATTATTAAAGTGTTTCTAGTCTTTCTCTCATTCATTTCATTTCTTCATCTCTATCATCTGTTTGTTTTTTTCCTCAAAATATAATTGGGGTGTCACCCGAAACCCTGCACCTCTAACACGACCGTATTGTTCTGGCTGCTTCAAATCCATCGATAATGCGTCTGCATCCATTACAAGAGTAATTGATTCTTTTGACAGTGGTATATAGGAAAATAAGTTATTATTATTACGTAATACCAATTTAAAACAATTTTTTTTTCATGTCATACATACATATATTTCTCACACTTTTTGTGTGTTTTCATCTACTAGCTTCCCTTCGTTATCGACATGTGCCTCCTTCTATAGCACATGTTGTAGGATGGAAGTGTCTTTGAATTTAGACTCATCAATCTATATATAAATAATGAATTATAATTATGATTTTGTTTCTTGTAACGTAACAATATTATTGTAAATTTAAATTACGTACCATTTTCTTTCCTTGCGATGTGTACCCCTTCCTTGCTTTACAATAGAGGTAAGTTGGTTTTAGTGCACATTCCTTATTTTCAGTACTGAGTTTTTTATCATAAATGAATTACTGAAAATCAATGTGATGAATACATGTGTCCTCAAACAATTTAGTATCATCCAAAATATACTTGAAACATCTCATCCCCACGACGGCCAAAACTACTATGGAATATCATAGGTTTTGTTATAAAATTTAACATAAGAAATAGAAAATTATGGTTAGTGAACATAAATTATATGATGAACATATAAATTATATGTAATAAAACTCCTTCACCTTCCCCAAAATCAATCCTAGAACCACACTCGAAAACTCCATGAGATCCTATTTCATGAAAAACACCTTTTTTCATTTCACACTAGTTCACTAATAACATGGTTTTCTATGACACCTTAGCAAAAAAAGGGCCTCAAACACACAATTAAAAGGAACCCATATACAAAACCTATATAGTAACCAATATAGGCATCACTTAATTTTCCACATGTTTTTGGATCACCTCTCAAGAACACATCTCGATGGGGGAATCTTTCTTCTTCATTGCAAGTCCAAATTGATACCAAACATCACTAAAATGGGTATCTACCAACGATTACCATATACCATGAAAATAATTGAATAAATTATGAAAAATAGTTTCATGTGCCTATTTCTAATAGTAATACAAGAAAATTATAATGAACATAGATTGTACCTCCAAACACTCATAGAGCCTCCTGGTAAAAAGTGTATGGTGACTACAAATATCCATGATTCTAACAACTAACTTCCCAAAATAACAGTGGTATACATACAGGTAGTCTTAGTAGAACAAAACCAATGTTACATCCACATCATGCTGATCCCAGATCTCCTCTATCATTTTAGTGATGTACATACTTCCTTTCTCTAGTTCCTTCCATTCCCAAGGCTTTTCAACAACTACATCTCTAAATGTAGCATGAATATTCAGAAAATTCATTTTTATATGTCTATAACCATCTGAATCATATTCAATTGCTTGAAGTAATGTGATATCTTTAAGGTATCTATTAATGGTAGTTCCTCTTAAGATGAGACATGCATCACATACCTATTGGGGGTGGGTGCTGCTAACCCTACATCACAGAAGATCACTAGCTTAAAAGATTATGATATGAACTCAAACCATAGGCTAAATAATAGAACACTAATATAGAGATCCATATCTTAGTATTACATATTGAATTTCTCCAAAATACTAGAGGTCAATCTATTAATTGAACAACATAAATTAATGTATTTAATAAAAAATAGTTGAAAGACAATCCAACCAAAAAATGGAAAATAATGTATGACCTACATAGAAGGATGAGACATATGTTATTTCACCATTTTTATACACCTCAGTCTGGGTATCCCAAAAAAATCTCTAAATTATCCTAGTCTATTAAGGATGTTGTGAAATTTAACATCTTTGGAATAATACACGAAATTTATGGGAAGATCCCTTGTAGGGTTGAGTATTACAATACCCAATAGGACACCCCAAAAAACCGTACATAATTCATCCAGAGTATTCATGTAACTAAAAACAGGTATTCAAATCATGATATGAGACACAATGATAACCATGGATATCCAAAATATACTCATAAAAGAATATAAGTCAAAAAAATGTCTCAACCACTTCTAGTTGTAGATCCACTCAGGTTTCAATGTAACACTCCACCAAGAAGAAATTCTACCCAAGCTATAATTCCAATGACGACACTCATCCTAGAGGACACACTCATCTGATCTAGCAAAGAAGAGTCACTCAGGAAACTAAGACTGTTCACTAAAGATATACACTCCATAAAAATAATACACCATTAGAAATATCAACTCATGATATAAATGTAGGGCTTCAACACCCAAGGCTTTCTGGGGGGATAGTATATTCTATTATAATAAAAATCCAAGATAGGAGGTGGAAACTTGTGTAAGTTTTTTTCATTCCAATTCAACAAACCCAACATAGGGAAAACACATTGGAAATAATGATCTCCTCAGGCCTCTTAGAGGGATACAAGCTTCAGGTCACTAAGTGATGTACAGTCCATTGCTTAGGATTATATTCCATACTAAATTCCATAAAAGTGCACTGAGACCAATCACAATAGAATATGTATATTGAATACTGAGTGGGATCATCAGAGATACACACTCTATTGGATTAATACACCATCTAAAAGATCAGATCTCTGTTCAAAGACAGAGGTAAATTCCTAATGTTTGCTGAGGGATAATAGTACCTACTTGGAACATCCTCAAATATAGGGTATCAATGCAGATGTAAGTATTGGAGATTCCAATTCTACAAACCCAATAGGAGGACAACATGAATGAAATTAGGATCGCTCTGGGTCCCTCGAATTGATAAATGTTCCAAGTTGCTGAGGGGTATGAGTTCCAATGAATTTGATCTAATTCCATAATAACCCTCATATAAGTGGGCTATGAAAACTCCTTCAAGAATAATGTAACTCACCAACACTACCAGAATCATTAAGTAGATATAGAGGGGCCAACATCCTTGGACGAGGTTATGAAGCTAAATCATGCCCGCATAGGAATTGACCAAGGGAACACAATCCACCAATACTAGTCCATGGAAGCTCCAAAATCACACAAAATAATAGAAATAAAACGAAATAGAGCACAAAACTATCCTAAAAGGAGGATAAGATGTGTCCCTAGGGATATACGGTGTGTCTAAAAAAGTCTAGCATTGCCCGGGTCTCATTTTTACATGGTGTGATCCATGATTCCAACTGTAGAATGTGCAATGACCATTCCCCAATTATTCATTGAATCATTGGCCAAATGAGAATTAAAAAAATGAAGACATGTAGAGAAGAGAGAAGAATTACAAAAAATAAACATGAAAAGAGAATTGGGAGATTTACCTAGAGTAGATCGCACCCACGATGGAGGGAGAGAAGAAGTGTCGAGGGGGTATGAACCTTCTGCGCTACGTAAGGAGGGGAAGGAGAGACCACTAAAGGGGGAGGTGAATAAGAGGAGACACCGACCATTGAGATATTGAGGAATTTGGTTCATGGGGAGTAGGGTCTAACGGGGAGGAAGAGAAGTAGTTTAGGCGGGGTGGAGGATCCACAGAAGGGGTTTTCGGGGGAGGATAAGGAGTAGGGATAGTGGTGGAGGTCTGACAATGATAAGATCAGGGTGGAGGGGAGTTTTCACATGGGTAATGTAACATCCCAGGGTTTTCTAAAAATAAATTGAAAATTCTTGAAAATTTGTTTAAGTTATATATTTATAAGTATCCTTTAAACATAATTTTATTTCTTCTATGTTTTGAATTTCAAGAAACTGTCATCTACAATTGTGTTCAGTATGTAATTTAGAGTCTGATGAAACAAATTTGTTTTTTTGGTGAATAGTAACATGCCCTTATTAATAGTAATATGAATAGTAATATGACCTCATGAATAGTAAATAATAATATTATTTTATTTTCCCAAGGGGATAGGATAATGAGATCTTAATTAATTTTTCAATGTCACATAAAACTAATTGCACTTCAATATTGTTATTTTTCGAATTAACTGTGACCTTATTTTAAAAATAAATTAACAATATTTAGAAAATTAATTTCGAAAAATGGAGTTCATTTTTGAATTCTACACGTCAAAAAATGGTTTGGGTAAATTTTTGGTATTTTTCTGAAACTCTTGAATTTTCGGTGAATAGTGAAATACGATAAAATACCTTACAATCAATTTATCAATAAAAATGCACTATTTATGACATCATAAGTGATGCAAGGCCACTTTCATCGAACTCACATGATATGTTAACTATTTAGGGCCACTTGATTTGATATTATTCAATGTCTTGAGAAAAATATTATAATAATAATTAAAATAATCTAAAATACCTCCCCTCCTCCACTATAAATATCACCCTCACTCCCCTCTTCCTCCCACACCTCTCAAGCCATGATCATTGACTAATTTCTGACAAATTCCCTCCCCAATCTTCTTCCCCACGTCCTAGAGCTTCTGGTCTCACCAAAAGACCAAAATCAAAGCCCTTAAGAAGGATCTCAAGGAGAAGAGATCAAGAGGTAAACAACCTATTTTATTTTCTTTCTTTTCTTTCATTATTTGTTATTCTCTTCCATTCCCTCTGTATTGTGTTGGGATATTTCATTAAATATTCCCCCCATACTGTCCATATCTTGTATGAATGATGATATATTCCATTCCTCTCATCAATCTTGTTTTTATTAAATTTAAAGAGACACCGTTAGGCTGCCGAATTTTCGTGAGAAATTTCTCAAGATTTTCTTTTATTTTATGATTCATTTTTCTTCTTTCCTCACTCACTCTTATCCAAGAGGCGTGAAATCTCCAGAATCATGTATATTCATTATGTTCTCATGATTATGGAATATTCATCATCAGTATTCTTCTCCTCTTCCACTTATTTAATGAATCAAAAAACATTGTCCATTTGTGTCGAATTACCGATATCATGGATGATGTATTTTCAATTTCCATTAATTATTTCATGTCTGGTCATTAAACCATTTATATGGTTGAACCAGGTTATAATATATGTTTTATTACTCATATAAGGT
This sequence comes from Viscum album, assembly GCA_963277665.1. Taxonomy (NCBI): domain Eukaryota; kingdom Viridiplantae; phylum Streptophyta; class Magnoliopsida; order Santalales; family Viscaceae; genus Viscum; species Viscum album. Next base: position 1,813,139,234 of record OY728140.1, on the reverse strand, counting down.
TCTGGAATTCTTTTGTACTCATGATTCAAATTTATAAGACTAAATGAGGTTGTAATTATCAAAGAACCACTTAAATGATCTAAACGAACATAATTAATGTTTTAACTTATGAATCATCATCATATAAAGAATAAAAGTGATAAATGGTAAAATTTATGGTACTGGAAATATATAAATACTACTCCATTACATTTCTGTAGTTTCACTTCCAATAAACAAGAACGATTCATCATGAACCGATTGTGAAAATCACAAAAGAACTCACCCAAAATAATGCAAGGAACAACATACTAACAATTAAGGGGTGAAATGAGGTTATTAAATGACCATATAAGATGTTATAAACATGAAAATGTTTCTTTAAAATACTAATAACACTCTTTTAACTATTATACAGGAGGTTTAAACAATTTTGAAGTATGACAAGCCTAAGGTAAGGGAATTCTTAACTCGATTTCCATTCTTTGGGTTAACCATCTACTTTATTATTTATGTGCTATTTAAATTGTTTGTGTGATGGGTTATGTTTATATTATGTTTCATTATGTTTATTTACAGATTATATAAATGTTCCATCCACTCTATTAAGTCTCACTTCAAGTATATGATGTTTATAAGGGACTTTTCTTCTAAAATCCCCTTTTAAAATTCTATTTTACAATATTCAAAAGCAATGTTTTTATGCTATTATTGTTGTATGATTATGTTTTCGTTATTGGGAATTGTTTATGATGAAGGGTGGGACCTATATTTCCCTCCAATGCATTGGGTATGAGTAAGTTGGAGGTCAGTCGTATGGTTACTCCACGTGTAACTGCGATAGTTACACAAAGTATGGTAGCCATGAGGGTTACAAATTTTATGGTAGCCAAGATGGTTACAAGATTATGTAAGTAATGCCCCAAGATACCTCTATGATTATAATTATGTTTGTTTGGATCTTTTGAAAATCTCATGTTACACAAAGTAAGAATTTATGGGTGGAAAGCATGTCTTTTGAAAATGTTTTCATACGTCATGCGTATTCATGGACTAATGTGATTTTTCCTTATTTTTCATACCTTACTGAGCTTTTGGGGTCATCGCAAGTTTTTAAATGATTTTTCATAGGTCAATGGATGAGTAATAAAAGGAAGCAAGACATACTAAATGTTGAAGAATTTTCAAGGAGTCTTACTTTATGTTTTAATGTTTTATATTCTGAGGAAAATGGAAACCGATTTTTTGGTATCCACTATGTAACAATGTGTAATGATATGAATGTTTTGTCTTAATTCTCTAAAGCTCTAAACTTGAAATGATCCTCAATGTAAAAGGAAGTTTTTTTCTTGAAAAATTCAAGATTATGTACGTAATAAGTGCGGGTCTTTATAGTTGGTATCAAAGGATGGTTTAGATAACTTTAGGGGTTAGGGTGATGCTAATAGAATAACATAAATGATTTTCACTCTATGTTTAATTTGTTATAGCATTTAAAGATTACCATGTTTCTTCATCTAAGAAATGTTTGTTTAGAATTGTTGTCCACAGAAGGAACATGGATTCTGAAGAGGAGAGGCACCGACAGAATGAGATCCTTCCTGATTTACAGCCTTGAATGGTAGGGATTGGAACCGAGCAGTTTCTGACAGTAATGGCTCAGCTAACGCAGGCAATAAATGGTGGTGGAATCCCTGCAAGAGGACAAATTAAGGTACCCAAACGAAACATGACAGTGGTGGAACATTTTATGGGACAACATCCTCCTGCATTCAATGGATCCTCTAACCCAGTGGCAGTAGAAGGATGGATTAAAGCCCTTGAAAAGATATTTTATGTTATGGAATGTTCGGACAATCAAATGGTAAGTCTTGCCATTTATCGTTTTGAAGGGGAAGCTGATCAGCGGTGGTAAATGGTAAGGAATATCAGGGGTAGAGAGGATTTTGATGCCTTAGTGTGGGATGAATTTAAATGTCTTTTTCTTGAAAAATATTTTCCTAAGGTGGTGCGACTTAGAATGGAGAAGCAATTCCTTGAATTGAAACAAAAGGAGGAAGATTCAGTGGCTGTGTATGAAGTGAACTTCACACGACTGGCGAGGTATGCTCCAAATCTTATTCTGAATCTTGATAGCAAAATCAACCGATTTTACTCAGGATTGAAGCCAAGGTATCGAAGGGCGTTGGCCTCCCGTGAATTCAAAAGTTATGAGAAACTTGTCTGATGTGCTGAGAGGGTAGATATGGAATTTTCTGACGATCACATGCATTTTCGAAACAAAGAGAAGAAGAGGTCTCGTTGGCAAGAAATGGGTAAGAATCAACCAAAGAAATCTGATGGTAAGAAAATCCAGTTTCTAGTTTGTGAAAAGTGTGGCAAGAAGCACCCTGGGGAATGTCTTATCAAAACTGGGAAGTGTTTTAAATGTGGTAAGTTTGGACATATGGCCCGAGATTGCAATGAAAATGATCCAAAGACTAATCCTGATAAGAAAACTGTAATGTGTTTTAAATGTGGTGAGATGGGTCACTATGCAAATGCCTATCCAAAGAGGGATCCAAATGATGCAAAGAAGCCAGACTACAAGCAGAAAGGTGTAGTGAGATCCTTTGTGACTATGTCAGCAGGTGTTGGGCCATCCAATGAAGTTGTATCAGGTACTTTGTTTGTTCACTCATATTTTGCTAAAGTTTTTTTTGATACGGGTTCTACACATTCCTTCATCTCTGAGAAATTTTCTAGTAAATTGGAAATATCACCTCAACAAATGAGACCCGAACTTGTTGTTAAAACACTAGGAGGGAATGTTATAGCAAAGAGGAATTATAAGAATATTTCTATTGTGGTATGTGGAAATACTTTACCTGCAAACCTTGTTGTTTTACCCTTAGTCGAGTTTGATGTTATCCTGGGTATGGACTGGCCTTCTGATTACCATGCTAAGATTGATTGTAGAGCTAAAGAAGTTGTTTTTCAGAAAGAGTATCAGTTTGTATACAAGAATGAACCCATAAAATTGATAACATATCAGGAAGCTGAGAAACTACTGAAAGATGGAAGTGAATGTTATCTTTCTCATATTGTTGAAAACAAGGGAACTATTCAAATTAATGATGTTCCAGTGGCAAATGAATACCTTGATGTTTTTCCTTAGGAGTTACCCAGTGTCATACCTGAACAAGAAGTCGAATTCACAATTGATTTAGTTCCTGATGCTAAGCCAATTTCAAAACCCCCATATCATATGGCTCTAATAGAACTTCATGAATTGAATAATAAGTTGCAGGATTTGCTTGTCAAAGGCTTCATTCGTCCCATTACTTCACCATGGGGAGCCCCTGTTTTGTTTAAAGATGGTTCCATGAGACTTTGCATTGATTATAGAGCTCTGAATAACATCACTGTTAAAAACAAGTATCCTTTACCTCATATTGATGACTTGTTTTTTCAGATCCAGGGAGCTCTGTACTTTTCCAAGATTGACTTGAGATCCGGATACCATCAGCTGAAGGTGAAGGAGGATGACATCCTGAAAACAGCCTTTCATACTAGATAGGGGCATTATGAATTTGTTGTTATGCCATTTGGGTTAACTAATGCACCTGATGTATTCATGAATCTTATGAATATAGTATTTCATGAGTTCTTGGATAAGTTTGTGGTTGTATTTATTGATGACATTCTGGTTTATTCTAAAAATAAATAGGAGAATGAAAAACATCTAAGGGTTGTTTTAAAAACGTTAAAAGAAAATAAACTATATGGAAAATTCAGCAAGTGTGATTTTTGGTTGCAACAGATTTCTTTTATTGGGCACATTGTAAATAACGATGGAATAACAGTTGATCCTGCCAAAACAAAAGTAGTTGACGAATGGCCAATACCCACAAATTTTATAGAGATTCGTAGTTTTCTGGGCTTAGCAAGTTATTACCGATGATTTGTTATGAACTTTGCATGGTTATCTAACCCAATTACTAAGTTAACGCGGAAAGGGGTTAAATTTGTTTGGACAGAGGAATGTGATGTTTTTTTTAAAGAACTAAAGAAGAGATTGGTGAATGCTCCAGTTTTGGCCTTACATTCCTGGAATGGTGAGTTTGTCATCTACAGTGATGCTTCTTTGAAGGGACTTGGTTTTGTTTTGATACAGAATGATCAGATAATTGCCTATGCTTCGAGAAAACTTAAACCTCATGAGATGAATTATCCCACACATGATTTGGAATTGGCAGCTGTGGTTTTTTCTTTGAAAAATATGGAGGCATCATCTATACGGAACCAAATGCCAAATATATACTGACCATAAAAGTCTTAAGTATATATTCACTCAGAAGGAATTAAAAATGAGGCAGAGAAGATGGCTAGAACTGATAAAGGATTATGACTGCACGATCAATTACCATCCTGGAAAAGAAAACAAAGTAGCGGATGCCTTAAGTCGGAAAAATCATGCATCATTAACCATGATACTTTTGGAACATGATCCCTTGATTAATGATTTGATGAATTTTGTCTTAGAAGTTGGTGGTGCAGGGAATATATCTGTTTTGTTTCAGGTTTCAGTGTAATCTTCATTGTTAGATAGAATTATGAAAGCGCAGAGGGAAGACCGTGAGCTACAGAAAAAAGTTATAATTGGTTAAAATGGGTAAGTTTCCAGAATTTAATATTGATAAATATTGTGTTTTATGTTTTGGAAAAAGGTTGTGTGTGCCTTGTGATTCCCAGCTGAAGAAAGAATTGTTGTGTGAAGATCATAGTTCTCCATTTTCTGTTCATCCTGGAAGTACTAAGATATACAGAGACCTTCGAGAGTATTGCTGGTGGAATGGGATGAAAAGAGATATTGTTGATTTTACAATGAAATGTTTGACGTGTCAGCAGGTTAATGTAGTGTGGCAGTTACTGAAGGGGATGCTTCAGCCTTTTCCAGTGCCAGAATGGAAATGGGAGAATATATCCATGGATTTTGTTGTGGGACTACCAAAGACTTCTAGAGGAACCAATGCGATATGGTTTATTGTTGATCAGCTAACAAAGTCTGCTCATTTTCTTTTTATTCGAGATACAATGACATTAGATCAGCTTTCTCGATTGTACCTCAAGGAGATTGTCAGGTTATATGGAGTTCCTCTTTCCATTGTGTCTGACCGAGATCCCAGGTTCACTTCTAAATTTTGGAAGGGACTTCAGAAGTATTTGGGCACAGAGTTGAATTTCAGTATAGATTTTAATCCTCAATCAGATGGGCAGTCAGAACGAACGATTCAACCATTGGAGGATATGCTTCGAGGTTGTTCAATGTACTATCAGGGATGTTGGGATCATCATCTTTCATTAGTTGAGATTTCTTATAATAACAGTTTCCATTCTAGTATTCAGATGGCACCTTTTGATGCCTTGTATGGAAAGCGGTGTCAGACTCATGCGTTTTGGGATGAAGTCAGTGAAAGAAAGTTTATGGGGCCAGAATTAGTAGAAGAAGTGGCTGAGAAAGTGAGGATGATCCAGCAACACATGAGGACAGCTCAGAGCAGGAAGAAAACTTATGCAGATAACAGAAGGAAAGACTTCTCTTTCGAGGTAGGTGACCATGTTTTCCTTAAAATCTCTCCTTGGAAAAGTGTGACGCGTTTCGGTAAGAAAGGGAAACTAAGTCCATGGTTCATCGGTCCTTTTGAAATCTTGGATAAAGTTGGAACAGTTGCATACCGCGTAGCTTTTCCTCCGAGATTATTTTAGGTACACAATGTTTTTCATGTTTCGATGTTGAGAAAGTATGTTCCAGATTCATCACATGTCTTGAGGCCGGAAGCAGTTCAGCTGGCAGATAACCTTTCTTATGATGAAAAACCGGTTCAGATTCTTGATCGAAGAGAACAGGTATTGCAGAATAAGGTAATCCACCAGGTAAAGGTTTTGTGGAGAAACCACATGGTTGAAGAAGCAACATGGGAGTCTGAAAATGCTATGAGGGAAAAATACCCTCAGTTGTTTAATAAGTAAATAAAATTGTGAGGACACAATTTCAAGAAGGTGGGGATAATGTAACATCCCATGGTTTTCTAAAATTAAATTGAAAATGATTGAAATTTTTTTTATGGTATATATTTATAAGTATCCTTTAAACATAATTTTATTTCTTCTATATTTTGAATTTCAAGAAACTGTCATCTACAATTATGTTCAGTATGTTATTTAGAGTCTGATGAAACAAACTTGTTTTTTTGGTGAATAGTAACATGCCCTTATGAATAGTAATATGAATAGTAATATGAATAGTAATATAACCTCATGAATAGTAAATAATATTATTATTTTATTTTCCCAAGGGTATAGGATAATGGGATCTTAATTAATTTTCCAATGTCACATAAAACTAATTGCACTTCAATATTGTTATTTTTTGAATTAATTGTGACCTTATTTAAAAATTAAATTAATAATATTTAGAAAATTATTTTTGAAAAATGGATTTCTTTTTTTAATTCTACACGTCAAAAAATTGTTGGGGTAAATTTTTGGTATTTTTCTGAAACTCTTGAATTTTCAGTGAATAGTGAAATACGATAAAATACCGTATAATCAATTTATCAGTAAAAATGAACTATTTATGACATCATAAGTGATGCAAGGCCACTTTCTTCAAACTCACATGATATTTTAACTATTTAGGGCCACTTGATTTGATATTATTGATAGTCTTGATAAAAATATTATAATAATATTTAAAATAATCTAAAATACCTCCCCTCCTCCACTAGAAATATCACCCTCACTCCCCTCTTCCTCCCACACCTCTCAAGCCTTGGGCATTGTCTAATTTCTCCCAAATTCCCTCCCCAATATTCTTCCCCACGTCCTAAAGCTTCTAGTCTCACCAAAAGACCAAAATCAAAGCCTTTAAGAAGGATCTCAAGGAGAAGAGACCAAGAGGTAAACAACCTCTTTTATTTTCTTTCTTTTTTTTTCATTTTTTGTTATTATCTTCCATTAACTTTGTATTGTGTTCGTATATTTCATTAAATATTCCCCCCTTACTGTCCATGTCTTGTATTAATGACGATATATTCCATTCCTCTCATAAATCTTGTTTTTATGAAATTTTAAGAGACGCTGTTAGGCTACCGAATTTTCGTGAGAAATGTCCAAAGATTTTCTTTTATTTTATGATTCATTTTTCTTCTTTCCTCACTCCCTCTTATCCAAGAGGCATGAAATCTCCAGAATAATGTATATTCATTATGTTCTCATGATTATTGAAAATTCCTCATTAGTATTCTTCTCCTCTTCCACTTATTTAAAGAATAAAAAAACATTGTCCATTTGGGTCGAATTACCGATATCGTGGACGATGTATTTTCAATTTCCATTAATTATTTCAAGTCTGGTCCTTAAACTATTTATATGGTTGAACCAGGTTATTATATATGTTTTATTACTCATATAGGGTTCTGGAATTCTTTTGTACTCATGATTCAAATTTATAAGACTAAATGATGTTGTAATTACCAAAGAACCACTTAAATGATCTAAACGAACATAATTAATGTTTTAAATTCTGAATCAACATCATATAAAGCATCAAAGTGATAAATGGTATAATTTATGGTACTGGAAATATATAAATACTACTCAATTCCAATTCTGGAGTTTCACTTCAAATCAACAAGAATGATTCATCATGAACCGATTGTGAAAATCACAAAAGAACTCACCCAAAATAATGGAAGGAACAAAATACTAATAATTAAGGGGTGAAATGAGGTTATGAAATGACAATATAAGATGTTATAATCCTGAAAATGTTTCTGTAAAATAATAATAACACTATTTTAACCATTATAAAGGAGTTTAAAATTTTTGGATGTAAGACAAGCCTAAGGTAAGGGAATTCTTAAACTGATTTCCATTCTTTGGGTTTACCATCTACTTTATTATTTATGTGCTATTTAAATTGTTTGTGTGATGGGTTCTTTTTATATTATGTTTCATTATGTGTATTTACAGATTCTATACATGTTCCATCCACTCTATTAAGTCTCACTTCAAGTATATGATGCTTATAAGGGACTTTTCTTCTAAAATCCCCTATTAAAATTCTGTTTACAATATTCAAAAGCAATGTTTTTATGCTATTTATGTTGTATGATTATGTTTTGGTTATTGGGAATTGTTTATGATGAAGGGTGGGACCTATATTTCCCTCCAATGCATTGGTTATGAGTAAGTTGGAGGTCGGCCGTATGGTTATTCCACGTGTAACTGCGATGGTTACACAAAGTATGGTAGCCATGAGGGTTACAAATTTTAAGGTAGCCAAGATGGTTACACGATTATGTAAGTAATGCCCCAAGATAACTCTATGATTATAATTATGTTTGTGTAGGTCTTGTGTAAATCTCATGTTACACAATGTAAGAATTTATGGGTGGAATGCATGTCTTTTGAAAATGTTTTCATACGTCATGCGTATTCATGGACTAATGTAATTTTTCCTTCTTTTTCATACCTTACTGAGCTTTTGTGCTCATCCCAAGTTTTTATATTATTTTTCACAGGTTAATGGATGAGTAATACAAGTAAGGAAGACATGTTAAATGTTGAAGAATTTTCAAGGAGTCTTGTTTTATTTTTTAATGTTTTATATTCTGAGGAAAATGGAAACCGGTTTTATGGTATCCATTATGTAACAATGTGTAATGTTATGAATGTTTTGTCTTAATTCTCTAAAGCTCTAAACTTGAAAAAATCCTCAATGTAAAAGGAATTGGTTTCTTGAATAAATTCATGATTATGTATTAAATAAGTGCGGGTCTTTATAGGTAAGGTACCACAAGAAATTTAGGGAGCTATAAAAAAGAGGATATTGTGCACCTGATTTTAGAAAATCAGACCATGGATTAATCATCCCTTGAAAATAATTGATAAAGGGACCCTTTATCAGTGTTAAAATTTTAGCGCTCATAAAGGGATTATTTGTTGGCATTTTGTACCACTGATAAATCACTCCCTTTATCTGCACTATAATTTTAGCACTAGTAAAGGATCCCTTTATCGGTGCTTTTAATTAGCACTGATAAATAATTACCTTTATCAGAACTTTCTCTTAGCACTGATAATACTTCGAACTTCCATTACCCGTTTTTGTAGTAGTGAACCTGTTTTTAAAATATGTATATTTTAATATTCACAATGATATCAAAATTTTAATTAAAATAAAAAAATATTCTATGTAAATATTTACATCCCAAATTGGAAAATATTTTTTATTTTATGCAATGAAAATCCCAAAATAATAAAATTTAACTCTTGATTGAAAATAAAAAAATTTATAGAAAATTGATTTTAAAAAAAATGCCCTATAAAACTTTATAAATTCATAATAATATAGTTTCCAATTAAATAATTGTTAATGTAAAACTAATTAAAAAATTAATATACATATTGGATTCATGTATTAATTACTATAAATCAAATAAATTTTCTCAAAAGATTATACGTCTAATTTTCATATGTATGACTACCAAATGTACATCATCCATATACAACACATATATTATCATCCTATATATTGACATGTTGATTCACTCAAATTCATTTATTTTATTCATTTCCATCTATATAAAAATTTCTCTTTTATTTAAAAACCAATTCCTCTTTGCAATTTTTGACATCACATATATTATCTCTGTGTAAAACTATTGTGATAAATATTTATTGTTTGTTGTATTTTTATTTAGATGAATTTTGATTCCTATTTATAGTTTTTTGATAATGAATCATATTGTGTTATTGTTGTTTACAAATTTTTATCATGATTCAAAAAAATTTATCTGAAAATATAAATCATGTTCAAATTTGATACTGTTATGTATACAAAAGAATCTATTGATCCCAATTAATTTATTTTATGAGATATATATAATAAATTCATGGGATGGTACAAAATCAATAATGATGTTAATTTATTTTCCATATACCTCTAACAAGTAACCATATATGTCTAGTGATGTAATGATGTATGTTGTGCATCATTTCCTCCACTAATATATTACCAATAAAATTTTGTAACAGTTCTTCCAAATTCGATATCAAATGGAAATTAGGGAATATTATTAATTTTGACATATTATTATTATAATATTTTTGAAAATAATTTTTTAATTCATATGAAATTATATTCCAATATATATATATATAGTAAAAAGATGTTGAATAGGTGGATGATTTAATGAAATCAAATATATAAACGTTCATTAATAATTATTTAATATATTAATTGTTTATTAAGAAATTTTTTACAAATAAAATTCATAATCACATAATGTACATTTGAATGATCATGTATATCATCAAATTATATCATCAATATGTGTGATCAAAATAATAACATGATATTATTATCTCACAACCTCCATTAAGTCAAAAACCATTAATTAAGATACTTTGTCATTTCAATATGAAGACTATGAATTTAAATCATTTATACATGACTTTAGAAAATATTGGAGACCACTCATCATAAATAATAGTTTCTTAAAATCAACATTACATATATACCAATTAATGGATTGATCTATCTCGTGGAAAAGTGGAATATAACATACAATAATTATGAATCCAATACTATAGTGGATATATAATCCAAGAATAATTTAGTATAGGTTTTAAAAAGACTATCAGTCTTAGGATATGTTAAATATGGATCCAAACGCTCGTAATCAAATTTTATTATCAATATTTGACCAAAAACATTCAAAAATAATGTACAAAACAAATTAATCTCATTATCTATCTCTCAAGAAATAGATTTATTTAAAAAAATGTACACTTTTGAACTAAAATTAAAATAATTCAAAATACCCAAGTAAGAACTATCATAAAATAAAAAAAATTCTATTTATATCATAAAATTCACATAGTAGTTCTCTAAAATGTTTTTTTTAAATAATAATTTTATCTCCTCGACTTATATAAATAAGATCATACAAATGATTCCTTATTATCCCCCTATTGTATGTATTAGATGCAATGGTTTACTATTTGGATAATAATATCTTCTTTGGTTCAATCTTGTTACCAATTATACAACTAATGAAATGAATTCCTTGTACATAATTCAATAAAAATAATAATGTATAACCTTTTACCATTCTCAATTACTAAGAATAGCAGAATTTTATAAACATCATTTTTTATATTACCCATAATGGACTATTAATATCACTCAATTCATTATTTAATGACTTCAATGTTGTCACCCTACTATTATTAATTATCCTCTATGATTGATAAAAAAGGAAAAAAAGTCATCTTATTTATATTATTATAAATCTTTTAATTTAACCCTTGAAGGACCAATCAATCTCTCTATATTATATGCCACACCCCAATCATTAATTAAAATTACATAACCTATCATCAATAATATCCCAAATGTAAAACCCCAAGCTTCCATGATACGCTTCTCTTTCAATAATGCAATAGCTTGCATTGTACGCAAGTTCGAGATTCTAACACACCACGACCAACATAAGTAGCAGTTATGAATAGTAATACCCACTTTTTGAAATTATATAAATTTTATATTTCAAAATGGACTTCATTTTTGGATTCAGAATATTGAAATTTGCCTATGTTGAATTTTTGGTATTTTTCTAAGAACTTCCAATTTTTGATGAATAGTGAAAAATACATAAAAACAACTTTTTTAGTCAAAATAATTTATAGTGATAAATTATACAATTGAGTGGTTCTAAAGTGTAATTAGAATATATTTTTACCATTTTATCCAATGGTGGTCATTAGAATGAATTTCACTTTGAAATTGGACATAAACAATTGTCATTCTTTTGAATGATATTATTTCTTAAAAACACACAATTTGTTGTGACAGTGGGAATTAATTATTAAATTAATTAATTAAACATATATGTTTTGAATTTTGTAAAATAGACATCATTTTTTAATTAGGAATATCAAATATAGCTTAGGGTTAATTTTTGGTGTTGTTCTGGAAAACTTCGATTCTTGATGAAAAGTGAAACCACTATGTGGTAGCTAAAAACTGATTTTTAGTTTAAATGAAATTTTACCACCTCTGTGATTTGAATTTACAAAATTTGTCATACATTATTTTCATTAGGAAGTAAAATGTGGTTCAATGGGATTAAAATAATTTTTGGTGAATAGTAACTTTTAAGTTCTATTAATCATGATTAAAGGTAATTAGTGTAACTTAAGGTTAATATAATGTTATAATAATATGACATTATCTTTACATTTGTCCTACCCTTATTGGGTGAGTCATGGCCGACCAATACAATCCATGGTTCAACTTGGGGACCCCATGGAGTCACTTGGGTAAGAAAATGACATTAATAACTTTTTATTTAAAGTAAAAATAAAATTGTCACAAACATGTGTTGTTTTACTAAAACAATTATTACATTGGGTTATATAAGTTACCTTTTTCAAATATAAATATTCATTGGAAATATAAAACGATTTCCTACATCATGGTAATTTTTTTATAATTTTTAGACATTTAATATGTTAAATTATTTATCAGACCATGATGATGCAGCGATTACCTCATTAATTAACGATTTAAATAAAATGAAAAGATAATGGAAAATATAAGACTCACACTTGTCAAAAACCTATTTTATGAGTATATTTCGATCCCTTATCACCTTATACTCGAAATATTTAATTGTGGGACCTTTGGAATCTGAAAATCACTTCATAATAATGTTATATTTCATTACATTCCAAGAGTGCCCCTCCTCTCCTCTTATAAAAGGCCCCCACCACTACAACCTTATTCACACCTTCCAAGCCATTTGTCTCAGCCAAACTCTGCCCAAATACTCTACCAACTTCCCTCTATTACTCGTAGAAGCCTCACTCTAGGGAGAAGTCTTCTCAAGGAATCCTTTGGCTCAAATAAAAAAGAGTTTCTCGATTTTAAGGTAATATCTTCCCTTATGTTCTTGTGTTTTATTTTGCTTCTACAACCCTTTAAAATTATTTTATTCATTTATTTTGTAACAAAAACAGTATCATCAATATACTAGGATGTTGTTTTGAGAGGGATTTGATTTACACTTACACACACCTTCGTCTAATGGTTAAAGAACATACTGTTTTTGGGAGTGGCGAATTACTGCATCACGGAACGATGATTGTTCAATCTTCTTTTAACACCTCTCATGGTGGCCATTATGATGAAAATATTTTTTATATATGATATATATTATGTTTATATTTTCCTTATGCTTCTGTATTTTGCATTTATGTATCACCTTTATGATTTCCATTATGGGTAAACAAGATAATTTCATTTTAGGAAGTGCGGACTACGACCCCCTCAAAGTGATTTGAATAGTTAATGTCATATGTGGGATGTGTAAAGGATTGAGTAAATGATATTATATATGATATTATACTGGAATTATTATATACCTTTATATCATTATGATTTCATTCCATTAAATAAAAAATAGAAATTAAAGTAGCGTTCATGCGTACGTACGGCTTACCGTCTCCATGAACGGTGCATTTCATTTCTTACCTCTAAATGTTACGTAATATTATGAATGAAAGTATATAATAGATATATATGATATATATGATATCTACATCATGAATATTATTTTTGGTATAATGGATATTTTACCACATGAACAACTTGTAATTATAAGAAGTTTATTTTTGACTCAAGTACCAAAGATCGTCAAAACGACTGTTTTTAACATAAATAATTACATAATGTTCATAACATGGTAATAAGTGATATAAAAGAAATAATAAACATGAAAAAGGATCTTAAGCAATTATAAATTAACTCTAGATTATTATTCAGGAGGTTAAAGAATGGTCGAGTCAAGTCTGACATGAGGTAAGGGAACTTCTTAACCCAATTTCCGTTCGTTGGGTTATCCTCCTACTTTCAAATTATGTCATGATATTATTTTGTACTATATTTTATTTGTACTTTATTTATGTGTACTTATAGTGAATACACATAACAGATCTATTTTATTTAAAAAGTTATATATGTAAGGGACTTCGTCTCAATCTCCTTTCATTGAGGCATATTTTGTTTTATACACAAATTTCATTCTTACGGCGTATAAACCCCTTTGACTTTTACATTTATTCAAAAAGAATATTTTTTATATGAAGCATTTTACTAAATGAAAAAAGGGAAGGTTTTTTATGTCGTACGTATGTGGCGACAATGACTTCTCCACCGCCATGACCATTATTTGATTTTCGGCTTCCTCTACAAGCCATAAGTTTTTTAAATGAAAAATAAATACCAATTTCTTATTTTCTTTTATTTTGGTATTGAAAATGGTTTTATTATATCAATGTGTTGTATTTATATCTTGTGATTGAAATGTGGAAATTTATGTTTCCTTTATGCATGTTATATGTGATACGATTATGTTATTGTTTATGATATGTTTAAACTTGTTCATATGAGGAATACATTGGACATAATAAGTGACGGGTGGAGACCACTATAGATCCTCGATCCATAGGTAGGTATAATGAGACAAACTAGTGTCTTGGCACGAGTCCTTGAAAATATCTTATTTGTAGTCTTGGCACGAGGCCTTGGCTACGTGGTTATGATAGTCTGGCATTATGCATTCCATCATTATGAAAGTGGTTATTGATATTGCATGTGATTATTCGACTAGTAGAATATAATGTGAATAAGTAAATGGTATTATTTCATTTTATTTTTGTCATACTATTTTGAAGTTAAAGTTTAAAAGGCTTTTGTTTTAGTTATACATTGCCTTAAATGTTAATGTTTATTTATGAATGCTTCCGCTATATTGTTATCCTTATTGAGCATTTGAGCTCACCCCTTCCAATGTTTTATTTTTTCCAGGATGTTAAAAATTATATTATGAATGACCTGCAGGGATAGTATGAGGGGATATAAAGACAAGATGTTGTTGTAGTTTGGTTTTACTTTATGATGTAATGTAAGACTTATGAATGTATCTAGTGTTTCCTAGGCTACTAAACTAATCGGTCTTTCGAGACTTGATCGTTTGTGATCGTGACAATGTGAGGCGATAATGCACTGAATCTAGGTAACTGGGGTTGGGGCATCACACCAAATCCCAAATTGGGTCCAGTTTTGATTTTTAGTTACATTATTTTAGTATAAATTCCTCAAATTAGTTATAGTTCTTTAATTCCCTTAAATATATTTTTGTCTATACATTATTATTATCTAATTGTATTTATCTAATAAATTCCCACACAATTCCAACTAATACATCATTATATATGTTTGTAAATATTTAATGTTACACTCTAATTTTCATAAAACAACATAATTAGTTTCTTCCACAATGTCCTTATCCCATTTCAGTTTATAAACAACATAATTTCCGCTTAGTATCATTTCAGTCACTATAGATTCAACTAGAGTTTTATTATTCAGTTTATTTTATCAATTCTAAAAAACTTATGTGATTAGATTTAAAGAAATCATATTCCATTTTTACCCAACGTTGATGATTCTTTATATATTTTTAGCTCATATTCATCATTATATATTAGTCATGGTAATCAATATATACCATCGTGTTAGTTTATCTCAATTTTTTCTCCATAATTAATCACATCCTATATAAAAAAAATCAATGATAAGAATAATCCTATAAAATTATAACAGTGAGCGTTATCTTCAACATTAACTATTTTTCATGGGTGATACATTAGACTTGAAACACGTTTTCAATATCGACTAATGTGAAAATGAAATTTCACATTGTTCATCATTATTTACCCAATAGAGCTTTGCTCCATCCCCCATAAACTGATAAATCATTGATTCGTCATTAATCTGTGTACCAGTATTCTTATAATCTCCATTAAACATAAATCATCCTTTTTCATTAATATATATATATATATATATTATCTCTTTTTAGATAAAAATAGTAATTTGATTAATTAGTTCATCTCCTAACTTGAAAAATATTTATATATTCATCATCATCATCATTTTTCACATACATTACACTTTATTTTCATCATTTATAATCAATTATTTCATTCAAAGAAGCATAATTAATTTTTAGAAGTATTTTCAATCAACTTAATATGACCCTTTATTTATTTCAGGAGTTATAATACGCTTTTTCAGTTTGAATTATTCAAATACACAATTAAAATACAGTTAAATTTTAGGATAAATATATAATTTACACAACGTTAAATATAAATACATTTCACAATTCATATGATTTGATATTATACATATTCATTATCCAAATTTAATAATCCATATAAATATTATACTGACTAATTATTTATAATTTACAAACAAAAAACATAGTTAGTCAAATATATCATACTCAATGGGAAGTTATACTTTCAAAATCGCCTATCAATCTAACTAAAAATTGCTAGTAATTGGCTTAATATTACATTATAATTTATTATTATTATTAATTATAATACAAATGTATACACTAATATTAAAAAAATCATCCCACAAGGTGGGTCCATATGACTTTTTATTTCAATTCTACACTATTGGCCCCAAAATTCGAGACAAAAAAGAGGCCTGTAGAAGGCCCCATAGACTGCCTCGCGATGCTACTTTGTGAAGTTCCCCATTACCGCGATCGCCTCTAGGCAAGGAGGTGGGCCGCCCCGCGAATGAATTTGACATTCACGAACCCTCCGCGGAGCAAGGAGGCGGGCCGCTCCAGAAAAGCATTTGATGCTTGCAAACACACCGAAAATCAAGGAGGAGGGACGCTATGTGACTGCATTTGACGTTCGCGACCCGCGACGAAGCAACCAAGTCCCTCTTCACGCCGCGTGAGCTCCGCTCCGCAGTGCCTCTTGCCTATAAATACTGGGCTCCCCCTGAGTCCAAAGGACATAAAATCCAACCTTTCGGCTTCCCAGCTACCGAATCGTGAAGCATCATTATACTTTGCAAATCATGAGCTATGTGAGGTACTTATGCTCTGTGAAGTGCCTCCCCTTCATCCCGTTTTGATCCCCTCTTCTGAGAGGGATTCCTCTCGCGAAGCCTAAGGGCCTTCGCGAAGGAAGGGGATCCCCAAGGGGACCCAGGTCATCGCAGAGCATTTATGCTTCACGAGACACCCTTCATGTACAAATGACCCACATGGTAAGGCATAGGTCACTTTCCTTTGCGAATCACAATTCTTCCCGTCACCTTGCTTCGTGATGCACCTTTTCTTAGTGATACTGTTCTCTGTGAGTGCCCTTCCACTTCACGAATCACCTCCCATATGCTCCTCCACATCATTCTTAGGATAAGGCACCCCACATCACGAAACACACCCCTTTGCAAGTGTCCTCAGCCACACAGAGCAACAAAGCTTTACAAGGCCCTTGCCTATGGACCCCTCAGCTGGGATATTCCTTTTCATGTGAGACCCTCCAGGTTTTGCATGATGTGACTTCAAATTCCCCTGGACGATACCCCCCATCGTGTTGCTTCGCATCATGCTTCTACGCATAGGAACACTAATGCATATTGCTTCTTTGCATAGCCACGATAACGTGGACCCCTCGGTGGTTTGCTCCGCAACACCCCCTCACTAAGGCCTTGCCGATGCATTCCCTCCCAAAAAGAGCATAGGGTACTGGTTATGTAATACCTAGGGGTGCGGAGCGCACCCAACTCGTCTGAGCTGCAGGATGTTAAACTATCAATCCCTATCTTTCTCAGCACGTGACATTAAACGGTGACCTTACCCCATGCCTCACACATGGGGTGCCCCCACCATGGAAATTCTCCATGCCCCTGGTCTCCACAGGGGATGATATCCTCTTTATGGGAGTGGAGTGTGTCCATGGGGGAAGGGAAACCACCTTGGCGTAAGCTCCAAGTTTTCCTTCCGTGAGGCAACAGAGCATCCATGATCCTCCTTTCATATTCGGTCCCCAAGGCAAGTGGAGGGTGTGATAGGGAATGAGGCTCCTCCATTCTTCGGTCCGAAGTCCCTCTCCCGCTGCACTTTATCTCCATCGGGAAACCATCTCGGAGTAAGTCCCAATCATTCACTCCCTGGGCCGCTCCATGCATAAGCCCCACTTCACTTCCCACAGACGCACCTTTCATGATGTGGTTGTCAGGCCTTTGGTGCCTCTTGTTTCTCACACCGATCATGAATCACGTGAGCTTAGATTATGAATCGACCATGACAACACCCCCATCCCATATGAAATTAAACTATATTCAAATCATCCCAAACTATGTGCACTTTGATCCATGTCAAGGCATCGTACATAGGAAGCCTCAATGAGGTTCAAGCCCCCAACACCTTGGGCTGCCTCAGAGTGTATGACTCTTTCCATCCCGAAATATGTGAAATTTGATCCATGTTAATTCATTGTATGTTGGAATCCTCCATGAGGTTCAATTCCAAAACACCTTGGGCTGCCTCAGAGTGTAAGCCCCAATCCATCCCGAACTACGGGGACATTGATCCATGTCATGGCATGGTACGTAGGAAGCCTCCAAGAGGTTCAATCCCTATCACCTTGATCCACCTCAGGGTGTAAACCTCAATCCATCCTGAACTATGTTGACGTTGATCCATGTCATGTCATTGTAAGTAGGAAGCCTCCCTGAGGTTCAATCCCACCACCACCTGGTCGTTCTGATCCTCTTCACAACGGTTTTCCCGCATCCTTCATGACGTTAAACTGTATTCCATCCATCCCGAACTACATGGACTTTGATTCATGTCAAGGCATGGTTCGTAGGAATCCTCCATGAGCTTCAATCCCCCAACACCTTGGGCCGCCTCAGAGTGTAAGCCCCAATCCATCCCGAACTACATGGACTTTGATCCATGTCAAGGTGTGGTATGTAGGAAGCCTCCTCAAGGTTCAAGCCCCCAACACCTTGGGCCACCTCAGAGTGTAAGACCCAATCCATCCCGAACTACTTGGACATTTTCCATGTCAAGACATGGTATGTAGAAAGCCTCCACAAGGATCAAGCCCCAAACACTTTGGGACACCTCAGAGTGTAATCCCAAATCCATCACGAACTACGTGGTCATTGATCCATGTCAAGGAATGGTACGTAGGAAGCCTCAATGAGGTTCCATCCCCAAACACCTTGGTCCGCCTAAGAATGTAATCCCCAATCCATCCCGATCTATAGGGATAATGATCCATGTAATGGAATATTACATAGGAAGCCTCCATGAGGTTCAAGCCCCAACACCTTGAGCTACCTCAGAGTGTAATCCCCAATCAATCCTGAACTACGTGGACTTTGATCCATGTCAAGGCATGGTATGTTGGAAGTCTCCACGAGTTTCAAGCCCCAACGACCTTGGGCAGCCTCAGAGTGTAAGCCCCATAATATTTGAACTATGTGGTCATTGATCCATGTCAAGGCATGGTACGTAGGAAGCCTCAATAAGGTTCAAGCCCACCACCACTTGCTCATTTCATCCCCCTTCACGTCGGTTCGCCACTGTCCCACATGATGTTAAAATGTATTCCATACCATCTGATCTACGTGGACTTTGATCCATGTCAAGGCATGGTATGTAGGAAGCCCCCATGAGGTTCCATCCGACCACCACCCGATCGTTCCGACCCCCTTCACGTCGGTTCTCCCCCGTCCCACATGAATTTAAATTGTATTCCATCCATCCCAAACTACAGGGACTTTGATCCATTTCAAGGCATGGTACGTAGAAATCCTTCATGAGGTTCAGCCCACAACACCTTGGGCCGCCTCAGAGTGTAATACCCAATCTATCTCGAACTACATGGACTTCGATCCATGTCCTGGCATGGTACGTAGGAAGCCACCATAATGTTCAAGTCCCAAACACATTGGGCCGCCTCACAGTGTAATCCACAATCCATCCCGAACTACGTAGACTTTATCCATGTCAAGGCATGGTACATAGGAAGCCTCCACGAGGTTCAAGCCCCAAAAACCTTGGGCCGCCTCAGTGTGTAAGCTCCATTCCATCCCAAACTATGGGGACTTTGATCCATGTCAATGAATTCTACATAGGAAGCCCCCACGAGGTTCAAACCCCAACACCTTGGGCCGCCTCAGAGTGTAAGCCCCAATCCATCCCAAACTATAGGGACTCTGATCCATGTCAAGGCATGGTACGTAGGAAGTCTCCCTGAGGTTCAAGCCCCAAAAACCTTGGGCCGCCTCAGAGTGTAATCCCCATACCATCTGAACTATGTGGACATTGATCCATATCATGTCATGGTACATAGGAAGACTCCATATGGTTCAATCCCACCACCACCTGGTCATTCCTATCCCCTTCACATCGGTTCGCCACTATCCCACCTGACGTTAAACTATATTCCATTCCATCTGAACTATGTGTACATTGATCCATTTCAAGGCATGGTACGTAGGAAGCCTCCCTGAGGTTCAATCCCACCATCATCAGGTCATCACAACCCCCTTCATGTCAGTTCTCCCCCATCCCTCATGATGTAAAACAGTATTTCATCCACCCGAACTATGTGGACTTTGATCCATGTCAAGGCATGGTACGTTGGAAGCCTCCAAGAGGTTCAGGAAACAAACCCCTTGGGACGACAAAGAGTGTAATCCCTATTACATCTGAACTATGTGGTCTTTGATCCATGTAAATGCATGGTATGTTGGAGGCCTCCCTAAGGATCAAGTCCACAAGCTGGTCGTTCTGACCTCTTTCACATAAATTCGACCCCATCTAGTGGTAAGCCATTGCAACCTCATTCAACAGTAAGCCATTATCAACCTCATTCGATGGTAATCCGTCATCGGATGAACAATGCATACTTAGATTCCCTACCATGGGGATACGTAGGATGTCTCTTCGAGGCTCAAGACTAACATTACAGTCATCTTCACAACTGTGTCATCCCATTCACCATCTCCATCAATCGATCCATCATTCATCCTAATCCTTACTCAGGTCGCCAGATCCCGGTGGGATCATGCCATTCAATACCACATTCCATCTGGTAGCATTCAGGAGGCCACCCACGTGATGGACCCAACATCGGTGTTCCCTCCAAGTGGATCATCCGTCAGATCCAATCTTCTCAGTGTTCTGATCAGCCCGATCTATCTCCTATGGACGATAAAATTGCTGGATACCCTGTGTTAAACATGGGAAGCTGAGGAAAACATCAGATACATTCCCATGGAATATGATACCCCATGTTCGATGTGGGATTCCTCAGGCTTATGTGCCCTCGAGAAGCCCTATAATAAGCGACATAAGATAGACACACCTATTCCCCAACACCCAGACAATCTAGTGATTCGCCAACATGACTACTCCCCAATCCAAAGGTTGCTGCCCTAACAGGACCCCTTGGAATGTCCTGATTGAAGAGGCGTAATTAACTAGTGTCCATGAAGATATGACCCTGGTAAGAGTTTCATGAACAGCATATTAAATCTATGAGGAAGTCCTGGTTTAGGTAAAGAGTTCTAAGGAGGAATCCATGGAAGGATGAACCGACATCCCATCATCCCATTTCGATGAAGGAGAAAAAGCCCCCAAATAAGAAACGTATGACGACTGCCATTGGAAAGCGGGAATGCGTGGTAACAAAATCGTTTCTTGTCACACTCAAGTAGATGAACGCGTGTTCCCCGGAGAAAGCTTCGGAAACAAAAATGGTGAACCCGACATTACGTTCCTCTCCTCAAAATGGAGATTAGTAGCGCTTGGGGCGTCAATGGATTGACGTGTCACTAGATCCAGCTATCTGACGCCAGGTCCCGCAAAGAAAATAGTGGGCCTAGCGTGGTGCTCACAAAAATTTAGGGTAGTAGGACATTGTACAACCAGTGCTGTGACGATTCCATCATGGATCCCTCCTACTAGTCATGGAAGATGGGATGGCGTTGGGGAATTGGTCGTAGATTCCTTCATCCTTTCAACACTATCAAGTCCATCACTCTACTTCACAGGAATCTGGTTGCTGTCTGAGGAATGCGATCAACACATGCCCACCTATGCAGGAGTAGGGGCAACGCTTGCATAGCCGCTCCGCGTGGCTTCACCGCTCCCACAAGGGCTTCTGCGTCCCCAACTGTGGGGCGACCACACCCCATCTCCCCATTGGAAGTTATCCAATGAAGGGTAATTAACAACCTCGTATGTCGTTATGATGAGTAGGGAATAATCCCTACCTGGGATATGGCCCGCCTAGACCTGGAGGAGTCCAAGCCCTACCATAAGCGCCACCCCAAGGGCCACGGAGAGAGCCACTACCCCCACCCCAACATTCTATCATTTTCAGAGACTATCCCCAGAGCACTTTGACAACTCCCTGCCTTGCGCTAATGAGGTGGGAGACATCCGACACATCTCTATTAGAGTCTCAATCATGGGGCTCCTAGCAAGGGACACCACTCAGCCTCGTCAGTGCCGTCACCCGACCATGCCGGAAGAGCAGGTAATTTTTGCACCTGCCCCACCAGCACCGGCTCGTGTGACCCGACGCCAGCGTTGGGCATGAGTTGAGGATGCCCGCCAGGGGGTATCAACATCGACGACTATTGTAGCCTTAGCCAACACCAACACATATCATCAAGTCCTTTCACATACTAAGCAAGGGTTCTTATATGCCCAACCGGGATCGAGGCCCCAGCCACACCACGGGCAGGCTGGGTCGACTCTCCTGGTCATAGGCATGAGCAGGGGTCGCCATGAACCAACCCATAGTGATGCAACTTCGCACGGAAGTCCTAATCATACCACTAAAATAGAGAGAGTGGGTATTCACTACTTTGAGGTTCGGCATAGAGGTCTGCCCAGTGCTACCCCTAATCTGAATGACGGTCTGCCCCGCGGTGGTGATGTTCGATACGGAAGCCTCTCATGTGCCCATCACACTGGGTATGGAGTCCTGCCTCCTACCCCTAACCATCGAAGTGGAGAATTTACCCCTCAGGTCCCTCTCAAACGTGGTAATCCTCCCTACATTCTCTCCACAGCTGGTGAAGGTCCACCTCACTCCAAAATCCACAGGGGTGAAGGCCAACCCCACTCCACCTACACCAATCATGGAGGTCCTCACCATGATCTTACTGGTTCCAACGGAGGGTTTTCCCACTATAGAGCTGCTCATTGAGGTCCTCCCCATGTCCCCTTTGACATTTGTCCAGGTGCTCCTCACACCCCCGGCTTTCTCGGGTGGAAACCCTCTCCGCCCTAGCACGAGTGTGGTGGAATGATCTCATGTCAAAAATCAGCCATGTCCCGAGGAACCGCCCTGGGGAAGAAAGGCGGAACATCGCTGCCACAGGAAGGGTCTCGGGAAGGCCCAAATAGAGGTCGAAGTAGTCCGCTTCTCAGACTCTGAAGCAGAGTGTGACTCATATCAGGAACCCTCCCCTCGCTCATCCGATCCCAGGCTTGGGGAAGGGAAGAAGTGCATCGGTCGGGTTCTTCCAAAATGTGAGGTCAATAAGATTTATGCCTCCATCCATAGGTTTATCCATGTGGATGAAAATCTGGCGACCCCACAGGTTGCGGTCATGCAGTCTCCACCATCGTCGTCATATGCGCTCTGTACCTCCACAAAAAATCACGGTGAGCTATTCTAGGGACCAATGGCGGGCGAGCATAAGTGTGACCCAACACCAGCAGCCCTGGTCCCTGAGCAAATAACGGTGGCCGCCAGCCCCTACTATCACGGAATAGTGGCCAGGTTGCTACACTCCTTGGAGAACTACCTGAGGATCAGTGGCCAGTCATCCCATTCATCATATTCTCCACCGACCGACCTGTCGTCTCAGCTTTCTACTTCAGCACCTCTGCCATTTCCTCATCCACCCCCAGGTAGGGAGTAAGAAAATCAATGGAACATACCTGAATTTGAGTTGAGGAGCTTATGGAGCATCATTGCAGTGGACCAATTCCCCAAGAAGTTCTTTACCTTGGTAGTGCAGGATTTCTGCATACCGAGGTCCCCCACCCTAGAGGATGTTGAGTGTTTCTTCCACACCCTCTGGGTGATTCATTTTAGTCTCCATCATCAGTGCATGGTATATCCAATGAGCTAAACTCATTTAGAAGACATTAGTGATCAGTTTTGTCTAGTCGATCTTGTCGCACTCCCCGTGGCCCAGCGCTCCGAGTCACTAGGCCGTTGTGAGGCCCTCTAGTAGCAATGCGTTCAGAGTATCCAGGTAATCCACCAAATTATTAGGGAGGATACCCCCACGTGCCAATCCATTACAGGGGGTAGTATGATGCCCTCCTATTCATCCCTATCCATAAGCATCCGGACTCGTTATGCAATATTGTGGACATGCCTCTAGGAAGGGTCACGGTTAACATGACAAACATAGTGGACATAGAGGATGAGCTAGAGTTTCTCGATAAAGACATTCCCCCTGAGGGTGTTCCACCACTACTGAGCCCATCAGGGTGGATTACTCATCACCAGAGCAAACTAATTGGTCTCCCTGCACCCACCGAGCAGTTGGTACTCAGCCGAAATGCAGGTAAGGGAAAAGAGCATGTCGGAGCTACCAAGCTCTCTGACCGTCCACCTCGGTGTAGAAGATGGAGGAGGACACTGATAAGGGCACGTTGCACCAAAAACATGCTGAGCAGAAGAGGTTGTCAATGAACTCATGCCTGAACATGCTGTAGAGTGGCGACCCGATTATGGTGATCCCAGGCCGGGGCAGCAGGGGTAGGAACAACTACCCCTCGGCGACATGCCCCCATGCCACCCGGATCATACTGCTCTTATGGACAGGGCCTAATTGGATGCTAATGGCAGGAGGTCACGATATTTCCCACCAAACCCTCCGGAACGGCATCAAAATCCGAGGAATTCAGCCCCGGTTCCCCGAGCTGCCCCATAGGCCGCTCCACCAGTCACTCCACAAGCCGCTGAACCTATTTACTATATTGAAGAACCCAGTAACACACTCAGGGTTAGGGGTCCCCATCAAGATATGTATCCCCATCCGGATGATCCTATGGCGGCACTCATAGCCCTCCTTGAGGTATTGGAAATCCTGTAGGTAGAAATCCCACCAGATGTCAAGACATATCCGGCATGGGTAGATGATATGTAGGCGCCTCCGGGTTTCGGAAATCCCACCTTCTCCCCCTTTAATGGGTCGGGGGAGACGCTGCAACATCTGGCCCACTTCAACTCAAAGTGTGGTCCCATGTTGGGGACTCCATCATAGTAGGAGGCCGCTAAGCTCCGATGTTTCGTTCAGACACTAGAGGGGATGACATTCGTCTAGTACAACCAGCTGCCCGTCGGATCCGTGATCAGCTAGGAGGACCTTCACAGACAGCTCCTCTACCAGTTCAACTCTACCACCTGGAAGACCAGCATCGCATACCTCTTTAAGTGAAAGAAAAGTCCTTATGAGCGAGTTGCAGACTTTATCGCCCGATGGAACATGCTCACATACTCCGTCGACATGCCACTGACTCAAGAGAAATTGCTGACAATGTGATTAGGGAATGTCAAGAAGGATCTGGATCCCTCCCTAATCACTCAGAACTATCCTGGAGGGTTCCGATACTTTTCAGACAAGGCCCAGTGTCGTGAGGAAGCCCTGCAATAGGCCCGACATGCACATCTGTTTCCCCCTATAATCCCAGCAAGGAGAGCTTCCAAAGACAATCCCACCGCAATGGCCCAGATAGAAGCCCCTAGGTAGCTATAATTTCTACGAGTAGAACTAGAACTATATCCTCATAGAGGCCCTCCACCTCAGGCACAACCTTCGGCTCCGCAGCATCCTCAGAATTGGCAGGTGCCCCTGTGTAATGCGCCGCCTCTACGCAGGCGGGACAATCAGAGTCCACCATCTCGAAAGGCCCCTCCAGATCCTCATCAGGGCCAATCTCCAAGGGCTCTCTATCCAGAAATTAGACACCATACTTACTCGTTTAGTGAGAATCAGGTCCTCAATTACTTCCATAGCGCCTTAGAGGAAGGGATTGTGCGCTTGCCTGAGTGCCGAAAGCCGGCAGAGGAGAATCTCACCGATCGGACCATCTACTGCCGTTATCATTGGATTATGGGGAACACCCTAAAGTAGTGCTCTGTGTTTAAGGACTAGCTCCAATTCTAGGTCGATAACAACATAGTCAGGTTGGGTCAGGCCTAGGAACTAGTAGCAGGTGTCTTTGTTTGTTCAAGAAGCGGTAGCGACAGTGAAGGCAAGTGACAGTAGGTCCCCAACTGCGGATCCCAGAAGTACGAAGATTGGATGGCTCATAAAATGGTTTCCCATTCCCATGGAATCATTCAAGCATGCATGAAATAGCCGGAGCCCTATGAAGCTATGACCACCACCTCTGCGTCATCATCTATGTCGGCCACTTCCTAGAAGAGAATGCATCAGTGGTTCAGGAAAAAGTAGCGTGCCCCGCCAATGTTGTCTTCATCCTGCACTCTCAGTGACTTCATGCCCCTAAGATGGCGATCCCCCCTAGAATCCACCTAGTGGTAGATGATTTTTCATGTGACAGTCAAGGGTACGCTTCGGTTAACACCGTTGAGTTGGAAAACCCCTATATGACTCCTAACGAGGGGGAGCGCTAGGAGAACCTTCCTAATGTCCCCAGCCGACGCCAACGTCGGTGGATCCATGGCCATATGGTTCATCAGGGAATTTCAGTCAGCCCCTCCATCCATGTCGTGCATGCCGCTGAGACTAGACAACATGCCTAGTACAGAACTCAACACACGCAACCTCTTCATCTGGGGTCGATAGTTCCACCTCCCCCATAGTTTGTGCTACTGGATCTGGAAGAACAACTTCGGTCATGACACGACTTGCTTGACCCTGATACAGACTGATATCATCAATCTGGTCCTCATCCTATGAAAACTCTCTAGGCTTCGACTAGTGAGCAGCGGGATATTCTCAGCACCAGCCAGTTTCCAGTCCCACCGGCATGGCCCTCTATGCCTCCAATCGCAGAACGGCCTCCTGTAAGAAGGAGTTCGTGCTTGGAATGGATGTATGATGTCCTCAAGCACCTTTACAAAATCCCATCAAGGCTTTCCATCCTGGAAACCCTTCGCATATTTTTAGATATGCACGAAGCACTCGCTGAGGATTTAAAGAGACCCCTCCAATTTAAGACAGAGGTAGCAGCTGTATAATACATCCATGCTGAAGTAGTCGAGAACGCTGAATTCTAGTCCATCATTTAATTCTCAGGAGAATATGAAGGCTCTACCATAAGGTGGAACATCTACCCGTTGTATATCACCGGCCAATTTAACTGTGTGGAGGTTCACAGCTGTCTCATTGACACCGGCTTTGGGATCAATCTTATCACGACAGGGATGCTGCGGATGATGGGGTTATCTGAGGATGACCTCACTCCCTATGATTTATGGATCCAAGGATATGACAGGATAGAACAGACCCCGGTCAGCAAGATCCATTTGAAGACCCAATTTGGTGGCCTAGTTTCCAGCACCGAGTTCATGGTTGTCTCCCAGGACACCATGTACAATGCATTAATGGGCAGGCCCTGGCTCCACCTGCATGTGGAGGTCACCTCGTCATATCTCCATTTCCTCATGTACTCCGTGAATGGTCGGGTAGGAGTACTCCAAGGTGAGGCATCTCATTTCGCCTCTTGTGAAGCTTGTTATCTAGATGTTGACTATTATAAGAGCAAGGACAAGAAGATTATGGCAAGTGAGGTTGAGCCCACCCTGTTTACAAATGACCCCTAGGA
This sequence comes from Viscum album, assembly GCA_963277665.1. Classification (NCBI taxonomy): domain Eukaryota; kingdom Viridiplantae; phylum Streptophyta; class Magnoliopsida; order Santalales; family Viscaceae; genus Viscum; species Viscum album. The sequence continues at coordinate 1,813,111,476 of OY728140.1, read as the reverse complement.
AGGTCTGGATGATGCCTACGTCTTCCTGATCCATCAAATAGAGGCCACGACCCCCCAACATGGGGAAATTCTTTTTTGTCTCTGGTACAAGAGGAAGGAATATTCTCATGTCCATGTGAAGGTGAAAAATCACCTATTACTCCTACACAAACCAGGATCAGGTGATCTCGGAACCTCTTACCCCCATATAATATCTGGATGTCTTCCCCATTTCCACGGAAGTAATTCATAAATGTATGTTTCACCAGGATGGGATTAACTAGATCATGCTGATGCAGCACTATTACTTTGATATCATCAAGTGTTGCCCCATGGGACGAAGACCATATGGGATTGGATCGACTACCTTCATCGTTATGGTCTCAGCAGCGTGTGAATCTCCTGAGGCGTTGTCTAATGCTGTCCAGGCTGTTACCAACTTCCCGGTAGGTTATTACGACCTAGGGGAAGCCTCACCCGTTAGGAATCCCTCATCCATAAGTGAAGAAGAGGATTTTTAGGACCCTCCCCCCACCTTTGAAGAAGGCGTCTATGCCACAGTCGATGAACTGGTACCGATGAAATTTGGTAGCATGGAAGATTTGAGAACCACATTGATCAGTGCCGCCATGTCCCTCGAGGAGCAGTAGTGGTATGTGGACATCCTTAAACAGCCTCGTGATGTGTTTTTCTGGAGTTAAGATGAGATTCCAGGAATAGATCCTCAGGTAGCAGTCCACTACCTCGGTCTGCCGACAATCCATCATAGGTTCAAGAAACCTCCCAGAAAGATATACCCTTATCACGGTGCCATGGTCGATGCCAAAGATGACAATGTCATCAGATCCAACTTAATAAAGGAGGTGCAACACCCCAAGTGCCTTTCCAACATCATTCCAGTCCGGAAGAAGAACAGGAATATCAGAGTCTGTATCAACTTCCGGGATCTCAACCATCACTTTCAGATGGATGATACATCCCTTCCTGTGACAGAATTGTTGATCGATGATACGACCATGTTCCAAGCCCTCTCCTTCATGGATGGTTACTCTGGATATAATCATATCATGAAGGCCCCTGAGGATGAAGAGTCCACCACCGCTTTCAGGGAACCCCAAGGAACCTTCTGGTACCAGGTTATTCCATTCATCCTGATGAAAGTGGGTTCCACCTATCACCAGGTGATACATCCCATATTTAAGCCAATCCTCGGGACATTGGTGGAATACTATGTGGATAATATAGTGGTCAAATCTCACCATCACTAGGACTATCTCACGGACCCTGAGAAAGTGTTCGGATTCCTCCTCTCCCACCACCTGAATATGAACCCATTGAAGTGTGCCTTCACGGTCACTTTTGAGATGTTTCTTAGCTTTGTTGTCAGGTATCGAGGCATCAAGGTCAACCTAGATAAGATCAAGGCAGTCATCCAGCTGCCTCCACCAAAGAATATCTGAGAGCTTCGAGGTTTTCAAGGCCACTTATCCTACATACGCTGATTCATTACGAATATGGATGGAATGTTTATGCCCTTTTCTTAGCAAATGAAGAAAGGATCTGCCTACAAATGGGATGATGAGTGTTAGGCCACGTTAGAGGAAGTTAAGCAGTACTTTCTCCATCCTCCGGTCTTGATGCCACCCATCTCCAGGAAGCCTCTAATCCTGTATGTGACTGCCCTGGAACGATCTCTCGATTCCCTTCTCACCGAGCAGAATAACGAGGGGACAAAGAATAGTCTCTACTAACTCAGATGCATGCTTCTCGATACAGAGACTAGACACTTCCCCATCGAGAAGAGCTGCCTTGTGCTCAAATTTGATGTGAAAACATTGCGACATTTCCTGAAGCACCATGAGGTACAACTGGTATCTCAGGCAGAACTGCTGAAGTACATTCTAAATCGCTCCATGTTGACCGGCCTTCTAGCACGGTAGGCGGTTATCTTCCAGCAATTCGACGTCAGGTTTTTCCCCTAGAAGGCCATCAAGGGAAAGGCATTGAAAAACTTTCTAGATACCCATACAACCCCTGCAAGACAGTCCCAAGAACTGGATTTTCCTTATGAGGCAATCCTCTCATTCGATCAATATGTCCCATGTTGGAAAATGTACATTGACGGTGCCTCCCGGAGCCCCACTGGTAGAAGGCTCAACAATCCTCGACTCAATAGAGTGGGCCTAGGTATCGTCTTCATTACCTTGGAATAACCCATTCTGTCGTACACATTCTTGTTATCAGAAGGCTACACCAACAACGAGGTAGAGTATTAGGCTCTTATCACTAGCCTCAAGCTGGACCTCGAAATCGATGTGCCCCATTTGAATTTGAAAGGGGATTCCGAGCTAGTCATCAAGCAAGTCAACGGTGGCTATGTTGTTAGAAAGTCATAGATCGTACTATTGTTTAAGCACACCCTCTATCTAATGGCCCAGTTCCCTTCTCGACTAGAGGTTACCCATGTCCCTTGGTCACGGAATGGTCGAGTGGATGCTTTGGCCTACTTAGCTGCATAACTTACAGAGCCCGAGAAAAATGATCTGATTATACATATGGGACACCGGAGAGTCATTTCCCCCATCACCCTAGATGATGAAGATGGCATGCGAGTAAGACATCCTACCACCGGATCATCCACATCAGGATCGCTAGGATTTTTAGATGCAGTGGTTGAAGCGACTCCTGACTAGAGATCCCCTTTTGTCGAGTATCTCCAAAATGGTTCCCTCTCGGCTGATAAGGCAGAGCGTGAGAAAATCAGACGCCGCGCACTGTAGATTACCCTCCAGAGTGGTCCCAGTCTTGGGCAGATCCACTAAAAATGTGGGTTCAATGTTTTTATCCTACATTGCATCCAAGGGGTCGAGATTTTTTAGGTCATGCAGGAGGTTAATTCTGGTTCCTTTGGTGCCCATCAGGTTGGGCCAAAGATGTCCCATTAGATCCGGAGACTGGGCTACTTCTGGCCCTCTATGATCCATGGTTGTATCGAGTTTTCCAATAGATGTCATGCCTTCCATGTTCATGCTAACTTCCTGAATCGGCTGACAGAACCTCACCACTCCACCAAGTACTCTTGGACATTTTCGGTGTGGGGACTCGATGTCATGGGACCATATCCCCCGACGACAGCTCACCAATGCAGGTTCATCCTAACCGCCACGAATTTCATTTCCAAGTGGGAAGATCCAATTTCACTCAATGAAGACAATGCATGTTCTATCATTCACTTCATGAGTTCCAATATCATCCACTATTTTGGAGTCCCTCACGCTGTCCTCACCGATAACAACACAAACTTCTGAGCAGCCGAGCTTTAGAAATTGTACGCCAAGTACAATATCTGTTCGAACCATACCTCCGGCAATCAAGCACAGGAAAATGGATAGATTGAGGCATTCGACAAAAACATCTCTAAAATTTTGTAGAAAATGGTTGGCCAGAACAAGAAGTGTTGGACGAACAAGCTCCCCAATGCCCTCTGGGCTTATCGGACAATGACTCAAAATTCCACCCAGGTGACCCCATATTCCCATGGTGTACGGGGTTGAAGACATCATTCCCATCAAGATTCAACTTCCTTTGTTACACATCATTTTATATGACTAGAAGGTACCAGCTAAGGTGGCCGAAAGCTGTCTAGTTGAATTGGAGGAACATGACGAGAATAGACTCTGTGCCCTGCACAATCAGGAAAGGCATCAAAATAAGATGGCTAGAGCCTTCAATAAGAAGGGTTTCCTCCACTCTTTTCTGCAAGGCAACCTGGTATTGGCCCCTAGAGTGCCAATGATATCTAGTAAGAAACCACCCATGTTGGTGCCCAAATTGGAAGGACCTTACATAGTCCATATGGTTTCTCCCAATGGAGCATACTCTTTGGTAACCATGGATAGTGAGTGTTTAACTCCTCCCACCAATGCCAAGTTCCTCAAGAAATACTTTTCCCGAGCCTAATGGTCCAACATGACCTTAAATAGGATGGCCCCACATGACCCTAAATACCACGATGGTCGTGCATGACCTTAAGATGGATGGTCCCGCGTGACCCTAAACTGCACGATGGTCCTGCAGAACCTTTAACTAGACGGTCCCGTATGACCCTAAACTGCACGATGGTCCTACAAAACATTAAACTTGATGGTCCCTCATGACCCTAAAATGCACGATGTTCATGCATGACCTTAAACTAGACAGTCCCGCATGACCCTAAACTGCATGATGGTCTCACAAGTCCTTAAACTGGATGGTCCTGCATGAACCTAAACTGCAAGATGGTCCTCCAAAACCATAAACTGGACTGTCCCGCATGACCCTAAACTGCACGATGGTCCTACACAACCTTAAACTAGATGGTCCCTCATGAACCTAAACTGCACGATGGTTCTGCACAACCTTAAACTGGATGGTCCTGCATGACCCTAAACTGCACGCCGGTCCTAAATGTCCTTAAACTATCCAATCCTGCATGACTTTAAATTGTGAATCGTTGAGATTTATGTTAAACCAAGTTTTTAGAATTATGTATGGCTTGATTCCCATCTTCATGGGATACGTAGGGACGCTCAGACGCCTCGTCATGAGCCCAGCCCTGAGCTCTTCTCTTTGACTTTCCCCCTGAGTATAGTTCTCTCATAGGATCCTTGCACTATATGGGGAGGTATTCCTTAGCCCCACTCATAAAAGGGTTATAATGGTCACATCATGTGCCCACCCACGTTATTTTATCCTCCCACATCTTCACTGTACGACGTTAAACTGCATGGCCTGGAAGAACTATGTATGGCTTGATTCCCATCCTCATGTGATACGTAGGAACGCCCAAACATTTCCTCTATTGGCCCAACCAAAATTCCAGAATCCTTTCCCCAGTTCAAGACATATGGAAGGGTTTCAAACATTTTCCCCAATTCACGTCGAGCTAACCACGATCTAATAGTACGTCCCGCTCCCTAGAGGTGGTCGGCTCTTTTAGAGATGGGGGCAGCTATGCTTCACCCACTACTTTGATTGGGACTCCATCACCTTCCACAGACATAAGGGCCCCTGAATGGTATGGATTACAGGCCTAAGGGATCTCTTACCACTTCGGGCCAACTCCCTCGAGGATGTCAAGAAACAAGCCGATACAAGTCACGTGTTTCGAATATGTTCAGAGGTCAATGCTCGTTTGATGCTCCCATTTCAGGTCACTATAGGGACGCTGTGTTCCAAAAATGGTCAAAAGCTATACTAGATCATTAGGACCACCACAATATGTCCCAAACATCGAGTGTAGTGGTTCATTCTGCCCTGTTGTATCTCCAAGCGATGACCTCCCTCTAGGCATTGTCAACTATCAGGCCCCATTTGGCAGGGAGAGTCGAGACCAGCTCCTTTCCCACATTGAGCACTACTCAGGTTGGCATAGGTGTTGTGAGGAGGAAATAGCTATATAAGATGGCGTATGGACTTCCCATCCAATGCCTATCCTCAGGTCCCTCGGCCTTTTCAAGCCCCCGGCCCGGGTTCTCTCTACTGGGATTGTACGACATGGTAAGGGATTATGTCATCATTCACGTCGGGTTACTCACCATGTCGTAGACCTCCCTGGATGAGATACCATATCATCCCCTTCATCCTTACTACATGACATTAAACCACAAACTGGTTGGGAATTCCTGACTAAGGCCTAGCCTCATGCACCTTGGCCTTCTCAGGCACGTAGCCCTCGTCTTCACTGCAAGAAGTTAAACTGCAAACTGGTCGGGCCATCCTACCCATTTCCCAACCCCAGGCCCCTTGTCCGTCTTAGGACCTAGCCCTTTTCTCACTGCAAGATGTTAAACTGCAAACTAGTCGGTCCTTTTGGACCGAGTCCCAGCCTCAGGCCCTTTCGCCTTCTCGGGCCCCTGGCCCTTGCCCTCACTGCAAGACAATAAACTACAAACTGGTCGGGCCTTCCTAACCGAACCACAGCCTCCTGCCCCTAGTACTTCTCGGGGCCCCGACCCTCGTCCACACTACTAGACGTTAAACTAAAAACTATTCTAGCCTTCCTGACTGAGGCCCAGCCTCAGGCCCCTTTTCCTTCTCAGTCCCCCGGACCTCATCCTCACCATTGGCCTTCTTGGGCCCCAACCCATGTTCTTACCTGGAGTGTATGGTGTGGTGGGGGGTTATCACACCGGGATATTTTTCGTGTCGTACACCTCCCTCGTTTGAGGTATCTTACCCCCGAGTGCCTTTACGAACTATGCGTGGATTGATTCCCATTCTTATGGGATACGTAGGACCATCTAAATGTCTAGAATTCAGGTCCAACCCCATCTCCCTGAAATCTCCATTTCACCTTGGCCCCATAGCCTACCCTTCCCTGGGGAGGGGAGTATATGGAATGACATGGGATTATGTCTTCATTCACGGTGGGATTGTAACAACCACACCATGTACCTATCCCTCCTAATCACCCTCGTCGACCCTCTTGAGCGGTTCGTCAATGCGCCTAAGGGTACTCTGGTATAGTACTTGTAATATCGGACTCTGCTCGGACATGTTTCCAACAGATTTTTAGGCTTTTGTTCCCCTTCATTAAGGCTTCCAACACCTTTCACACCAATAAGGGCCCCTGAGTGGTACAGTTGCTAGGCCTAAGGGCCCTCCTACCATTACGGGCCAACGTCCTCGATGGTCGTGGACAAAAAGAAAATACAAATCCCGAATTGGGAATATGGTTAGTGGTCGATGGTCCTTTGTTGTTCCCATTTTAGGCTAATGCAATATGGATACTCGGTTTTAAACATTGTCAACAGTTATCCTTCATCGCCACACCATCCCCATTAAGCCCAAAATGCCAGTTACATGATTCAAATCCTTCACCACCTCATCATGTCCAAGTAGAACTTCGAAACTCTTGGTAATATTCCTCGGTGCACATCCGCACGTTAGGAGGACCAAAGCCAGGATAAGGGATTCATTCTAGGCTCTACACCTATTTCAATTTGGCATGCATTCCAAGTATTGCAATAGACATATTCCTCCATTGTTTTCCACACCATGTTTAACTCATGTGGGCTTAGGGATTGGGTTGAGGTCTGCACTTACATGGAGGGTTTTCACTCCTCTATGGTTTGAGCTCTAAGACCATAATCTATGATCTCATATATGTCCAAGCCATACGAATTTCAACTATACCGTCTGGTCCTATCACATGACCCTAAACTGTGACATTATTGTCCGGGCCACACGACAAGAAACGGTGTTGCATCATGATATTCTCACTCAAGGGGACACCATGTTTGGTATTGGGCACATGACATACCATTTGTCAACACCTGCTACGGCATGATTCCTGTGGCTATGCCAGGGCCTGCTACCCTAGGCCTATCATTTCAAAAAAATACCACTAACCTTAAAGGAGAAGCAATTTTTATCTAATACTTCTTCTATTGGTGCGAGGGCCACGCCCAGACGTCCCTTTTGTCACTAACACTGGTACCTTGTAGTGGCACCTCAAAAACAATGTACAGATTGATCCCCATCCTCATGGGGTACGTAGGAACACCTATTCACTTTCCCTGAGGGCCATATTATCTTTCAGTTTCGATCCCTCAACCTAAAACCTTCCTAGGCAACATGTGGTGGTCGGAGCCCCAGGTTCACACTCACGTCAGGTTTTTGTAGTTACCCAACCACATGTCTCCCGTGTTTCTTACCATCTATGGTCCGCGTTCTACGACCCTAAACTATGATCTCCCTATGGGAAGGGAATCTACTCCCTCTATCTAATACATCTCATTGTCGTATTTAGATCCATTTGACAAAGAGCCCGAAATGTGGAATTTTCATAGAGACATTTTCCTCGTTCCATGTCCAAGATTTGTGAGCTCGCTATTTGGATCCTCATACTCTTCCACATCCAAAAGGAACCCTAGATGGCATGGATGCTAGGCCTAAGGGCTCTCCTACTATTTCAGACCACCATCCCTAAGGATCTTGGATGAAATTTGTGACAATCCCGTGTTTTGAACATTGTCAACGGTCGACCCTCATTTGGTTGTCCCCATTCCAGGATAACACGATGTGGATGTTTCATTTCTACCACGGTCAACAGTTATCCTCTATCATCGCGCATCCATCATTATGGCCCAGATTTCTAGCATCATGATTCACAAATTTCCACTTCCTCATGTTCAAGTGGAATTCTGACATACTCAACTTTATCCCTTCACGCGTTTAGGTGTGAATCATGGACGAGTTAGCATCATTGGGATAGTACATACCAAGCATCCCTTTGCCCTAACATGTTCCTTCCTATTTCGAGAAGTCCCCGATTAAATATTTTTTCCCACATCGAGCATGACTCACGTGGGTTTAGTAGTTTTGGTAGGATGTCCAACGGTGCATCCAGGCTTCACATCGTCCCGCATGACGTTAAATTGTGCTTGCAGAACTACGTACATCTTGATTCCCATCCTCATGGAATACGTAGAGACACCCCGGTATTTTGCCTAGGGTCCATCCCCAGGAATCATAAATCCTGTTCCTCCCCATTTCATGACCCCTGGCCTGACCCCTCTTGGGGAACCATGTAACTGTAATTTTGACTTGAACATGTTCAGGATACCCCAAGATGACATTGGGAAGTGACAGCCCCCCTCTCTATAGAGGCCCTTTATGAATGGAGAATTGATCCGGGATAAATTCTATGAGTCCATCTAGTGTGTTCCCACCATAGTGGCATAACTTCGAGAGTGTTGGATTCTATTCGAAAAAACACTCAATACACATTACATGCTTCACGTTCCCCTTATTTAGACCCTTGTCCTCTTTCATGTCTAGAGAAACCCCCTAATATGTGGATGCTCGGCCTATTTCCCACCTATTGTCCTGGGACAACATTCCGGAAGACTAACAGATTACATTCTGAGTCCGGAAATGTGTTTCGAACATTTTCAGTGGTTGGCACTCATTTTCAATCCCCACTCCGGGCTAATACAATAAGAATACTGTGTTTTGAATGCAGTCAAAATTTATTCATTATTGTCACGCCTCCCCCACAATATTCTAAGTCATGGGTTTCGTGATTCACACATCCCATTCCCATTTGTTCAAATTGATTTCAGTGCCCCTGGCATTACCCCATTCGTGCACAAGAGCGTGTTAGGAAATCCGTAATTCGGCTGTTCTAAGAGCTTCATTCCCCAGTTCGGTCTGTCCCATTTCCTCCTGGAAATCCAGACCGGTTGTTGAAAAGCTGAATTCCTGAAGCTTTGATTTCACTCTTATGTTTGGATGGAGTGATAAGGTGGCCATCCCTTGTTTCTCACATCGGGCCTCACCCATGTGATCTTAGGGAATGAGTGTTGGATGCTCCGTGAACATCATAAGGAGACAATAAACCAATATAAACAATGGAACACATGAATGCTACAACATCAAACAATTAAAGCATGAAAATACATTTAAGGGCTTTTAATCATTACAGTACATGGAGATCGACTCCCCACATGGATGTATTGACCTTGTCAAAGGAACATTGCAGCTCCGCCAGCCTCCGACTAGTGGCATATAAGAGTTGTTGCCGACTGTTCACCTCCCGCTCCTACTCGATAGCGAGAGGGTGCAGTTCCCCGGCTGTGACCCGAGCCTGCTCCACCCGAGTCTGGATAATGGACATCTCCTCAGAGAATCGCTTTATGCCCTCTTCGGCCTCCACCAGTTGGGATTTCAGCAATGTGACGAGCTCTGATTGCGCATCAAGAGAACCAGAATGCTCCTCTGCCCGGGCATGCAACTGTTCAACCTCGTTTTCGGTCTCCTGGAGCCTCTTGATGTTCACCGCCTCCCTCCGCTGTAGGCGTACCCTAAGGCCTCGGTCATACTCCTGAATCTTTTCCTCCATAAGATCTCGGTTGAGCATGTGAGGGCGTTGTGCATCCAATCCCTCGGCACACAGTTCCCGCAGTCACGAGCACAACCTGTCCATCTCACCCAGCCATAGTTCTTGGGGGTATCATTGATGAAGCGCGTGATTATTTTCCACGATCAGAGACTAGACATTTTGATGTCCTCTCTTTAGAGGCCATATCGTCCCAGTCGGTACGACTAGCAGGCTAGTATTCATGGAATTCCCCGAGGAACTCCTCGGTCGGGTCCACGTATGGTGTTGGATCAGGCGTGGTGGGGCCTGGACTACCTGGTTGATCCTCATACTCAGATCCCACCTCAATAACCTCAAGCATAGTCCCATTGACATCCCTGCAACTGATAGGGAGTGATACAGTACGGTCAGGATAGATGTCCACCTCCAAGACCATTGGCATACCCCTGTGAAGGGCGCTACCAGAAGCCCCGACCAACTTCACCATCGAGTCCCAGGCCAATTTAAGGACATTACATGCCAAAAATTGGATGTGAATGTCAGTTAACGTGGTTAGGGGGTGACATTTGTGAATTGAGTAGAGAAGACTTAAAGAGGTCAAATCCCTAGTCTCGCTCCCGGGATAATATCGTCGGAACCCCGAGATGTGGCCCTCGTATATGGTTGGCTGGTCTGGAGACTCCAGGGGAGCCACCTAAAGTGTCCTAGCCCACCAGACATGGAAGTTGATACAGCCACAGGTTTAGATCCCAAGGGTCCCGCATCGGCACCCACTGAAGGGTGGGAATGAGGTCTATGCACAAGGTCCTCCTACATAGTGCAAACGTTGATAAAGAATCCAGAGTAACATAAGAGAATACTCTGAAGAAGGAACGAGGGATTTTACCTTGAGGGATCCCGTGAAATATTCAATATCTGAAGACTGATCTACAACTTCACACTCCTCCAGCGGACTCTCTCTACAAGCCTCGTCTCCAAATGAGGACTCGTCTGATTCATCCAGCAGAGGGAAGCGCTCCCTCAGGTCAGCAGCTGACAGTTGTGGAGGGACCATACAACCTAGAAGCACCCTGACTCGGTCTTTCATTGGGTGCAGGGTACCCCGAGAGTGGATAAAGTCTTCCATCTCCGCTATGTATTCCTCCACCTCTGCCTGAGATAATATAAAATGGGATCTCATAGGGCCAATCCCCAGCAAGTCCATCCCAATGTGGTTAAGGTTCTTCCATAACTTGGATGGGACGAGGAATTGATGATTGACTTCCCAGATGTCACAGGCTTTTGGAATGACAGCATTCTCTGGCATGTCAATATGGTGAAGCCGTTTCCCAAGGTCCTGAGTAGAAATACTATTGAATCCCGTCGGTGGCCGCCCCTCTGGATGACTCTATTCTCCTGGGACCACCGACCCTGATGCTGTTGCCGAATTTGCTACCACTTCTCCCCCCTCAACTGGTGTAGGCGTCGCCGCTACAGAAGCCCCGCCACTGCGGACTGCCCTTGTCGCCTCTCGACCTCGGCCCCGAGATTGGGGAATCTCCCTCTCACCAACCAGGACGGTTGGTCGCTTCAGCATCTCCCATAGATAGGCCACCTCCTAGCTCTGGGAATATTTTTTACCATCACAAGGAAGATGGACGGAGGAGGAAATAAATTCCGCATCGTCCCATCTTCCCGTGTGAACATGAGCCTCATCTTCTTCATCACACACGAGTGCTCCTCATTGAGCACCCCCAGGTAGACCCGCAGGGTCAGCCGCTACAGGCATAGGAATTGTCTTGCAAACTGGTGTCGTGTGTATGGATCGCAGAGATGCTCACGGTCCACCCTAGCCACCAAGACACCACCTCGAAAGGCCATAAGATAGGTCTGGTGCTCTTCTTTCCCCGAACCATCATCAGTGAATTCCCCCATCGGTAATAGAAATGGGTGGAAATTGAATTCCTCCACCCTCTACACCCTATTCAGAACCGATGGTGTGGTCACCTTGGTCGGAAAGTTCCCCGAAACATTCAAGATTGAGGGATGAATTTTCATCCCTAAAGGTGAGATGGGGTTCAGATACCCATAGATCCCGTTGATGTGAGCCTCCATCCAGCTGTACAAGAGATGGAATGGCCTGCATACCCTCTGTGGCCATTTCCCCTCACTGATGATGCCACAACATTTTGTACAACTTGGCGATCATCAGGATCCCTAGGTTGACCCGCCCTTTGGCCGCCAATGTGGATGCCATAATGAAAGAGCTTGGCTGCACACCCATGTTTGTATCCCTCACCGACAGAATCCAACCACAGATAAGAGCTACGATGAATGCCTCCAGCCTTACTATTGTCTGTTTTCAGTGCGGACACCGATCCCCCAGGTCTTCCACTGGCTATTCTCCAACATCTGCCAGTATGAGTTCTCCATGCTCCGGGCCCCCTTTTGGAATGTTCGAGGCCTCACTGGGAACTGTCTATTTTCTGGAAAATTTAGGAATTACATGAACCCCCACTAGAAGTGGACATCCCTCATGGCCTCCTTGTCCTCCCCGGGTATGAGCTCTATCAATGCCATTTCCAGATGCATCATCTACTCCGGATCCTCTCATTCACCCATAGCCGGAAGGAATTCATCATACATCGCCCCTAGTATCGGGACCCCTAAGATCTGATGCACATCCCATAGTCTAATGTCGACCTCCCCATGATGTAGGTGGAAGGTATTGGTCCACGGTGACCATCGGCTCAACAGCTCCGACATTAGCTACTTCGGCTGGTAGATATGGAACTCGGAAGCCCAAGCTGCCTCATACAGGTCCACCCTTTTCAGTTCTTCTCCAAACTCCTTGCACAAGGTTCCTACTCAGTAGTCCAATGCCCAATTTTCTGTAAAGTTATTACCTAGGAGCATGTCCTATTGCACATACGACCCCTTCTTTGGGTTCCCCAGCACCACCTTGAGGATGGTTTGGTAAAGAGGAGGGGACATCTCCGGCAGTAATTCCTTCCCGTCAACATTTTTCAGATGATAGTATAAGAAGTTGGAAATGACAGTCCTGAAGCCCTCCTAGTCATGACCATCGGGCGCCCTAAACCATTGGTGCTGACCCGGCGTGCTCCGGAACTAGTAAGTTGGCTCATCCTTAACTACTTCAGGGATTAAGACATCATCCCTCATCCAGAATCCATACAAGGTCAACCTCCTACACAGATGGTAGTTCTTCTGGATCTCTGACAATAGCTCCACCAATGAACTATGGTCTGAGTGGCTCCGGACTAACTCTCCTATCCCTAGACTGTCCGCCATTTCATCCATCTGATTGGCATCTGCAAGGACCCCCTGGGAAGCTTCTTGGTGGGCCATTTGTTTTTGGAACTTGGATATTTTTTTGGATGGTTTTCATTGATCGTTCACAAAGTGAATTCACAATGTCCGTTTGTGAAGACTCTTTGCAGATAACCTTCTAGGCGTTCAAATCTGGATCGCAGAGCGCAAACGCGGAGTTGAGGACTCGCTTTGCGTCACGAAGACCCGCGTCACAAAGAACACTCGCTGTGTAAGCATAGCTTTACAATTCGAGAAATCAAGAAGGAAAATTCACAGAGAAGGGAAAGGAAAAAATAGAGGGAAGACGTCTTATATATAGGCAACGACATTCAGAGCACCGCGATGTGTCCAGTTTGCACGGAGCATCACAGCGCACTCGGCCTGCGCATCCCCTATCCGCCTCACAAGAATTCTTCATGAGTCCGAACCGAGAACAACTGAGGATTTGGCGATTTCCCTTAGGAATTGACCATTGATCTCTCCATGAATCCATGTCCGAGGAAAGGCAATTTTTGGCACCAAAATTTGGGACAAAGAAGAAGACTGAAGAAGGACCAATGGACTGCCTCGCAAAGCCACTTCGTGGTGTTCCCCAGCGCCGTGACCACCACGATGTAAGGAGGCGGGCCGCTCCATGATAGCATTTATTGTTCACGAACCCACAGCAAAACAAGGAGGTGGGCCACCATGAAAAGGCATTTGACATTCGTGAACACACCGTGAAGCAAGCAGGTGGGACGATCCGTGACTGCATTTGACGTTCACGACCCTCCATGTAGCAACCAAGTCCCAATTCACACCACGTGAGCTCCCCTATGAGACGCATCTTTCCTATAAATACGGGGCTACCCCTGATCCCAAAGGATGGACAATTCAACCTTTCAGCTACAAAACTTCCGAATAGCGATGCACCCATCTACTCTATGAACTGTGAGCTGTACGATGTACTTCTTCTCCATGAAGTGCCCCCCCTTCGTCCCGTTCTGATCCACTCTTCTGATAGGGATTCATTTTGCGAAGCCTAAGGGTCTTCGCGAAGGAAAGGGATCCCCAAGGGGACCCGGGTCATCGTGGAGAATTTATGCTTCGTGAGACACCCTTCATGTACACATAATCTATTGGTTAAGGCAGGGTCACTGTCCTTCGCGAATCACATTGCTTCCTGACGCCTTGCTTTGCGAGACACCTTTGTTCCACGAGGATGTGCTCCGTGAGTTCCCTTCCACATCATGAAGCACCTCCCATATGCACCTCCATCCCATGATTAGGCTAAGGCACCCCACTTCGTGATGCACAACCCTTTGCAAGTGTCCTCCACCGCGCAAAGCAATATATCTTCACAAGGCCCTTGCCTATGGACCCCCTGCTTGGCAATTCCTTTTCCCATGCGACCCTACAGGTTTTCACGATGTGACTTCAAATTCCCCTAGACGATACCACCCATCATGTTACTTTGCCTCATGCTTCCTCTCATAGGCATGCTAATGGCTATTGATTCTTTGCATAGCCATGATAACGTGGAACCCTCAATGGTTCGCTCTAAGACACCCCCTCACTGCGGATTTGTTGATGCCTTCCCTCCCATAAAGAGAGAAGGGTACCAGTTATGTAATCCCTAGGGGTGCAGAGCCCACCCACCTCGTTTGAGCTGCAGGATGTTAACCTTCCAAGAACCATCATCCCCAGCACATTACATTAAACTATATCCTCGCCCCATGCCTCGTACACATGGTTCCCCCACGTTGGACATTCTCCATGCCCCCTGGTCTCCACAAGTGATGATATCCTCCTTATGGGAGTGGAGTTTTTCCATGGGGGAAGGGAATCCACCTTGGCGAAAGCCACTATATTTCTTTCAAGGAGCCAGCATTACATCCTTGATCCTCCTTTCATTATCGTTTCCCAAGGCTAGCATAGGGAGTGATAGGGAATGGGGCTCCATATTTTTTCGGTCCCAAGTCCCTCTCACACTGCGCTTTATCTCCATCAGGCCTCCATCTCAGAGTGAGTCCTAATCCGTATCTCCCTGGGCCGCTCCATGCGTAATCCCCACTCTACATCTGACATACACACCTTTCACTATGTGGTCGTCAGGCCTTTATTACCTCTTGTTTCTCACACCGAGCATGACTCATGTGAGCTTAGAGTAAGCCTTGACCAGGACAATTCCCCCATCCCGCATGACAATAAACTGTATTCAATCCACCCCGAACTACGTGGACATTGATCAATGTAAATCCATGGTATGTAGGAAGCCTCCACACAGTTCAATCCCCTAACAACTTGGGACACCTCAATGTGTTAGCCCCAATCCATCCCGAACTACGTGGAATTTGATTCATGTCATGGAATGGTACGTAGGAATCATCCCTGTGGTTCAAGCCCCAAACACCTTGTGCCGCCTCAGAGTGTAAGAACCACTCCATCGAGAACTATGGGGAATTTGATCCATGTCAAGGAATGGTAAGAAAGAAACCTTCATGAGGTTCAAGCCCCAACACCATGGGCCACATCAGAGTGTGAGCTCCAAACCATCCCAAACTATGTGAACTTTGATACATGTCAAGGCATGGTACGTAGGAAGCCTCCCAGATGTTCAATCCCACCACCACCTGTTCATTCTGACCCACTTCATGTCAGTTCACCCTCGTCCCTCATGATGTTAATCTAATTCCATCCATCCTGAACTATGTGTACTTTGATCCATGTCAAGGCATGGTGTGCAGGAGGCCTCCACAAGGTTGAAGCCTCCAACACATTAGGTTTCCTTAGAGTTTAAGCCCCAATCCATCGCGAACTATGTGGACTTTGATCCATGTCAAGGCATGGTACGTAGGAATCCTCCACGAGGTTCAATCCCCCAACACCTTGGGCTGCCTCAGAGTGTAATCCCCAATCAATCCCAAACTACGTAGACTTTGATCCATGTCAAGGAATGGTATATAGGAAGCACCCATGAGGTTCAATCCCCAAAAACCTTGTGCTGCCTCAGAGTGTAAGCCCAAATCCATCCGGAAATACGTGTACTTTGATTCATGTAAAGGCATGGTACGTAGGAAGCCTCCATGAGGTTCAAGCCCCAAACACCTTAGGCTGCCTCATTGTGTAAGCCGTAATCCATCCTGAACTATGGTGAAATTTATCAATGTTAATGCATGGTATGTAGGAAGCCTCCACGAGGGTCAAGCCCCAACACCTTGGGCTGCCTTAGTGTGTAATCCCCAATCCATCCCAAACTATGTGGACTTTGATCCACGTCAAGGCATGGTATGTAGGAAGCCTCAACATGGTGCAAGCCCCAAACACCATGTGCTGCATCAGAGTGTATGCCCTATACCATATAAACTATGTGTTCTTTGATCCACGTCAAGGAATGTCACATATGAAGCCTCCTTGAGGTTAAAGCCCACCATCACCTGGTCATTCCGACCCCCTTCACGTCAGTTCACCCCATACCGCATGACTTTAAACTTTATTCCATACAATCTGAATTAAGTGAATATTTATCCATGTCAGGTCATGGTACGTAGGAAGCCTCCCCGAGGGTCATTCCCACCTGCACCTCGTCATTCCGCCCCCCTTTACATCAGTTCGCCCTCGTCCCACATGATGTTAAACTGTATTCCATCCATCCTAAACTACGTGGACTTTGATCCATGTCAAGGCATGGTACGTGGAAATCCTCCACGAGGTTCAATCCCCAACCACCTTGGGACACCTCAGAGTTTAATACCCAATTGATCCCAAACTATGTGGACATTGATCATTGTCAAAGCGTGGTAAATAGGAAGACTTCACAAGGTTTAATCCCCAAAAACCATGGGCCGCCTCAGAGTGTATGCCCCAATGCATACAGAACAACGTGGTCTTTGATCCATGTCAAGGCAATGTAGGAAGCCTCCATGAGGGTCAAGCACCAAACACCTTGGTTCACCTCAGTGTGTAAGCCCCAATCCCCCCGAACCACGGGTACATTGATCCATGTCAAGACATGGTACGTAGGAAGCCTCCACAAGGTTCAAGCCCCAAAACCTTGGGCCACCTCAGAGTGTAAGCCCCAATCTATCCCAAACTACAAGGACATTGATCCATGTCAAGGCATGGTACGTAGGAAGCCTCCCTGAGGTTCAAGCCACAAACACTTTGGGCCGCCTCAGAGTGAAAGCCCAATAAAATATGAACTATGTGGTCTTTGATCCATGTCATGTCATGGTACGTAGGAAACCTCCCTGAGGTTCAATCCCACCACCACCGGGTCATTCCGACCCCTTTCATGTCAGTTCACCCCCATCCCTCATGACATTAAACTGTATTCCATACCATCTGAACTACGTGGAAATTGATCCATGTCAAGGTATGGTACATAGGAAGCCTCTCAAAGGTTCAATCCCACCACCAACTTGTCGTTCTGACCCCCTTCCAGTTGGTTCGCTCGTGTCCCGCATGACGTTGAACTGTATTCCAATCCACCCAAACTACGAGGACTTTTATCAATGTCAAGGCATGGTATGTAGGAATCCTCTACGAGGTTCAAGCACCAAACACCTTGCGCTGCCTCAGAGTGTAATCCCCATACCATCTAAACTACATGGTCTTTGATTCATGTCAAGGCATGGTTTGTAGGAAGCCTCCCTAAAGTTCAATACCACCTGCCAGTCGTTCTGACCTCCTTTACATCGATTCAACCCCATCCAGATGTAAGATGTTACAACCTCATTTGACGGTAATCCATCGTCATATGATCTACATGGACTTTTGATTCCCTACCATGGGGATATCTAGGAAGTCTTTTCGTGTCTCAAGACTAACACTTTTGTCATCTTCATGACGGTCTCATCCCATTCACTATCCCCATAAACCCTTCCATCATCCTTCTTGATCCTTACCCGGGCCGCCACATACCAGTGGGATCATGCCATTCCATTCCCCATTCTATCTAATAGCATTCAGGAGGCTGCCCACATGATGGCCCCAACATCGTTGTTACCTCTAGGGGTCCCTCCATCTGATACACTCTATTCAGTGTTCTGATCAGCCCGCTCCATCACCGTTGGACGTTAAAATTGCAGCATACACTGTTCTAAACATGGGAAGATGAGGAAAACCTCATATACATGCCCATGGAATATGATTCCCCATGTTCGATATGGGATGCCTGAGGCTTCTGTGACCTTCAGAAGCCCTATAATAAGGGACAGAAGACAGACACACCAATTCAACAGCACCCAGACATGCCAGTGATGCCCCAACATGACTAATCCCCTAACAGAAGTTTCCTGCCCTAACCAGACCCCTTGGAATGTCCTAACAGAAGCAGCGCAATTACCTGGTGTCCATGAAGATATGGCGCCGGGAAGAGTTTCACGAACCACATATTAAATCTATGATGGAGACCTGGACTAGGTAACAAGTTCCGAGGAGGAATCTACAGATGGATGAACCGACATCCCATCATCCTGTGTTGATCAAGGAGAAAACGTACCTGAATAATTAACGGATGCCACCCACCTTTGGAAAGTGGGAATGCGGGGAAACAATATCTCACCTATCACACTCATGCAGACGGAGGCGCGCGCACCGGTGAAAGTGTCGAAAATATTCACCTTCAATTTTTGTAATTTAATTAAGTTAATTTATAACGCACATGTGATGTAAATATATTGAAATCGACTTATCATATTAGTCATAATTTTATTCTTGTATTTTAATGTTTACAAGTATAAATCAGAATGTAATATTATAATATTATCATAGAAAAACTTCCATAGTGTTTTTTGGTTTACATCTAGAATATACCTTATACATTTAAATAAATGCTTCATCACTATTTTTTATCCCCATGATAAAATATACATAGCTTTTTTATAATTTAATTCACATAACCTTTTTGAACATATTTGAAATCCATGTTGAAAAATTACAGAACATTTAATTGATGTATAATCCTATAATAGTTATCCATAGAGGTAATCATGGATTTCTCTATGTAGTCGTATTTATGGTGGGGTAGGCCTTATAAATGAATTATTGATATATAATGGTATAAAATTCAGGTACAATGTCATGATGAATATAGGAAAATAATAATTTTATAAAAATATTGAATGGGGATTCATTATTAATGAAGTACAAGGAATTTTTTTGAATTAGTATTTCATAATTAACTCTGTAATTTTTCCTTATATAATCCCATATTTTCTTATGATGTGGTTGAATGGAAATGTAAAAAATTTTCATTTCCCTAAATATGGGGATTGCATTTCCTAGGAAATTTTCTTCCCATCACAGAATACATTTTGATAGAGACATAACTAGCTCGTAAGAGGCAAAATTATTGGGATCTTAAAAGAACATTTCTAATAACATTGATTCCCTAACCTACATTTCAATATGACAATTGTTTTTTTAAAATATTAAAAGAAAAATTCAATCATTGGTTTTAAAAAACTGTCTTTATATTATGAAATATTATGAGGGAAATTTGTAAATTTAGCTATAAAATTATTGTTCAATTCCCCCAACACTACATTGAGAATTACATATATTATTGTGTATATATTAATATATATTGGGAACTCAATCTCTAGGTTATACCATAGGTGACCAAGAATCATTTTTCATATTCATGTTTCCATTATAAGTCATCATAATGGGAATATTACAATTTTTGAATGAAATATTAAGAACTAATTCATTGGAATTAATAGAAAATGTAATTTTATAAAATGTATTCATGATTCATTTCCAATACCCATTATGCCTATACTGAATCTTATTAATTATGAATATTTTTTCATTGTTAAAATTTACATGATATGATTAAGAGATATTCATGATGATATGAAATATCATTGATTTAATATGGCGATGTTATCTTGATAAATAAGGGTGTGTTAGGAAATCATTTATAAAATGGTTGTGACCATGGATTTACAATTTGCGAGTAATTCTTGTGTAATTTAAAATGAAACACCATACGTGTTATTTTAATATTAAATATAATTATTCATGTTATAACCGTAATTCATGAAGCACAACAACTGTATTGTCCATAATCCAAAATAGAAAAAAGATCATTCTATAATTTAATTTATTCTTAATAAATATTAATTCAAAATTTCATATTTAAAGATGTTTTATTTTGTTTAATATTATCGTTGAACAATTATTTTCAACCAAATTGGTCCTGTAAAACATTGGGATCCCATTAATTAATTGAAGTAATCATTATTTTTTAATACGGTCATCAATTATCAAGGAAGATGTATGGTGAATGATAATATATTCTATAACTATGTGGATTAGTTTTTGTGTATATAGTACTCAAAAGAATTGTAAATGATATTCTTTTATCATAGATTAATTAATTCTATATCCTAATATTTGTGGTTCTAAAATCATTTGGAGATAATTAATTTTTAATAATAATAAGTTTGTAATTTATAGGTTTTTATGACACAATAATTCCACTAACCATATCCTCCACATCCTAGAGTATGGTTTGTGGAAAATTGAATATACTATTATATCTTGAGTATTGTATCAACCAAATATCTATTAATGGAATTCAAATTATTTATAAACCCAAGTTTTATTCTAGATCTATTTAAAAATATATGTCCACATATGATAAACCTCACACTTTATTTACTCAATGAATGTCAATATATTCCTGAATAACTCAACTAAAAAACTATGAAACATAATAGTTGTGGAAGAGTTCTTGAATTTATTTATTATTAAATTAAATAAAAAATATTAGATAATATATTATTATACATACCATACTATGGGTTAGACCAACTACTCATTAAATCTGATGTTGGATTCTAAAAGTTAGTGTGGCCAAAAATCCTTTCTAGAGTATCATTGATTGTATCTAATGATTATTTAATAACATTGAACATTTTTCCTTCAAATTTTTAATAATTTATTCTCATCCTATAACAAGATTTATATCCATTATTGATTTTAATTTTGGAATTTTCACATGTGAGGTGATAGTGTTTCTCCCCATCATTTGTTAAGATATATTACCCTTTTTTAGTCACCCTCACTTAGGGTACATTAATCAATGATAATGTTCAATATATTCATCATTGAAGTTAATTATCTAACCAATATAACTTTTCTCGAAACAATATAATATTTAATTCAATCATTTTTTTCAAATAGACATCATGAACTAAACACAACTCTTTATAATAACTCCAAATAGGGTTAAGATGTCAATGTATTTCAACAAATGAAAATTCATGAATAATTTTTTTCAAAAAAAAATCCACCTTATGAATTTAATTCCATATGAAATAAAAAAATCATGTTTTTACAGCATTTATTAGGGGAGATTATTTTATGAGATTGTTAATATTTTTTTCAGTCTAATTCCTCAGACCATACTTTTTTTCGTTAACTATAATTTTATTTTCATTTATATTCTTCTAAAATGTGACCATTAATAGAATTAATTATAAAATCTTAATTAATAATTTTTATAAATTTTTTAATGATTATTACAAGCTATTGAACATTCTATTTCATTCATACAAAACATAATTTTTTTTTACTTTTTTAACAATTAAAAACAACTTTCATTTTCAACTCTCTCCATTAAGAAAAAAATTGAAATTATAATATTAAAAAATTTATTAGAGAAATTATCATCCTTATAGAACTCGATAAAATTATTTTAAAAATATTAAATTCATATACATAAATATTAAAAATTAGCATATTGATTGTTTTAATAACATAACTATAAAATGAATTTATGAAATCGTAATTACTTTACATTTATAAAACATCCTTCCTAAAATAATTAACATAATTTCAATTTTATACTCTAATTAAATCGAAATGAATTTATTATATTTAGTTTCTAATTTAATGTAAAAAAATTAGAAAAATATATTGAAATTTTTTTTATAGCCACCACAAAACTGGTTGAAACATAATATTTCTCCACAAAAAATCCTTAATGATCTTAATGAAACTTGTTCCACAGTTGAAAAATATGAAAAATATGACAAAAATTAGTAGAAATGGATAATTTAAAAATTCCATAGTTGAATTTATTCTACCCTTGAAGTTACAATGATTTAATAAAAAATTTCTCAATACGGAAGAATTCATCGATATTGATAACGATTCAATATATTTTGTTAGTGATGAATAAGATATTTTTATTAATAAATATATGAATACTAGTTTGAATGGATGTCATTCCTAAAAAATGTATAAAAATAATTCCAGAATCATTAAAATATAATATTATTATTAGTGATTTGGCCATTATTGAAAAATATAATTGTTGATGTATATAAATGTATATTTAATTTTTTTAAAGAGGATTCATGATATTAATAGATAGAATATCAACATTCATGATATTCAATGGTAGAGTTTTTAAATAATTTTTTATAAAAAATGCCCGTGTTATTTTAGGAGGATACATTATTTCATGACTATATATAATCTAATGTAGTATTAGTCATATTGAGAGTACGTTCATTATGTTTTAAAAGGATCCTATATGTAATGAGAGAAATTTAATATTTTTATTACCAACATAAAGATGAGAATATGATTGAAAATCTGAAAAAATATAATCCCAAGAGATGTAATACATGTATAAATATAGTAAGATGTTGAGGGATAGTGATAATTTATATTGTCTTATGTTGTGTCAAGATAAAATATAGGATTACCATATGTGTAGAGTTAATTTATTAGATATGTTTAAGTGATTCTATATTTATAAAATTGATTAAGGGTCATTTAGTATGCTGTATATATGTCAAATGAAAAGACTTTTTGTTAAAAAAGGGAGCTTTGGATATTTAATTACAAGATTAATATTAATTTATAGATACATTTAAAGGTAATCGAGGAAATTCATTAACATTTATATGGTTCTTTTAGGGCCATGTAAAGATAATTCATTGAAGTTTCTTAATTGTTTAATTTTTCATATAGCTTAAACTATAGTTTTCTATGAAATAAATAATTTGATTATTTATTATAGTCAACTATGGGGATTGTTGATATTCGTAAATATTAAATATATTGGATAATTAGTGATTTAATTAGATGATTCCTTCATTCTGATAATTTAAAATAACATATAATGATAAATCAAATATATTTCAAATGTATTATGTTGAATTAGATTACTAGAGTAGATATAATTCATTGAGAATGAAGAGGATCCAGCAGGGGAAGTGGTTTTCAAACTGGTATGACATGAATTTCAATGAAATTTAGGCTATGATATTGGGAACAATGAAATATAGATTTCACTGAAATATAATTTATCATCAGATTCTGTTTTACGTACAATAGTAAAATTTTTAATTACATGTGTGAAATGGTGTGAAGAAAAATCCATATGGGACACTATGGGGTCTCAAATGTGTGATGGAGTAAGTATCTAAATAGCATGTACCATGACATAGTTAAATATTGGTGACTATTATGATATGTCCTTGACGTATAATTATAGACATTGGGAGTACTACACAACATGATATGTTTTGGTATTACATGTATTAATACAAAAAGGGATGTATGTTTAAATTTAGTTTAATTAGGAATATATTTAGAGACGTCAGTGAAATATTCATTTATATTGAACTTGTTTGATATTAGATTATGTGATCAATGAATATAGAGGGTAATATTATATATTTTATTAATGAGAATTTAAACCATGTTTTTAAAGAATTTCAAATGATATGAAATAATAAAAAACTAATTTATGATATTATTTTTGTAATATTTATATGTTTGAGAGGAAATAATTATTTTAGCTTGTTTATAAAAGAAAGAAGGGAATATCTCTCAATACAAATGTATCATTGAAGAACAATGAGATATAGAAGATGAGGAAATGTGACTCACTATCTCAATGAGTTTGATCATGTAAGATCAATCTATGTTAACTATACATGATTAAATTAATGAAAAAATAAAATCATTCATCTATAAGTACATACTAATGTGAAATAGTATTTCAAAGAAATTTTTTGATCATCATGATGATTAAGGACATTTCATGGTTGATGATGCCATCTATATGGGCTGATATTTGTAGGATAGCAATGATAAACATTTTAATATATGGTAATGTTACATAGTATTTAGATATCCTAGTGGGATTTTGAAGATTAAATTTCATTCCATGTCATAATAGATTTATACAATGTAATTTTACACATATACATTAATTGTAGATGAATCTATTACATAAGAACACAGTTAGTAGAATCAGTTAGTAGGATCACATTTATATTGAACTCTGTAAATACATGTATCATGTTATATTTATTTAACGTATTATTTTTTATATGTTGTGAAACATAAGAATAGTGGATCAAGTAGTTAACCAATAATCACAGTTAAAATTTGAAGGTAAATTAAAAAATTCCAAAAATATATCACAAATTCAACACCCCCAATTGAATTGAAAATAACTATTAAGGTCTATTTGTTTTATATCAATGAAAATCACATTATTATTGATCCATATATGATAGAAACATATATAATATTTATTTTTCTATAAAACAAATAATTCTAACATTTTATAGACTGAAATAGTTCAGAATGAAATTATTGATGAAATTTTATATTTTTTCCACTCTAGATTGAGGGTTGTGATATTATTATGTTTGTATTTAATATACTATGAAGATATGATCATATAACTTATAAATATAAAATAATTTATTTATTTAAAAGGGAAGCCACTGAATTCAACTTATCATCAATGTTTTATATAATATTAGATGAAAGGTGATGGACCATAAATAATTCTCGGAGATGTGGGAAAAAATTCATAATTTTTGTGGAAATATTGTCATAATAGAGGCCATATTTTATAAATACAGTACATTTTTTTGATTACACTATATTTTAATGTAAGGAATATATTAATGATTACATTACCCATGCTAACAAAATACTATCTAATATTATAGGATTCAGTGATACATTAATCGATATAACTATTGTCAAAAAAATTATATGAAATCTCCCTGATATAATTGGTTACATGATATATACTTTTGAGGCCATATTAGAAAAATATCACAATTTACATAATAATATTTTCATAAATAATGATATGGTAAAATATTATTTATTTAATGGGAAATTAATGGAAAATTAGAAGCTGAAGTCATTGATAAAATTTAACTTTATGTCTTATGAATATGTTGTTTTTTTATAATTTTGGAGATCCTAATGAAGAAAAATATAAATATTGAAAACCGTTGATTTATAGTTAATAATATCTTGGGATAAATTAAAAAACACGTATACCAAAAGAAACACATTAATGTGTCATAAAAATAATAATTCATACAATATTTCCACAAAATACCCATATATGAAGAACATTTAATAATTTATTGATATCTAAGATGAAAACACTTAATGAAAATATTATTTCTCTAGGAATAGAATAGAAAATACTAGAGAAGAATATTCACAGAAAATTATGACTATTGAATTGAAAGAAATTCAAATATGATGTCCAAATAAGAATATACTGACACATTTTATTATACTAACTCTGAAGAGGACAGAAATCATCAACACAAGAAAAAAATAATCCATATGTTAGATGAAATGAATACTCAAAATCATGTGATGAAAATGGTAACGAGTACTATAATAAATATATACTTATTTCAAAACATGATTGAGTATATTGGATAATATATGACCTTATTAAGATACCAAATTTCTCGGTAACAACAGATGATTTAGATATGAATAGTTATATAACATCATGGGGGGTGTAATAGTTCAATGTTTACAATTGTAGAAGATGGGAAAATAATAATGGGACATAAATGTAATACAAGTGAAAAATAAGAAGAAATTGGTTTAGAAGGATCTAGATCCCTTAATTATTCAATTAACTTAATTATGATAACAAATAATTATGATAGAGTAGTGTAGATTTAATTTTTGATATTATAAAGATTCCATGAAGACCAGACATATGGGAAATGTAAAATTTATATATAACTTTTCATGAGATACTATATTAGTTGTAAATTGTTTTAATTAAAATTTATCATTATATTATATTTTCAGGCCCATGGAAGTTATAATAAATTTACTCAAACATCATTGAATGATGGAGTTTGGGATTTAAATGAAAATACCATATATGAATATTATAAAAAACTGATAAATGGTTAAATGATAATAAAAATATTTACATATATAAAATCTCTTATATTTTTATCTTTATAAATTAAATTAGAAATTTTGGAGCTATGGGGTATCTATAATGAAAACTAATACTCATAAGTTCTACACATATCATACATGTAAAAATTATATATAAAGCGTGATCCCTAAACATAAAAAACAAGTACCAAATAATAAAAAATTAAAATATCTTACTATTGAGAAATAGAACAATCATGTAAAAATAGAAGACTACCCATATTACTGAATAATTTTCTTTGGTCTAGATAAGAAATTTCTAGTTAAGGTGGCATTGTCAGAAACCTCCTGGGTTGACCCTGATCTGATGACACATGCTGATCCATGACAATGACATATATTCAATGAAGAACATTTTAGTATTGTAACTAGTGACAAGGAATCAAAATAGTAATAAAGAGAATTATTTCACATAATAAAAATCAAATGGACATAAAAATTTAATAGAGTATCCCAGATAAAGAAGTTTGAAAAGTTAACGTCATTTTTACCAAAAGTGAAATACTAAAAAAGTATACAAAACACCTAAACTAAACATGATGATAAAAACTACTCCATGTGACCATGATGGTCTCTATCTGATACAAAATCCAAAAAGAAACAATTGTAATTGAGAGAGATATAAATATCACAAAAATCATAAAATGAATAAATAACACTATATATGAGTTTTAAATCTCTATAGGCATGCACATGAATTTTATTCCCAATGAAATCCCTATAAATAAATGATAAACCAACATCATAATTGAGAAAATATATAATAAACATGGTTTTTACATAAATTTTAATCTTGAAAACCAAAATGGTATATTGTTCATTTTTCATTTAAAATGAAATTCTTTTCTAAGAAGCATTCATTAAAATTTTCAAATAGAAATAATTTGATTTTATTATAAATGGAAGTGGGTGATTATAAAACAATTCCAGAAGGTTTTCATAAGCCATCAAAAACCAAATCATTATATTTTAAAAGGATTACACCACACAATAGAGAAACAAAACTGATCACATAATAAGGGAAATGGGAAAATAAGAACACCCAAGTAACCAACCAAACAAATATATCAGTCATCTACTGAAGACAACTATATTCCAAATAACAAGGCAGAAGCAAGGATTTCATGGGAATAATATATAACATATTGTACATAATGAATCATCCAGAAGGAATGACTCACCCAATGAGATCTATTTATCCCACATGATCAATTAGATCCGACCATGCCTTTCTGAGGGGAACTGTCCGGTTGCAATAGAGTCAAAACAAATATCCTACCATGGGCCACTAGCAATAGTGAAATCCTATAATAGTAGAACAACTGTTCACCAAAAAATCATGTAGCTATTCTAGGTTCCATTGGAAAGAGTAAAGTGATGGTTATCAAACAACAACAAACAAGATGCCAATCACTTGAACACATATCATACACAAGAAACTCATACAATATGTTACCTCTGAGTCACCCCAAGGAACACCCACTTTCCTTCCAACAAATAAATATAAAGGGAGCCTCTCAGCATGGTCCTCCTACCATAACAAACATAACTAATGGAGGAGAATTTTCCATGTTTTTTTTAATGGATTTATCATTTAAAAAATATTCAAAATGGTCCTCAAACACCCTTCGAGAACTACTATTTTCAAGGAATAAAACCACTATTCCATATAGGTTAACACAAAAAATATTTCATTTTATAGAAAATTATAAACGTCCTTTTAATCATTCACAACACATTTTCCATCTGAATCCTCTTTCCACAAAATTACAAATGTTCCACACACCATCATCAGTTGTGAAAGTATTTTTAATGCCCCAAATAGAGATAAATATCATGTACCATCCCAATTAGATATCCATTTGGAAAAAAATGAAAAAAAATTTAGATTCCATAAATACATTTATAAGAAAATTAATCCATTATTAGAAACATATAAGTTAAAATTGCAACTTGATAATTTTTTCCGAACACTTATTTTGAATGTCATTATGAAAAAATTCCATATTCATTTGGAAATTATAGAAAACCATCTCATTTCATATTATAAAATTCATTAAAAAGAAAAAAATCACTATTAAACATATAAGAATGATGTGAAATGAATGAATCTAATGGATCTTAAATTTAAAGGGAATTTAAAAAAGGTAAACTAATATAAATATAACGGTAAATCCATGACCCAAACTTGAAACATCATTGCAGAGGCTTAAGGAAGAAAAAAAATCTAAGAGGAAACATAAACATAAAAAATCTCCAATTTTGACATAGAGAAAATTGAAACATAGATTTAAATAAACAAAGGAGAGGAATAACTCAAATGAATATTGAAGAAGAAGAAAATATTAGTATATAGGATAATATTACCCTTAAATAACAAAAAATATTTTAAGAAACCACAAGATCTGCATATTTGGAGAGAATGTGAGGCATGTCGAAGAAGAGATAAGACCCATTTGGTTCAAACTAACATCTTAAGGATGAGTGGGGAATTTTTGTCTTATTACCTCAGGAGGTTAGAATAGTAAAATCATATTTTTAATGACATGTGATCTATTCATTGTTAGATGGAATAGTCAGTAAAACTGTGTGCCAAATATGCACCCCTTAACGGGAAACCGTTGAAGTAACCAGGATCAATGAATAATATGGTACATCATGGGAAACATGGCATAATGTTATTCCCAAAATGGTAAAACCATGAACATTCCATCTATAAGGTTTTCTAAATATTTTTCGGTTATGCACCCATGACCACAGACATCCCATGGAACACCACATTTCCTGGAGAAAGTCACATGGTCTAATCTTTAAAGACCCATAAATTTCAATGGAAATTTTTTCTTAATTTCTTTGGAGTTTTAAGAGTCCGTGGCATCTGAAGGCACTTGATTCTAAGGCTTGGTGTGCCTGGAATCAATTTATGAAGTCTATCTCGGGTACGTTCAGTAAATGAATGAGCGATTTTTTCTAACTTTTGAACCAGTGCTCGGAATTGAAACATGAGGGCACCAATGAACTCGCATCACTAGTATTTTCTTATGTGGACCTTAACCGCAATTGCATTTCAAGCGGGATGAGTTTTAATATTTGGGGAATTAGTTTAAAATGAATAAAATTGTTGAAAATTTTTATTTTTAACCTTGGAAGTTAAACCCTCCCATGGGAAGTTGTTGGTGGAGCCCAAAACCACCCAACTTCTCATGTGTGGTTATATGAGAGGTGGAGCCCACACGATCCCTGACCTTTCATTTTCCCCAAACTCCCTTAAACCCCCCATTCATTAATTTGTTAACTCATATTTATTTGTGTAACTCTTCCTTTCCTCTCTCTCCATCTTTAACTTTTGCCAACACATGATAATCAATGCATTAAAACTCTTTAATTATTTCATTAAGTGATTTGAATTTAGAATTCTTGGGATGTTTAACTAAAATAAGGGGTAGCCTTATATTAATTTGGTTGGAACATGTTGTGTTGAGGAAAATGTTTGAGAGATAGCTCTTGTAAAAGTGGAAGGAAGTTCCTCCTTCGTCGAAGAACATCATCCTTACAATGAAGAATGGCGCCTCTTTGACGAAGAATGATGCCTCTTTGACGAAGAACGCCAAATCCACGAAGGACAATAACACGCCTTTTTTTCTTTTCTCTACGACAAGAGGGGAGACGCCACATATTCGGGTACACTCTGATGATGATGGTTCTTTCCTACTTTTGACGGAGTGACAACGCTTTCCGCGTCTATGACGAACGAACCATAATCAAGGTACATGATTTCTATTGTTTTTATACCCGTTATTCGTCGAGGAATTTATGGTTTGAGCCTCTAACGCGGAGAGCATGGGCTAACTAACAAGACCTGACCCTCCACTGATTGTTTGTTTTTTCACGGGATGAAGGGCGATGTGAAACGGGTCTACGTTGGTGTTTTGAAGTCGTCGTAGTGAATAACAAGTCCCGGTAGAGCCGCAGGCACATACGGTGGGAGAATAGGACCACCTGAGCACATCTGGTGGTCCGCGGAAGATGTTGTCGGAGCCTGCGATAGGAGGCAGTGGCCCCCCAGTGCACCACTAGAGAAAATCCTCCGTGGCAAAAGCCGCGGCGACGATTCAGAGGATCCCATGGCCGCACGAGATCTGGGATGCCAGGGGCGGCGCTAGCTTGCGCCGCCAGTGCCAATCAGCAGGGAGGTTGCGCCTCCCCCACTCCATGTAACACTCGGCCAGGCTGGCCGAGCCGTGTGCGACCACGGGCTAGGACACACCTGTCGGGTCGGGCCGTGCCCTATCAGGCCGGACCTGGTTCGGACCAGGCCCAGTCCCCCTATTTTCGGACCATATTCAATTAAACGGTCGTAACATGAGCTATGAACCTCTGATAGATGCATTGTCAGTTGCGTAGGATTTCGTGGATTGGGACAGTCGTTTTGGTATATTACACTAAATGTTTTGGCGAATTTTGGGTACAACTGGGTTCATTTGAACTCAAAACCAACCGGGCCCTCGTAGCGGAAATGCTTCTAACATAAGGACTGAACGTCCGATTGACGTACCATTGACAATGATGGGTTCCTCTTGATGTGAAGGTTCTTTTGGTATACACTACACAAATTTAGGATGTGGTTTGATCATGGTCAGGTTGGATTGTACCTGAAATCCAACCGAGCCCCTGGAATGGAAAAGCTAATAACTCACAGACCGGGCATCCGATTGATGCACTGTCTGTTGAGTTAAGACCCCTATTACGAGGTGGATCTGTGAGATACTTCTTCGTGGAACATTGTGACACTTATAGTTTCAACCAGTAGCTCGTGGAGTGAATCCTCCCAGAGACGAGCATACAAAGTACAATGACCTTGTAACTGGATGAGACCTAATGACTGCTTATCTGATTCGTATCGGAGTGACTTGACTAGCCCAGTGTGGAGCACTACTATGTTGTGGTAGCAGACCCATGGTGGGGAGCACTACTGTGTTGGGGTGACAGACCCGTGGTACTCAATAGGAGGAGTACCTCTGTAGGCTTGTATGGGTAACACTACTGTGTTGGGGAAGCAGAACCATGGAGGGGATCGCTACAGTGTAGGGGAAACATACTTGCAGTACACGATAGAGGAGAAGTACCTTAGTAGTCTACAGTTAGTGAGTGTCACCTCGGAGTCGTGACAGGACTACTGTGCTCGACAGAGGAGGAGTTCTCCAGCAGCCGTGTTATCGTCATCGTAAATAAAAATCCTGTTTTGAACTAAGTCAATGACCTTGTGTTTTCCTCAATATTGAGATGGGTTACATGATAACTTAGATATATATATGGGAATATACCTAAGTAAAGTTTATATATAGAGATATTTCTTTTTGGTTTATCCTTGTTGTATTTAGTGAGACCTTGAGGGTCTCGGGGTCCCTACTGAGTATCGTTATACTCACCCCTACATGGGCTATGCCCGCACCTCATTGGGTTGGATGCAGACGATGGACATCGCTGACGGAGGCCGAGTGTACGAGGACAAGAGGGTACCTGGAGGTGGACCTCACAACGATTAGGTACCCAGAGGTGGACCTCATGATGAGTCAGTACTTGGTGGAGGATGACAGACAGGGGCGCTGATGAGGCTATCTATACCTACCCTTAAGGTAGGATCAGTGGTGGATGATCTATGAGCTTCTTGTCACTTTCCAGCTGTTTTGTCTTTTACCATGTACTTTAGAGTTGGGCTTTTATTTCTGGCCCCTTACATTCAACACTAATTTTGTTTTTAGTTTTACATAGTGTTTTCTTCTGCTTGTACTCTGAGTGTGTGTGTTTGTGTTTAATAAAGGCAACGGCTTCCCTTTTTATCAGTATTTATGCCTTTGGTGCTAGTCGCCAGCCCCTGGTCTATGGAAGGCAGGCATGGGGTAGTCAAGACACGGGCCCTGAGGATGGTTCATGACAAATTGGTATCAGAGGAGTCGGTTCTACCATAGAACATAGAAGTCTAATATTTTTCATTACTGTGAAGAAAGAGTGTTAAGGGTACTAACTGTGGTCTTTAGTTCAGGGAGTCCAGTGTTGGTGCGGGCGGCCGACGTATCCATACACCAGGACCCTGACTTCTGATTTCCGACTCAGTACATGAAAACATTGATTGTGTGTGTGTTTTCAAAAGTGTCATTTAAGTCAGCTCAAAACCAGCTCAGCTCACTAAGTGTAGTCTTTTGACCATGTCACATCTGTTTCTTTTAGGATTCCTCCCCATGGATGACCAGCTAGAGCCCCGAGAGTTGTACATATTGACAACCCGCCCAGCGATAAGGCCTCAGAACATGGCCCTCTTCCAGTTGAGGCACTAACAGAGGCACCATCGGTACTTCCACCCATTAGGACACTGATTCCACCAGCCCCAGTAGTAGGCGATGCATGCCTCTTGAGCATGCTGCACGAGTTCCAGCGCCAGAGGCCACCCAGGTTCCAGGGAGAGATGGACCCACAGGTGGCTGAGGATTGGCTGGAGGCTGTGGCAAGAGTCTTTAGACTGGTAGGGACACCAACTGACTTCATGGTGATCCTTACTGCCATCCTCCTACATGCAGCAGCAGGAAGATAGTGGAGCCTAATGATTTAGATGCATGATAAGGAGACACTCCTATGGGAGGACTTTGAGATCCTGTTCCATGCAGAGATTGTACCATCCACCCTTCGAGCGGTGTAGAGACAAGAACTACTTCATCTGCAGTAGGGAAGCATGATTGTAGCTCAGTACTCAGCAAGGTTCACCGACCTCTCGCGCTACTCCGCTGATATGGTCCAGGACCCATTATTCCTGGCCCGGACCCTTGAGTAAGGAATCAGGTGAGAGATTAGATCTTTAGTTGTCTCCCCCAGCATCGTGACACAAACAGGGGTGTTGGAGCGAGCCCTCTTAGTGGAGAGTTTCCTTGATGAGCAGTCTCCAGCAGTAGGACCCACCACTAGTCGGCATGTAGCAGAGTCTTCTACAGCTGGCAGAAGACAAATGACGCAGAGGTCCAAGAGGACCATACCTATAGGTGCTTGACCGCAGGACTCAGGGAATGTAGTGCGGGGCACCCAGGGTGACGGCAGAGCAAGACCTGTGAGGCTATGTTACTCATGCGGTTGATAGGGTCACATGGCTCGTGACTGTCCAACCTACCGTGCAGATGATCAGCAGATAGAAAAGGACCTCCTAGGCAGAGGTAGAAGTTCGATTGTGGCGGACCGCAAGGACAATGAGACCGAGGCAGAGGAGTTGGCCGTACAACAGGTGGTGAAAGACGCTTCGAGGTGCTGCCACCACCACCACTAGGTGTTCCACCCCGACCGCAGGGAACTGGTGGATATGGGAGATCACAGCTTCAGGCAGCAAAATCATACGACTATGGAGCTCTGGAAGTAGGTGGACAGGAGTGAGACTAGTTCTAGGCATGGAGGCATTTGTTCTTGGTGCTTCTAGTTTCCGTGTTATTTTTGTTGCGTTTTCTTTGTTTCTATGTACTTCAAGCTACATTAATAAAATACACTTATCTATGTGATGTTTATATTCCTGTCCTTTTTGTATGGTTGATACTAAGAGGTTTCGGTTAAAATTATTGAATTGACCCTCACTTGTGAGATTCCTACTATAGGAGACCCAGTAACCATGCACTTATGCCGACAGTGTGACTCATACCTTGGAGGCGAGAGTAACGGTTGGATCTCTTAGTAGTAGCATCGAGGCCCTACGCCGTCATTAAAGACATGAATTGCACCGTTCATGTCAGGATTGACTGTATTAAGAAAATAATGTGGTTCATCTATGGAATGAGACCATATTACTCTTTTCGATAGAGGAGAAATCTCAGAAGATCTTTAGTAGAATGTAGACGAAGAAGGGTGGAGATTAGTTCTTACAATTGGCTAGTCTCACCCATTGTTTGTTGAGTGAATGGTTTATAGTTCTCTCCAACTCAATAGTCTCAGGTGTATCTTCTCTCAGAAAGGACTGAACCAGAGACATCGGTGATGGATTGAATTTCTCCAGGACTATGACTTCAAGATAGTTTATACTACAAGGGAGGGGAACGTTGAAGCACATGCTCTTAGTAGGAGATCGTGCATTCAGCTGTTAGGAGTGGAGAGATAGCAGATGGATGCATTTCAGATATCCTTTGTGGTTAGTGATGGAGTTAGCACGTGTTAAACCAAAGATGGTTCAGGCTACGTTAGAGAAGGTGTAGATCATCCAAGAGAGAATGAAGACTGCACATAGACGAAAGAAGTCCTATGCTGATAGGATACGATACCATTGGAGTTCGAGGGTGACGACCACATTTTCTTACGGGTCTCACCTTGTCGAGAACTATGGAGATTTGGCCGAGGTTGGAAGTTATCTCCATGATACATCAGACCATTCCAAGTCCTCAGCATAGTGGGTGAGGTGGATTACCGTCTGGCCTTTTCACCTGAGATGCACCGGGTGCATGTCGTCATCCACGTATCTCAGCTGAGGAGATGTGTGCAGGACCTATCCATTATCATCGACCATGGACAGCTAGACATCAATGACAGGGATTCTTTCATGGGGTTCTAGTAGAGGTTGAGTATTGACAGGAGTGGGTCCTACGTGGACAGTCTATTCTTCTTGTGTGCTTTCACTGGCAGCACGTGAACCTCTAGGAGAGCACATGGGAGAAGGAGGCTCAGATGCATTCTTGGTACGTCCTTTAGCTTCCCTCGTTTGTGTTATAGCTTTATGGGGACGTAAATCCCTAAGGTGGGAGGAATGTAAAGACCCTGAAATTTCAATGGAAATATTTTCTTCATTTATTTGAAATTTTACGAGTCTGTGGCATCTAACAGAACTTGATTCCGAGGCCCGGTGTTCCCAGAATCAATTTATGAAGTTCATATCAGGTACGTTCAGTAAACGAAGGAGTGGGTTTTTCTGACTTTTTAACCATTGATCAGAATTGAAATCCGAGGGCACCAATGAACTCGCAGCGCCTGTATTTGCTTAAGGGGACCTTTATCGCAGTTCCGTTTCAAGCGGATTGAGTTTTAATATTTGGGTAATTAGTTTAAAATATATAAAATTGTTGAAAAATTTTATTTTGTAACCATGGAAGTTAACCCTTCCATGGGAAGTTGTTGGTGGAGCCCAAAACGACCCAACTATTCATGTGTGGTTATATGAGAGGTGGGGCCCACATGATCCCCAACATTTCATTTTCCCCAAACTCCCTTAAACCCCCATTCATTAATTTGTTAACTCCACTTTATTTGTGAAACTCTTCCTTTCCTCTCTCTCCCTCTTTAACTTTTTCCAACACATGATAATCAATGAATTCAAACTCTATAAATATGTAATTATGAGATTTGAATTTTGAATGCATGACAAGTTTAATTAAAATAAGGGGTAGCCTTATTTTAATTTGGTTAGCACATGTTGTGTTGAGGGAAACGTTTGAGAGAGAGCTCTTGTAAAAGGATAAGGAACTTCCTCCTTCGTCGAAGAACATCACCCTTCTGACAAAGAACGACGCCTCTTCAACAAAGAATGACGCCACTTCGACAGAGAATGGAAAATCCACGAAGGATGACGACGCACCTTATTTTATTTTCTCCACGATAAGAGGGTAGACACCACATCGTTGGGTACACTCCGACGACGAAGGTTCTTTCTCTGCATTGAAGGAGTGACAACTCATTCTGCGTCTACGATAAATGAACCATAATCGAGGTAGGGAATTTATTTTGTTTTTATACCCGTCATTCATCGAGGAATTTATGGTTTGAGCCTCAAACGTGGAGGTCACGGGCTACCGAAAATTCCCGGACCCTCCATTTGTTGTTCATTTGTGTTTGGGATGATGGGAGATGTGAAACGGGGATTCATTGGTGTTTTGAAGCCGTCTCAGTGATGAACATGTCCCAGTAGAGCCGCAAGCACTGATGGTGGGTGAATCGGACCATCGGAGCATGTTCGGTGGTTCATGGAAGATGCTGTCGGCATGCCTCATCATCACTGAGGCATAGGCAATTGGAGGCGGTGGCCGATGCCCTACCATGACATCTGAGAAAATCCACCACGGCAATAGCTGTGGCGGCGACGCAGAGGATCCCGCGGCCGCGCATGATCCGGGACGCCAGGGGGTGGTGCAATCTGGCGCCGCCGGTACCCATCCGCAGGGAGGCTGTTCCTCCCCTGCTGCACACCAGCTGGGCCAGGCCACGCCCTGTCTGGTTGGACCCGGACCCGCGTCGGGTTGAACCGATTCGGGTAGACTCCGGGGGGGGGGCATGGGCTGGGTCGAATCGGGCCCAGACCCCCTATTTTCGGTTAAACGAACATAACTTGAGCTATAGACCTCCGATCGATGCACCATCAGTTGCATAGGATTACATGGATCAATAAGGTCATTTCAGTATATTAAACTCTTGGTTTTGGTGATGTTTGGGTACTGACAAGTTGGTTTGAACTCAAAACCAACCGAGCCCTCGGAGCGGAAACACTTATAACTTAAGGACCGGACATCCGATTGATGTGCCTTAGACTATGTTGGATTCCTCCTGATGAGGCAGTTCTTTTGGAATAATCTACATAGATTGCGAATGTGGTTTGAGCATGGCTGGGTTGGATTGTACCCAAAATCCAATCGGGCCCCTGGAATGGAAATGCTAATAACTCACAGACCGACCGTCCGATTGACGCGCCATCTGTTGCGTTGAGACCCCTAGTAAGGGGTGGTTCTTTGAGATTCCTATTCATGGAACTTCATGACACTTAGAGTGTTGCCCAGTTTCTTGTCTAGAATATCCTCCCAGAGATGAGCATACAGGGTACGATGACCTTGTAGTTGGATGAGACCTGATAACTGCTTGTCCGATTCGTATCGGAGTGACTTGACTGGCCCAGTGGGGAGCACTACTGTGTTGGGGTGGTGGAACCATGGAGGGGAGCACTACTATGTTGGGGTGACAGACCCGCGATACTCGACAAGAGGAGAACCTCTGTAGGCAATTAGGGGGAGCGCTACTGTGTTGGGGGGCAGACCCATGGTGGTGATCGCTACTGTGTTGGGGTGACATACCCGCGGTACTCGACAGAGGAGGAGTACCACAGTAGTCTATGGTTAGTGAGTGGCATCTCGGATTCGTGACACGACTACTATGCTCGACAAAGGAGGAGTTCTCCAGCAGCCATTTTTTCATTATCGTGAATAAAAATCCTGGTTTGAGCTGAGTCAATGACCTTGTTTTTTCCTCATGATTTAGATGGGATACATGATAACTTAGGTATATGTATGGGAATATACCTAAGTAGAGGTTATCTATTGAGATCTTTCTTTGTGGTTTATCTTTTTTGGATTTAGTGAGACCTTGAGGGTCTCGGGGTCCCTACTAAGTATCGTTATACTCACCCCTACACAGGCTATGCCCGCACCTCGTTGGGTTGGATGCAGATGATAGATATCGCTGACGAAGGCCGAGTGTACGAGGACTAGATGGTACCTAGAGGTGGACCTAACGACGATTCGGTACCCGGAAGTGGACATCACAATGAGTCGGTACCTAGTGGAGGTTGATGGATGAGGGCGTTGATGAGGCTATCTGTACCTACCCTTTAGGTAGGATCCTTGGGGGACGATCCAGG
The DNA here is from genome assembly GCA_963277665.1 of Viscum album. Lineage (NCBI taxonomy): Eukaryota > Viridiplantae > Streptophyta > Magnoliopsida > Santalales > Viscaceae > Viscum > Viscum album. The sequence goes on along the minus strand of OY728140.1, from coordinate 1,813,073,443 downwards.
AGTTGCTTGTCACTTTCTAGCTGTTTTTTCTTTTACCTTGTACTTTACGGTTGGGCTTGTATTTCCGGCCCCTTACATTCTGCACTACTTTTGTTTTTAGTTTTACTTAGTGTTTTCTTCTACTTGTACTCTAAGTGTGTGTGTTTACATTTCATAAAGGCAATGCCTTCCCTTTTTATCAGGATTTATGCCTTTGGTGCTAGTTTCCATCCCCTGGCCTATAGAAGGCATGCTTGGGGTAGTCACGACACGGGCCTTGAGGACTGGTCGTGACATAATCACACTATGTTCCAATCATGATGCACCTCATTCCAAGGCCAAAATCCCCAATTTTCATAGTGAAGACATAATGATAAGAAGGAATAACAATGTGACAAATATTAAAAAAAAATATAAAACCTCAAAATATAAAAATGGAAAACAACAATCTCAAAATAAAAACGAAGATCCAAAATATGATCATGATTGATTGGAAAAAATAAAAAACCATGTGCAAACATTAACCCCACCATTACACTTTGTACCCCAATATACACCATAAACCTTCATTTTATCCATTCAAATGAATGGTATTCTAAAAAACACCACGAACATAACTCTTAATCAAAGAACACCAAAACCAACAACAACAAAAAACTGATACCTCTTAATAAAAATGAACCAATGAACCCAAACTACATCTTGAATAATTGCATAAAATACTATAAACAACATATCCTATCCCCATAAAAAATACTGGGGGTTGCTCCAAAATCCCAATGATCACAGAAATATAGGGGAACTCAATATTGGATAGAATCACCCAAAATAACCCATTATAATCCAACACCAAAAAATAACCCAAATGATAAACATGGGAGGACCGAATGGACATACCACCATCAAATACTAACAAGAAAGGATAATATCACGATGAAACTACAACAAATAATTTTAGTGGGTCCCCCCACCATTAAGAACTAACCAACAAAAACAACCCAAAACAGAATGTCATGGGAAACCCATCATGGGCCAATAAAAGAACATTCCACACAAACACAACCCCACCAAAAGTGGAACCCAAGAGAAATTATTCCTAAAAAGTGAAATACATTCTTTGATTCAACCTATTTATATGATGAAACTATCTCTAGAAGACCATAAACTGGATCTCAATTCGACTCACCTTGGTGAATCCTACGAGAAAAACTAATCATATATGTTTATTTAAAAATGAATATCAATGAAAATTGTGCATGGACACAACCACAAAAAACCAGTATAGACAAAAAAGGATAGGATAAATATCATAGGAACACATAAAATACCAACATCACAATAGTGGATTCATGTTTCAATCCAAATTTCCCCTCACCCCTAATGTTTCTAGACATCATGAAGAGATTCCCACCGGAACCTATGTCTAGAGCCCCGATGTCTAGAAGCATCTGATTCCCCACAATCGGGATCTAACAATCACTAATAAAAAATTCATACATCCATTGAAATAATGATTTATAAGATAAAAAACCATCTTATTATTTCATATTAAATGAGAAACAATGAGAACAAGGTACAAAAGGAACACTATTACACTTAAAATGGAAAATATTCTACAGTTTCTGAATGTAAACACATCCATTAATATAGAAGTTCCTAGGAGACTCGAAACATCATCTTTTTTATTTTAATGAAAATTAATCAACACAATACACCACTAGAGTTAGGAAATATATGAAATGATGCATTATAGATAAAGGTAATATAACCTAATCAAAAAATATCATCCTGATCCAACAACCAGATTAATTTTTTTCTAATGTGTATGATATGGATCCATGTATCTTTTTAACAACACCCCTTCAAAACCATTTCATGTGACCCTGGTGTATAAAATTATGGTATGCATTTAGATAATTTAGATATGATGACCTCTTATGATTTGGTTTGTTGTACAGATAAAACACCAAGATCTTACAGATAGAGGACGTTGGCAAACAACCAATTAAAATTTTAATTCCATGAACAACACCACCATATTCAGGATTTTTTTGATATTCTTACTAGAATTCCCTTCCCCAATTCAAAAAAAGATAGGATGAAATTATACCCATAGAACTCTCATGAGCATAACTTCAACCCTTAAAACTTTCTTTACCACGTCAGAAAAGGGGGTAGAACAAACTCGGAAATGTTCATCTATAGATCATGACAATTACCAAAATATAAAATCAGGCCTTTTGTGAATAATCTTCTTACCCTTATTGAAGGATTGAAACTAGATCCATAATGTGAAAAAATATCTCCACCATTAATCTGCCACCCTAGTGAAAACTACTCATGTCCAACCCCTTCCTCAACTTCGTTTCCTCAAAGAAGCACTGAGAAAAATGAATCCATGATGAACTCCCTAGTATATCTTCACAATAATTGTCGTGAGAGACTAACTTCGACCACTTATGGGTAAGACATTCGATCATAATGATTGGAAACATTACCTTCCAAGACTATGTACACTCAATTGTGATTATGATTCTTTTTTTCTCTATATCCAATATTCCACATTGAGAGGCTATGCCTTACCATAAATTGGTTGAGGATTCTACTTTTGAAACTGAAGAAGGGTGTCTATGGGTTGTTCAACTAGATAGGCCAGTAATAGTGAACCACCTATTATTTCACCATGAATATTCATTGAATTCATGGGGGGTGAATAAAATAATAAACAAGGAAGACATGAACCAAATCAAAACCAACTCATGCTAAAGAATTTATAAATTTAAAAAGCCACATAATCCAAACAACCTAATCATAATAAAAAAACCAAATTAACTCTGATTATTAATATATTAAATGTTTCATCTATAAAACAAATTTTCATAGAAATAAATTAGTTTGTCATTGGATCTCCCATGGTACTCCTTTTATCCTCCCCCACATGATCATTCCCATACCAATCTGACCCCATCCACTCATGCCTATTTGGGAACTCATCCTCCCATATCATCAACCAACTACTTCATCCAACACATACGTTCATGTGATCACTCAATAGAATACCAAATTTCAAAACAAAACATTCTTTTATTGGTCAAATATTAAAAATAATATTCATATTCTCATTAAACAACCCATTTAAATATTTAGAAATATTTTCAAAATAACAGTAACCATCATGTCTAAAATTATTTACAAAATCCACACAAGAATCCATTTTATCCTTCTCAAAAAAACACATATATTCTATAACAAATCCTATTAATCACATTTAGAAAAAGTTTTCTTCTCAAAAAATATAATTCACTCAAAAAATCATTTTATTAAAAACTCATTTTTCTTACTTAAACGAAGCTCCTAATAACCAATTGAAATTAAAAATACACTTATAGATAATTATTTTGATAAACAATGATTTTTTATTATCACAATTAAATATCATTAATACCATCCTTGTTTTACCAAAATTTCAGATTAGAGAAAATCTATTTTTTATGAATTTCATCAATATAAATCTAAAATCTCATTTTTTAACTTCTATAAACCAACTTTAATTGTTAAGATAGTTATAAAAATTAAAATATATGGGTCTTAAAAACTATTTTCTTAATCAAGGATGACCCAAAACTGCTCATGATGGAAAACATGTGTTGATAGGTGACTTAGACATATATTTGGAGACTATATTCCCATCACACCACCAACATAGTGAGTCATTATGGACCATTACCCCCACTCGACACGGTTTTCTAGGCCCTGTGATCTCATTAAGACCACTAGGCCAACTCATATTGTGAATCCCAAACATCAAACAAATAATAAGAACCAGATTAACTAGACAAAACATGGCATCCCATGGAATCACTATGATCACCTTAATAGGAGTTGTATATACACTCCCATAAACCTGTACCCCAGGCTCTGAATGTCACACTCCATGTACCTTGAAATTCCAAATAACTAATGGGAACTCTGAAATAATTTTCCACTAAATAACCATCCTTATCCGATACAATTTTATCTCTATTGTTCCCAGTTCATCCCCAAATTGGTCCCCTAAGAGGATCCACGACAAGTCCCAAGAGGCTTTCCTTATACTCCTATGATGGAAAATAGTGTTGAGGCAATAATATTGTATCCGAAGTAATGATATATACCAATATAAATAAATTTAATAGAATAAACTAAATTTAAAATTCTATGAAAATGGATTTCCAAACTAGTCATTATTTGTACTAAAATGAAAATACAAAAGAACTATTAAAATAACACGAAATGAACCTAAATAACACAAAATATCGATCTAACCAGGAGGTTTACTCTCTATTTTAATTTCAACCATCTACATGAATATTGAATCCATGTTTAAACATGATCCAAAATCCCAAAAAAAAATAGAACTATAGGTGTGAGTATTAAAAATTAGTAGTCATTGTCAAACAATAAATTCAAAATAAAAAAAACTTTAAGTAAAGGATAAATCAATTTAATTTTTGTTATAATGAATCCAAAAAATAAATTTCTCACAAATTTTCTTCTTTAAAACAAAAAACAGTCCTTTTCTCATATAATATTTAAAACCTTGTTCCCTTCCATGAAGTATACATTAAACTTTTTGAAGAGGAATAATATTATTTCATCAAAAAGGATAGAAGGGAAGTATTATACATTTTAAAAAAAATCATAACTCATCTAAAACTAACACATCACATTAAAACATGAGTACACAACACAGTGGAGAAAAAAATTGATCACAAAATAAGGGTAATGGAAAATTAAGTGGATACAAGTTACCAACCAAAAAAACCTTAAAATCACCACCATGAGACAACTAACATAGAATTTTCATCCAAGAACCTAGGAGTTAAGTGGAATAATATATAAAATACTACACATATTGAGTCATACCTAATGAATACCTCTCCCAATGATATGATTTTCACCCATAGAGTCAGCCATATCCTACTTGGTCTATCCATGTAGATTTATCCTATAACAGTAAAAACAAAACATATCCATATTATAGGCCACTTTATATATTGAAATACTAAGATAGTGAAGCAACTGATCAATGAATATCCACTAGTTTTCTGAGGTTGAAATTTCAAGAATAATGTGTGTATGATCCAACAAAGCTAAACAAGAATCCAATCACAAGCACATATATCAGACTTAAGCCACTCACACAATAAGTCACACCCAAGCCACACCAAGAAACAACCTATTTTTTCTCTAATATATCAGAAGGGGTCATCTATGTATGGGCCCCTTACAATAATCAACAAGTGAATGGAAATAGAAATATCCATGTAGAGTTTTCTAGATTTCAACATTTTACAAAAATGAAAAATATTCTTCAAACACTCTTTGTGAAAACACCCTTATCAAGGAACCAAATCCAGTTTTCCAAAAAATATGATAACACATCATTTTTTATATTAGGACCACATAGAAAATTACATTAATGAACGCACACTTATTTTTGATACAAAATCCACATTTCAATAAATTCCAAATGGTCCACACACCATAATCACATGTCAATTTTTTTTAATGTAATCAAACACACACCAATTTAATATCCAAAAAATAATAATAAATGCATTTGATAAAAATCCAAACCATCATTTAACATTCATAAAACATATTTACAACCCACCCCATGATTTAAGAAAATAATCACTCACAAGATCCATCTGGGCATTTTATAAAACACAAGGTGTGCATGTATTAATGAATTTATACTATATTCATAAAAACAATCAATAAAATGAAATCATTTCATAAAAAAAATTTCTCTATATTCAAGCACCACTATTTAAAATATAATTAAAGTGCTAAAAGTAAGAAACCATCGATTCATAAATATAATGGTAATGTGAAAATTGATACCTACCTTAACTCACAACGCTTCAACAACGCACACCTGAAACAAAAATGAAAAAGATCAATGAAGCAATATCATCTAAGAAGAACCTTAAACAATGAAAAGCCACAATACAAAAAATGGAACATTAATCCATGATTCACATGAATAATTGAGACTTGTAAATCATGAGAAAAAGTAACAAATAGAAGATGGAGATGGGATGAGAAGATTACCTTGAGAAATCACCCCAAAAACAAGAATAAACCACTATATCTGTAACTTGGGAATGAGGCGATTCTTGGAATATAAATGGCAGGCCCCATTTGGTTAATAAGAATTATGAATGGAAGTCAAGAATCATTTTCGTGATAAAATTTTGAGATGGTAGAAAGGTAATGTAATATTTTCAATGACAGGGGGCATTGTGTGCGGTTAGGCCGTATAGTCTCTAAATCGTATTCCAACTATACACTACATATTAGAAAACCTGGTCACTCACATGGGGTAGCCAAATGGATTTGAAATTTTTTAACCAATCATGAATTATTGTTTTGTCAAAAAGGGTATTATCATGTTTATGCATTTCATAGATTTTTCATGTTTTGTGTGGGTCATCCACCCCAAACTAGAGGCATCCCATGGATTTAGCAGTTTCATGGATCATGTCGTATAACTTCCTCTAACTGTGCGCGATTCATACACAACCGAATTTCAAGCCCAAAATACTTATATTTCACTTTAAACTCTTTGGGAGGTCATATCATTAACACATGAACAAAAATAGAAAAAACATCAAAACATAAATATTGAATAGCTGAAACATAAGAAGATAAATAATATCCAAAACATTAGAAGGAAACATGTTTGAAAATATTATATAGGGTGTGATCAAAATCGTTATAGAATCACAATATGTATTCATACATAGATGATATTAATAATTTAAATGATTTGGAATGGTTTTTTGGGATATTAGTTTAAAATATTCATGATGGAATTGATTGAGTGAGCTTTATTTGATGGAGAAAACAAAAAATAAAAAATGATAAAAAATAACATGATGGACATTTTTCTATTATAGATCCAATTAATATATACCACTCATGGATATAGTTATAAAAAGAACTAAATGATTCACATAATTTTTTATGAATATATATTTAATTCTGAATTTGAAACATGAGTAGATTGACATAATAAATAATTAAAATCCAAAAGAAACCACAAATAGGAGAAATCTGGTAGACTTAATAATATTATTATTTTAAGGAAACCAACAACCTATATATTCACTATAATCTTATTTGTAATAAAATTTATATAACTGAATTCACAAATTACCATGTAAATAAATGGGGATGTTAGTAATATACTATAACTGAATATTTCTTATACAGAGCATCTTCACTGATATTATAATATAAAAGGTCGTATATACATCATGTGGGCGAAAAACATGAAATAAATATTTAAAAACAAATAAAAAATCAATATGGAAATATATAAAACCTTATCAAAAATAATGGTTGTTGTATTAAAATCTACACTTTCTCTATTATATTCATAATGAATTATTTTTTAAAAAATTGGATTATGTTGATGATATTTATTTGAGGAAGAATAAGTTTTTTTTTCTCACTTTGAAATTTATGATATATTTCTTTAGAGGATTGAAAGGTGTTTAATTGATGATAAATCAATTTTACATCTACATAATTGAGATTTTTGGTAATGGTATATCATTCATTACAATTTATTTAGTTGAATGTGTATTGGTGAAATGAGAAATGTTTTTAAAATATTGTATTCCATCATATATATACTATTGAATAAATATAGGGTTCAATTTATTATTTCCATTATTTTTTCACCCATACATAGGGGAATCAATATTTAATGAGATCCAATTGGAAAAATAATTTTTTATAAATAAAACCTTTCGCCATATTAATATGGATATAATGACGACTTAAAACCCAACATTCCCAATTATAGTAATTATTAGTGAAAGGGGGATTAAATGTAATTATCATTCATAAATAATTAATTTCCATGTATTTAAATTCATTGCATATAAACACTAATAGAGAAAATTACATTTTATGTGTATTAATTATATTTTTTTCAGTATGAATTATTTAAAAGATGATATTTATACATCAATATGTATTGTTGGATGTGAAGAGTATACTGATGTTATAAAAAAATAAATTGATATATTATTGGAGGTTATTTATAAAGGGAATGTGATGGATGATTCAAGAAACCATATCTATTTTATCATTTTAAATTGGTGGATTATATTTTTGATGTTGAATAAGTCATTCAACAAATTAATTATGGGTAAGATACATTATTTCATGGTCAAATACACATGTGTAAAGGATTAGAAAGGCTGATATGGGGTTGAGTGATTCATGTAAGGATTTGGATTGGAATATTTTTATTAGGTAATTTTAAGTACCCATGTTATGGAGAAGTAGAGTATTCAAATATGTAAAATTGTTTTCTTATGATATTTACACATTATTTAAATGTTTTGAGAAACTATTTAAATAAATGTAAGAAAATATTTTAATGAGTGTAAAGAAATTAGACATCAATTTAATAACATTATGTAAACATATTTATGGTTATTTATAAGATTGAAACTACGATACCATGATTTTGATTATATATAATTTTTATGCATTAGTCCACATAATGATTACCCCATAAATGCTTTACCATTGAATGAGTAATCAGGATATTACTAGATCTCTATAAAATACATTTATAGAACTATGAAAAAATTATCAATGAAATGAATCACTTATATAATGGATATTAGGACCTACCGAAATGCAGTTTTTCATGTTATGAAAAGAATCTTTATGTTTATAACATTGCATAGAATTTAATCTCACATTTATAAATAAAAAATATAGAGGAATGTATAGAGTGGATTTTTTTATTTTTTAATTTGTATTACACAATTTAAAATGATATAATTAAAATTACACTATCAATTGAAGCATTAACGATTAAAAATCATGAATACTGAAAGTCATCACGATCCTAGTTTTTCATTATCAATAAATTAAATACGAGGTTGATCACTAAGATTATTGATTATCAAGATTATATAATTTAATTTTTTATATGAAGGTAATTCCACTATAGAAATAAAAAAATTATTATATTTAACAATATATAAATGATTTCCCCTCTCCGTATATTTTTTATTATGTATTCTTGTTGAAAAAGTTGAGTAATTGAATCACATGTTTTGAATTCTAAATCAAAACAAGATATAAAGGTTCACATGGTGTTATAAATTATAGAATTAGAAGTGAAAATCACGAATGATGGGAATTCAACATTAACCACTATTTTTAGAAATTTTGATAATTCCTCAATACATAATGCCTAATTCATAAAATGTTAGAATATATTCTATTAAGTGGTGTGCCGTTATTAAATTCGAATGGAGAGGAAGAAGATTAAAAAATTAATGGAATGTGTTTATTGGGTGTAGTGGTTCTACTATAATTGAAATACCATGTGGTTCATTTATAATTGAATAATTAATTGATTTCATTGGGGATATGATATCATAATTATATGAGTCGAATGGCTAGGTTTTTAGGGCATTTCAATGCTCCCAAAATCTTGTGAAAATAATCATGATAATATTCTGTGAATATATATATATAATAAATTAAAATTTTACCCATGGTGTTGATGGATTCAAGTGGATTATAACATCTCAAAAATATCATGGTATATGAGTGAGATCAAGATGATAAGACACTATGATTCAACATTAATGTTTAATTTAGGTTGGATGTGTTGCAATGGAGAACTAGATAGGAATAATAGAATTTAAAAAAGATTTACAATTTCAAAATTATATATATTTTTTTGAAAAAATGTTTGAAGATGTTTCTTCATGACCACAAGGAAAACTTTCTATGTGATGAAAGTTACACCAGCTAGGGGGGCTATACAATTCCTCAGTATAACAAAAAAATGTGTGTGTTCTAATATGTATGAAATCATAATGTTTATTCAATCGATTTTTATAAAACATGATGGGATGTATTTTATATGTGGGATGAAACTATGATGTGTTATTTTATAATTGTTATATATTAAGAATCTATAACTATGGTACATAGTATTGGATTCATTTGAAAGGATTCAATACAGACCAAAAAATATAAAATTTTGGGTCTAATTCCCCTAACTGGTTAAATTATTTGACTGAATCAATGTAACACCATATTTTTGGATTGATGTATTAAAATTATATATAGGTTGAATATAGATTTAATTTCATAAAGAAGAAATAAAATAATACATTCAACCCCTCCCAAATATATAGATCACTCTCAATATTGGCCATTAAATAATATATGAAATTATCTACATCCTATATAGTATCAATCTATCTAAATAAAAATATTTTTTTTCAAAAACCCAACTTTCATTTAAAACAATTGATGAAATCGTGAATTAAAATGTATTATTGACAAATCTTATTTATAAATTCATATTTCAATTCAATCATTCTATTTTACGAATGGATAATATAAAAAAAACATAGATGTTATATAAAAACATTATATAAATAATAATATAAATAATAATATAAATTTTTACTATATAATAATTTCAAGAAAATAAAAATTAGTTAGATATAATTAAAACTATCTCATTAAAAACCATAACATAATCAAATTGAAAATCTTTATATTATAATAATATTATATATACATTTTTAATTAATATTCTTTTACTGATTAATTAAACTTTGGAACACCATATTCAATGATAATTATATAATTTATTTTATAACATTCCCAATAATAGATTTTCATGAGTGAAAATTTAAAGATATCATTGGTGTAATATTAGGGAGAAGAAAAATCACATTCATTCATCATAATAAATACCACAATGATTGAAATAAAAAATGAATGACATTAGACTAAATACATTATATAGAAAAAAATATTATATTTAAGGAATTGACATCAGCCCATACTTGTGCCAAATCCAAATTTTTATTATTTTATTAATATTTATTGAATTTTATAGTTCATATGATATGTAATAATAAATTATAATGTGATAAAAATATATTAAATGCTCAAAAATAACATATGTAAAAAAATTTGGACAAAAATATAACCATATAAAATAATCACTAAATGTAATCTATTTTTTAATGTTAATAATAATGAGCTTATATATCATTTTTAATATTTTATAAAATAATTACATCTTCTATTATAAATAGAAAATAAAAAATAAAATAATAATAATTAAAATAACAATTAAAATTTAAAATAATGGATACAAAAATATATAACTTTTAAACAATATAAAAATGAAGAACCACCTCCCCCTTAGGCTCCAATAATGAATCTCTAATTACCCACATCCTATTTTTATTGACTATAAATAGATAATTATTCCTTGGTTCATTTATATGTAAATCATAAAAGGGAACATTTTAGTAACAATAATATATACAAATCATTTGGAATGAAATTAAAAGGAAAATATCAATTCTTTATTAGTCAAATCAAATTAGATTTACTCATTCTGTGAAATCCATACAAGAATCGTGTCATTATGGATATCATTGTTTTTAACATTATAAATCAAAGAGTTATAATCTCTATTGTTCCTAATTTAATCCCACTTTAAAAAAATCCCTCTTCCTTTCCCATTATTTAAAAATTTCCAGGTTATAGACTATAATAATCAAATAATCCTTATGTTATTGGTGATAATAATATAAAAATATATCATAAAAATATTTGATATGTATCATCCCAATTTTATTTCTATGAATTTCTTTAAATAAAAAAAACAATATTCTAATATCAACATCTAATCATTATTATTTAGGTGGACTTTTTCCAATGAATGTTTACTTTTTCGTTGTTTAGATTTTCATATATTCCTTCTGTTTTGTGATTGTATAATATAGTTTCATTATGATGAGTTAAATAATTTATTTTCATAAACTATTTTGTTTATATATATATTTATATTTGTACCACTATCAGTTATGACAAACATAGTTCGTTGAAACCAAATTAATATAATTTTCATAAAACACATTGAATTTATTAAACTAAAATTCTTTTAACATTATATTCCGGTATAAAAAACTAAATCAATGAATAATGTTTTGAACCTTTGGTTTCAACATTAAATAACTGAAATTATAATGATTAGTGGAAATTATCACATTTTATCCAAATATTTCACAACAACAATATTTTAATTAATAGATAAAGGCAATAAGTACCTTATATATGTTTATGTAACTAGTTTTTTCGAAATCAATACTTCTAGATGAAAATTTTATGTAACAAGGCCTCATATCTACTCATATACTAAAGAAAAAAAATTATAAAAAATATGATGAATCAATAATTAATTAAAATGGAATATCTTATCAGAGTGGGTATATATTTTTTGTGGATTAAAATTAATAATTATTCCATATAAAATCTTTTTAAAAAATACATTATTTATAAATAGATTTTTGTTTACATTAATTTATATAATTGAAATATAATCATCGTGAAATCCTAGAAAATGACCTATAAATATGATTATTTACATGAAATAATCTACCATAATTACCTTTATATCAGTATGGTAATGATGAAATAATCCATCCCTTCTACTAAAAATCTTAGATATTATATCAAGAGATAATATCTCTATTAATAGTACATATATCAACCATAAAAACAATTAATTATTCAGAACATTTATTTTATTGATTTATTTTCATAGAAATATTTTGAATCCTTAAGAATATATTGTAGAAGTATATGTAAATAGTAAAATCAACTATATAAGATTCTATAAATTCATAAATAGTCAATGAAGCTATGGTAATAATATATCATTTAGTGGATCTTTGAGTAGTACACAATCCAATTAGTATTATTTTATATGAAAAGGTAGTAAGTAAAATGTTAATTATGGTCCTTTCATCATCCATATGATCTATAAGGATATAAAAATTTGTTTAATATCCATAAAAATCAATTTTTTTAGTGTTTATTGAATATATCATAGGTTTTCCAGAGAATAAAATATGAGTGTTGTCATTCTGGAAAAAAATCATGTTTCCTATTATTTATACACCGACCCTGATTTATTTATAATTATACCAAAAACAAACTCTGTAAAATCATGTCTATACACTTGAAATCATGTATTTATTGGAACTATATATACTATATGAAACAATTTTCTATAATGATATGATATAAAATTTATAAGAACCATATATGTAGTAACACAATTTTAAATAAATCCAAATGATTATTATTTACCCAATGTTGAAACTATATTATATTTTTAGAATCATCGCATAATAACATCTATTACATGTGTAATGAAAGGATTATTCTATTAATTATTTATATAGTTATTGCTATGGAATTTTTATATACACTAATGGATAAAAAATGTTTTTTCCTTGAAATGTGAAAGGATAATTATAATATATAATAGTTGTATGTTTATTCTTCATTAAAGGGTAATATTTCAAGTTAGTATCAAAAGGTTTCGACTCTATTATATATTATCTATCCATAGAATCTATAGTGGGATTTAAACATTATATTCAAAATAATTCTTGTCTTAAAATTCTATTACTAGAATAACAAATTTCATTGAATAAATTATTGGATAGAATTCAATCAATATGTTTATATGTGTGACATTCAATAAATTTTACATATATAACATTATAATCTTACTGTGACTTACAAGAATCATTTATCATTTTTTAGAGAATTTAGTTTTTTAAAATCATATAAATTTTTAATATTCAATACACAATTATTTAATTATATATCCCTCAACATTTATAATAAAAAATGACTAAAAATCCTTATTATGAATATTTCCAAATAATAATCTTTCAAAAATTAAATTGATATCACATATTGAATGATCAATGTCATGAATTTATTTTATAGGATAATACTGATGTTCAAAAAGATCCAATTGTTTATCCCTACCTGATATGTTTTGAAATAAATTCTTATATAAAAAATTAATCTAGTTGACATGGTGGGACACATGATCAATTGAAATAAATCTCATGAAAGCATTATTATTAAAGAAAACTCTAAATAGTCTATATTTTATTGATTATATGTTTTTGAGTATTTTTAATAGATTATGTGTTCTACATTATAGTTAACATTAAAATTGATAGTGTTTGTATGCTAAATATGTTGTCATTCATATGTGAATGATAGATATCAATCTGATTTATGATGTACAACACTATTTACAACACTTTATTTGTAAGATCATGGATTTTTCAGGAATCATAGAGGGTGTGTTCTCTGGTAATTTTTTGTTTTTTAAGTAAAATTAACTTTGATGAGTGGATTGGGGTTAGTGTGGGTGAAAATTTCAGGAAAACTAAAAGACAATGTGTTGTACCCAGTTTGCTCATGTTTTGACAAACAGAGTGACCAAACTGTGCCAAGCATATGAAACTGGACAGAGGAGTCCACAATTTGTTTCCACAGTTTAACAAACCGTGTGACCAAACCGTTCCAACCGTGCAAAACTAGGTAGTGGATTCCACACTGTTGGTGCCCGATTTTCCTAACCATGCACCTCTACCCAGGATACTGTGCATGTGGTTTTTAATAAGTCAAAATCACTTTTAAAACAACCTAAACTCCCTATGACTCCAATATTTTGACCCTGGGTCAGGCATGTCAAATTATTGGTGTTCTCGATTCCTTCTATAGGGATTCCAAGGTGATCCAAACTCCATTATTCCAGATTGAAATCCCAGATTGACGATTTGATGTCCTCCTAGTAAGTAGATTTCATCCAGATGCTTCTCATGTTCTTTCCTCCATCTGTCATAAATCTTTTCATGAAAGATCTTCCAATTTTTCTTAGATTAAAACCTATGAATTATGATCTAGATATAGGATTGTATATCATGATCTAGTTTTTTATGTTGTTGATGCCTTTTATCATAATTCTATTTTTAGGGATGTAGATTTGGACTTGGATCGAAGACATTAGGTATTTTAGATATTGGGGATTTCCATAGGGATAACATATATCAATAAACTGAGGTATTTGGTCTAAATTGAACACCCATATTCATGATTTATTATATGTGTATGTTATAAATTTTTTTGATATTACCAAGATAATTCAATTCCAAAATAGCTGTAATTAGGGAATTTGGATTTGACTTGTGATTTGACTTCGTGGTTAATTGATGGTTGATCATGGAAAAAATGAAGGGGGTTTCCCAAATAGTTCATTTGACAATTTTATATTGTAGTTGAGATATTAAATTTAATGTGGAATGATAAATAATTTTGGAAAATTAATTATGGAAGGATGTTTGGGTTTGAATGATAATTTATTGTGAGAATTTATTATGTTCCATGATATTGAAAAAAGATAATTATTTGATAGAATAAATTATGTGTCATGATGAGATTAAAGATAATTAATTGTCACAATTAATTGTGACTTGATTATTTTTAAATGGACAATTAATTGTGAAAAATTAATTAAGGAATGGAAATAGTTTTTATTGATTACGAAATTGATGAATTAATTAATGGGTTATGTGCTTAGTTAATTGTTCAATTAACTAGTGTCCTTTTAAATGATTAACTAATCATTGGATTAGTAACTAAATAATGTGGAAAATTCTTCAGAATTTATGAAAGATTAAATTGATTAGATTTTGTGGTTCTAGGTTTGGCGTCCTATAGCAATTAGTGGTTGGGGCATGGACATGGAATTCCCCCCCAATAGTTATCCATGCATGAGATTATGGGGTGATAGGCATTATAACCTACAGAAATTGATAAAAGGAGTGATAATCATGATGAAATACACTCATGAGATGTGTGGTTCTAGGCATGAAGATATATACCAAATGATATATGATAATGAATGATGATTCAAATGGGAAACATTAATTGATCATGGCTTAATTTTATTATTAAAGATTATATAACAATTTTATAAATGTTTAAATAATGAATTTTATTTATCAAATCATAAAACTGCATGCACTATCCTTTTAATAGGCTCGTTTTAGACGTCATCGGTGGTGGCCTAATGATTTGTACTCACACACTATTCAAGATTCTTGATGTGCACTGTAGAAAAAAAAAATTATTGCATGACATGATAAAGGCAAGGCCCTAGGATAGATTGTTGTTTGTGATTGAATCATGGGAGAGGGAACCAGACATGGTTCCTGACACGTTATGGAGCCTTTAGGTCTTTACATTCATTTTCATTGTAGATACATGGATCTTTCCTTATCATAACATGCATTATCTTTCAGTTGAATATTGTATTATCTGGTTTTGAATTTCAAATGTCATGGATGTGTTTTGGTTATTTTTATATTCATTCATACTTAATTAATTTTTATTTTCATTCTCTCGTGTATTATTATGATGGCAGTGTGTATAGTCTCCCCCTGACTAACATATTAGGCACTCATGGCTAGTTGGAACCCTCTAACTTATGGGGAGGTGTGCTTGGGGGCATGTGGCAAATGGATGGGTTAGCATTTAGGGGATTCTGGGTAGGGATGTCAAAAATTGGTTTCAATGGATCTTTTTTAATTCTTTTGTCTTACTGTTTTGGGAAAATTTAGACAATAGACTTGGAAGGGTCATTGATTAGTTATGAGCTCATGTATGGGATTTCCAAACCCATGTATGTGGGAAAATAAAATTACTTTGGGTGGGAGTGTTGAGATTGTTGTTTGTTGTTACAATTGTATATTATTTCACCTCAGGTGACAAATTTGTGGTGTGATGTGATATTTTTTTTGAAAATTCATGAATTTTGATTCATGGCCTAATGAGGCATGATAGTTGAGTCTGCATGATTCTTTCTAGGAACTCAGGGTTGTTTTCATATGCATCATTCTAGGCATTCATGGGATAATTGGTTAGGGTAAGTCTTTCAGCATGAACTATTTTCCTTGATGTGATATTGAAACAATGATGCAAAATGATAATAATTGGTGACTAATGAGAATCTTGACTGATGAAATGGGAATAATAAATAAATAAATTAATAAATTAATTAATTTTAAATAATTTGATTGATTAATCGATGAATTAATTAATGAGAATGAATGTACCATTATTAACCAAGTCCTAGGTGTAGGATGGTTAAGGGTAGTGAAAAGGCCTCAGTGTTGATCGTGGGGCGAGAAGTAAAAGGGGAAAGGATATATTGAAACTTGTTGTGTTAGTTTTGCCGCATCTGTAAATGTTATAAGGTTGTTTTAAGTGACCTAAGACACATGTTTGGATTTGTATAAATATGCCTCTGCGACTCATGTGGAGGGAGGGACCAAGGTGTATAGGCCGAAATGAACATAAAGAAAAGAATCATTAGGAACCATTGGTGAAATCTGAGGAAAAAGGAGAGAATATCCAAGATAACATAGAACTCTTCATGTAATTCATGTAGAGAGACACCTAGAGGGTTTAGAAAATCTTATTTGAGTAAACAATGATGTTTCAGCTGCAGCACCCAACAACATTTACTAGAGAGGGTGGACCTGAGGTTGTTGAATTCTAGATTGAATCCATTGAGATGATACTTGAAAATTTGGAGACTCTATCTATGATGAGGGTCATGATGGATTATTATATGATATATGGTTTAGTGAAACATTGGTCGGACATTCAGGTACGATTTTTACAGACAGATGATATGTTATGGAAAGAATTTTTGGAGAAGTTCTTGGAACACATCTACCCCGACAGGCCCAGGTAATTGAAGGCTTCCGATTTTTTGAAACAAACACATGGAATCATGTCCATAATGGAGTACGCTGAACGATAGACAAATTTACAGTGTTTTCTTCCATCATTGGCAGAAGATGAGGCATCATCAGAAAAATGATTGCAAGACCGACATACGCATGAAATTATGTACTAGGTGAATATCTTTATGATGATGTTTTTATTCAGAAGTGGTTGATCAAGCTCTCATTTCAGAGGGGAACCTGAAGAAGGCCTCCAGTGCTGCATAGGTAGCTGGACGATCAGAGAGCGGGCCTTCCAATATTAGGAAGCACTGCCACAAGAATCAAAGTCAAGATAGTGTAATGGAGGAGGAACGGTAACACAAGATCTTTCTAATATTTTTTACCACTAGTGTAGTAGGAAGGGACCCTATCGTACACATTGTCATCGACCACCAATGGTGTGCCAGTTTTGTGGAAAGAAGGTTCACCTATAGAGGTTCTGCAAGGAGAAGCGAGAGGCTGGTGGTGAGTGAGAAGCTTCTCAAAGTCAGAGTGTCAGAAGGGGGTCTTCTACCCCAGATAGGTCTGGAAAATAATTTTTCAATGTTAGAGGTGTTAGATAATGTGAGTGCGGTGCTTCAGGGTTTAAGTGCATGTACATGAAGATTGGATCTACTCTTGGGAGTCAGACAACCCCACTGGGAAGAGGGGCAGGATAGGTACATGCATTACAACCTACACTTGTTGAGACCAAGGCTACTCCATCGATAGAGAGAGGTACTATTATATTTTCTTCTACATTAGCTACTTACTTGTTTGATATTGGTTCCTATCATTCCATTATATATTCAAATTTTTTTAATGGATTGATCCAGGAGGTGGAGCCCATAAGTGGGATGTTGAATATCAATATACCTTTGGGAACACAGACTAGGGATATCTATTTATGTAAGAGATGTTCACTAGAAATTAGAGAATATCTTTTCATTTGGGAAATCAATGTACATGATTTAATGGGATTTTACATGATTATGGGTATGGACTAGCTAGTCACATAATGATCTCACATAGACTGCTGAAACATGAGAGTGACCATTTTATCTCTTGAGGGTGACCAATATGTCCTTTGTTGAAAATGGGATGTCAATACAGGCATATGTGGTCCAATTACTAAGCTACTGGGAGATATCAAAGCCCATGTTTCTAGTCATTTTTAGAAGATTGGAGTGGTAGAGAAGACTTCTTTCCACTAGTAGTAGATCTATTTTATGATGTCTTTCCTAGAATCATTTCTATGTTTCCACCAGAGAGAGATGTAGAATTCACTATTGAGCTCAATCTTGGTGTTGGATAGGTATCTATTCCACCTTATAGAATGGAGCCGACTGAGATTCTATATATCAAAACTTAGTTGGAAGAGTTAGACGATAAATGGTTTATTTGTCTAAGTACATCTCCTTGGGGATCACCTGTATTGTTTGTAAAGAAGGCCAATGATATACTATACTTGGGTGTCGATTACCGGATGATGAATACAATGACTATTATGAACTGATATCCTCACCCACATATTAATGATAAATTTGACCAACTGAATGGGCATAGTGTATTTTCAAAGATCGATATGTGATCAGGGTATCATTAGTTGAGAGTTCAGACTTCTAATATACCAGGAAAATCTTTTAAAAGCAGTTATGGCATTTATGTGTTTTTTGTAATTCCATTGGGGTTGACTAATGATATAGCATTTTTTATGGCCTTAATGACCATGATCATTTGTTCATACATAGATTAGTTTGTGGTGGTTCTTGTGGATGACATATTTTTGTACTCTAAGACTCATGACGATCATGCTAAAAATATTGACATCATCCTGGGTACACTGCGAGAGCCTCGACTATATGCCAAGATATCTAAATGTCAGATATGGAATGACATGGTACACTTTTTGGGGAACATCATCTCAGAAGAAGATGTGGTATTGGACCCAGATAAAATACAAGCAGTGAAATCATGGGAGAATCCCAAGAATGTTTTTGATATTCAATGATTTTTGGGATAAGCTGGTTATTACAGGAGATTCATCCATGACTTTTCTTGGTTGGCTACACCACTTACTGATATAAAAATTATAGGAGTAATGATTTTTTTGGAAGGAGCATGCAATAATGCTTTCCAGGTTTTAACGATGTGCTTGACTTTAGCACCAATTTTGATCTTACCTGAGTCAGGTGAGGACTACACGGTGTATTTTGATGCTTCAGGGGTCTAACTCAGACATGGGTTGATGTAGGGGGATAGAGTTATTGGTTATGGGTATCGGCAGTTGATGACACATGAACAGATCTATCCTACACATGACCTTGATTTTAAAGTAGTGGTTTATGCTCATAACTATTGGTGATAGTATCTGTTAGGTGAAAATATTACAGTATTTACAGATCACAAAAAGATTGAAATATATCTTTTCACATTGCGACTTGAATATTTGGCAGTGAAGATGGGTGGAGTATATGTAGTCCATTTATTTTTAACTGGGATATACACCCTGAATGGGGAATAGTGAGGCCATTTCTTTGAGCAGTAAAACTCCAAATCAGTTGGTACATCAATCAAGTGTGAAGTGGAAGATGAAGACTTTCCTTGTGGAAATGCATATGGAAGATCAAGAGAGTAAAGAGTAGATAACCCTAGTTTCTATAGCAGTGGAGTCTACACTCTTGAGATAGATCAGAGATAGGCAGTATGTGGATTAATAGTCTTTATCCATGAAGGAAATATCTGAAGGTGGGGAGAATCCTACAGACTAGGAAATAGATGAGTATTATATCATCTCTATGAAAAATCAGGTTGCCATACCTATGAGTATGAAATATGAACTCATTCGAGAATTTATTGCTTCCTGGTGGGTGGTACATCTTGTGGTGAATAGAAATTTACCATGGAATTCGATGAATGTTTTGGTGGCTAAGCCTGATAAAGGAGATAGCATTGTTCCTAACAAGAGGATTCAACTATAAGCATGTGAAAGCAGAGCATCAATGACCTGGAGGCCTGTTGTCATCGTTACCTATTCCGGAATGGAACTGGGATGATGTGACTATGGAATTCATGTTATAAAATTCAATGAATCTTTTGAATAATGATGTTATTTTTTTCATTGCGATTTAACTAATGATAGCATCACTCTTCTTCCCTATCAAAGAAACCATCATAGAAAAGAAGCTGGGAGAACTGTAAATAGTTCGTTTACAAGGGGTGACACAGACTATATTCTCAGATCATGATATGCGCTCTAATTCACACTTCTAGCAGGGATTATGTAAGGTTCTTGGTAAATAGGTTTTATTAATTATTGATTTCCACCTTCTGATAGATGGGATGTCGGAGTGTACCATACATGTTTTTGAGGATATAATGTGACCATGTGTTCATGATTTTGGTGTATCTTGGGAGAAGCACTTTAATTTAGTGTGGTTTTCCTATAACAATAGTTCTCAGGAAACTATACAGATGGAACCATATGAGGAACATTATAGTAGACCGTGTACATCACAGCTATGTTGGTTATAGTTGGGTGAGTCAGAGATGTTAGGACTGAGTCTCGGTCCGGAGACATCGGAGCAGGTGTCATCGATTCAGAAATGTAAGGCTACGACATGGAGTAGGCAAGAGTAATATGATGACAAATATAGATAACCCATAGAGTTCAAGGATGGTGATTGTGTATTTCATTGGGAGACACCTAGATTGGGTCACTACAGGATACAGAGATAGGGAATGTTAGCACCCAGGTTTGTGGGACAGTTTGAGGTGTTAGAGACAATTGGGCCTGTGGTGTACCGATCAACACATCCAAAGAAATTCAGAACTACACATGATTTTTTTCATGTGTAATTACTACATTGGTATAAACTAAACCATTCCTAGGGGATTGAGGTGTAATGGTTGAACTCATGATAGATGCACACTTTGAGGAGAATCTAATATGTGTGTTGGGTCGCAGTGAGAACGTATTATTGGGAAAGACCATGTTTTTTGTTCATGTGTAATGAAAACATGGTAATATTCAAGAGGAATCTATGGAATGGGAAGAAAAAATGAGGGATAAATGGTCCAATTTTTTTGACATGGAATTATAGAGATGTTCCGAAGTGTATCTCAAGGATGATCTATTATAAGGTGGGGATATTGTAAGATCCGGGCCATTTTTTGAGTCATCTCAGGCGCATTTTCATGTACTATTTTATGTTTTTATGTACCATTAACATTGACTAGTGGTTGGGGTGAGTTTGGGTGAAATTTTAAAGAACACTAATGGATAGTATGTTGTTATCATTTTTTTCACTGTTTGACAAACCATGCGACCAAACCCTTCCAAGCATAAAGAACTAGACAGAAGAGTACATATTATGTGCATACAGTTTGACAAACCTTGCGACCAAACTATGAAAACAATGCAAAACTAGGTAGTGGTGTCTGCACGGTTGGCACATTGTTTCCCTATCCATGCGCCTCATCCTAGGATACTGTGCATGAATTATTTAATTTTCAAAAATCTCTTTTAAAACCACCTGAACACCCCAAGACTCCCATATTTCGACAATGGCTCAGGTATGGAAAATTCATGTTGCTCTAAAAGCTTTCTAGATGTATTCCAAGGTGATATGAACACTATTCTTTGAGATTTAAATCTCGGAATGAATATCATATCTCCTCCTGGTAAGTGGGTTTTCTCCCAATGCTTCTCCCATTGTTTCCTTCATCTTTCATTAATCTTTTCAAGGGAGATCTTCACATTTTTTTTTGATCTAAACCAATTGGTCATTATCTTGACCTAGGATTGTAGTCATATATCTAATTTTAAAAAATCATGATTTCTTTGATCATAATTTTTGTTTTGGGGACTTAGATCCAGATTTTGATCAATGGCATTGTGCTGCTCGGATTTTTGGGATTTCCATAGGGAAAAATTCCATAAATAAACGGAGGTAGGTGGTCTAAATTGAACTCCCATATTCATGATTTATGATATGTGTAAAATTTATGTAATTTCTAGATTCCCATGGTAATTGAATATCTAAATTGGAGTAATTAGGAATATGGTTTTGAAATGTTAATTTCCATGGTGGTTAATTGATGGTTGGTCACGGAAAAAATGAATTGTGTTGCCCAAAATGATCTTTTTTGAGATTTGATATTATATTTGCGATATTAAATTGAATGTTGAATGATATGTAATGGGGAAAAATTATGGAAGGATGTTTTCAATTGAATAATAATTTATTGTGAGAATTAAGTATGTATTAAAATGTTGAGAAAAGAAAATGAATTGGGAGAATTAATTGTGTTTACTGATTCTATTAAAGATAATTAATTGTGTGGATTAATTATGACATGATAATTTTGAAATTGATAATTAATTTGGTTAAATTAATTATAGAATTAAAATTGTTTTTAAGGGTTAATTAACTGATGATTTAATTAATGGTTCTTGTACTTACTTATTTATTGAATTAAGTAATGGCCTTTGAAATGTTTAACTAATCATTAGATTTGTAAATGAATAATGTGGAAAATTCATGATAATTAAAGAGAGATTAAATGTTTGAGGCTTTATGGAGATAGGAATGGTGTCCTAGACTAATTAGATGTTTGTACATGGACATGACACTCCTCCCCAATAGTTAACCAAGCTATAGATTATAAGGTGATAGGCATGACGACCCACAATGAATGAGAAAATGTGTTCTAGGCATGACGACCTACACTAATGAGATTTGTGGTGCAATGAATTACGACCTACCTGAAATGATAAATGATAATGAATGATGTCTGAAAAGGGTAAAATGAAAGACTTTTCCAAATGTGATGGAAACAGATTAAATGATAGCATGATAACTATTTAAATTATGCATTGTATTTATTAATTCATGAATCTGCATGCACTATGATTGGACTATACTTATTTTAGACATCGTTGGTGGTGGCCTACTGAGTTGTAGTCACACCCTATTCAGGAGACCTGATCGATACCTGAGAAGACATTGTTATTGTAGGACAGGATAAGGTCAAGGCCCTATGATAAATTTGATAAATGAGATTTGACCATGGGAGAGGGAAGTAGATGTGTTTTAGGACCTATTTTGCAGTCATTGTGTCTTTATATTCAATTTCATTGTAGACACATGGAACATTCAATTTCATATCATGCTCTACCTTTTTGTGGAATATTTTGTTTTCTGGTTTTGACTATTATATGTCACAGATCTATTCTTGTTATTTATATATGCATCCATAATTAGTTAATTGTTATTTTCTTCGGCTGGTGTTTTATTCTAATAATAGAGGGTTTAGTCTCCCCATGACTCACATACCAGATACTCACTGCTAGTCGGCACCCTCTAGCGTACATGGATGTGTGCTTGATCACATGTGGACAACTTGATCGGGGAACCATTAAGTGTCTTCCTAGTCGAGATATCAGATTATTAATTATAATATTTGTTAAAAAATGAATCTATAGTATTCTTGGGTCACCATTTTCTGTAATATTCAAGTCAAAAACCTTTTGACTAGAATAAAAATCATGGGGATTAATATAAATTAAATGATATTGATTTTTTATAATTACATGAAACTCAAACTCCATAATTATCCATGGAATTTTATAAATTATATTTTTATTTCACATTAGTAGTGGATCATATTGAAAAATGATGAGACATTATTCTTAATAATAACATTATATGTTATATTTACATTCTATTTTGAGTGGATGTTATAATTATATATTTAACATATTTTGGAACATTATTCGTACTATTAATGAATGTAATACTAACATAAAATTTAATATTATATTAAAAAATAACCACATCCAACACGCTGTCAACTATCATCATCACTAGGGACTTGCTAGAGGGAAATATATTTTCAGTTTAAGTGTTGAATGGTCATTCTAATTATTTATTTTATAATTATTGGATTTAAAAAATATCTAAAATATATTATGGATCCTCTAAGGATTTACATACATTTGAATTTCATTTTTCAAATATTTTTTTAAAAAAATTAAACGTGTTATCAAAATTTGGTCCCTCATACAGAGGTTCAAAATCCATGATACAATTTTACTTACACCGATAAATATATTCTAGATCTTATGTAATATCTTAGGGGTTATATCATTTAGGGACACTACAATTTCTTCTAGAACATATACATTTACATTCTAAATTTAATTAGAACAATTTTTTTTATTTTTATCAACACTCAAATGATAATTTAGACAACCCATAGATACACATATTTGAACCATTTTAATTAATAATGATTCAAATAAGGAATAATGTTTTCAGACATGTCGATGAAGGATTAAATTATATTTATGTGTTTTTTGTACAATATTTATGTTACTATCATATTTATTATTTAAATTATCATGAAAAATACCATGGTTATTTATTACCTGAGTATCCTGGGAAATTTTTTTTCCCAATGTTATGTAATCATTTTATAAATTATCTATTCCATATATAATTTTGGTATTTAGTTTATAATAAGGTTCTAGAAAGCTTCTTGTGTGGGAATAGACTCAATTGAAAAATCATCTTATCAATTTTCTGTTTATTCATTATTTAAGGGATATAGTCTATAAAAAGTTTTTGTCAGGTCCAAAAACCATTGTGAAATATAAGATTGTTTCTTATTAAAATATCATATAGTTATAATGAGGTGTATTTTATAATAATATATCCTGACATGAATTGAGGAAAAATCAATTTATAAAAAATAATTCTCTTTTTAAAATTGAAATTATGAAAATAGTGGGATGTATTCACTTAAATAATCCCACTAGTTCAAAAATATTTGTAATTTTAGTCCATTTTGTTGTGATTATCAGAGTAGAATGTATTTGTTTTATACAAAATCTATCATGATACATCAGCATAAAAAACAAATATATCATTGTGAACTAAATACCCACATATATATTAGATCAACACCGATGGAATATTTTTTGTCTGTATTAAAGAAACCACAGTATTAAAAATAATTCCAAATATTCATTAATTATTCAACATTTATGATTGAAATGTTATAAATTTAATAATTATTTGATGACATCTTTTATGAATTCTATAAATTATTTAATGGAATTTTCTTAAGTTTATTTCATGTCCTTATATATTATGGAAGAGAGTATCAAATCCATTCATTTCTATACTACACCGCAATGAACAAATTACATTGATTTTAATTTTTTTTTGATAATACCCCTTTAAGGGGATGATGGGGAACACATACATGTTCCATATTCCCAATTCACAAGTACCATACATAACTAAAATGCCCAGAGGTACAAGGTGAAATAAATGGCCTTAATGGACCATGAAATACGTGAAATTGAAACATCCTTTCCCCAACATCTACATCATTGATAGATCCTAGCTACCACCTATCATTCATGTTTGACTAGCATTTTCCCATGCAGAGTAGCATGATGCCTAGTACCCATGGAAACAATCTAACCCTATAATTTATCCAATGAAATTAGCTCTACTCCAAAGGTTGATACTTTCTTTTAATCCTCATCAATTCCTACTCTAGTGGGTTCTTACATTGTTTCATCTTAGTCATTGTGGAATGAAGTCCCTATGGACTGAAGGCCACTTGTGTCCAACACACCCAATGGACCGAAGGCCGAGTGGCCCATAGGTCCGAACCTGTGGTATGATGTCCCATATCAGATGAATAGTTAAGGATTATACAGTTCCAAAATGTACCTACTATAGCAACTGGTACCTTCCTACTACAGTAACACGATAATTCACGCACACCCAAATTTTATCTTGGGAATTTCAGATTCCAAGAAGGTTACGTTACAACTCAAGTACATTCTCATTGGTTATTTTTTCTATAACATCTATGTGAAATTGAAATTAATTCAATTGCCTTTTTTATTATTCAGTCCATTTGGTATTAATATTTTAAATGTATAGTTAAATTCAAAAAGGGGTATAAGAAAATAGTCACAATGAATGCTATCGTGTTTTTGGATCTATTCTATTATACTATAATTTATATTAAAACTAAAGAAGATTTAGGATATTCAATGAACAAAATTATTTTCCCTGATTTTTTGTGAATAATTTTTTTTGACTTTTTAATTTTTTGTTTTATTCACGTTTATGAATTTCTAATTTCGATGCTTTTATATTTGGATACCTAAAAATAGTTTCTCCAAATATAATTAGGATTTTATGCATAAGGAGAGGTTTATTTAATTGTTTCTTTTCCTCATATTTTAATATTTTAAAAGATTTAATATATTTTTTCAATTTTTTAATGATAATTTGGAATGATATTACTCTAATAATAAATATAAATACACTAAAATGTTGTATGAAATAGTATATGTTTTATTAAAAAACTATTTTACTGAAGAAAAAAGATTCAAAAAAAGTTATTTATATATATATATAATTAATTGGTATTTATTAATTATGTAATTTTTCTTAAAAATAAGAAAATAGAAGTGTACATGGATAATTTTAAACCTTCCAAAAAATGATACAAATTAAAGGAAATAATAATATTTTGTAATTTTTAACCTCATATGTAATAAAAAATGTATCTTGTAGGTTTTCGCCAAATAGAGGATGCAGTCTACGAAATATTATATATATGTATTTTTATTATTTTATATTATTTTGTAAATTTCTTTATCATTATCAATGAAATTATATGAATAAATATATATAACTCTAAAGGTATAATATTATTATGATAACTTGATGAAATTATGGCAATCAACATACATTTTGAAATGGTATCTGTCATCATCCTCTGCAAAAAAAATCTTCAACATTAAAATTA
This sequence comes from Viscum album, assembly GCA_963277665.1. NCBI lineage: Eukaryota > Viridiplantae > Streptophyta > Magnoliopsida > Santalales > Viscaceae > Viscum > Viscum album. The sequence continues at coordinate 1,813,045,910 of OY728140.1, read as the reverse complement.
TATAATATATTAATCATAACCATAATATGTACGTATTATTTATCAATTAAAATATCACATGGAATAATCAGGTTATGTGACCGAATTAAAAATATTAGAAAATATTATAATAATATTAAGATAATTAGAAACTATCAATACCACTATAAGAAAATTTCCACCTCATGATATAAAAAAATTAATAATTAATGAATGATATGAAAAAATATAATGTTTTATATAACCATAAAGAATTTATAAATTAAAACACACTAATATAATAATTAAATAAAAAATATTTTATTATTAAAATTGGAATACAAAATTTATAATCAATTAAATAAAATCATAAAAATAGAATAAAAAATAATATTTATTTATAATTAAATATATAAAATATTACATAGAAAATTTCAATACATTTCTTATAGGATGATCCATATAATTAGGTTTTCCAAACATCGCCAAACAATATAAAAACCCAGTCTCTAAATCTCACATCATTATATGTTTTTCTCTTTGGGAATACACTGTAATAAAGGTTGTAATATGTCTAATGAAATGTAAATTCAATTTAAATATTGATATTAATGTTACCATAATATAAAAACATCTTGATATGTCTGCATAAAATTTAACATAGTAACATTAACCTTTCAAATATTTCCGCATCAAAAAATTATAGAATTCATTCAAAAAATATGATTTTATACGTAATTCCATGCTAGTTGTACCTATATATAATGTGGATACATTCATTGATGGGTTTATTATTTATAATATTATTCTATTAATTTAATTCTCACATTCCACTAAAAATGAAAAATCATTTCATGTCATATATGATTGAAAAAAATTATTCACGATCTTTAATCAATTAAATACCACAATTCAAATTTAATTTATTACTTCCGTGTTCATGTAATTATATATGAATGATGTCATATAATTACACTTCCATAATTGATGATAATAATTCATTGGACCCGCTATAAAACAATTTAATTCTAGATAATTTTAATTGACCATATTTTATCATTATACATTGTGTCTGTCATCACTCAATTAAAAATAGACTAACGTAAAATTATTTTCTTATTTCATGCTCACACCTCAATTAAATGTGGAATGAAATCAAGATTTCAAATATTATATCATAAAGACAACATTACAGATATATTGGATGTTTAGTTTATTTTTCTCATCTTATTTCCTTCATTTAGGTATCATATAATTATTTAAATTAAATTCATCTATAGTCATAAATTACAATACTATACCCACTGAGTGTGGTGACCCAAGCCTTAACCAAATTTTATTTAATAAAATTTCACATATTATTCCATCAAGTGTGATACATGTATTTACAGTTATAGAATCTTTATAATATTAAACAGATATATTTAAATACATTAATATATAAAACACATCGTAATGTATTAAAACACCATATAGTAATCCATTTACAATTTATAATAATAAAATACTAGGATAAGATAGGGAAAATAAAATTTTAAAATATGTGAGATAAAAATTCATGTAATGGATTACACATGATAAAAATCATTAAATGGGAGTTAAGAAGATAAAATATTATTACAAAGGAAATTATAGTGAGCATGGAAGCATGCAATTGTTAAATGAAATCACAATTCCATGAAATCATGGAGTATATGAAAACAAAATAATAATGAAATCATAAACATTATTCTAGGGTATCTAAGAAGAATATAATAATAAAATCTTAAAATCCCCAGGATCGATTGGGTTCACTACCCAATTCCCATAAACATAGTGTTCAATGTCCCATGGTTGAATTATTTTAAAAGGTATTCCCATAAATGCAGTGCAAAAATTTATATGGTGGATTTGGATCACTATCCATTCACATTAACATATCATAAAGAGTCCAATTATATATTGGATTTTCTCTTTAATGAAATAAAAATCATATCACCAGATATAATGATTTACCAAATTAGTGGATGGATATATAATTATTGTCCTCCCCATATGTTAGTTATACTAATAATATACACATTAATACATGTTTTAAATTTGTAAACAAATATATATATAAAAAATATGCATAATGAAACCCATGATATGGATATGGGTTTGTTAATTTTGAATCAATGAATAATTGAAGGATGAATAAAATTGGACTAAAAGAGAATAAGGAAATAGATCATTTCATATATTAATAATTCATTAAGATAAATGTGTTTCAAAAATGGATTTCTATTATATAAATTTCATTTAATTTTATAGAGATGAATAATACAAAATGAAAACATTGGTGTAGTGTTTGTATAATTAGATGAATATATATTTAATGTAGGTGTTAGATTAATATTCTTCATGATACCAGCATAGAAAAAACATGAATGTATATAATATAATGAATAACTTTATTTTCATTTCCATGATTAAAAACATATTATGGGTGTGAATCATACCTTATGAAAAGATATGTGAAATTACCCATAATTTGACTTCACTTAATTATAGGAAAATCATTGTGAATTAGATAAAATGAATATACCCGATAATAAATAGAATATATAACTAGGTATATGCATATGGGATATATATATATATATAATGTAATAAGTGCAAAAGAAGATTAATTATTTAAAGTGATAAAAATGAACATGTTACCCAATAGTAACGATGATGGTATCGCAGATCATGTAATGCCCTGACCCCAGTTATCCAGAGTCGGTGCATTATTGCGTAACATTGGCATGATCACAAAAGATCAAGTCTAGAAAGACCGATAAGTTTAGTATCCTTGGAAACACTAGATACATTCATAAGTCTTAGGTTACATCATAAAGTAAAACAAAACTACCACAACATCTTGTCTTCATATCTCCTCATACTATCCCTATAGGTCATTCATAATATACATCTTCACATCCTGGAAAAATTAAAACATTGGAAGGGGTGAGCTCAGATGCTCAGTAAGGATAACAATATTGCGTAAGCTTTCATAAATAGACATTAAAATTTATGTCAAGGTATAACTAAAACAAAAGCATTTTAAACATGAATATCAACATAATATTGCAAAAATAAAATGAAATAATTCCATTTACTTATTCACATGGATATTCTACTAGTCGAATAATCACATGCTATATCAATAACCACTTTCATAATGATGTAATGCATAATTCCAAACTATCATTACCACGTAGCCAAGGCCTCATTCCAAGACTAAAAATAATATTTTGTCAAGGCCTCGTGAAAAGACACAAGTTTGTCTCATGAGACCTGCCGATGCATCGAGGAGCTGTAGCGGGCTCCACATGTCACTTATTATGTCCAATGCATTCCTCATATGAACAGGTTTAAACATATCATAAACCATAACATAATCGTATCTCATAAAGCATGCATAAAGGAAACATAACATTTCCACATTTCAATCAAAAGATATCATAAAACACATTGATATAATAAAAACACTTTCATAACCATTTTTAATACCAAAATAAATGAAAATTAAAACATGGTAATTATTTTAAAAAAAAACTTATGGCTTGTAGAGGAAGCCGAAACTCAAATAATGGTCACGGTGGCGGAGATGTCATCGTCACCACATACGTAAGACAAAACATTCCTTTTGTCATTTAGTAATACCGCATCGTATAAACAGATTCTTTTTGAATAAAAGTAAAAGTCAAAGGGTTTTATACACCGTATAACATAAAGATGTGTATAAAACAAAATATGCCTTAATGAAATGAGATTGAGACAAGTCCCTTACAAAGATCATTTTTTAATTAAAATAGATCTATTATTTGTATTCACTATAAGTACACATAAAGAAAGTACAAATACAAGACATGAAAAAATAATATCATGACATAATTTGAAATTAGGAGATTAGCCAAAAGAATGGAAATTGGGTTAAGAAGTTCCCTTACCTCGTGTCCGACTTGACTCTATCGTTCTTTAACTTCCTGGATAATAAAATAGAGTTAACATATACTTGCTTCAGAACCTTTTTCTAGTTAATTATTCCACTTATATCACTTATTACCATGTTATGAACATTATGTAATTATTTAAGTTAAAAACGGTCGTTTTGTCGATCTTTGGTACTTGAGTCAAAAATAAACTTCTTATAATTACATGTTGTTCATGTTGTAAAATATCTATTACATCGAGAATTATATTCATGATGTAGATATCATATATATCATTTATATCTAGTATATACTTTCCTTTATAATATTACATAACAGTTAGATGTAAGAAATGAAATGTCCTGTTAATGGAGACGGTAAGTCGTACGTACGCATGAACGCTATTTTCATTTCTATTTCGTATTTTAATGTAATGAAACATAATGATATAAAGTTATATTATAATTCCTGTATAATATCTATATAATATCACTTACTCCATCCTTTATAAGTCCCACATATGGCATTAACAATTCAAATCACTTTGAGGGGGCGGTAGTCCGCACTTCTCAAATGAAATTATCGCATTTTCACAACATGCAAAGCATAAAGATATGTTTTAAATTTAAAATATAGAAGCATAGAGAAGAAATAAATATAATATATATCATAAATAAATATAGTGTCATTATAATGGCCACCATGAGAGGAGGTAGGAGAAGATAGAACAATCATCGTTTCGTGAGGCAGTAATTCGCCATCCCCGGAAACAGTATGTTCTTTAACCATTTGATGGTGGTGTGTGTATGTATTGCTCGAAACATTATCATAAAAACATCATATTATATTTAATATACTGGTTTTGTTACAAAAGAAAGGTATAAAAAGGTTTTAGGGGTTTAGAGAAGCAAAATAAAACAAAAGAACATAAAAGAAGACATTACCTTAAAATCGTGTAACTCTATTTGATTTGATCCAAAGGCTTACTTGGGAAGAATTCTTCCCAAATTGAGGATTCTAAGAGTAAGATAGGGATTTTGAGAGAGTATTTGGGTAGAGGTTGTCCGATCCAAATGGATTAGAAGGTGTGAATAAGGTGGTAGAGGTGGGGGCCTTTTATAAGAGGAGAGGAGGGGCACTCTTGGAAAGTAATGAAATGTTACATTATTATGAAGTATTTTTCGGATTTCAAAGGTCCCACACTTATATATTTCGAAGATAAGGTGATAAGGGTTCGGAATATACTCATAAAATAGGTTTTTTACAAGTGTAAGTATTAGATTTTACATTTTCATTTCATTTTATTTAAATCGTTAATTAATGAGGTAATCGATGCATCATCATGGTGTCATAAAAAATTTAATTTATTTAATGACTAGAAATTAAAAAAAATCATGATTTAGGAAATCTTATTATCTTTCCAATTAATATTTATAGTAGAAAAGTTAACTTATATAACACCATGTAATTTTTTTTTAGTAAAACAACACATGTTTGTGACAATTTTATTTTTACTTTAAGTAAAAAAGTTATTAATGTCATTTTCTAACCCAAGTGGCTCCATGGGGTCACCAAGTTGACCCATGGATTGTCTTGGTCGTCCAAGACTCATCCAATAAGGGTAGGACAAGTGTAAGGGTATTTTCATATTTTTATAATATCATTTTTACCTTAAATTTCACTTATTACCTTTAATCGCAATTAATTAAACTTAAAAGTTACTATTCACCAAAAAATTATTTTAATACCATTGAACCACATTTTACTTTCTAATGACAACCATGTATGTCGGATTTTTGAAAATCAAATCACATAAGTGGTAATGTTTCATTTAAACGAAAAATCAGTTTTTTAACTACCACTTAGTGGTTTGACTATTCATAAAAAATTGATGTTTTTCAGAACAATGCCAAAATTATACGCTAAGTTATAATTGATATTCCGAACTCAATAATGATGACTATTTTACAAAACTCCAAACATATAAGTTGAATTAATTAATTTTATAATTAATTCCTACTGTCACAACAAATATCGTGTTTTTAAGAAACAATATATATCAAAAGATTGACAATTGTTTATGTCCAATTTCAAAGTGAAATAAATTATATTGACCACCATTGGATAAAATGTTAATGTTATATAATAATTATACTTTAAAACCACCAAATAGTATAATTTATCACTATAAGTTATTTTGAATAAAAAGTTTTTTTTTAAGAATTTTTCACTATTCATAAAAAATTGGAAGTTCTCAGAAAAGTCCAAAAATTCAACAGAGGCTAACTTCGATATTTCGAATCCAAAAATGAATTAAATTTTGAAATATAAAATATATATAATTTAAAAATGTGGGTATTACTATTCATAATGGCTATTTTGATTGGTCGCGGTGTGTTATAATCTCAAACTTGCATACAATACAAGCTATTGTATTAATGAAAGAGAAGTGTATCATGGAATCTCGGGGTGTTACAGATCAATTACCTCAATCCTGAATTTGTTATACAAATGTGATTAAAATATTGAAATAATGGAATGACAATAATTAAATATATAACTAGAAACATTTTTAAAGTATATTTAATTTTCTAAAATTTATTTATAACATACTATTATTTATTTATATGATCATTTCCCCTAATGTAGATTACTGGATGTTGTTTGGTTAATTTAATTAATAGAATTATTTTCCCTCTCTTCAGGGATGTTTTAAAATATATTCATGATCTATAGAAATTTTGGAGGATTAATTACTTATTATTCCCTAAAATCAATATATATATTTATTATGATGATATACCATTTTACCAAAATAATGATTGTGCCTTGATAAGACATATTAATGTGGTTACTGTTATTATGATCATTTATTTTTGGTCAGTTATATATAATTCCCATAATTCTACATGGAGAGTATTATTGTTTTAAAAAAATTACTTTTATATACTGAACACATTTTTAAATTCTATCAGGATAGGTGGTCATGGAAAACACGCCATTTTATTCTTATAGGTGGCTGTCCGTAAACATGCAAGAAAAAATTTATTTTATCAAAATGGTTTTAGGGGAATGAATGAAATGGATATTCAATTATTATATTAAAAATTAATCATCATGAAAATATTTTTTATCCTAACTTCACAGAATATGGAGTCTATAGCTATGTTGAATATGAAATGAACTAATTTATGATGGATCAAGTGTTTAATATTCCACTTGGATATTATCCATTTCATAACTCATTATGGTTACTTTGATTGAAATTTATTTTACCATGGATTCATGTGGATATGGATGGATTTTAAGAGACACTTTTTTGTAGTTTCGATTGAGGTGAATCTTTTAAATGGTTGAAACATTGAGGAGTTGATCTCTATTTGAATGTAAAGACAGTAAATATTTTACATATCTCATTATTCGTTGATATTTTAATTACATTATTTAAGGAAAATTGATTCATAAATATCCATTAAAGTTTTGGTTCATGTGAAATGGATGATAAATCCTCCACTATAAAATATAACACAATTTTTACAAATTTTCACCACGATAAACAACATTTACCCAAATTTACCCTTTCCGTAGTAACTCCCCATTCTCCTCTAGTACCTAATTTTAATGATCAATATATAAATATATATTATATAATTATATTCACATGATGATTTAATATATTCATATAATTTTATTAAAGAAATTTTATTCAAGTAAAGAAAATTAGATTTACCTTTATCCCGTATGACAAAAAAATGTTATCATAGAAATATTTAATTTTATGATAGAAATTTATGTGTGAGATAATGTTATAAAAAACTATATGAAAGAATTAAATTTCTTTATTTCAATAGAAATAATCATTGTTTTATTTTAAAACAAATCCAAAAATACACACTTACCAATATATTGTTTAATTAAATAAATATGTTATACTTTTTTTAGAATTTAAAAAATTTCATTGGAATTATATTGATAAACATGTGTTTCATAATTTTAATAATATAGAACTATTATAAGAAAAAAATATTCTTTAAATAAATAATTTTTTAAAAAATATTATGCCTCTCTTATATACTAATAATGAAACAAAATTCACCGTTATTGAAAACCATATGTTTTCATTATTAAACAATAGATATTTAATTATTTTAGAAGAATCCAAAAATATTAATATGTTAACATTCATCTAAAATGAAATAAAATATTTTTAATGTTAGTATATTACATTTATCTATGATAGAATTTTATTTTCAATTATAATTACTTATGCCATAATAAAAGATTTTTTTTAAAGATAATAGATGTTCTAAAATCAACAATATGGGTATGAAAATTAAATTATCATTTAAAAAAATATATAAATTTATTTATAATATATATTATATTATAATAGATTTTCATTATTTCTGAATTCATTTATATATATTAAATATGATTTTTTATTCATGATAAAATTATTTTCCATTATTAAACATAAACTCAATATCATTTGATGAAACTCAAAAATTGATCATAAAAGAATATTTCAATTATATATCAATAATATGGAACCATTTTGTGTAAAATTTACCTTTTATATCAATATGTTTTATCTATTAAATAAAATTAGATAAAAAATTCCAAAACATTTAAATGAAAATATTTGAATTTTTAATTATATTTGTTTTTATTCATAATATCTATAAAAGGTTAAATAATTTATTAATAAAAAATCATTATTATATTTTATTAAATTATTCCTTAAGAAATCAAATATTATTTTTCACTGGTGATAATATTGACACATAAAATAATATATTATTCAATTGAATAACTATTAAAATTATAAATTAAATATATATATATGATCACATATATTAATACATTTTAAAATTTAGTTAGCCCTACTCATACCAACGTTATAAATTTATATGTTTTTAAGGTATAAAAATTTAATGGGTTCAAATTTTTTTGTGATGTTAGTTGAAAAGACTATTAAATATAACGGATTTTGTTAGAGGAAAAAATATATTAAAACAACATGAAAATACAATCACCCCCCAAAATATATTATTTTTTAATAGTTTTAAATCCCATAGGACAGGTTCAATATCATTTTAAAGATCCAATTTGAAAAAAATTATTATAATAGATTATGGGTTGTTTTAAAAATTTATGTGATATTTCCATATATAGAATTTGATATGAGATATTTGTAAAATGTGATGTTAAATTACAAATAAAATCTTAATATGTGAAGATGATTTTATCCAATAAGGTGAAAGCATCCTGAATTCTAAACGAATATCCATATATAATATAAATAATAAATTTACTACCATTTTTTTATTTCATAATATATTGTGTTTGATAAAATACATTACAATATACATTGATAAATATAACATGAAAAAAATATCATTCAAGAACCACTTGTTTAATTGGATTACCCTAAATATTTTAATTTATGAGGAGGTTTGTGTTAGTTATAAACATTAACGAGTGTATTTTTCATTGGGTAACATTTTTTCAAAATCCCCACATCAAAACAATAAAATTTCAGGTGGAGCATTAAGAATAACATTATTCGTCGTCATAATTAAAAGTAAACTATTCCATTTTATTCAGAACCTAATTGCTAGATTTCCCCTTTTAACAAAGAGAGATCATATTTCTATGCCAATGAAACATTTACTTGGGTGTATTTGGTTGAATTGTTTAAATAATTGAAATCTAACATTTCTTCCTTCATCATATATTTCAACAAATTGGACTATGACACTATCCTAAAATATTTATGATTTAGATTTCAAAAAAGCATATATTATTATTCAAATTTCATTATAGTTGGATTCGAATAGTATTACTGATTCCCACCTAACCTCCAATTATTATTTAATTGACATTAGTTAAAACATATCTTTTTACCGCACACCGATCTTCTTTTTAGTACTTCTCATTACTAAAACAAAATGGGGTTAATATGTGTGACAAAAAAGGTACCATATAATGTTATTATAATCAATAATTGTATTTTTAAAATATAACATAATGATATCATATATTAGTATACTATTACATTAACAAAAAAATATTTATTTTATCATATATAAATATGATATTCACATATATCATATAATTTTAAATATATAACAATAATATATATATACATGTATTGTCATTTCATCATCATAATTTTTTACTGATTCATCAAAAATTACCTTAGTACATGTTTTCTCATACATCATAAACTAATACCTTAAAATAACATGGGGATCAATCAAATATAGTGGTTCCTAAAGAGTATATGATAATGTAAATAATTACACATGTATTTTTCTATCTACATGTTTAGCCGCTGGGAAAATCATCATGCATTCAAATGATGATCACAAAAATTCCCAAGAATCCTTTTTTGTGTTGATTATGTAAAATCTATATTTTTCACTAATATAGAAACAAATTTTTTTAATTTATAAGTCATTTTGTCTATATCCTAAAAAAATAAACAATATTTATTCCAATATATATGTCATAGGATTTACATAAAAGTAATCAATTTGTAATTAAGTGAAATTTTTATTTTCAAGGGTTTCAAAAGGGTATTCCCTAATTGTGTAAGTATAAATATTACATGTTTTCATTTGTAAGTGGACTTATATGTGCTCCAAAATGGTAATCCCAAGGTTATTATTTTAATATAAGAGTAAATTGGGAACTACATATTGGTAATATAATCTAGTTACATTTTGTTACCTACGCTATGTAGGGGTATGGTAGTGTTTCAAAGGTTTGTGTACGGGTAACCTACAACTTCATAAGTATACTTTAGTCAATATGAAAAGATAAATCCATTGTTATAAAATATATTTTAAAATAACTAGATATATTAAAGGGTGTTATTGGATACATGAATGTACAAAACCAAAGTTTCTATAATGTAGAAAACCATTAGTTATTATCCACATTAGCTATATTTAACACAATATAAATTAATAAATATGATTATGGGAGAAATTATGTTTAACAGGGATTTTTTGATACCTAAAGCCCAAAATGTTTCAGGAAATAACATGAGGATATGGGTAGAATATATTGTGTTACACAGTCTATATGGTTAGAATAAACGAAGAGAATTTTGTTAGTACACAAAAGAGACCCAAACGGTTTGAATTAACTATGTATCACAATCCTCATGTACATATGAGTGTTGTAGGACCTATTATAGATGTTTTTTCATTGTGTGATAATGGTCAATATTACTATGTGGTTATCCCATGTGTTTGGTGTATTGAGATGTATATTGGAACATGGATTGTTCATTTTTTGTCCAACTATGCTACCAAACCAAAGAACTTATTAATAATTTGGTAAAAAGATCGTTTTACCCTATATCTATTTAACTCTCCCATCCATTCCATTTAAAAAAATTCATAAAATCTCTTCTTTATTAATACTCACATATAAACGTATATCTTATTGTTTAATTCATTTCATCATATAACGTCTAAATCATGACACATTCATTATATTGGATTCATTCCATTATGTTCATCATTCCTTTGGATCCTTTATTCATTTTTGTTTCCTTAAATGAATATGATTTTGTACAAAATGATATTCGATTTTTCATGTAATCTATCTAATATTCCATTCTAAACTGGTAGGGACAAAACCAAGGCCTAATAATGGATGAGGTATCTAATAAATTCATAAGTTACGGGGTCTATGACTTATCCCTAACAACCAATTTTTTTTAAATTTGTGTTGTTTGGTTCATGCTTTCTTCAATATGAATAGATCCAAAAATTCTACTATATTAAATAATTTTTTTATATTAAAAAATATGTCCATAGTGATATTTTTGGATGTTGGGACCTCAATGTTGAACCCCCCCCATTTAGAATTTCTTCCTTTTGTGTCCTTAATTTCCAATATTAAAACTATCTAGGACACTAAATGGGTGTCAATTCCATGAACTGTATTATGTTAGGAATTTATTTAAATTAAATGAAATAAAAATCGGTAAATGGAATGTGTATAAATTTATATCACCTATCCCTAATAAATTGAAATTAAACTGGGAATTTGTTGTGTGTAATTATTAATCATGTCCATTATAATGATAGGCAAGGATAAAAGAAAATTAATTTTTATTAGATTTATAATTAAGACAACTATAATTAATTTTGAACATATCGAGACCTAAATTAATGGTTCCTAACATATATTTACATTTTCATCTTTCTTGGCTCATTCTGATTTGATCCCTCTTTGGATTCGCAGGGAATGCCTTGTGTACTCAGAGAATGTAATTATGATATATTGTGTATGTTACCAAAGGAGATACTAATTCAAAATAAGTTGTCCTTCTATATTAGATGATGCCTGATGTGGCTCTATTGGATCACTATCATCCTATATATATTAATAATTCCCTAGATGCACTCCTCAAATTTAGCATGATATCTCAAGACATGAGATTTCTTGGAGTATTATCCTTGGACTCTAGTCATGAATAGTCCATACATAAACATAATCTTGATCCATGGGTTTTTATGTATATTTATATTGTAATTACTCGGGTATATTCCTTATTTTACGCTTAGTTCTATTTTTTAGGATGCATGTTTCTGTACCATGAGATAGCTAACATTCTATGTTCAAGGATGCCTTGATTCCACTTAGATTGTTTTTTGTATTATCGTAATAATTATCGATGTTAACCAGTGTGAAAATATCATATTCCCAGAATATCTAATTAAATGATCAAACACTATGTGAAATCCATTAGATAAAGAAGTTGTTATGGTCTTTTAGGTGTCAAAAGAAGAATCCAAAAATGACTTTGGTTATATTTATTTCATTGATTGTATTAATTTACATACACTATCTAGATTATATATTCACATATTATATTTCTATATAAATATTTTAGGGTTTCCAATAGATTTTAACTACCACCACATCTTAGTTTAAGATTGTACAAGGGAAGTTTATATGATTGTAGCTGTGGATAATGGGAATCATATAATAATAGTTATGTGACATCCTGTATTGTGATGTGATTTTGTTAGAAAATAATGAATCTAGTTTTTTGGATTCATTGATAGTGTTTTTTATTTTTAAACTTATTTATTCCAGTTCATCCATTTATTTATTTTAATTTAGTATAGAGGTCACATCATTATGAAATACAGTGTTGTTGCAAAATATGAGTTGATTTTTTATGTTTGAGATTTTTATACATGTTGTTCTTCATTATTTAATACTATTTAATGTATTATTCCATATATAATTATACATTGTATACTGTTTTGTTCCACACTATTAAATATGGTATAATATATCCACCATACATCATTATATCCTAGATTCTTGTAGGATGCATATTTTTTACAAGGAGGGAAACCCAAGGCCATGTGGAAAACTAGTTCAGTTACTTTTCCCAGGTGAGCCTGGTTTGGGAAGACAAAAAATGTTATTAGATGAGGGATTATTTTCACTTATTCTATAGTTTGTGTTTGAAAAAATGAGTCTATTATTTGTAATAATTTTATAATTTTAATTGTCTTGGGAGAATTTAAACCATATATTGGGGAAAATGTCATGTAACTGGATTTGATGTATTGGATTATTCTTGTCCCAGTTTCACTGATTTCATGATTGGATGACACACATGAAGTTCGATGTTGATTATGATAATATTAGTTTCCCTTTCTCCATTTCACTATATGGCATGGAATCATTATTTACTAACCATATAATCATGTTATATGAATAATATTCCATTCATTATGTAGGTCTTTGTACGTTTATTTATTATCATCCTGAAATCAATTATATGTTATTTTAGTGATAAGTCTATTTTGAAACAAATCATTCTACATAAAAATGAATATTTAATAATTCATTATTAATGTGACTAAATCAATAAAATGGTTTTTCCCTTAATAAAATTATTATTCCACAATAATTAACCAATTATTAAACTTCTATGTTATTTATAAGGGCTAAATAAATTGAAACATTATTTAAATTTGATTAAATGGATATAATTTATAAATAAAATTGTGATTGTAACACTACAAATTGTGAATGATGATTCATTTAGACAAATACTATTATACAACCAATTATATTTTTTTCATTAAATGAAAAATTCTAGATAGATTTAACTGAAAAATAAATTTGTGATTTATAAACCATTTACATAATAAATTTGGAATATAATTTTATTTTACATTTCTATAAAAATAATTAAATGACTTCTAAATCCTATATTAAACCATGGTAACCATTAAATGTGATTCAAGTTTAAAAAAGTATAAATATTACACTATAAAATTCAATTAAAAATATATATACTAAGAATCCTTTCTAAAATAATTAAATTGAATAGTTCATGCCAGTATTAAAGGGATGTATTAAGTTTCTCTTGTGGTTCATTATGACCTAAAATGACACCCATAAATTAATTTAGGGACATTCATATGGATGGGAATTACATTATTTTTTATACATTTTCCAATTTTATATATGTTTTGACTCATCATTTTAACATATCATAAGTGTCTTATTGGAATACATAGAGATACGTATCAATACTTTCCTCAGGTTGCGCTCTAGGAGGGTGGTGACAACCATGCTTCGTAGGTGGTGGGCTATGGTGAAAAAGTGTTACCTATTGTAGTTCTGCATGTTGTATCTATTTCTATTATCGATTCTCATGGTGATGCCCAGTTTTGTTTAGAATTATAACATATTCTAATTATATCAACCATAGCCTTTTACATATAACATTACATGACTTTAAAAATAATTATACATCAGAGTACAATACACAGATCATGAAGTCTTGTGTCATTAAATACTAGGAACATAAAATATAAAAGTTGTAACTAAATATAACATAACATTATTTATTCTTCATAAATAGACCATAACATCCATTTTTATTATACATCATCATTGGATAACCTGGGGATAATAAGAAAAATGGGATGAGCTATAATCCCTGAAATGGAATAAGGATAAGAATAAATATTTATCACGTGGGTTAGAAACCATGATATAATGAAATAAAAAGGCATTTAACCTAAGAAATAATAACATAAAAAATGGATTCATATAAACATGGAATCATAGAAATGTGGAAGAAACAAAAAACATGAATTCCGTATGAGTCAAGTCTAACTGCCAAAATCGTTTCCCATAGTATCAAAAGCCAAGGCTAACTACCAAGACCATCACACATAACATGTCATGAGTTTTAAATTTACCCAATGCATTAGAGCACTGTCTGGGTTCATCCATCTTAACAAGTTCATTAATATTCATTCCACATAGATAATCATACATAATCAATCATATAGAAACGTATGTCGACCCTTGGGGAGAAATGAGAATCAAATTCATGACATAAAGAATAATGTATGGGACTACCATAAAATTGTCTATGAGAGAATGAAATTGAAACATGCATGGGAATTAATAAGGTAGAATAGTCTTATATCATTGTATTTGATGTAATACAGAAGTTACTAAACTTAAGAAGAAAATTTAGTAAATTCTTAGCATTAAAACATTTTAGTTTAGTGTTATGGAAATCACTAAAGAGATTTTAAAATCGAAAAGTGATCTAACTTTTATATAAAACCAGAAGTGAACCATGATTATTTTAATAATTAAAGTGATGACGTTATAAATAAAATGGTGGCTTAAAATAGAGGATATAGTGCACTGAAATTATGTAAAAATTTGGGATTTTACTTTAAAACGAGTTTTCTTATTGGGATGTATCAAGGAGAGAATCACTTAAAATAAAGTATATACCTACAAAAGAATGACAGATGGATCTTGAAACATGTTTTTGTAGAATATATAAATCTTTTAGAAGTTTTATATAAAAGGTAAATTTTACTTCATTTGGTTAATATGAATGATAGACCAACACGTAGGGAAAAAGGGTTGTTCGGGTAGAATTCCTTATGGATTAACGGCATGGTATCTGGTGTACTTAAGAGGTTTTAATGACAGAGAAATGTGTTAATAATTTCTTGTAAACCATGAATAATGTATGGGTGAGGTGATAAATAATACCCCATAATTAGGGATAACACATAAATTGGAATATCAAAGAGGAGATTATTGAATAAAAGAGAAATGGAAGGGATCATGTGCCATAAGTCCATTTGTGTTCCCCACTTGATATTGTTGTCCTATATATAAAAATTATTTTTATTAATTAATAATTAAATAACCTATTATATGTGTAATTGATTTATTATAACCTTTTTAAGTTCATTTAAGACTTTATTGTTCAGTTAATAGGGTCAATTTCATTATTTGTGTCTCTTTGCTTACTTTGTTTTAATGATCGGTTCAATTATATTCATGTTCGGATGAACATGTAAGATTGAATTGGTTCTCAGGAATTGAAGTTATATGATACTAGGGACTATAAATGAGATTACATAGTGGGAATTTTAATTTGGTTACTCGGAGTGAAGTCAGATCATTATATAAAACTTTAGTGACATCCTTTTTGGTTAATTGGAAGGATTTTACCACAAAGTACACATTTTATTTTATAATCCATATCCGTGTTTACAAAAGGATTACTGAACAATAGATAAGGAATTATACATATATTAGGTTCTAGTTTAATAATGAAAATGGTTTCATGACTAGAATTGAATACAGTAATAGAAATTGAAAACTCATCGTCATTAATTGTGCTAAATTAACACATCTCAAACAATATTTTCTTTTCTTTAAAATAATTAATAGAGAAATTAGATAAGATAATGAATTATACCATTAGCATAATATCATTATTGTACATGTTTGCTAATGGATTTATAATACTATTTTGGTGAATGGATGTGAGGAAGGAAATAAAAAAAGACAAGAACATAAAAGAAATAAAATAATTAGAATGAGGGATTTACTGCTTGAGTTTAACACAATTGAGAAACTATTAAGAGGAGATGATTTGGTATTTTGAAGAGGCTAGGGGTGGGTGGATGTGAGAAAGGATCTTGGGAAGTCTATTTGAAAAAATATAATGAAGACACATTTCTTGAAATGTGTGAGTAAATGAGGGTGTAAGAAGTGGTATTTATAGTGGAGGGGATGGGGGAATTAATAATATTATAATCATTAATTTATTATTTCATCACAAGAAAAGAAATATTGAGTATTAAAGGACCCAAAATAGTAATAAATACTTGTGAATTCCAGCCAATTACGCTTACATCACTAGATCACCATCATTGACTCAATAAATATATTATTTAGCATTTATAGTAAATTGTCGTATTTTACTATTCATACAAAATTCAACTATTTTCAAAAATTCTAAAAAATTCTCCCCATCCATTTTTCAATATGTAGAATCCAAAAATTAAAATCAGTTTCTAAAAATAATTTCTAAATATGATTAATTTAATATTTAATTAAAACCCTACTTAATTCTAAAAAATAGTTTTATAACAATAAGTTACTCATTCTAAAATATAGGTACATCATACATGCACATAAATCGTATTTATATACTATCATAGGTAAGGAAACTATTCATTAGAGTATATCACTATACATAAGGGTAACATTAATATTCATTATGTTATGTTACTATTCACCAAAAATTATGTTGGTCATATTTGATTCCAATTAATTTACTAATTGCAATTATGTACATCAGGTTTTCGAAATTCAAATCATAGAAGTGATTAACATATATTTAAAGGAGGTCACATAGCACTTATTAGATCATTATATTGTGATTTCATGTGATTACATGACATAATTATAAGAACTAAATTGGAATTTAATTCTTTGGGTCATTACATTCTTCCCCCCTTATGAAATTTCACCCTCAATGTTTCGTTTTACATTCTAGGCCATAAACAGATGAGGGCAATTTTACATCATTTCACCCTCCAGTTCCCATGTTGCCTCTTTGTACTTATGTTTCAACCATAGTACCTTGACCTGGTGAGTATTCTCATCATGTAGAACATTATATCTATGATCTAAGATCTTTACTGGATTCTCCTCATAAAAAAGATCATCCTCTAACTGTACCACCTCTTAAAAGAGTAAATGTGCGGGGGATATGATATGTATTTGCTAAAAAGGATATATTAATGAAATCATGTAATTTTTCCTTCTTATGTGGAAGTGACCTTTTATAGGCCACAATCCTGATACAATCAAGAATCTCGAAGTGGTCGATGTATATGGGACCTAACATCCAATTCATCCCAAACCTCATGACCTTCATCCACGAAGATATGTTTTGAAATACCATTACTTCAAATTTGAACAAACGGTCATATTGATGATTGTTTTCATAACACTTCTGTCGACTTTGGGCTTCTTTGATATATTGCTGAATGGTTTTCACCTTATCAACCATTTATTTAACTATTTTAGGTTCTAAAAGCTTATTCTCACTAACATCATCCGAACACGGCGGTGTTCTGCTACTTTTCCAATAAAGGGATTCATATGGTTCCATTCGTATGATCAAGTGGAAACTATTGTTGTATTATAATTCCACTAGGGTAATATGTTGCTCCCATCCCCCATTGAATTCTATATAACATGCTCTCATTGTATCTTCTAGTTTCTGAATTGACCCCTCATATTAACAATCGGTTTGAGAATGGTAAACCATAGTAAAGTTCAGTTAAGTACTTAGATCATGTTGGAGACTTTTCTATAACATCGAGGTGAATCTCAAATCATGATCGGATACAATAAATTGTGGTACTCCATGTATCCATACCACTTCATTGATGTAAATATATAAAAGTTGATCCAATGAGAAGTCCTCTCATATTTCGATAAACTGACTTATCTTTATAAGGGGGTCCACAATGAACCATATAGCATTGTTTCCTCTGTATGTCCTTGCAAGTCCAATGATAATATACTTAGTAATGTTCTCCCACTTCCATGATTGTGTGGTTAGTGGTTGCTTCATCATCTTACACCTTTTCCTATCAGCCTTCACTTGTTGACATACCGGTCACATTGATGTATATTTAGCAATCTCTATTTTCATGTTGTCCCACCAAAAGTTTTCCTTGATATATCGATACATCTTTGTGGCCACTGTTGGGTAGAGAATTTTGAGCATTGATCTTTATTCAGAAGCCCCTTCTTTATATTTGGATCAGTTGGTACACATAATGGTGACCAAAATATTACAACTCATTCCTCATCAAATTTTAAATAGGATGATTTCCCATATCTGATAGCTTCCACCATTTTCTAAATTTCAACATCTTTTCTTTGAGAATATTTTATTTTCTCCATGATAAATGGTTTATAAATCATTTGAGAAAGGATTTTTGATGTTCCTCCCTTAATGATTACCTTTTATATCCTCAAAAAATCCTAAAAGATCACATTTTTTTTCAATTCTCATAATTGATAATGATATACGATCCTTTCTACTTAGAGTATCTGCCACCTTATTTTCCTTAGCTGGATGGTAGTAGATTGAGATATCAGAATCCTTGATGAGATCTATCAATTTTCTTTGGCACATATTATGTTCGTTTTGTGTGAATGTATATTTGAGACTCTTATAGTCCATTTTTATCTCATATTTTTTCCCATAGAGACAATGTAGCTTGATTTTCAATGAAAAGTTCACATCCACCATCTCCAAATCATGCATGGGATATTTTTCCCATATAATTTCAACTACATTGAGGTGTAGGATATAACATTATCATTTTACATCATCACACAGTTCATGACCTTATTTTAAGAATAACTATACACCATAATGATTTATCCACTTGTTGGTAGTGTTTGTAATGGAAAAGTGATAAGCCTCTTTTTCAACTCCTTGAAACAATCTTCACATTCCTGAGTCCAGAAAAACATTACTCTATTCTATTTCAGTTTGGTCATTGGGTTTGAAAATCATGAAAATTTTATCACAAATCATCGATAATACCCAGCTAAACATAGAAATATTGGGATCTCTAATATAGATGTTGGACTAGGACACTCTTAAATTTCTCTTGCCTTGGGCGGGTCAACATATATCCCTTTACTGGTGATAACAATCCCCAAGTATGATACATCCTCTATCTAGAACTCACATTAACTGTACATTTCATGTAGCTTCTCCCTTTTCAAAGTCGTTAACATAGTATTCAAATGCACCTCATGTTGCAATTTTATCTTGTAGTATATTTGAATATCATCAATAAATACTATCATAAATTTTTCAATGTAATCTCTAAATACAATAATAATTAAATAAATGAAATTTTTTAGAGCATTAGTGATTTCAAAGGGAATCACTATGAACTCATAGTGTCCATACCTCGTTCGAAAGCAAGAATTTGGAATATCTTCTTTCATTGATATTAATTGGTTGTATCCCGACTGAAGGGCCACTATAAGTAAATACGTTTCCCAAAAAATTTTATCAAACAATTTGTCTATCTAGGACAGGGGATACTTTTCCTTTATCATGATGTTATTTAGCTCACGATAACTAATGTAGAGGTGCATTGATCAATACTTATTCTTGATGAAGAAGACTAGATCACCCGATGATGAAACCCATGGCATGTAAAACCTTTCTCCAGATTATCCTATAACTACTTCATCATCTCTTCAAGCTCCACTATGGACATTCTGTAATGATTCATTGATATAGGAATAGATTTAGGAAGAAGTTAAATATAGAACTCAAACTCTCACCCTGGAGAATGACTAGAAAACTCTTCAGGGAATAAATCTGTTTAATCCCTCATGATGGGAATGTCTTCAATTATGATTCTCTCCTTTATCCCAATCATTTGTGCTAGAAAATATTTCTCATAAGGAATAAATATCCACACATGATATGATGATTCTAAGGCAGACTCATATTTCTCCTTACACTTGTATATAATTGGAAGATGATTCTCGATATGAATAGTTATCTCCCTTTCCTGATTGTTGATGTTTGATTTTTGAAAAGATATCCAATCCATTCCTAATATAGCATCGGACTCCAACAATGTACGTATGATGATATATGCTGGGAGGTTCAGTAAACAAATGCTAACTTCGGAGGAGTTATAAAACATGGACGCAATAATTTCCCCATTCTATATTCTCATAGATAACTAGTCCTCCAAATTTTGTGGTGGTGCTTGAATAGTTATACAAAACATAAAAGATATGAAAGAATGTGTATAAGTAGAATGAAATAGTATGTTCTCTATTCTTGAGAAATAACTAGCATACATGTCACCACATCATTGTTCGGATCAACCTCTGTAGTAGTGATAGCATAATCCCTTCCTTGTTTAATTGGATGTTATTGTTTATTTCATCTGAAATCCCTTGGCATAATACAATTGTTTCATAATTCCTATGATCTTTATCATTATAACACTTCACCAATAATAGAGCGTTGAACTGAACATTCCATTGTTCTTCCCCATTATCAATATTTTACATATACCTTTAGTAGTTCATGGATACATGTCTTATCTTTCCACATTTAAAGCAATTTTTGGTTCCATTAAGATAGTATCTAGGATTCATAATCCCATTGGATTTACACGTTGGCCATTCGGGATAATTTACATCATGGTATTTTTTCTTTGAACCACCCATGTTGTTCTCCATTTTTTCCATTAATTTTACCAGGCCCCTGAGTCCACAGAGAGTCTCCAATCATAATTTCAACCTTGAGAGTACAACGGAAAATCTTCTCATTATTTTCAGTGTCTTGGATCTTCAAGTGCTTCTGTAGACTTGGAATTAGCCCGTTAATGACGTGATTCACATGTATTCAGTGTTCATGAAAAATCATGTTGTGTACAAATCATTCCTTGTAATGTTTTCTTCATACGCCCCGATATACTCATCCTCCTTCTAAATGAGACCAAGGAACTCTATTTACATCTTGAGATGGAGAGTTCGAGGAAAATATTTATTAAAAAACATCCTTTTGAAATCCTTAAAATCTATGGAATCAATTTTCCCTGAGGACATTGTATACTTGATCCATGTCCACCACTGATTACCATCCCCATCAAAATAATAGACTTTAAGCAAAACATTCTCTTTATACAAGAAGTAGAAGACATATAATATCTTTTCAAGGGAGTTAATACACTATTATACAAGGAGGATATTAGAAGATCCACTAAACATGGGAGGTATTTATTACATGAAGGATTACACAGAAACACGCTCATTTATTGGCGGAATAGGGTGTTCCACATGATTCAATTTATTATTCATTACTAGATCCAGCAGTGTATGTAATTTCATGATGTTCTGAGGACCTGTTCCCATCATATCATGCATTTCATTTGGAAAAAATCGATATCACCTTTCCCATTGATTGATGGAATGTGTTTTTCTATTTTCTAACATTAATTATGAAAAACATACTATAATTAGTGGGCCTGAATACATAGTTCTTGAGCAGAAAAAATAAATTTTTATCATTAAAGAATAAAGATATAAAGGATAAGCTTATCCTTACTTGTGAATATTTATGTATAAATCATGGTTATCCTCGATATATTTCTTAACTTGTATTCTTATAGGATTATTTGTATTCTGTTAGTAATGGTTTGTGTTACGATCATGAATTTACAAAGCCATATCCCCTGTGAGTGTCAAACTAAGAGCGCTGCATTGCCCATTATTATGTACCAGGATACCATGGTTTAAAATAGAAATTCCTTGTTAGAGTTTTCTCTCATAGGTACATCTGTGAAAGATCTACCCTTACCTTTTTGTATCCATAAATGGATGTTTTTCTTGATAAACTAAATACTATATAAAAGGAAAAATATAGGGTTGTTTTCATATACATTGTCTTATATTTAAGGTTATTACTAAAGTGCTCTATTCATATTATCCAAAATTATCTCAACCATCATCTGATACCAACTATAGAGACCCTATACATTTACATATAACATTACAATATTTTGAGTATAATTATAAATCAGAGTAGAAGCCAAGGATCATGAAGTCTTGTGTCATGGAGGACTAGGTACATAAAACATAATACATAGAACTAAGTATAAAATTTCATTATTTAGTCATCATAAAGATCCCCTAACATCTATTTTTCTCATACATATTAATAGGATATCATGTGGTTAAAATGAATAAAGGGATGAGCTAAAATCCTGGTAAGAGAATAAGAATAAGAATGAAACCTTAGCACAAGGGCTAGAAAACATGAAATAACGAAATAAAAGGGCATGTAACATAAGTAATAATAACATATAAACATGGATTCATATAAATAGGGTATCATATAAATGTGTAAGATAAATAAAATGAAACTTTTGATTGAGTCAAGCCTAGCCGCCAAGATCATTTCCCATAGTAGCACAAGATAGGGCTAACCACCAAGACCATCACACATAAAATCTAATGAGACTATCATTTACCCAATGAATTATACTATTATATGGGCACACACATATTAACATGTTCATGAATATTATTTCCATGCAATTAATCATTCATAAATGTAAGGGAAGCCATAGAGATAAATGGGTATCACATTCAAAACATAAAGCATAATGAAAGGGTGTACCATAAAAGTGTCCATGAGGGAAAGGAATTAAAACATATATGGAAATTAATAAGGTATAATAGGAATATATCATGTAATTTGATGTAAAACATAATTGGGAACATGTTAGAAATGTACTTAGGAAATTTTTGAATTAAAACAATTTACTACGGTTTTTTGGAAAACGCTAAAGAACTTTTAAAATTGAAAAGGGAACATCATTTTATATAAAACCATAAGTGAACCAAAATGGTTATCAAAATAAAAATAATGATTTTATAAAGACAATGGGGTCTTAAAATTGAGGATATAGTTCACATGAAATTGGGTATTTTTTTGGATGTTCTCTTTAAATTAGATTGCTTATTTGGAAGTATCAAGGATATAATCACTTAAAATAATGTATATCCCTGCTAGAAAATGATAGATGGATATTGAAAATTGATTTCCGAGAATATAAATATAATATATAAGTATTAAATAAAACTAAAATACAACTTCATTTGGGTAATAAAAAAGATAGAGCAACTCTAAAGAATAATAGTGGTTCGGGTAAAATTCCTTAAAGATTATCGGTATAGTATCGGGTATAATGTGTAGGGTTTAATGAGAGATAAAGGGGATTATCATTACATAAAAATAATAATAGTAGTATGGTTTTTATGCTTAATCATACCCCATCAACAAGAATTATACATAAAATGGCATAACATAAAGGACATTCACGGATAAAAGTGAAAGAGAGAGGATCCCTTTCCTTATGTTCGTTGTTGTTCTTCCCTTGTAATTAATTACATAAATTAAAAAATATGGTTTATTAATTAATAATTCCATAAACAATTCTATATGTAATTGATTTATTATAACCTTTTTAATTTAATTTAAGACCTTTTTGATTGGTTAAAAGGTTCTATTTCGTTGTTCGGGTCCGTTAGCTTTCATAGTTTTAATGATCAGTTCACTTATATTCATGTTTAGATAAACATGTAAGATGAAAGTCATTGTCCAGAATTTAAGATATATGATATTAGTGAATAGAATGTAAATTACATGGTTGAAATATTTATTCATTTACTTAGAGTGAAGTAGAATCATTATATAAAACTTTAGTGACATCCTTCTGGGTTAATTGGCGGTTTTTGACCACAAAGGAAAGATATTGTTTTATAAACCAAAACTGTGTTTACAAAAGGATTGTAGATCAGTAGATGAGGAAAAATAAATATAATATTGTATTGTTCAACCATGAAATTCATTTGATGACTAGAATTTATTACAATAATGGAAATTGATAACCTATCGTCCTTGATTATGCTAAATAAACAAATCTCAAATGGATTTTTATTTTCAATCAAATAATTGATAGGGAAAAAAGGGAAGATAATGAATTATACCATTAGTATAATTAAATTAATGTATCTGTATGTTACTTGATATATCATACCATTTGAGTGAAGGGAGGTTATGGAAGAAAAAGAAAAGAAGATAATATAAAAATAAATAAATGATTTGGAAAGTTTAATATACCTCTTGAGTTTAACTCCTCTGAGAGACTCTTAATAGTATAAGATTTCATATATTGAATATAATAAGAGATGATGGATGGGAGAATAGATTTTGGTAATATTATTTGGAAGATTATTAGCAAGGAACAAGGCTTTATAGGTGTGAGGAAATTAGGGTGTGAAGGGAGGTATTTATAGTGGAAGGAATGAGGGTTTTCATAAAATTATATACATTAATTTAATATTTTGTCACAAGAAAATAATTAGACAGTATTCCATGGAATATAATGGTAATAAATTCATGTAATTTCAAACCAATTGGTCTTACATAATCAGATCACCATCAATAACACAATAAATTCATTATTTATAATTTATCGTAAATTTTTATATTTTCCTATTCCTAAAAAATTCTTGTATTTTATACAAATCCAAAAAAACACAAAAACCATTTTAATTCATAAAGAATCCACAAATGAAATCAAATTTTCAACAATAATTTTCTAAATATCAATAAATTAATATTTAATTAACTAATACTTTACTGTAAAAAACTAGTTTCAAAACATTTTCTTACATATTCTAAAATATAGGTACATCATACATTAAATTAAATCATACTTATATACTCTCATAGGTAAGGATACTATTTATTAGGGTATATCACCATTCGTAAGGGTAACACTACTATTCATAATGGTATGTAACTATTAACCAAAAATTAAGATGTTTATATTAGACTCCAGATAACATACTGATCGCAATTGTGTCTGTCCTATTTTTGACATTCATATCACAGAAGAGACCAACATTAGTTTAAAGGACATATAGCACTTCGTATTTCATTATGTTTTGATTTCATGTGATTAAATTCCATAGTTATAAGAAGTAAATTTCCATTGAAAACATTGGGTCGTTACACTACTAACCATCTGGGTAGCTCCACGACATGCCACCTCTAAGGAATAATTTACCCTATAGATTCTGAAGTAGTATCTAAACATTTTTATAGTGATGAAGTTATCCATTTAACAGTATCCTGGTTATAGACCATTCTCTCTATTTTTGATAACCTAGAGACACCTACTATGTGGGGAGAAATGTTCTGCACTTATATTATTAGAGATTCAACATGTCTTGGTGGATGTTCTAAATCCTGATGATTAACATCGGGGTATGAAATGGGGAGATATCAAATCTAGTGTGTCCATCTTCTTTTCACCAATGTTAATGAAGGATATATTTTCGAGATATTTCATGAACATGAAGTATGGTATTATTTCTATCATTATCTATACATATTTCTTTTTTGGGATTTATAAATTTTCACTAATTTTATTGGGAGATGTGATATCTTGTGTAAGAAATATTGTGTAGGGGACTAAATAAACCAACTGATATTTGGAAAATATATTCCTTGTAACTGCCATATATGATTTATGAAATAATCACTTTTCATTGAAAAAAATCTATAGGAAGACGACAGTACAAGGCATGGTTTCATCCAATTGAGTTAGAGTAGTGGTTCCTCCACTATCTAGAAACATCGTCCTAGGAATTATCAGTTTTTCAATTATAAGGACCCTACCTTAATCATTGCATAATCTTGAATTAAGTTAATAATTCCCATTGAGGATCTTTTATTGTTTAATGTTTTAGGGAATAAGGTAATAACTATTACATTTCATTTCAATAATTACAATGTAGACACTTCTACTCAGTTTCCATTTTTTCACAAAATAAAAGCCCTTGAAAAAAGGGTCATGTCTAGTTCCATGTATCAAATAGCATGAATTTTCCATGATCCCATCCTAGACCTTATTCATCATTATGTCATGTGATAAACATTTCAAAACATGGGATAAGCATAAAAATCTCAGTAAGGTTTATAAAACAAAGAAACAAAACATTAGTTGAACATTACATACATAACATAAGATCTTTTACATACCTCATGAAATCATAATATTTATGAATAAAAAATAGAAAAAATAAATCATAAAAGGTAACTTGTGGCATAAATAATACACATTCATTGTAGTTTTCATAGCTACGTAGGGAGTCACATTTGGAATACCCATCACAGTATATTCCTTAAATCTCATAAGATAAACATTAATGTTTACCTCTGTCATGTTACACAATGCATTGAAGAGTTATCTCAGGCTCACCCACCATAGGATTATCCCGGAACCACCCATATATATAAAAAATTCAAAATAACCATAACATAACCCAAACACATAACATTATCATAAAATAATGATAACATTCCCACATTACAATATCATAATTTCATTTCAAGATATTCAAATAATAAATTCATTCCTAAAACCATTTTCAATACTAAAGTATGCAAAAGAGTATTTGGTATTTATTTTCCTTTTAAAAACATTACGGCTTGTTAAAGATGCCAAAAGATCAAATAATACTCACAGTGGCAGAAATGGTCATTTTTTTAACGTTTGGGGTCGAAGCCTCAATTTATTATTAAAGAAAAGACCTCTTTAGTCTGGGTAGAGGGAGACCCATTACATAGCCTGTAAGACAAAGGAAAAGTGGCCTGAATACAAGGTATGAAAGCCCATTTTATGGCCTAATGGACCCCTTAGTGAATAGTACTTCTACAGTACCCACGCCTCTGTTTAAAGTGCTAGAGTACCACCACAGCTATAGTCCCTGCTACGTCCCCTCTGCCACTACAGTGCCGCCGCTGCTACAGTTCCACCACTGCAATAGTACTGCTACATGACCTACTACAGTACTACTATATTACCCCCATAAATTCACCCCCAGTGCGAATTTGATCCTGGGTCTTTTGGATGCCAAGCAGGAGCCTATATCACTAGGGTACATGCTCGTTGGCGAGGCAGAAAAGGTCGTTGTCACCGCTTAAATTAAAAATAATCATTCTTTTTTTTGTCGATTTGTAAAAAACATTCTAGAGAAAATATTACTTTTAAATAAAATTAAAATTTAAAGGGTTTTATACCCCATCTAAATTAAGGTTTTGTATAAATGATAATATGCCTCAACGAAAGGATATTGAGTCAAAGTCCCTTACCTTGTGTCCCACATGACCCATTAGTTCTTTAATATCTTGAATAATAAACTAAAGTTCATTACCAATTTATTATGTACCTTTTTCATGTTTATTTTTCCATTTATTTCACTTATTATCATGTAATAAATGTTATGTAATTATTTAAGTTAATAATGATCATTTTATCGCTATTTGGTACTTGAGTTAGAAATAAACTTCTTATAATTACAAGTTGTTCATGTGGTAAAATATTAATTATATCCAGAATGATATTCATGATGTAGAAAATATATATATATCCAATATATACATGTATTTGTAATATTACATATCATTTAGAGGTGAGAAATGAAATGCACAGTTCATGGAGATGGTAACCTGTACGTACGCATGAGCGCTACATTCATTTCTATTTCGTATTTAATGGAATGAAAAAATAATGATATAATTGTATATTATAATTAAATGATGATATAATATTTAATATCATTAAATCCATCCATTTTACATCCCACATAAGGCATTAACGAGTCTTATCACCTTGAAGGGGCAGTAGTCCACACTTCCTAAAATTAAACTATCGTGTTTACCCATTATGGAAACCATAAAGGTATGATATAAATTGAAAAATAATGAAGCATAAAGAAATAATAAACCAAATATATATCATATATAAATATATTTCTATCATAATGGCCACCATGAAAGGCGGTAAGAGATAATTGAACAATCATCGTTTCGTGACATATTATTTTTCCATCCACAGAAATAGTACATTTTTTACCCATTAGATAGAGGTGTGTGTAAGTGTAGTTCCAATCCTTATCATTACAAAATCCTAGTATATTTAGGATATTATTTTAGTTATAAAATATAGGAATAAAAAAGTTTAGAGGTGGAGAAGTAAAATAAAGCCAAAGCACTTAAGAGAAGACTTTACCTTTAAATCGGGTAACTCCCTTTGGATTGAACCAAAAGGACCTCTTGAAGTGCCCTTTGCCGATGTTAAGGATTCTAGGAGGAGGGGAGGGATGTAGGAAGATTAATTGGGTAGAGGTTGGATGAGAAAAGGGGCTTGAGAGGGGTGATGATTTGGTTAGAAGTGAGGGCTTTTTATAAGGGGGAGGAGAGGCACTTTAGGAAAGTGTGAAAATATTATTTTATTTTATATTGATAAATGATTTTTAAAGGTCCAAAACTAATAAATGTCTAAGATAAGATGAATCGTGGTCTAAATAAAATCATCCAATAATTATTAGATATGTTCTGGGTTTTGTTTTAATATTTATAATATTATTTATTTAAATCAATTATTAATGAGGTAAATACTGCATCAATATTGTGTCATTAATATTATTATTTATATGATGTCTAAAAATTATAAAACCAATACAAAGATTTAGGAAACATATTTAGATTTCAAATGAATATTTATAGTCAAAAATATAACTTATATAACTCTATTTAAAAATATATTTTCTAAAATATATTTGTTTGTGTAATTTTTTCCTTTACATTAAATTAATTAATCTAAAGTGCTCTTATCATTCCCAAGTTGCTACATTGGGTCCCAAAATCAACCCAAGGATGCCAATAGTCATCCATGACTCATTAAATAAGGATAGGACATGTGTTAAGGTAATTTTTAGTTATTATAATATTCTTTTTACCATAAATTACTATATTTTTCTTTAATTGCTATAAATAAATGTCCAAAGTTACTATTCACCAAAAAATATTTTCATCTTATTGAACAACATTTTACTAAATAATAACAACCATGTATGTCAGATTTTCAAAATTTAATTCATAGAAGTGGTAAAATTTCATTTAAATGAAAATGTCATTTTTTAACTACTACTTAATGGTTTTACTATTCATCAAAAATTGATGTTTCTCAGAAAAATACCAAAAAATCAGCCTGATCTATATTGGATATTCCAAATTAATAAATTATGCCAATTTCAAAAAATTAAAAACATATAAGTTTCATTAATTAGTTTAAAATTAATTTCCGTTGTCAAAATATATAGCTTGTTTTAAGAAACAATATCTTTCAAAAGATTGACATAGATTTATGCCCAATTTCAAAGTGTAATTAATTACAATGACCACCATTAGACTAAATGTTAAAAATATAATCTAATTACACATTAAAACCATTTAGAAGGATAATATAACCATATAAATAAATTATATTAAAAATAATATTTGAATTAAAATTCAGTATTTTCACAATTAATTAAAAAATGAATATTATCAAAAAATTACAAAAAATCTACCAAAAATAAATTCTGGTGTCCCTACTCTAAAGAAGAATTTTATTTGATAAATTATAACATATAAAAGTTACTAAATCTATATTTATTGATGGTTCACCGTCAAAAGGCGGTAAATCAATCTTTTAGTGAATATTAGAGTATTTAGGCTTAAAATCGGATTTTTTTTCTTATTTAAGCCTCGAAATGTTATTGGATAAATGTTAAAAAATTTAAAAAACATGTACAATAATATTTTAGTTAGTTATATTCATTAATGCCAATACAACAGCTAGGCATTAAATACCATTGAAAACAATAATATTATATTATTAGTGTGCAACATAAGATTTCAAAAAATCCTCGTTGTTTCATATTGGGTAAGCCATCAAACATAGTATCCAGATTAAAATAAAATTAATATTTAATTAACAAATATTAATAAATATTAAAATATCATAATTCTTTATTTACCTGGGATGTTACATCCTTCCCACTTTTGGAAATTTCATCTTCACAATTTTTATTCACTTATCAAATAAGTGGGGGTATTTATCCCTCATAGTATTTTTAGATTCCCACGTTGCTTATTCAACCAAATGGTTTTTTCACAAAACCTTTACCTAGTGAATTATCTTCTTCCACAACACTTTCTCTCTACGGTCAATAATCTAGACCGGTTTTGCTTCATTTGACAGATTCACTTCCAACTGAATTACCTTAAGGCTGAAAACATGAGATGGACTTGGAATATACTTTATCCACATTGAGACATGAAGAAAATTATGTACCTAGGATACACTTGGAGGTAAAGACACTATGTATTCAACTGGTCCAACTTTCTCTAGGATTTCATAAGTTCCAATGAACCTCATACTCATCTTTCCATTCTTACCAAAATGCATCACACTATTCCATTGAGAATATTTGAGAAAGACATGATAACGTACCTGGAATGATAGATCCTTCCTCAGGTTATCCTAATAAGTTTTCTACATACTCTGAGTTGTTCTCATGTTCTTCTGAATCAACTAAACTTTTTTCTGACATCTCTTCTACCAATTTTGGTCCCATCAACTTCTTTTCACCTACATCATCCCAAAAACCTGGAGTTCCACATTATAACGACCCAAATATTCATTAATAGAAATCCCTCTTGATCTAATCAAATGTCTCTTTATGTGTATAGAAAATGTCAACTTCTTTGGTTTTATGTTATGAATTTTGATTGTTGCTAATATAGCTGTTGAATAGGGATCACATGATTAGTATAAATAAAGGGCTTTAACAAATCCAATTTACTCTAAAAAAGGAAGTGATGGCCTCATCCAGTAGAATTTCCCCATATGAAGCCCATTTGTCAGAGCTCGGAAAAGAGGTGGCATCTTTGGGCTTCTCTCTTGACCAAGCCCAAGCAGAGATTCATCATGTCGAGCTCTAACGAGACCGTCTACAGGAAAAGTGGATGTTGATAGAGATTACCACTCGAGCGATGTTATCCGAGCCACCCCATGAGTCTATCACCATCACACACTTTACCCATAGGTCTTATGCGGCAGTTTTAAGGGGTTATGTAAAATATATCTAGTACTATGTTCATTTATATTTTTTTTATATAATAATTATTATACCACCTTGTCATTTTTTTGATACATTGTAAATAGTTTTTAAAGTACAAATAGGGTTTTTAGTTATTATTTAATTAAGAATTATATTTTTTTTAAATTAAGGGATTTTTTAATTAAATAATATTTTAATAAAATATTATTATTAATATTAAATTAATTTTTTTAAAAAATAAATGATCTTATAATTTTATGAATGCAATTATAATTTTTATTATGGTTTGAAAGCCATTTCTATCAAAACCAATCAATTTTTGATAAATGTAGGGTTTTATTTTAAAAGTGAAAAAAAACATATTTAAAAATTATTTATATAAAATAAATTTTATTTCTGGAATCAGGATGTCAAAATTATCCAACGGTGAATTTTTCATAATTTTCTGAGACAGTCAAATTTTTGGGTAAAAATTAAATACCGTTTAAATATATAGTGTGTTTTATGACATGATAATGACCCAATAGTGATGTAATAAAATACTATATTCTTTATGTTCGGAAAATATATGTTTTAACATTAAAATAATGTGATTTTGGGTTTGTTTGACTTACTCTTCAAAGCATTAATGGACCCCTCAAGAATTATTAAACACCTTGTCTTTTTAAATTGTTTTCATGGGAGTGTGACCCACCTCCAGATAAGAAACAATATTTTTTTAAGATGTTAGGACTTTGGCATGATGAAATATTGTTTTCCTCTTCCCCTTTCCAAAAACCATGGGCAAAAACCATGGGACGGTTTGTGGTTTGGATGAATTTAATATAAGGGGTCCCAAACCTAAATAATAACAAATTACCTCACATTTCTTATATAATCCCACCCTAGCTCCCACTTCCTGCTCACTCAAAGCCTTTGGAGTTCATCCAACCTCTGCCCTACTCTCCCTAAAATACTCCCAAGGTGCCCCAATATCCCAATAAGTCTCTCACAATCCTCTCTCTAGCCTTTGGAAGCACACTTCCGAGAAAGGGTTTTTTCTTCCTTTCTCATTTTTGTCCAATTTTCATCATATTGTTATTTCATTTTAATTTCAATTATAAATGCTTTGGTATGGTTTCACACCTCCCCCATACAGCCATATTATTGTTTTAATTATGGGAGACCCCTTTCTCTCTCATTAAATGCCTCCCATGTACACCCGTTACAATGCTGAAATTCTGAAAGGAACTTCTCTCTCTTATTTTACATTCAAGCAATAATTTTGTATCATGAATCTAAATTCCATTACAATTGTTTGGACATGTATCTATATGACCCCCTTATTTTCATATTCATGTAAATATTACGAGACACCCATTTCTCTCTCATCAACCATTTTTATGAATTCTTATGTCACGCCATTACGCTTCCGAAATCGCACCGACTTTCTAAGCCAATCCCATTGTGTAGTGAATACCATTCCCATTTCTTCAACAAGGGTATTAAACTTAATTCACATTTACTTATTGATTATAAAGTTTCATATATGAATTCCACATTCATTTATTGTGGAATAAATGAATATGTTTTATGAATCCATGTTTTATGATCCATGTGGCACACTTATGCATGAAATTAAATGTTTAAGAAGGGTGCACCCTTATAGCGCTCCAATGCATTGGGTAAAGTATAGTATCATGATACGTCAGGTGAAATGAGTGTTGAATCATGCTAATTCAAGTGCAATGAGGGTTTTACTAGCACTTCTTGTGCAATGAGGGTTTACTCATGCTCCATTTGCAATGAGCCTTGCGTCATGCTAATTCCATGCTAAGTGTTGTTTCCACATTTCAATGTTATGATTGTCATAATTTATCATGCCTTTATGTCCATGTTTCTATTGTCCTCTATTGATATGCCTATTTTCTATAATATATTGTACTCCTCATGTATTCCATGTGTATTCCCTTACTGGTCTTTATATCTCACCCTTTTCTTATGCATGTCCTCAGGTTATCCCATGCAATGCTAAGTATGAGGGAATGTAGTGGTCATGTAACAGATGTTTTCAATAAAGAAGTTGTATTTCATGTTTTAAGTTTTTATGTAATGATCCTAAGCCCCAATGACAATATACCTTCCAATATTCTTGTCGTATCATGTGAAGTTTTATGTAATAAATCATGTTTATGTTTCTAATAAAAGAAGGGTTGTCATAGTTGGTATCAGAGGCAATGGAGGTAGGAATTAATCTGATCCTTGGGAAATATCACATGTGAGCGTTGGATGAAGCATGGATCTCCACCCAAGAGATTCATGAGGAAATGGCGGCCACTGAGTATGGTGGTGTGATCCGCCCAGGGGGTGTAGCCGCCCATGGAGTTCCTTGATATGTATCAATTATAGTCCACTAGAAGTAATTCCAGACCTCTATAGTTAGTATCAGAGGATAAGTTTAGTTATTATTTGGATTAGGATTAGAAAACCCTAGTAAATCCTTAGAGACAAGACTAAGTATTATAAAAACATCCATAAGTTTTGGTAAGTACTGAGTAAGTGGTTTATCAAGAAAATACATCCCTGTCTGGATAGGAGCAGGTAGAGGCGGCTCTGGCACAAATGTATCCTAGGGGTAATACCCAAAAACACCGCTTTGAGCTAGAATCGAACGGGAACTAGTGCACGACAACGGGCCTTGCTGCACTCTTGGTTATGACACTCCCAGGGGATATGTTTTTATAAATTCACCAGCATTTTCTGAACCCTTATTATGGTAATTAAAAAAATTCCCCGAAGAATATATGTTAGAATGTAGATCATGAAAATCCTAGATTGAAGCCTATAGACTCATGAGTTACGGAAATAAAATTTTATTTATAAGTCATCAACTTTTGTCTTTGGATTAACTTTTATATGTTACCCCTAACTTTATTTTTATTCTAGCCAATGGCTGGTAATAGGAGGACTCGGGCCAACAACCATTGTAAAGATCAGTGTGATGAATGTACTAATGAGATGCCCAATCCAATGGGAGCGGGAATCTCGAACTTTGTTACACTTCTCTCTCAGCTAACTCACGTTTTGAATCGAAAAACGGGTCACGAAAAACGTTCAACTCCCCCCCCCCTAAGAAAGAAAATGTCGCTATCGAGAGCTTCATGAGACAAATGCCTCCTACTTTTAGTGGATCATCCAATCCCATGATCGCAGAACAATGGATCAACTCCATTGAAAATATCTTCTCCATCCTTCAATGTTCTTAACAAGAGAAGGTTCTCCTGGCAGCATATCATATGGAGGGCAAAGCTGATCAATGGTAGACATTGATAAAAAATACGAAGCATGATGAGGAGATTGATGCGTTGAAATGGAAGTATTTCCAGAAGATGATTTTTGATAAATAATTTCGGCGCACCCTTCGGCATAAGATAAAAAGGGAATTCATTTACCTCAAGAAAAAAGACGAAGAATCTATAGGATCATATGAGGAAAAATTCAAAAGGCTTGCACGATATACTTCCGTCTTTATCGTTACCCATGAATTCAAAGTTGACCACTTCTTTGGTAGGCTGAACCCTAGCCTGCAGAAAGCATTGGCGATCCATGACATCGACAACTATGAGGAAATTGTCTGATGTGCCCTCGAGGTCAAAATGGAGATCAGTGAGTCATAGGGGTATCATGGGGATAACAAGAGTAAGGTGGACTTCAATTCTGGTGGTCTGATGGATAAATCCAATGGTGCTAAGAAGATCCAGCACCCAACTTGCCAAAAGTGCGAAAAGAAGCACCCTGGAAATTTCCTTAAGGGGACAAGGAAATGCTTCAGGTGTCGAAGAGAAGGGCACCTAGATATTAATTGTCCACAAGAAAGACACGCAGTTATGACAGAGGAGGGGAACACTCCTTTCGAACCTCAATGCATTGTTCATTTATATAAAATCAAAGAAACAAGGCATCTAGCAAATCAGTGCCTTAATCCAAGTGTTTTCGGAGGCAACCAACAACATCCAATGTTGCAAGGAAGAGCTTTGTCCATCACTTATGTTGAAGTGAACCCCGACAAACATGTGGTGATAGGTACTCTAGTTATTAATTCAAGAATAGAGAACATACTTTTTGATTCGGGTTCTACGCATTCTTTTATATCTCAAAAGTTTAGTAGAACAATATCAGCACCACCACAAATCATGGAAGTGATGATGTCAGTGAGTACGGAAAATGGGGAAATCATTGCATCCCATGAATATAAGTCCTCCCTTGTTATAATCTGTGGATTGAATTTCATGACAAACATCTTCATACTCCCTCTGGTGGAATTTGATGCAATTCTTGGCATCGATTGGCTTTCCTTGTATAGAGCCAACATAAATTATCGGGAAAGGGAAATCACACTCCATATGGAGAATCGAACACCGATTATTTACAAGTGTAAGGAGGAAGTTGAATCTCTGTTAGATCCATCATCTCAAGCATGGATATTACTACCCTATGAGCATGCGTATCTGGATCAGATGATTGAGTCCAAGGAAGAAACCATCCTTGAATAAATTCCTATTGTGAGAGAATTTGCTGAAGTGTTTCCCGAGGAACTGCCTGGTCTTCTGCCTAGAAGAGATGTTGAAATCTCAATTGAACTTATACCAGGGGCACTACCAATATCCATGACTCTATATATAATGGCTTTCGTGGAGTTTGAAGAGCTGAAGAAACCACTATAGGATAATCTGGATAAAGGGTTTATATGCCCAAGTGCTTCACCAAGGGGTGCAGCAGTCCTCTTCATCATGAAGAAGGATGGGTAAAAGCGCCTTTTCATCGATTATCATGTGCACAAAAAAATCATGATAAAGAACAAGTATCCCCTCTCATGAATTGATGAATTATTCGATTAGTTTCGTGGGGCACAATACTTCTCCAAGGTGGAATTGCGGTCGGGATATTATCAAGTAAGGGTGAAGAAGGAAGATTTCCCCAAGACTGTTTTTGCAAAAGATGCAGGCACTATGAATTCAAAGTAATGCCTTTCGGACTCACTAATGCTCTTGAAATCTTCATGAACATACTGAATAGAATCTTTATAGATTACCTCGAAAAATTTGTGGTAGTCTTTATTGATGATATTCTAATATACTCCAAAACCATGTAGGATCATGAGGAGCATTTAAGAACTTTACTAGAGACTTTGCGCAAGGAGAAGATCTATGAAAAGTATAGAAAGTATGAGTTCTGGTTGAAGGAGGTCACATTCTTGGGCCATATCATCACAAGCAATGGGATATCTGTGGATCCCTCCAAAACAGATGCAATTGAGGGATGGATGAGGCCAAAATCTATAACAGATATTCGTAGCTTCTTGGGGTTAGCTGGATATTATCGACGATTTGTGAGAAGTTTCTCAATATTGTCCAACCCTCTTACCAAGCTAAATCGAAAGGGATTAACATTTTCTTGGAGTGATGAATGTGAAGAAATATTCAAGGAGTTGAAAAGGAGGCTTATCACTATGCTCGTGCTCACTTTACCCACAAGTGGGTAAATATTTGTGGTTTTTAGTGACGCTTCGAAGAAGGGCTTAGGCTGTGTGCTGATGCAGAATGATAAAGTGATATCCTATGCCTCAAGGTAGTTGAAAACCCATGAGCGAAACTATCTAATGCATGATTTGGAGTTGGCGGTGGTGATCTTTGCTTTCAAAATCTTGTGGCATTATCTCTATGGGGAGAAATGTGAGATATATACTGACCAAAAGAGTCTTAAATATATATTAACACAGAAAGAGCATAATATGTGGTAGAGAAGATGGATAGATCTCATCAAGGATTATGACTGTTTAATACATTACCACCTCGGGAAAGTGTACAAGGTGGCAGATTCCCTATGTAGAAAGGACCCAATGATTCTATCAATGATGAAAATTGAGAAGGATCCAATCTTCTTAGACTTGATGAAGATGGACATGTGAATTATAAAGAAGGAACAACATCAACACTTTCATAAATGATTGCTCAACCATCTCTTTTGGAAAGGTTAAAGGATGCTCAAAAAGATGATATGGGAATTCAAGAAAAAGTGTAAGCTATAAAAAAGGGGAAATAATTAGAGTTTAATTTTAATTAATAAGGAATTGTGTGGTTTGGGAAAAGACTATGTGTTCCATCAAGTCTGGAGTTGAAGAAGAAACAATTGGATGACGCACATAGTTCAAATTTCTTAATTCAACCACGGAGCACAAAGATGTATCGAGATCTCCAAGAAAACTTATGGTGGGATAATATGAAGAAAGAGATCGCTGAATATACATCAAAGAGCCTAGTGTGTCAGAAAGTGAAGGCAGAGAGGCAGAAGTCAAAGGGGTTGATGCAACCCTTACCCATACCAGAATGGAAATGGGAGAACATCACCATGGACTTTGTCACCAGACTTCCAAGGACATCCAAAGGTAATAAATCAGTCTGGGTTGTTGTGGATCATCTTACAAAGACTGCACACTTCATTGCTATTCGAGAGGATTTCTCATTGGATCAACTGACACAGATATATATCAGGGAAGTGGTAAGGCTGCATGGAGTACCATTATCTATTTTGTCTGAACGAGATCCAAGATTCACCTCTACATTTTAGAAGAGTCTTCAAAATGATCTGAATACTAAACTGAACTTCAGTACGGCCTACCATCCTCAAACGGATGGCCAATCCGAGCAGAC
Source organism: Viscum album (assembly GCA_963277665.1). NCBI lineage: Eukaryota > Viridiplantae > Streptophyta > Magnoliopsida > Santalales > Viscaceae > Viscum > Viscum album. The sequence goes on along the minus strand of OY728140.1, from coordinate 1,813,007,401 downwards.
TATCCAAACACGTGAGGACTTGTTGAGAGCGTGCTCGATGGAATTTAAAGGAGGATGGGATCAACATATTCCTCTGGTTGAGTTCTATTACAATAACAGTTTCCACTCAAGCATCCAAATGGCACCATATGAAGCCCTCTATGGGAAAAGGTGTAGAACACCGACATGTTGGGATGAGGTCGGTGAACGTAAGCATCTTGGACTGGAAATGGTCAAGGAAATGGTGGAGAAGGTGAAAACCATTCAGCAGCATATCAAGGCAGCCTACAGTAAACAGAAGAGTTATGCAGATAATCGTCGATGAGACAGTGAGTTTAAAGTTGGAGACATGGTTTTTCTACGCATATCTCCGTGGAAGAAGGTCATGATGTTTGGAATTAATGGGAAGTTATGTCCAAGGTACATCATCCACTTCGAAATTCTTGATCGTATCAAGGTTGTGGCCTATCGACTAGTATTTCCACCTACGATGGAAAAAGTACATGATGTCTTCCATGTATCCCTCTTAAGGAAGTACATACCCAACCCTTCACATGTAATCTCTTCTGAGGTGGTACAGTTGGAGGATTATCTTTCTTATGAGGAGCAACGAGTGAAGATCATAGACCTTAGAGAAAAAGTTCTACGAAATAAGACAATGCCCCTCGTCAAGGTTTTATGGCAAAACCACAATTTTGAAGAAGCGACTTGGGAATCGGAGGAAATGATGAAGCTGAGTTACCCACATCTGTTTTAGTGTGGGAAAAGGAAAATTTCGAGGGCGAAATTTCGTAAGGGGGGAATATTATAACAACCCAATGTTTCATTAATAGAAATACCCCTTGATATAATTAAATGTCTCTTTATGTTTATATAAAATTTCAACATATTTGGTATTATGTTAAGGATTTTGACCGTTGCTAATATAGTCGTTGAACAGTGCTCACATGATTAGTAAAAATATAGGGCTTTAACAAATCCAATTTACTCAGACAAAGGAAGTGATGGCCTCATCCAGTAGAATCACCCCATACGAAGCCCATTTGTCGGAGCTCGGAAAAGAGGTGGTATCCTTGGGCTTCGCTCTTGACCAAGCCCAAGCTGAGATTCATCATTTCAAGCTCGAATGGGACCTTCTGCGGGAAAAGTGGAAGTTGATAGAGATTACCACTCGAGTGATGTTAACTGAGCCACCCCAAGAGTCTGTCACCAACGCACACCTTACCCTTATGTCTTATGCGGCTATTTTAAGGGGTTCTGTAACAAATATCTAGTACTATGTTCATGTATATTATTTTCATATATAATAATGTATATACCTCTTTGTCATTTTTTATACATTGTAAATAGTTTTTAAAGTACAAATATTGTTATTAGTTATTATTTAATTAAGAATTCTATTTTTTTAAATTAAGTGAATTTTTAAATAAATAATATTTTAATAATATATTATTATTATTATTAAATTAATTGTAATTTTATTTAAATGATCTTATAATTTTATGAAGGCAATTATAATTTTTATAAAGGTTTGAATGCCATTTTTGTCAAAACCCGTGAATTTTCGATAAATGTCGGTTTTTATTTTAAAACTAAAAATTAAAATATATAGAAAATTATTTAGATAAAATAAAATTTATTTCTGGAATCAGGATTTCAAAATTATCCAACGGTGAATTTTTCACAATTTTCTGAGACAGTCAAATTTTTGGGTAAAAATTAAATACCGTTTAAATATATAATGTGTTTTATGACATCATAATGACCCAATAGTGATGTAATAAAATAATATAATCTTTATGTTCAGAAAATATATGTTTTACCATTAAAATAATGTGATTTTGGTTTTGTTTTATTACTTTTCAAAGCATTAATGGACCCCTCAAGACTTATTAAACACCTTGTCTTTTTAAATTGTTTTCCATGGGAGTGTGACTCACCTCCACATAGGCGAGCCTATTATTTTAAGACTCTCGGACTTTGACATTATAAAATGTTTTTTTCCTCTTCCCTTTTCCAAAATCTATTTTCAAAAACCATGGTATGGTTTGTGGTTTGGATTAATTTAATATAAGGGGGCCCAAACATAAATAATAATGAATTCCCTCACCTTTCCTATATAAACCCACCCAAGATCCCACTTACTCCTCACTCAAAGCCTTTATAGTTCGTCCCGCCTCTTCCCTACTCTCTCTAGAATCCTACCAAGGTTCCCCAAGCTTCCAAGAAGCCTCTCACAAGCCTCTCTCTATCCTTTTGAAGCACACTTCCATGTAAGGGTTTTTTCTTCATTTCTCATTTTTTTCCAATTTTATTCATATTGTAATTCCCTTTTAATTTCAATTATAAATGATGGGGTATGGTTTCACACCTCCCCCATACTGCCCTCTTATTTTCTGAATGTTGGGATACCCCTTTCTCTCTCATTAAATGCCTCCCATGTACACCCGTTACTATGCCGAAATTCCGAAAGGAACTTCTCTCTCCTCTTTTACATTCAAGAAATACTTTTGTATCATGAATATAAATTCTATTAAAATTTTATGGACATGTATATATATGACCCCCTTACTTTCCATTTCATTTAAATATTATGAGACACCCCTTTCACTCTCATCAACCATTTTTACGAATTCTTATGTCATGCCGTAACGCTGCCAAAATCGCACCGATTTTCTAAGCCAATGCCATTGTGTAGTGAATACCATTCCCATTTCTCCATCAAGGGTATTCACCTTTATGAACATTTAATTATTGATTATAATGTTTCATATATTAATTACACATTCCTTTATCATGTAATAAATTATTTTGTTTTATGAATCCATGTTTTATGATCCATGTGGCACACTTATGCATGAAATGAAATGTTTAAGAAGGGTGGACCCTTATAGCACTCCAATGCATTGTGTAATGTATTTTATCATGATAAATCAGGTGAAATGAGTTTTGAATCATTATAATTCTAGTGCAATGAGGGTTTTACTCGTGATATATGTGCAATGAGGGTTCACTCATGCTTCATGTGCAATTAGCCTTGGCTCATGCTAATTCCATGTTAAGTGTTGTTGTCACATTTCCATGTTATGAATATCATGCTTTATCATGCCTTTATGTCCATGTTTCTATTGTGCTCTATTGATATTCGTATTGTCTAACATGTATTTTACTCCTCATTTATTCCATGTTTATTACCTTACTGGGCTTTATAGGTCACCCTTTTCTTATGAATGTCCTCAGGTTATCCCATGCAATACTGTGTATGAGGGAATGTAGTGGTCATATAAAGGATGTTTTCAATAAAGAAGTTTTATTAAATGATTTAAGTTTTTATGTAATGATCCTAAGCCCCAAAGACACTAAACCTCTCAATATTCTTGTCGTATCAAGTGATGTTTTATGTAATAAATCATTTTTATGTTTGTAATAAAAGGATGGTTGTCATACACACTACTTCCCATATAATACTGCAAACAGAGCCATCTATATTCTGGAATGAAAAATATTATTATACGAAAATTCAACCAATGAAAAATGTTGGTCCCAACATCCTTTGTAATCTATTAAAAAATCACAGGGCATATACTGCATGGTCTGAATTGTTCATTCTGACTGCCCATCTGATTGAGGATAAAAAATGTGCTAAAATTTAATTTAGTACCCAATGCCTATTTAAAGTCATTCTAAAATTCAAAAGTAATCATCGGATCAAGATCAGATTCAATGGAGAAGGGAACACAATTCAACCTCACTATCTCCTTAACCTACAACTGAGAAAGTTGATATAGAGACAATGTATCTCAAATAGGAAGTAAATGAGCAGATTTTGTGAATCAATCAACAATAACCTAGATATCATTATTACCTCGAGTTGTATTTGGTAATCCTACAATGAAGTCCATGGATATATATTCCCATTTCCACTCTGGCACCGGAAATAACTGAAGCATCCCATTCGTTAACTACCATTCTTCTTTAACCTACGGACAAATCAAACACATCAGAGTAAAATCAGAAATATCTCTTTTTCATTCCATCCCACCAGTAATCCTCATGAAGATCTCTATACATCATAGTAATACCATGATGAACTGAAAACAGGTAACTATGAGCTTCACATAATTACTCATTCTTAAACTATGAATCACAAGGCACACATAATCTTTTCCAAAACATCAAAACACAATAATTTTCAATGTTATATTCAGGAAACTTACCCTCCTAAACCAACTCTACCTTTTTCTATAACTCACTATCTTGCATATGCAATTGCTTAATTCTGTCTGATAGAGATGATTTCACTAACACCTGAAACAGAAAAAAATAATTTCCGGCACAAACAACTTCAATGACAATGTTCATCAAATCTTTAATCAAAGGATCTTGATATGAACATAACATGGTTAATGTAGCATTACTTTTTCAAATTAAAGAATCATACACTTTATTGGCCTTTACTAATTGGTAATGAATCATATAATAATAATCCAAGATTAATTCTATCCATCTCCATTGTCTAGTGTTCATTTCATTTTAAGTGAATATATATTTCAAAATTTTCTGTTCTGTATATAAGTCGCATTTTACTCCATATAGATGATGCCTCAAAATTTTTCCAGCAAAAACAATAGTAGCTAATTCCAAATCATGTGTAGGATAATTTAACACATGAGGTTTAATGTGACATGTAGCATAATCAATTACCTAATCATTATTCATAAGGACACAACCCTGTCCTTTCAACAAAGCATTAATGTAAACAATAAACTCACCATTTTTGGAAGGTAGTTCCAAAAAGGGAGCATTCACAAATTTTCTTTTCATTTCCAAAAAACAATCACCACATTCTTTTATGAAGATAAACATAACACCTTTTCAAGTTAACATAGTAATTATACTAGATAACAATGGAAAATTCTGAACAAACCTCCAGTAGTAACATGCCAAATTAAGGAAACTATAGATCTCAGTTATATTTGTGAGTCTTGGCCCATATTCAAAATTTTTTTTATCAGGATCAACGTTTATACCATTTTTTGAAACATTGTGACCATGGAAAGAAATTTTTTGTAACCAAAAATAACACTTGCAGAATTTCCAATAAAATATCTTTTCAATTATGGTTTCCAAAAATACCCTTAAATGACTTTCATGCTCCTCTTTACTTTTACAATAATCCAAAATATCATCAATGAACACAACCACAAAATTATCCAATTTCTCATGGAAAATTCAATTCATAAGATCCATGAATACAACTGGTGCATTGGTTAACCGAAGGCATAACTAGAAATTCATAATGGCCATATATTGTATGAAACGTGGCCTTCTGAATATCTTCATCCTTTAATTTCAAATGTTGGTACTCCAAACTCAAGTCAATCGTCGAAAAATACTTGGCTATGAGGTGGTGATCAAAGAAATCATCGTTATAAGCCAAAGGATACTTGTTCTTAACAGTGATGTTATTCAATGATCTATAATAAATTCAATGTCTCATTGAACCATCATTCATTTTAACAAACAGTACATGACCACCCCATGGGGATGTACTATGTAGAATGAAACTTTTATCTAATAACTCCTGCAATAGATTCTTTATCTCTAAAAGTTCAATTTGAGCCATTCGATATGGGGGTTTTGAAATTCTATTAGTATTTGGAACAAAGTCAACTGTAAATTCAACATCCCATTCAGGTATAATACATGGAAAATCATCAGGAAAAACATCTTGGTACTAATTTACCATGGAACACCATTAATATGAACAGTTACTTAATTTTCAACAATATTTGAATGGTAACATTCATTCCCATCTTTTACTAGTTTGTCAGCTTCATTATATATTATCAAAATCAAGGATTAATTCTTGTACACAAACTAAAAATCATTTTTAAAAGAAAAATATTTATCTATTTAGTCAATATTATCATGATAAATAGACAACCAATACATGCCCTAAATGGCATCAAAATCTACTAGAGGCAAAACAATAGGTTTGCAGGTATATTCTTTCTGCACACAAGGACTAGAAGATTCTTATGTTTTCATTTTGTATCAACATTTCCTCTAGGTGTTTTTACCATAATATTAGGTTTCATATCTCGATATTGAATCCCCAATTTATTAGAAAAATTATCAAAAATGAAATTTTGTAGACCTTGAATTAAACAACACATTAGCCTAATATGAACAAACCAACATTGTACCTGATACTAATTTAATTGATGGACCAAAATCTGCTGAAGTAGTTGCAATGGATTTCAATTCCCCCTTCTGCTTGTAGTATGACTATTTACCCTCAGTTGAGTTCCCCATTGGACACTCATTTAAACCATAAACCATTTCATTGCACTATAAACATTTTACTTACTGTAAATCATATTTTTTCTTACCATTACTCCAATATTTTTCAGAACAATTATGAGCCTTATTTCCCATATTACTACATCAGTAGCACTTACCATAAATCAAAATAAATTCTCCATCATGCTTTTTACCACAATTTTCCGAAACTGTAATCTTAAGTTTCTTACCATCAGACATTTTTTGAAGAGTTTTCCATTACCCCTGCCACCTCGACCACTTACTATATTGTTTTTCAAAGAACACATGATCAACAACAAACTACATTTCCACCTTCTCTGCACATCGAACAAGTTTTTCATAACATTTTAACTCACAAGAAGCTAAATCCCTTTGATACATTTTCATTAATGCTGAATAAAAATGGTTGATTTTACTATCAAGATCTCGTATGAAATTTGGATCATACCTTTCTAGTCGAGTGAATTTTTCTTCTTATACAACCACTGAGTCATTCTCCAACCTCAATTCCTTGAATTTTTTTTTCAAACCTAAGACGAACCACCTTAGAAAAATATTTATCTAGAAAGATACCTTTGAAGTTATTCCCATCAAGAGCATCAATCTCATCACCATACCTGATATTTTTTACCACCAACCACCACTGATTAGCTTCACCTCCAAAGAGTAAATAGTGAGATTAACCTTTTGATGTTCTGAACACCTCATAACATCAAAAATCTTTTCCATTACTTTAATCCATCTGTATACTAGAACAGGGTCAGGTGATCCTCTAAATGATGGAGGATGTTGTGTCATGAAATGATCCACTACTGACATGTTCCTCTATTGTTGATCAGGCTATTCTCGTGCATGTATACCACCACCATTTGTAGCCCAAGTCAACTGTGCCATCACTGCAAAAAAATGTTTACTTCCGATTCCGACCATGTCAGGTTGCTTATTTGAAAGGTAGTATTCCTCTTTATTTTATCCCAACAAAGATGCCTTGTTTACCCTGTGGAAAACAATTCTGAACACAAAAATATCTTAGGTGATGCGACATGGTAATCTGTAAATTCTATATCATTTCAATCTTAACATAACTAAATTTATGGATATTAATTTAACAAAATCCTAACTTCTAAAATTGTCTAAACCGACCTCTGATACCATTTATAATGATCTGGCCTTAAACATTGCATAATCATGAATTAAGTTAATAATTCACAATGAGGATGTTTTCAGGTTTATTGTTTTAGAGAATTATTCCATAACTATTAAATTTCATTTCAAAAATTACAAAGTATACAACTCTACTCAGTTTCCATTTTTTCACAAAACAAAAACTCTTGAAAAAAGGAGTCATGTATAGTTTCATGTTTTTGACAACATGACATTTCCTCGATCCCATACTTAACCCTATTATTCGTTAAGTCTTGTGAAAATCTTTTAAAAACATGGGATGAGCATAAAAATCTCAGTAAGGGTTATAAAAAAATAACATTAGTTCATCATTACATATATAACATAATCTCTTTATCATACCTCAAGAAATTATAATATTTATGAATTACAAAAAGAAAACATAAATCATAAAGGTAACTTATTTCATTAATAACATACTTATGTTGTAGCTTTCACACATATGTAGGGACTCACATTTTGAATACTCGTCATAGTATATTCCCGAAATATCATAGGAGAAACATTAACATTTACATTCATCATGTTACCCAATGCATTAGAAAGATATCTCGGACTCACCTGCCCTAGGTTTATCATGGAACCACCCGTATACGTAAACAATTCCCATGAACCATAACATAACCATAAAAAATAGAATAAGTATAAAGGAAAGATACAATTCCTCCATTGAAAAAAAATATATAATTTCAAGATTTAGAAATAATAAATCCATTCCCAAAACAATTTTCAATACCAAAATTTGTAAAATAGTGTTTGGTATTTATTTTCCTTTTAAAAACATTACAACTTTTTAAAGAAGCCAAAATATCAAATAATACTCACAGTGGTGGAAAAGGTCATTGTCGCCGTTTATGTTAAGAAGAAACATTATTTCTTGTCCTTTAGTAATAACCATTGTAGAGAAAAGATTCTTTTTGAATAATAGTAATCTCTATTTGGTTTTGTACACTAAATAAAAAAATTTTGTGTATAAATGAAAATATTTCTCAATTAAAGGAGATTGTGACGAAATTCCTTACCTCGTGTCCGACTTGACTCGTTCATTCTTTAATATATTGAATAATAAACTAATGTTTATTTATAATTGTTTAAGAACATTTTTTATGTTTATTATATCTTTTATATCACTTATTACCACGTTATAAATGTTATGTAGTCATTTTAGTTAATAACGGTCATTTTGTCGATATTTGGTACTTGAGTTAAAAATAAACTTCTTTTAATTACAGGTTGATCATGTGGTCAAAAGTTCCTTATATCCAGAATGATATTCATTATGTAGATATCATATATATCATATATATCACGTATATACATGTAATTATAACATTACATAACATTTAGAGGTAAGAAATGAAATGCACCATTAATGGAGACGGTAAGTCGTACAAACGAATGAACGCTATTTTCTTTTCAATTTTATATTTAATGGAATGAAAAAATAATGATATGATTGTATATTATAATTATAGTATAATCTCATATATAATATCATTAACTCCATCTTTTATACATCCTAGATAAGGCATTAATGAGTTATTTCAATATGAGGGGGCGGTAGTCCGCACTTCCTAATATAAAATTATCACCTTTACCCATTATGGAAACCATAAATGTATGCTATAAAAAGGAAAATAAAGAAGCATAAAGAAATAATAAAACATAATATATATCATATAATAATATAGTTCCTTCATAATGACCACTATGAGAGGTGGGAGGAGATAATTGAATAATCATCAATTCGTGAGGCGTTTGTTTTCCATCCACAAAAACAATATGACTTTGCCCATTAGAAGGAGGTGTGTGTAAGTGTATTTAGAATCCTTATCATAGAAATTATTTGTATATTTTGGATACCTGTGATGTTATAAATTAAATGAATAAAAAGAGTTTAGGGGGTTGGAGAAGTATAATAAAACAAAAGATCTTAAGAGTAGATGTAACCTTCAAATCGGGTAACTCTCTTTCTTTTGAACCAGAAGGACCTGTTGAAGTTCCTTCTGCCAAAGGTAAGGGTTCTAAGAGGAGGGGAGGGATGTATGGAGATTAATTGGTCAGAGGTTGGCTGAGCCAAGGGTCTTGAGTGGTGTGAGAAATTCCTAATAAATTAAGGCTTTTTCTAAGGGGGAGGAGAGGCTCTTTAGGATGGTTTGAAATTATTATTTTATTGTATAATTATTTTCGGTTTATAAAGGTCCAAAACTAATCAATGTCAGAGATAAGATGAATCATGGTTGAAATAAAATCATCCAGTATGAATTGGATTGGTTTTTCATATTGTTTTAGGCTTTATAATATTATTTATTTAAATCATTAATTAATGAGGTAAACACTGCATCATTATTGTGTCATAAATAATTTTATTTATGTGATGTCTAAAAATTATAAAACAAACACCATAATGTAAGAAATATTTTTATCATTATAATTAATATTTATAGTTGAAAATATATCTTATATAACCCAATGTAAAATTTTTTACTAAAAGATATTTGTTTATGTCATTTTAGCCTTTACTTTAAATTAATTAATCTAATGTGCCATTATAACTCGCATGTGCCTCCATGGGGTCCCAAAATCGACCCAAGGATATCCATGGTTTTCCATTACTCATCTAGTAAGGATAGAACAAGTTTTAAGGTAATTTTGTATTATTATAATATTCTTTTTACTTTAAATTACACTATATACCATTAACCGCGGTAAATAAAAGTTAGATGTTACTATTCACCAAAAATTATTTTCATATTATTGAACTACATTTTACATACTAATATAAACCTTTTAAGTCAAATTTTATAAATTCAATTCACATAAGCACTAAAAACTAATTTAAATGAATATGTTTTTTAACTACTACATAGTGGTTTCACTATTCATCAAAAATTGATGTTTTTCAGAAAATTACCAAAAATTCAGCCTAAGCTGTAATTGATATTATAAATTCAATAAATGATGTCTATTTTACAAAATTCCAAACATTGAAGTTGAATTAATTAATTTAAAATTAAATCTCTTTGTCAAAACAAATAGCATATTTTAAGAAATAATATCTATCAAAAGATTGACACTAGTTTATGTTCAATTTCAAAGTAAAATTAAATATAATTACCACCATTGGATTAAATGGTAAACATATAATATAATTGTACTTTAAACCCAATTAAAAAGATAATCTAACTATATAAACAAATTATATTAAAAATCAGATTTGTATTAAAATACATTATTTTTCACTATTCATTAAAAATTAATTTTATTAGAAAATTCCCAAATATTTACCGAAAGTAAATTTTGATGACCCGATTCTGAAGAAAAATTTTATTTGGTCAAATATAACATATAAAATTGAATAAAACTATATTTATATATGGGTCTCCATCAAAAGCTGGTACAACGACCTTTTAGTGAATATTATAGTATTTATGGTTAATATGAAATTCTTTTTTATTTATGCGTCTAACTTTTATTGGATAAATATAAAAACATTTGACAAACAAGTATAATAATATTGTAGTTAGCTATATTAATTCCCGTCAATAAAATTCCTAGGAATTAACTAACATTTATTAAAATAACATTATATCATTAGTATTTAACATAATAATTCAAAGAAACTCATTGTTGTGTATTCAGTAAGCCATCGAACATAGCATCACCTTTGAAGTAATATTAATATTTAATTCAGAAATATTAATAAATATGAAAATATCATATTTCTTTATTTTCCAGGGATGTTACATCATTGGTATCCATAGCATCCTAACTATATTTTTGATAGTGTGCCATCATTATGGGAAGGGATGCCACTTGATCCCTCCGTGTGATAGGAACTCATTCGAGTGTATAGCCCGGTGATGAATAGTCTATATTAAAAAAACATATATACAAACCCAACTATTTCCTTTGGGATAGGATTTGTGCCAAATCAATTTTCCATTATTGAATAAGTATCTCCATGATAGGAACATTTCTAGTGTGAGACTGACTGATTAGGCCGAGAAGGGTGTTGTGGTTATTGTTTTCATACCACTATTTTTTAGCATCAATAGAGAGTGCATAATCTAATAGTTCATCTAATAATCTATCCTAATAACCTTTGTTTTTTCACCAGGTATATCTGATGCGTATATAGTACTGTGAAAGATGATTCATTGATAAAAATGGATATAATGTCCAAGAATAGGTATGACATGCTATCTCTATGAATGAAGAATCAAATATATGACTTTAAAATTAATACATTACCCTAAAAACATTTATAATAAATATATATGATATTTATATCATGGTTAAAAATATAGTGAATGTGAAATAATGATCTTATCAAAATGAAAAAATTATTGAACAAAAATATACATGAAAAACAATGAAATTGTCACATAAAATAGTGATTTAGACAATGAATTGTTAAAAAATGGGTGATAAAAGACAATAAGAAAATAATATATATGGAATTAGATATATGATTTTGTATCTATAATATATAAATATATAATAAACCAATATTTTAAAAAAATTATATTAAAAAACCTATGAAGTAAGTCAAAACAAAGGTATGTGTTTGTCATCTCACTTTTTCTTTTGTGAGTGATACCCCATATTCAAGAGTTGTTCTTTTATACATTGTATATAATTATTGTTCATATATTTTTATCAGTAATATATTTTTATTAATGATATATATATATTTATTTGAATTTATTTTACTCCAGGTGCTTTATATTTATTTGATACCATTGTGGTAAGGGTTTCTTTCAGAATCACGTTGTCATTTAGAATTTCTTATTGTGAATTCTCTCATTGGGGATTTATTTTATATTCATGTCCTAAAAATAATATATAATATTATCCTCAAATTAATTATGTAATTATAAATAAAAATAACAATTTATCAACTATTTTTTACTAGAAATGATTGAGATAAAATATAAGAAAATGTTGCATTATTTCTCTTTTTAGTAGAGAATACAAATTCCAACAGAAATATGTTTTATAAAAAATTATGTTTTTAAAAATTACAATAAAATATTTTTTATATACCTTTTGATACAATTCTGGATTTTAAAAATTTTACGAATATAATATACTTATATTTTTTATAAAATTTGGTTCATTAAGATTTTATCAAAAATTTTAAAGGAATCATTGACATAACATGTACAACATAAACATAATTTTCCACCATCATGAATAATAAATTTTTGAATTATCATTTGTGAAAAATTTTATTGTTATTTCACGATTAATGTATTTATATATCTGTTAACATAGCATTTAAAATGATTATTATAAACATAACAATGTGATGTTCTTTATAATTTTGTAAATTATTATTTTTTTAATTTTTTAGTAACCACGATATTATACATAACTCTATAGCCCATAAAATTCCATAAAAAAAATTATATAGTTGAATGAATTAATAGTGTACCTCAAGAGATTACATAATCTTTTCTGAGTGAATAACTAGTGGCTAAACATTTTTCAAATAATCCATTTAGTAATGTATGTTATACTTTAAATCTAGTCTTAATTAAAATTTTACTAATATAACATATTATGAGTTATGGAAATGAATAAAAACAAAAAATTCATGAATCTTTTTATTTGTATTAAATGTATTCATCATTAATACTAAAGACAACATACATAAATATTGACCATAATTTGAGGAAGGAATATTTTTAGGTTATTCAACAACTTGTAATGATAATAGAGAGATTACTAAAACAATTACTATTTAGGAAATTGTAGATGTTTTGATTGAAGAAAATAATATTTTTGTTTTAAAAAAACACAAACCAACATCATCATATGTTATATCTAATACTGATTTTAAACATATGCTAGAACGTTCTTCACAATGTGTTTCAATTGGAAAATGTTTTCACATTGGTTAAAAATCCTAATGAAACATCTATAATATGAGTAAAATTGGTCCATTAACAAATATGAAAAAATGGAAAAATTGTTATAAAAAATATATACTTGTTTTTATAGGATAAAACCAACATGAGTTCATATAATATAAATTATCCTATGCTTCAGTATCAAGACATGAGGTCATTCCTTTTAATCCAGATTATGTAGCATTCCTAAATTTCAATCAATTTAAATATATGTGATGTGTGATTTTGATGATGGATAAATTTTTTAGTTAGTATATGAATAAGAAACACCCGGTTTTAAAAAAACACAAAAAAAACTAGTTTATTAACTAACCAATTCACTTTCTAGACATAAACAACCCCCTTGATCTTTGTTTGTATGTTTAACATGATTTTTTTCAAAAAATTAATTTTATTGAGTTGTCAATGCATAAAATTTGTATAACACAATTTAAAAAAATATGATTTTATAAATATATGTTGCTTACAAGATACATTATTCAACATGGAATTAATTAACTGATTATATTTTAGAACATATTAAATTACATCTTGAAATGAGTATGATTGTTCAGTTAACATACTTTGTAGGGTTTTACATTTCATGAAAACTAGCACAAAAATAAATATTTCAAAATAAGTATATAAAAACACACTTAAAAAATCTTATAAGAAAACACATAAAATAACAGTACTCATTAAAAGAAATCAAATTTATTAGATCTAAATAATGTTAGGAAACAAGTTGATCAATAGTCTTTTAGATGATTGACTGAAAAAATACACTACTTAACTTCTTGTCATCAATATTTAATTTTTTCTGTGAACATATATGGTAGATATGAAGTAAATAGTATATAGTCTTATATTAAATATGATAAAATAAATTTTATTAATATTAATGGTACTATGGATTTAGGTTTTTTTCACTCTTACGAAAATGATTTCAAAATACAATATTTTTCAGATGATGGATTTTGGGGATTTAGAAGAAAATATAAAATTCATATAAACTATTCCATTTATTATTAAAATAATTATTTTATTGTTCGTGTAAGAAAGAAAACTCAATTTTACATTCCACTTCTAAAGAAAATTATACGGTAGCTGGGAGTTGTTGTTCTCAGGTGTTGTGGATTCCAAAATCACTAAATTATTATGGAATGGGATTTTACTAAGACTCAAATTTAATGTGATAAAAAGTGTAATTTCCTTAATTAAAAACATAAAAAATCATTCACAATTTAAAACTACGAGAAATGGAATTGTTTCCTTTAGTGTCACCCACCTAAATGAGATATAGCTTTAGAATTAATTTGAACACAAGAGCTAAATGGCGATATTTCTAATGAACGCTTAGTTCCAATAGATTAGGATATATTCAATACAATGAGGGAATGACCAATGTTAAAAGCTTATCTATGTCTATTTTTTTTTACAATTATACATATATTAATTAATTCATTTTCAAATAGTGTGTACATACGTTTTAATGATTATTTATGATTTAATTTTCATTAAACCTTTTGATTTCTTAATGTTTTTTCAATTAAATTATGTTTATTTTTTATTAATATTGAATTTTTATTTTTCATATTTAATATTTAATACATTAAATTTCTTATAAAATTATTCGGATTCATAATTCATTAAAAAAAACTTTAGAACCAAAATATGTTATAAATATTTGTTCAACAATAATATCATTATAGACTCAATATTTTTATAAAAACATTCCAAAAGTATATATTCTATAATAATTATTTTAAATAGTATTCATTAAAAAAGACAAAATAAAAAAGTTACTCAAAATAATGAAACATTTATACTGTGAATAGTATTATACATTTAGTTTTTTTAAAATATCATTACATTAGTTAATATATATTTTTTAAGTTTTTAGTTTTACTATAAAATATTTCCATAACAACTGATAAGTATTTAAAATCTGAATGATTATCAGCCTAATAAAATTTTCATGATAACATTAAGATAATAAATGTATACATAAAACATTATTTGGTTAAATATTGATCAATAGACCAGAATAAGGTATTCAATATCAACTATTGAAGAAGACCATCACTCTCACACAAATCGAAAGAAAAAATTAAAACTCTCACACAAAGGTATTATATATTGATGAACTTAATAATTAAATAGACCTTTGAATATATTCAAAAGATTATAATGATTATTCGAATGATAAGAAAGATGATTTTGTTCATTATATAATACATGTTTCAGATGTTCAGTCTGAATCATCTGATTCAACTACAACAGACCTATAATAAAATATTATTTAAATCTCCCTAACTCTTAAAGGATATGTGATTTAATTTCATACCATCCAAACATTGATGTGACAAGACAAAAAGTCAAGAATTCGTTGAATAAAAAAATTTAATTGTTGATGATATTCTCTAAAAATGTTCTCTTGAATAATGAATAATTACAAATTAATAGATATAAAATAAACGATCACAAGGAAAAATTGAACTATATGGTTATATTGGAATTTCAAGATGACATTGATTTTTCCATCCATGATGTTCATATATATGAATTCCGAAAATTAAATATTTATATTACATATTTTTATAACAAATGTTCTTCATATGAATGGAATAGGGTCGTGATTATAGAAGACAATAGAGACATGATTGATTATTATAAAGAGTATATTATATTATTTGATGAAAAATTTCACAAGTTAAAGTTGGAAATCTATATAGTTAGAGCATGTGAACATGGGTTATTCATTTTGAAGGATCATAATACATAGTTATATAAGTACTCAAAAGGATGAAGACAAAGGTTCAGAAGAAGGTAGTTATGAAAGAAATGATTATAATGAATGAGTCAAAATTATCAGTGTCTTAGAAGCATCATGATGATGTTAGGTAGGTTAAAGAAAATTTTAAATTATTTATTAGAGAAATAGTGAATATTTTTATTTAAACTCACGATGTAATATTTTTTTAATTTGAATGAATTTGGAATCTGAATGACTTTAATCCAAACACTATTGGTAAAAATGAAAGCCGAATTTTCATTTGAATTTATGATATTTTTTATATATTTTATTAATAGTAAACTCACATAAAATTGTTTTATAAGTAATTACTTTCCAAAAATCATTTGCTATTATATTTCCATCCCTACTGCATTTTTTAATAAAAAATGAGTAATTGTTTAAAATTTTAACGAAAAAGGTTTATAATTATATGGGTCAAGATTATAAGAATACACCATGATGTTTAAGGAGATATTATTGTAAAAATATTCATTGTGATATGTTTGAGGGGGATTCTATTTAAATTTGGATATGTATTGATATTATATATTTATGAGGGAGTAATTGTCTATAGAAAAGTATTTATACATAAGTTACTTTAAAAATAGATAGATCTCATTATTTTTATAATTTTATATCATTTCATAAAAGAATCATAAACACTATGGGATTAAATTTATGATTTATATCCTTGGATTTAATAAAATAATAATTGGTTTATAATTATTTTAATGTTATTATTTTTCATTATTATTGATGTGTTTTTTTTCATTCCAAAGAGGGGGACATTTTTGAGTCCAAAGTCTTGCTTTTCACTTTACCTTTACATAGATTCCCAAAGAAGAAACACTTTTTTAAAACACTATTTATCTATATTTTTAGAACCCAATGATGTTTTTATGTTCTTCACAAAAACATTATTTTATACCACACATATAAATAGATAAAATATAAATTGAATATAAACATTTTTATACAATTTTATCCATTAGAATAAATATGAGTTTGTTCCATCAAAACAACTACAATTGAGAATAGAGGTTAGACTTATGTCTCTTCTATATGAATGATGATGGTCATTACAATAATACTAACCTTATAATCAATATATCTGATAAAATTTTATTGTTTATCATATTTGAAAATATCAGGGATCTCCATATGAATATCCAATATATATACATCAAGTAAAAGTATTTTTTTATATGTATAATCATCAAAATAATTTTAATGGTTATAGAATAATTGTATAAAATAAAGAAAAGGATTACCATTATATTTTATGATTCATATCATTATGAATGGTAATTGTTAATGAAATATAGTTTAATTGAAATAAAATATGAAATATGACCCTTGAAGGATTTCCCACAAATATGATGTCATTTCAAGATATAGAAGTTTATGAAATTGGCATATACATTCATTTAATACATGAACATATCATTATTAAACTGTTTAATATTTTCAATAGTTGAATTTCAATGAAATCATAGTGAGTATTGTAAATTCCATAGAACACTTGTCTTGTGAATTCATGTATTGATTCGTGGTATTGATCAAGGTATTATGGCGATAGAGAGAAAGAGTTGAATCAAATCTATCATATTGAGGGCTTCTAGGGATAAAATAATAGCTGATGATTATCACATTGTTGGAATCCAAGGGATTGGTAAATTTATTGATACCAACAATTATATCAAGTGATTTACTTGTAAGGAATAAAATCCATTAAATAATTTACTAACACTATAGATACTTATATATGGTTTTTCAACTGACATGATTGAACTGTTTTATACAATGCTAGTAAGCAATTCCTATAATTATAATTTTTTATATATATAGTCACAAGATTTTTTTTTCAATGTTTATATACGTTATAAGGAATGTATTATGCAATACACTCTATATTTACATTTAATCAGACTAATTTTGATATTGATAAAGAAATCTATTATAGACTAACATTTTCTAGTTTTGATTTTAATAATATAAAAAATAGATGATAATTGAGTGAAATCAACTAAAACGTGAGATTATTTCTGTCCACACATCATTTAAGTTTTGTACAATATATTTCACTCCCATGTAAAATTCATATGAACATATTATTGAACCATTAAAATGTTAATTTTTATGGTAGAAAACCATTCACTACGTTTTTTTGGTATATTTATAAATTAAATTACTTAATTTCTCCAAATTAAATTTCATAAAACTAATTAAATATTTTTAATTTTAATAATTAATATAATTTTAAATCATTACCTTAATTTGTATTCATAGTTAATTTTAAAAACAGTAAAAAAATTATTACCATAAATTTTATTAAAACTTGTTTATTGGGTTATGTGTTAAACTGAAGCTATATGGGTGAAAATGAAAGGATTGTTTTCCCAAATAATATTTTAATTGAAGTATTTCGTACCTTATCACCATATCCCCAAATGGATTCTTTTTCGAAACATCCAAATGAAGATGAATTAATGGTATTTATATTATTTTAAAATTACTCATTTTTCCTCTCCCTCACCTTTTAAAAGAAACACCATATCATCTTTAATGACGACATATATAGCCATTAAG
Source organism: Viscum album (assembly GCA_963277665.1). NCBI lineage: Eukaryota > Viridiplantae > Streptophyta > Magnoliopsida > Santalales > Viscaceae > Viscum > Viscum album. Next base: position 1,812,988,627 of record OY728140.1, on the reverse strand, counting down.
GAATGATAAAAACTCAAACCACTTTGTAACATCATGGAACATATCCTATATGTATTATTCTTGGAATAATAATTTCACTAAAGGAAATGTGGGGTAATGAAATGGGTGTTGTCTGAGGAAGAGTTTTATATATATATATATATATATTAACTAATTGTTTTTTGTTTATTTCTAGTTATTAAAATTTCTAAAATATTCCAGCCATTGTTTAATAAAATATATAATATCAAAAATAAAATGTGATATAAATATGGTTATTGATTAACCTTAATTAAACCCACATTAATTTAATGTGACACAAAACCATCAATCATTTTACGGCATACCACTGCTCTGTGAAACATTGATATTTATTTTCATCACCGTAAATGGTTTCTATGAATAATGATGTTTCAAAATGATAGAATATTATATATAATATATATGATATATATTAGATTTTTCCTGTGAAAATCAATATCCTACTTCTTTGATGGTATTCCAAACATAAAATTCAAAAGCATTAGTCACTATTAGGTTTAGAATTATACTTTAGGAGACAGTCTATTTTTTTCAAATGCACACCTCCCATGGATGGTTGTATAGATGTATTTATGAAATAAATATAATAAATATGTTATATTAATACTTACGTATGGTTATGACCTAAAATAAATTCCCTCTGTTATAATTATTTACTAATGATAACTTAACTCAGGTATATATTGGGACTACTGATTCCATGATACAGTGTATTTAATTTATAAGGAAATATATTGATGGGAAAAAATCAAAAAGCTAAAAATATATTTAAATTATAACTATTTTCATTGTAACAATAAATAATTATAAAATATAATCATTATATTTTAAGCGTGTGAGACATGAAAAACTGATCATATCCAAACAAAGAAATATAATTATTTCCATTTAGTCTGCTAGATTTCTTATAGAACATAGAAACCAAATATTAAATTAACTGTAATATATAATACCATTATAAACTAGATGATTAATTGGTGAGAACAAAAATACTAACTAAATTGTGATCGTTTTTTATTTATTATAAAAAATAATAATAATCCTTAAAAAATGAAATGTTTTCTGAAAATTATGTATTATTATAAATAAATGATATAAACACATTTTTTTATAATTTTAAAATTAATATTTTAATTTCATACAATTTATCTTTGAAAATTATCTTCATTTTTATAATCAACATCTCAAAATAATATTAATGTGAATTTTGGGGATTTTTTTGGATAGATTCTTGATTTACATGGATAAATTATATTTTAAATTGGTATTCAAGTAAAATTAAATAAATTAAATTACAATATATTTAATTTGGTAAATTTTTTAAAAAAAATGACAGTGTAATTTTGTATTATAAACTTCTATTTTTATGATAAATATCTACTTAGAACCCCTCTTTATCATTGCACTTTTTTGTATAATTTTAAAATGTATTCATCGAGATCGATGAATTGAATAATAAAAAATGGAATACCTCTTTGGAAATAGAATCAATTATATTATCAAAAATGGTCAACATTATTTTGGACCATTATTAAAAATTATAATAATAAACCTTAATTTTCAAATTTAAGGTAAAAATCGTTTTAACAGTGGTTAAACAAAAAAGGTAATAGTTATAAATGACCTAAATGTTATCCAAAACCCTTTGGAAATCCATATATTGATCTTATTGCCTATTAAAATTCCCCTGCCTTAAAAATTAATAATCCTTATTTTAGTAAATAATTCACAATGATGATCTTTTCAGGTTTAGGGTTTTAGAGTATTAGGCCATAACTAATACATTAAATCCCAATATTAGAATGTAGACACCTCGAATCTATCTGAATTTTTCACAATAAAAATAATCCTTAAAAACAAGAGTTATTTTCATGGTATAAATATTCATGAATACTTACCTTCTCCTATCCATCCATATAACCTATGGAAAACATTTCAAAAACATGGGCTGAGCATAAAAAGCTCTGTAAGGGTTAAAAATTAATGAATGAAAATATTTTTCCATCAATAAATACAAATCAACAAAATCATACTTCTCAGTCATAATACATATACTCATTAAAATACCTCATTAAATCATAATATTTATGAATAATACATAGAAATCCTAAATCGTTTAGGTATCATGTAGCATCCATATCATACTAACATTGTTTCTTTCACAACTACATAAGGTGTTACATTTGGGAAAACCATCATAGTATATTCATTAAATATATTAGAAGAAACATTAATATTTATCTTTATACTATTACCCAATGAATTATAGAGCTATCTCATGCTCACCCTGCCTAGGTTTATCAAGTAACCACCCATATAAATATATAATTCTCATGAAAAATGTCAAAATCATAACACATAAACCAAGAATAAAATAAAGATAACATTTACACATTTCAATCACAATATATCATTTTATTATATTAACACAATCAATACATTATCAAATCCATTTTCAATTCCAAAATACATAAAAAGAGTATATGGAATTTATTTTCCTTTTATAAACATTATGGCTTGTTATGGAAGCTAAATATAAAATATTTCCCATGGCTGTGGAAATGTCAATGTAACCACATACATTAATAATAAACATTACCTTTTTTATTTAGTAATACAATTCATTGAAAAAAGATTCTATTCGAATGAAATTATAAGAAAAATGGACTTATATCTATTATAAGGGAATGTCATTTATAAATCAATGTATACCTCTAGGAAAGGATATTGAGACAAATTATCTTACACTGAGTCTGACTTGTCTTGTTCATTCTTTATCTCCATGAATAATAAACATATGATAATAAAAAATTCCATAAAAACCTTTTTCATGTTTATTATTCCTTTATATCAGTTTTACTGTAGAGACCCAAAGCTTGACGTATGTATATATTACATAACTTTTGAGGAATACTTATTACATAACAAAAATAGAAACACAAGGATCGTAATAGTTTAGTGTCTTTGGAAACTCGGAATATAATCTTCTAATTGTCATGAAAGATCTTCAACATCTCCCATAAGATCATCCCCTTTTTGTTTTCTTACCTAAAACCTTTCTTTAAATCCTGGGGAAAAGAAAACATATAAACAGTGATCTCAAATGCTCTGTAAGGTTAAGCGTGGATAAAATAAAACAAATCATATACATTTGAAGATCAAAACATGAACATAATATTTAAACATCAGAATCTTGAGCACTGACATAAATCATGGAAGTACATAAGGCATAGATCACAAGGAAACATTAATCATGATAAAATAGCATGGTAATTAAACATGTAATTGTGGAAACCATTAAGCACATGTTATGATTTCCATAGTAGCCAAGGCATTGTTGCCAAGACCAACTTAGTGGACAAAGTCCCTTTCTGAATCGAGTTTACTCCTCGTTTCAATCCTGTAACACTGAGCCAGATTAACATACCATTCCAACCATATCTATCTCATGAAATATAAATCTTTACCCAATGCATTGGAGGGAGATATAGGTCACACCCATCTCATAATGAAATCATTCTTACTTGTGCCACAAAATTAACAAACATCATTCCTAATAACCCAATAAGTATAATGGACTTCATAATCATCATCCCATCATCACATAATCCATATAAAAGAAATGGATATCATTTCATAATAAGAAAAATGAAACCATGTAAATCATAGATACATTATACTTGAAACATACACATATGAAATAATGTCATCTTAGATGAAAAAAAGGTTTTGATAAAACATTTGAAATGAATTCTTGAGGAAAATATCCTTTCTTCGTCAAAAACATTATCTTTTCAAAAAAAAAATCCATCCACTTTTAAAATAAAAGTATTTTTTTTGAAAATAGTCATAAAACCATGTAGAGTAAGCTTCATAAAAATGAGGCATTATGAAACCATAAAAATCCGTTCACGCCGTATATGTTTAAAATAACATTCTCCTCATACTTTTGTCGGAAAAGTCAAAAAGTACTTCGTATGGTAAAAAAAAGATTCCTTACATACCATGTAGTAAAATTAAAAAATGGTTAAGAAGGAGTTTAAACATATATGAAAAAACTTTTATAAAACATGTACATGGATGATAGAAATAACCCCAGTAAATTCTTACGAATAAGCAATCTTGGATAAAAATGAGATTTGCAAAATTATCCCTTACCTTAGGTCCAATATGCTTCATATGTATCCAAACATCCTTTATAATGATTTAAATAATGTCATTGACTTATTACACAATCATATTCATTGTTATGATATCATATATGGTTCACTTATGACTTTATATTACACGTTCTTTTGTAAATTCCATGTTAAAGTGCGTTTTGGGTAAATCGTTTCATTTTTCGTCCGTGTTTTGACTTGTAATTATTCATATGATTACAAAGATCATGATTACGTAATTCCAGAATATAAAACATTATTTATATATAATATATATTCATAATATACATATATATAATAGATCAATAAATGGAAAGAAATACATTGTTCATGGAGACGGTAGACCCTATGTATGCATGAACGTTGTTTTCGTTTCCTCGTTGAATTGAATGGAATTAATTGGATGAAATAAATATATATATACATAAATCCAGTATAATTATTATTTAATATATTTCATTATTACTTATTATATATACTTTATTATCATTTATGAATGGTTAATCATTGAAAATGAATCTCATCGCGTCTTAGAGACGATATTCGGTACGTACGCACGCGTGATGATATCTTTCCCATGATCGTGGAATTTTATTAGAGTGTATGTATACTATTACTGAATCAATATATCTTTACAATAATAATATATAGTTATTATTTACACCATTATACCCATCCAAGTAAGGTGGTGGTGGAAAATAGATTACATCACGGCGTGGAGACGGTATTTCGTACGTACGCACGCGCGGTGATTTCGTTTTCTGTAGGATGGATAGATGGTGAAATAGGGTTGTTTAATACTTATAATAAAATATAAATATATGATTGATACTAATTTTATTACTTCATAATGAAACAACCTAATAATAAGAAGTGGAAGAAGAAATAAAGTTGAATGAATCGGTAATGGACATTACCTCTTCTTTGAAACGCCTCTTTGAGACCTCCTCTTAGGGCACTAAAATTGGTATTTTTAGAAGAAAAGTATCTGTAGGATGTTTCTAGGGAAGTGTAGAAGAGAATTTTTTAGGGGTTGGCCGAGCGTGAAGTCTCAATGTGGTGTGAGGAAGAGAGGAAGGAGGTGGCCTTTTATAAGGGAGGAGAGGGGCACCTTTGGAAAAACTAAAAATATTATTTTATTATAAAGCCATATTCGGTTTTAAATAGCTCCAAATTGATTTATTTCGAATATAAGGTGGGGATGGGTCGAAATCCTCTCATACAATATAATTTGGACATGTTTAGTTTACTATTTTAACCATATCATTTAGATTTAACTTTAAGTTAGATAATTTTACATTTACCGTGTCTTTTTGTGTTCTAACACTATAAGGATAATAAACACACTATAACAAGCCAAACGAACCCCAAGTTGTTTATTATTAATATAAATAACCTTATCTATGTAATGTTTCCGAACCATATATTTTTATGAATAAAATAACAATTAATAATATAATATTTGTTTTAAAAACAATTTTATGTCAATTTTGACCCTATTTGGTAATTGATTTTTGTGAAAATCATAACAGAATTATTAGTTATATAAAAGTTAGTTAAATCAGTAATAACATGTCATATTAACCTATAAAATTAGTTAAATTCATAAAAAGTATCAAATTACATTTATTTGGGTATTTATAACATCAATTATGTCAACATTTCATTAATAAGATAATTATTACATCATCATTGTGTCAAAAATAAATTAAATTATGTAATGTCTAAAATTTTTAAATAAAATACCATTATGTAGGAAATATATTTATCTTATAATGAATATTTATAGTCAAATTTATCTTATGTATAACCCTATATTAAAAATCATTTACTTATTAAACTTTGATTTTAACTATTTTAACCATTTTTTAAATAAATTAATATTAAATGTCCTAATCTAATCCAAGTGGGTATAAGTGGTCATATTTTATTCCTAAGGTTTTTTTGGCTGAATTAAAATTATCCAATAGAATTAGGACACTTGTTAGGGTAATAATAATATCATTTTTACCCTCAATTACCCTATTTACTTTTAACCGTGGTAAAAAAACGTAAGAAGTTACTATTCACCAATAATTATTTTCATCTCATTGATCCACATTTTAGTCAATGATATTAACTGTTTCTCTTGGATTTTCGAAATTCCACTCACAGAAGTGGTAAAATTAAGTTTTATGAAAAATTCGGTTTTTTAACTACCACTTAGTAGTTTCACTATTCATCAAAAAATGAATGTTTCCAGAAAAATACATAAAATTTGGCCTAAGATATATTTGATATTATGAATTAAAAAATGATTTCAATTTTACCAAAGTCAAAACATATCAGTTGCATTAATTAATTTGAAAATTAATTCTCGTCGTCAAAACAAATAGCGTGTTTTTAAGAGATAATAACTATCAAAAGATTGACACTTGTTTATGCCTGGTTTAAATGTGAAATTACATCCAATGACCAAAATTGAATTAAATGGTAAAAATATATTCAAAATATACTTTAAAACCACTAAAATTAATAATTTATCACTATTAATTATTTCGATTAAAAAAGTTGTTTTTAATTAAAATTTAGTAATTTTCACTATTCACCAGAATATGAAAGTTATCCGAAAAGTACCAAAATTTCACCCTATGCTAATTTCGATATTCCGATTCAAAAATTGAATTCCATTTTGAAAGATGAAATTAACAAAATTTCAAAAAGTGGTTATTACTATTCATAACGGCTAGTTTTAATAATATTTTAATAGCATATCATTGTTTAGTGAAACTCGGTATTGCGTACAACACACGCTGTCTTGGAAAGTCGCGATTGCATGTAATGCAGGGCAAGTCAGGGATGTGTGTTGTGCAAGCTCCTTTTTGTGTTGCGTACAACACAAGACATTAATGAAATTAAAAAGAATATTTTTCATAAAATTCCGGGGTGTTACATTTACCTTGCTATGACAATAATATAATTATTAAAGTTCATCTCAGTCATTTTGTCTATGTTCTGTAATTGAGTACGAAATGAAATTGTTATAATTACAAATTGTACATGTGGAAAAAATTACATTATCTCCAGAATGATATTAATGATTTAGATATAATATATATCATTTATATCCATTATATATGTATTTTTAATAGTCCATAGCACTTGGAGATATGTAATTAAATGCACCGTTCATGGAGATGTTAAGTCGTACGTACGAATGAACTCTACTCTTATTTTTATTTCATATTTAAAGGAATGAGATCATAATGGTAAATATATATATATTATAATTATAATATAATATAATTTTTTATATATTTTATATTAGTGCATTTATTTCATCATTTATACGTTCCATGTATAGCATGAACGAATCACATCACATTGAGGGGGTGGTAGTCCACACTTCCTCAAATGAAATTTTCTTATTTATAGAACATTAAAAAATAATGATATGTTTTAAATGAGAATTAGAGATAAATATAAATAAAATAAATATCATATATATCATATATAATTATATTTCCATCATAATTTTATCCATGATATATCGTATGATAATACTGAACATTCGTCGTTCCGTGAGGTAGTCGTTCACCATCCACAAAAAAATATATTCTATACCCATTAGATGGAGGTGAGTGTAACTGTAGATAGAATCCTTCTCATAACAACATCATAGTATATTTATAATACTGTTGCTATTATAAAATAATTGAATAATGGGATTAATGGGGTCAGATAAAGGTAAATAAATGAATGAAACTTGAGTGAAGACATTACCTCCAATCGGGTAACACCATTTGATTTAAGCTAAAAGGCCTTGTTGAAATACCTCCTACCCATGGTAAGGCATAAAGGAGAAAGAGAGTGATGTTGGGAGCTTATTAGGGTAGAGGATGGATGATACAAGGGGCTGGAGGGGTTTAATTAAGGGTTTGAGGTGGTGGCCTTTTATAAGTTGGAAGAGGGGAACATAAGGAATATCTTGAAATATTATTTAATTCTAAATTATCTTTCAATTATAAATGAGTCCAAAATAAGACAGTTTGAATATAGGATGAATATATGACAAAATAAAATCATCCATTGATAATTATTGCAGTTTTGGAGATTGTTTAATCTTTATCTTTTTTGACCCTTTTTTACTCTTATAGTTTTATGAAGCATTTAACACTTTGAGAATCAAAATAGTTACCAAAACATGAAAAATATGTAATTAAAGAGTCAAAAAAAATTCTAGACTTAAGTTAACTATTTGGAAGAATCATTGATTTTTTTCACTTTATTAATATTTAATAAATTTTTTTATATTTGAAAATAAGAATTATGACATTTTTGACACTAGTGATATAAAGAGTTTTTTAAAAAATCCATAAAAACATGATTATGTCAAAAAACCATAATTAATTAAAATATAATATTTAACTATAATTCAAAATAATAATGGATGATATCAAAATAAAAAAATAAAATTTATTTTAACATTTAAAATATAATTTATTTGAATCCTTTTTAACAAACTAATCACTATATCATAATTGTGTCATTACTAAATTTATTTATATGATGTAAAAAAATTATAAATAAAATACCATGATATATAAAACCATGTTACCATTCAAATGAATATTTATAGTCAAAGGGATCACTTATATGACACCATATAAATATTTTTTTTACTAAAATATAACTATTTTGGATATATTTTTCTTAACATTAAATTAAATGTAATTAAATGTCATTTCACACACAATTTTCTCCATGAGGTCCTTAAATTGATCCATGGATACCTGTGGTTGGATATATATCTTCCAATAGATTTTGAAGACGTGTTAGTGTAATTAAATATTATTATAATATTATTTTTTAATCTAATTTACCATATTTACCGATTAACCATATTTTTTAAAAATTAATGTTTCTTATTTACACAATTTAGACATCTAGTTTCCAAATGTGGAATCCATTTTTTCTATGTTCAAAAATTATAATTGGAACAAATTAATTTCAAATGAATTCTCATTGTCCAAACCATGAAGCTTGTTTTTAAGAAGTAAAAACTACCCAAAGATTGACATTTGATAATGTAAATTATAAAAGTGAAAATAAATCCATTGACCAACATTGGATTAAATGATAAAAATATAATCCAATTATACTTTAAAACCAATTAAAATTACTATTTAACTATATCAATGAATTAGATTAAAAGGATTTTTTGAATTAACAATCAGTATTTTCATTATTCATTAAAAAGTGATCTTTTTCAAAAATATAGAAAAATTTCATCCAAATAAAGTATCATATTCTTCATATAAAGAAGAATTTTTTTTTCAGAAAAGGACATATAAAAGTAAAGAATACTTGTTTTAAAAACATTCTACATCAAAAAGTGGAAAATAAATCTTTTAATGAATATTAGAGTATTCCTTGATTAAAATCAAGTTCATTATTATTTTAATCCACTAAAATTTATTGGAAAAATATAATGAAATTTAAAAATCATATATAATCATATTTTAGTATGTTATGTTTATCCTTTCCAACACAACATCTAGGCCTTAATTACAATTTAAAATAATTATAATATTATATTATTTTTCAATACAACTAGACATTTTGTTCAACATATGATTTCAGAGAAATCTATTCTTGATTTATGAGTACAAAATCAGACATAGAGTCCCCTTTAAATAATAATTAATATTTAATTCACACATATTAATAAGTATGAAAATGTCATATGATTTATTTACCACAACAGTTATATTCATCCCCCATTTTGGGAATTGCATCCCTGTAATTATATTCACTTATCAAATAAGTGGGGGGAATTTAAGCCTCATAGCATTTTCAAATTCCCGCCTTTCCCCTTCGACCATATAGTTTTTCCAAAAAAAATATTTACTATTGAATTCCCATATTCTGCAATGCATTCTCTCTTCCGTCAAGAATCTAGATTGGTTTCTCCTCATACAAAGTATAGTCTTCCAACTACACTACCTCTAGACTCAATACATGAGATGGATCTAGAAAATTATTTTCAACATGAAAACATGAAAAATATTGTGTCCTTGGGATAAACATGAATGTAAATCCACTCTATAAAAAATTGATCTAACATTCTCTAGGATTTCATAGGGTCCAATGAACCATGGACTCAACTTTATCTTTTACCAAAACACATCACACATTTCAATGGAGAAACTTTGAGAAAGACATGATCACTTACGTTGAAAGATAGATCTTCCTTCTAGTTACCCGCATAACGTTTCTGCATACTCTGAGATATTCTAAAGTGGTTCTGAATCAACTAAACTATTCTGGAATCTCTTCTACCAATTATGGACCTATCAATATCCTTTCACTTACTTCATCACAAAAAGAGGGATTTCGACACTGCTTTCTATATAATGCATCAAACAGAGCATTCAATAAACTGGAATGAAACTATTTTTGTATGAAAACTCATCCAAAGAAATATGTTGGTCTGAATATCCTTGATAGTCTACTGAACAAGAACATATCATAAATTATAGTCTGAATGTTTTGGTCTGACTTCCCATCTAATTGTGGATGGAAAGTTGTACTAAAATTTAATACAACACCCAATTAATTCAGAAGGACCTTCGAAATGTTTGAAGTGATCCTAGGATCACGATCAGATACAATAGAGAGGGTAACTCCATGTAACATGGCCATCTCATTTATACACAATAGTGAATTTTGAACTAGAGATATAGTATCTGGAATTAGATTAAAATGACCAGATCTAGTTAATTGATCCATGATAACCCATAGTTTATTGTTTCCTTGAGAATTATTTGTTTATACCAAGATAAAATCCCTGGAAAAAATTTCCCATTTCATCTCTGGCAGTGGAAAAGGTTGAAGCATCCATTTTGGTAAGTACTACTCTACATTAAACTATTGAAAAATCAATCATTTCAGCTTAAATCCCTCAATATATTTTTTTATTCCATTCCACCAGTAATAATCTCGATGATCTCTATACATATTAGTACTTCTAAATGAGCTGATAACAATGAACTATGAGATTTAAAGATTATTTATTTCTTCAACACTGAATCAAAAGGTAGAAATAATCTCATTACAATCATTAAACAAAGTCTCTATCGATGTTAAAATCTGGTAACATACCCTTCTGAAAAAATTCTACCATTTTCTACAACACACCATCATCTTTCTACACTTTTTTATTATATCTTCTAGGGAAAATTATGCTAAAACCTGAAAAAAAAGAGGAATCTCCTACAAATAAAACTTCTATTCTAGATTTCATTAAATCATTAATCAAATTATGTTTTTCCAAATGTATCATGGTTAATATGGAATTACATTTTTGACTAAAAGCATCTGCCACCATATTTTCTTTTCATTAATGGTAATAAATTGTGAAATCATAATCCTTGATTAATTCTAGCCATCTCCTTGGACTCTTTTTCAATTATTTATGAGTGAATATATACTACAAACTATTATCATTAGTATATATTTAACATTTTAATCTATACTTATTATGCCTCAAAAATTTTAAAGCAAAAACAATAGTTGCTCCATCTAAATCATATGTCAAGTAATTTAACTCATGAGGTTTCAACTAATATAAAGAATAAGCAATTACCAGATCATTTTGAATAATAACACATCAATATAATTTCAACGAAGCATTAGTTAATATAACAAATTCACCATCTCTTGGCAGTAAATCCAAAACTAGACCATTCACCAAATTTCTATTTAAATTCTAGAAAATGATCATCACATTATTTTTTCTAGATGAACATAACACATTTTCTATTTGTCTTACAAATTGGGCTAGATAACAATGAAAACATTTCATCAAACCTTCTGTAATAGCCTATAAAACCAATAAAACTACAAATCTCGATTATATTAGGGGAAAATGTCCAATATTTAACAACTTTAGTTTTTTCATGATCAACCATAATGATATCTTTTGAAACAATTATACCAAGGAAAGAAATTTGTAGCAACCAAAACTCATAAATTCTGAATTTCCCAAATAGTTTCGTTTCATTTAATGTTTGCATGAAAACAGTCAGATGACTTTCATGATGCTCTTTACATTTAGAATATTACAAAATATAATCAATAAACACAACCACAAATGTATCCATGAACTCACGGAAATTATATTCATAAGATCAAGGAATTCAACAAGTTTCATGGTCAACCCAAAAGACATAAATACAAATTCTTAAGGGACATATCTAGTACTAAATGTGGTCTTCAAGATGACTTTTTCCCTTTTATTCCCACATTTGGTACCCAAAACTCAAGTAAATCTACAAAACTAATAAGCTAATTTATAATACTTCATTTGATATCAAAAAATATATTTAAGTAGTTAAAAAGGATTTCACCCCCACATTATACTTGTAGTACGGTTTCTTTCCATCATTTGAGTTCTTTTTCAGACATTCATTTTTTATGATGAACAATTTAATTTCACTTAAAACAAATTGATGACAGTAAATCAGATTTGTTGGTCGGAGTGGATACTAAAGAGGGGGGGTGAATTGGGTTCCAATTCAAATTTTTGTTAAAAATTATTTCTATTAAAATCCCCCAATTTAAAAACTAAGTTAAACTGTAGTGAATTTGTAAAATTGTAAGTTTTCGATTAGGATCTCAAAAGATTGATTAGGTCTCAGGTAATTTAAACAGAATATTAAATTAGCTTTTGAAACTAACCTACTAATTTACAATAGTTAGAAACACTTGCTACATTAACTATCAAAGTATCTTTAAAACTGTTTAATATTTCAAATTAATTAGCTACAGAATATAAACTATATAATATTATTTTGACTTAATCTAAGATGCACAGCCGATGTAACCAAGAGGTTCGGTCTCAAGCTGAGACATAGTCCTCTCAAACCATTTATATAAATTTGATCCACACCCCGAATCGGGGTAAAAAACAGTGTAGAGACTGTCGAGGTATGAATACCTCTACCACAGTTCTTCGTGGGAAAACAAAAATTACAGCGCACAGGCTGTCCAAGTCCTCGTTGACCTCTACCGATATCCACAGTGGGATACAAGAGAGTTATAGAAGTTTTGTGTGAGTATTTAGAAATCCTCTAGTTTAACACAGGAGACAGTGTGTGTGTAAAATATACAGAGTATGCACACTACTCAAGATATAATGAAAAGAATCACAGAGAGAGTAGATATGAGTTTTAGAATGCTCTAGTGATGTAAATTAAAGCTCTTGCCTCCTTTGATTGACCCAGAAATCTTCTGAGTCCTTATCTGGTTTTTTTCTGAAAAACAAATGGTGATTTTCTTCAAGTTATGTTTGATCAGCTTGAGTGTATGAAGATCTCGGTGTAGTTCTTCACTCCTTGACTAAAGTTCAGATTTTCTTTTCTTCTCGAATTAATGGCTTCGTGTATGTCCAGTGTTCTTCCAGTATGGATGTTGCCTTTGTGTATGCACCACTATTCAACACTCTTCAGCCATTATTTTTTGCATTTCTATTTCATAGCCTTTGTTCTTTCTTTTGTTGCTTTCAACTCCGGTAATGGGGATGATTACCTTTTTACACGTATGAGGTATAGTTCCCTAATGTTCCAACAACTATCATTAAATAACATTAATTTCATTAAAATCATCAAATATGACTGTTAGAATTATTTTAATAATATTGACAAAGTATATAATTGAAGAATTAGTGATTGGATAAGTCTTTCATCAGTAGCTCTCTATTGGTAGACTTGTAATGATGGAATTTGTATAGCAGTGAGCTACTATCAGTAGTTCTTTGTTCTTGTACCAGTACCTCTTTGTATCGGTAGAAGTTACTCCATGTATCAAGAACTCTATGTACCGGTGACTCCTATTCGTAGCATTGGTCTATCGGTAGCTCATCTTTATATCAGTGAACTTCATAGCATTAGGCTTTCTTATATCGGTAGACTTACTCTAATGGTAGCTCTGGTGTAACGGTATCTTCTATCAGTAGACTTGTGTATTGGTAGCATGTGCATACTAATAGCTCTGTTCTGTACCAGTGATTAAGTGCATACTAGTGGACTTATTCACACCAGTCAACGTGTTCTATTGGTAGCTCTGCTTCGATCGGTAGCTGTTCTGTATCGGTGGATCCTTTCTGTAACAGTAGATCATATCGGTTGCTCTGAGTATTAGTGAGTTCTCTGTCGGTAGACTGAATCAATCAGTGACATTTTCTTACCGGTGGACTTATAGATACCAGTATCTCTTTCTTATGAAATACATATCAAAATGGAGTTAGAATTATTTCATTGTATGTATAAGCATAGATATGCAATGATTAATATATTCCAATGATTATTCTTATATTCTTATCAACTCAATAGTAGGATGAGAATGTAAATAATATTTAAATGAACATTATTTTGGTAATATGAGCACATTAAGACATAAATGAGATTATCAAAATAGGTGAGGTCAAAAATCTCCCCCTTTTTGATAATCACAATTTAGGATATGAAAATTAAAAAATAATTAGAAATGTATTATGGGATGTAACATTAAATCCAATTGTATATGAGATAATAAAAATAATAATAATAAAAACAACAAACCATAGGAAGATATCTAAGATTTGAAATGTTAAATTTATCACAGGTATAATTAAATGCAATGGTATCCACTATACAAGTAAGTTCGGCTTCAAATCATAGTAGCTCACCCCTTCATCCCTCCCCTTCAGTTCTGTTCTCCCTTTTTATTATTTGAAAATAGTGGGAAACATCAAATATAGAAAGAACAAAATGGAAAAGAAAAGAAGACCATTTGTATTTCATGGTGGAAAAAGGTATATTGAAGTAATAAAAAAGTGATTCATATCAAATGTCTTATCCACTTATTCAATCCACATCTTCAATGTGAGATTTCTTCTTGGGATCAGAAGAGGATTCAGGATGGGTGGAAGCAGGTGGAGGCTTAGGAACACCAGAGATGATCAGAGGAGGTTGAGCTACTGAAACTATTCTAGGAATGTACTGTGGAGCTCTCTGTGTGATCATAGGAGTAAGTCTTCAGATGGATTGGGCTGGAGTCATCTGAGAAGGAGAAGTATTAGAGGGAGATATAGGTAATGTTGTAGGTACAATAACTTGCCGAGCATCAACATGCATGAAAGACAACACGAGATTTCTAAAATCCATTATGATTCCTCCTTCTATTTCTATTGTAGAAATGAAATCATCCTTGTTCTCCAGGAATTTGTCTACTGTAGGTGTCAATTCTCTGGGCTTGCTAACTTGTTCTCTAAAGTCTTTATTGACTGGTGGTAGCTTCATGTTTTCTAACATAAGCTTGAAATGGTTGTTGAGCTGATGGTTGGTATAAACCCATTGGAAATAATAATCTACACTATCTTTCACCTCTTTCTGAGAAGCAGAAGCTTCTCTCATATAGTCATAAACAAATTTCATGATATCTTTAGTGGTATCTCTAGTAGAAATCACTACTTTGGTGAGATTAGATGAGTCCACAGAGCCACTGGTTGATGCTGAACCAAGCTCCTCCTTCATCAAAGCTCTAATCTGATCCAAATCCACTAATGGTTAGGAAGAAATATAACCAATAGAGAAGGTCACAGTTTCCATGAAACTCTTAGTAAGACCACTAATATGATTTTTCACTACAGAATCTTGGGTGCTAACATGCTTTGTTTTGGAATGATTAAAATCCTCAAAACTGGGACCATTTGGCTAACCACACTATTCACATAATCCAAATCCTTGTCTGATTGAGATTTAGAACTCATATAGGATTCCAGAGAGATAAATTATTTCATTAGAATTTCAAAATTCCTTTCCAGACTAGATACTTGAGTATAGAAAGATGTAACTTCATCCACTATCTCTACCACAAAGGTTGACACATTACAACCAAGAGAGAGTTCAAAGACATTTCCAAATGGATCATCTCTTCAACAAATAAACTCTTTAACTCAGCAATATAATCACTCAAAGACTCTTTCATCTCATCCTTTAAGGATTCAAGATCAGCTCTGGTGATCATATTTTCAGGTACAACTACAGGTGCTCTTCCAGAGACAATATTGGCCACTGAGTCAGTCATAACCGATTGAATAGATGACACTAAGGATACTTCCATTATTCTTATCTCTTCCACAAAACTGGCTTTACGATCAGACTTTAACTTATCCAGGTCACCTTTTATGACCACATCTTCAGGTAACAACTTGGATTGAATATCATAATTGACTTTTGGTCGACTGAGGGATGTCTCATTATCAAAATCAGGGTAATTCAATCCACAAACCACGAAACCTGGGTCTTCTTCCCAGTCATCAATATCATTTTCCACTAAAACAGTGCCAAAATAGGTTGGATTCTCCCCCTCAACTGGTGCATTCCCCTGTACAGTAATGGAACCCTCAATAGCTCTATCATCCACATTAGAATCCTCTAAAACTAATTCGATTTCTCCAACAGTAGGAAGCTCCTCTAAAATTTTTACAGGTCCATTAACATCATCAAACTCCTTAGCAGGAATTTGGGAGTGTCCAATCAATGGACTAAGGATCAAGCTGGCAGAAAAAGATTCTTCACATGCATGAACTTCTTCTTCATTCTCTCGAGCAGCCTCTTCCTGATCTGATCTCTGCTGGTCTTCCACTTCCACAGGTGCCTCTTCATTTCATAGAACCAAAACATTTTCTCTACTAGGTAGGTTCAAAGAAGAAATTTCTTTTTGTTGTGATATAATTTCAGGAGTTGGGATTGGAGGCATGTCCGGATCTCCTCCATCTACTGGAGAAGAATCCTCCTCTTCTAAATCATCAATACACTATGGATCCTCTTCATCAGGTCCTATACCTCGATCCCTCACATCCTTAGGTCTTGAAGGGGGATCCACATGATTAAACTTATCATATAGCTTCTTATCATCAGTAACCCATTCTCCTTTCCATGGGTTCCATCTTATCTTCATGGATTTTGAAAATGTTCTTGTTGTACAAAAATTATTCCTTACTAACACCGTCTCGTCTTGAGACTCAGCTACCTCCTTATCATTAATCATAACAGAAATCATCTTGGAAAAGAATAAAGCATTTTTCTTTGATTTGGGTCTGGTCATATCCTCTATTTGAATCATTAACAACCTGCAGAGATTCACCTTCACTCCATGTCTCAAGAGATGTAAGAGATATATATCTTTATATCCCATATTATATAATCCCTTAACCTTGGACTTAGCACATGTTCCACAAACTTGATCAACAATATGTTCTCTCCATCCATTTCATCAGCCATCACCATTCTTTGCTTGCCACTACCAGTGAGCTATTCTAAGGCAATATCATAGTCCAAAATATCACTGTTAGGTGGTACTATCTTCAATGAATAACCATAAACACCTTCATGTGGAACTCTTAGGTACTCAGACCACTCAACAGATGAAAACAATATTTCCTTTCCATTCACAAATGAAATCATTCGGTTCTCATCTTCTGATTTCTCAAAACTCACAATCTCATAGAACTAATTTACTATCATCGGATAGTAGGGGGAATTATTATTTGAGAATCATTCTATGAATTTCTGATATTCCAGTACCTCTAGAACTATAGATTTACTAGACATCATCAATTTCACACATAGCTATTTCTCGATTAAAATATCTCTATTTTGTAAATGCGAGTTCACTGGACGCCTCCCATACCTTATTCTACTAACTCCACTACTTTCTTTAGGTTCTGTCTTTTGATTCTTCACATTCGACTCATCAATGTCATCTCTAACAGTATTCATTTTGTTTTTTCCATTTCTGGTTCATGGAACGTAGTGTTTTTCATTAGATTCGAGAGCTAAGGCTTGAGGGTAAAGGGTTTGATGTGGATCAAGAAGTAACTAAGACATAGTTTTATCATTTAGGAATCATAAAGTAAATAATTAAAATATAATAAGTTTCATGTAATCAATATATATTTGAGTGGTTTAAAGCTACAAAAGTTTTAAAACAGCACAGCCTATCGGTAACTCATACTGGTGAGAATGCTTAACAGTGAGGTATAACGGTGAGGTTTACTAACAGTGAGGTATAACGGCGAGGTTTAATTACAGTGAGGTATAACAGTTAGGTTTACAAACAGTGAGGTATAACAGTGAGGTATTACGGTGAGTTTTACTAACAGTGAGGTATAACGATGAGGTTTACTAACAGTCAGAGTCTATCATTCCTATCTCAGGTATAATGTAACTTATCTTATCCGAACATAATGTTTTGGTGAAATTGTCAACTAATTAATGTTCAGTACCTATAAATTCAAGAGTAATATAAACTTTTTGGTAGTTATATATGAAAATAAGGTGCCTTACATCAATGAGTTTGGTCCTAGAGTGTGATATAAGGTTCTTAAAAATATTAATTTCACTAGTATTATCGTAGTTAATAGATACATATCTAAATTGATATCTATGGTCCAAAAGAGCGTGTTTCATCTACAGAATTTGTGCACATCAACTACCTATAGCTATATACTCTGCTTCAGCAGTTTACAAATCAATTGAAATCTATTTCTTACTACACCATGATACTAAGGATTTTCCAATAAATGACATGTTCTAGATGTGTTTTTTCTATCCAACATGAAACCAGAAATGTCAGCATTTGAATAACTCATTAATTCAAAATATTGTCCTTTTGGATAAAACAAACCTAAATTTGTAGTATGTTTAAGATATTTAAAAAATTCATTTAACTGCAAGTAAGTGAGATTATTTTGGATTTTCTTGAAATCTTGCACACATACACACACAAAACATAATATCTGGTTGACTAGCAGCAAGGTAATGTAAGCTTCCAATCATACCTCTGTAGTTGGTTTGATCCACTGGTTTTCCAGTTTCATCAGTATCCAACATACAAACAATACTCATAGGTGTATCAAGTTCCATAATACTATCCAAACCAGAATCATTTAATGGATCTCTTTTATATTTACATTGATTCAAAATAATACTATTTTCATTTTGAAAAACATGATATCCAAGAAAGTATTTGATTTCTCCCATTAAACTCATTTAAAATTCATTTCGCATACTCATTGAAAAGTCAATACATAAATAATGTTTAGAAGATCAAAAAATAATATCATCAATATAGATTTGTACTATCAAAGCATCTTTAGAAATTATTTTAATAAAAAGAGTTGGGTCAACAATAAATTTAGTAAAACCTTATGAGATAAGAAAATTACTAAGTCTATCATACCAAGCTCATGGATCTTGTTTTAATCAATATAAATCTTTAGAGATCTTGAAAACTCGATTTGGAGAATGAGGATTAGTAAATCCAGGTGGTTGTTCAACAAAAACATCTTCAGCTACAAAACCATTCAGAAAAGGTCTTTTTACATTCATTTGATATAAATTGAAATTCAGATGTGCAGCATAGGCAAGTATAATACTTATAGCTTATAATCTAGCTACAGGGGAAAAGGTTTCCTCATACTCTATTCCTTCCTCTTGACTATACCATTGTGAAACTAACCTAGATTTGTTTCTAAATATATTTCAATAATAATCAACTTTGTTTCTAAAAACCCATTTACTACCTATGGTTAAAGTGTCCTTAGGTCTGTCAACTAATTCACAGACTTTGTTTCATTCAAATTGATTTAATTCTTCTTGCATACCCATTAACCAAGATTCATCATTCATTGATATTTTTTGGTTCTAACGGTGAAAGAAAGTCTTGATGTTCAACCTGGTTTCTTAGAGAAGCTCTAGTCTATATCCCTCTATCAATATTACCAAAAACATCGTATAAAGGATGATTCTTTAGAATTCTAGTTGATCTAGTAAAGGTGGGACTAGACATTTCAGGATCATTTGTAGATTCTAGTTCAACAGAAGCATGTTCTGGAAAGTTTCCTAAATTGGATTTCTTTACAATAGGTTCATTGATTTTATCATTAAGGTCCAGAGCAGAATAATTTTCATTAAGACTATCAAGGGAGGATTTGCGTCCATGTGGATTAGTTTCATCAAACTTGATGTGAACAGATTCTTCCACACATTTGGTTCTTTTATTGAAGACTCTATAGGCTTTTCTAGTTAATGAATAACCAAGAAAAATTCCTTTATCACTCTTATAATCAAACTTCTAAATATTATCCTTTGTATTGGGAATAAAAACATTACATCCAAAAACTCTAAAGTAATTAACCTTAGGATTCCTATGGTTCCATAACTCATAAGGGGTTTTCTTAAGAACATGACTAATTAGGACTATATTAATAATATAACAAGCTATATTTACAGATTCGACCCAAATGTAAATTGGCAGATCATACTCATTTAGCATAGTTCTTGCAATTTCTTAAAGGGGTTTGTTTCATCTTTCTACTACACCATTTTGTTGAGGTGTTCTAGGGGAAGAGAAATTATGACTATAGCCATTGTGTGAGCAATAAGATTCAAACTCATGATTTTCAAATGCATGACCATGGTCACTTCTCAAAGTCTTAATATTAAGTCCACTACGGTTTTCTAAAAACATGGAGTATTTAATAAAGAAAGAACAAGCTTCACTCTTGTGAGCTAAGAACTATACCCAAGTGTACCTAGAGTAGTCATGTACTACGACATAGACATAGTGCTTCCCATTTAAACTATAAAATCTAGATGGTCCAAACATGTCAATGTGAACCAACTTGATAGGTTGAGAAGTTGAAACTTCTTTCTTTGATTTAAAGGAAACTTTATGTTGCTTTCTCTTTTGACAAGGATTATAAACTTTTTCTGTTGGGAACTCAAGTTTAGGTAGGTCTCTAACTATGTTTTTCCTAGTCATTTTTCTATTTGAATGAATGTTGCAATGTCCTATTCTTCTGTGACATAGCCAAGACTCTTTATGAAAGGCATTTAAGCAAGTAGTGTTTTGTTAAGCTAAAGAATTCAAAACAACAACATAAACATTTTCATTTCTAAAAGCATAAAATACTAAAATATTTTTATAATTAAAAAAATTACAAGAATCATTTACAAATAAAACATTGAAACCATCATCACACAGTTGAGAAATACTTAACAGATTATATTTAAGTCTATCAACAAATAAAACATTGGAAATAAAAATTGTATCAGTGTTACCAATCTGGCCTAGGCTGATGATTTTTTCTTTAGAGTTATCACCAAATGTGACATGGAATCCATAAACTTTGATTAAACTCTTTATGTATGAGTAATATCTAGTCATATGCCACTAATATCCACTGTCAATGTACCGTACCTTCTTATGGAAACTTTTTAAGCAAGTTTCCTACAAAACAAGTGTAACACCGCGAGATTTTATGAAAAATATTCTTTTTAATTTCATTAATGTCTTGTGTTGTACGCTACACCAAAAGGATCTTGCAGAACACACATCCCTGACTTTCCCTGCATTACACACAATCGTGACCTTCCTCGATAGTGTGTGTTGTACACAATACCGAGTTTCACTAAACAACGATATGCTATTATAATATTATTAAAACTAGCCGTTATGAATAGTAATAACCACTTTTTGAAATTTTGTAAATTTCATCGTTCAAAATGGACTTAATTTTTGGAGTTGGAATATCAAAATTAGCTTAGGGTGAAATTTTTGTACTTTTTGGATAACATTCATATTCCGATGAATAGTGAAAATTACTAAATTTTAATTAAAAACAAATTTTTTAATCGAAATAATTAATAGTGATAAATTATTAATTTTAGTGGTTTTAAAGTATATTTATAATATATTTTTACCATTTAATACAATTTTGGTCATTGGATGTAATTTCACATTTAAACCAGACGTAAACAAGGGTCAATCTTTTGGTAGTTATTATCTCTTAAAAACACGCTATTTGTTTCGACGACGAGAATTAATTTTTAAATTAATTAATGCAACTGATAATTTTTGACTGGTAAAATAGACATCATTTTTGAATTCATAATATCAAATATATATTAGACCTAATTTTTGGTATTTTTCTGGAAACTTTCATTTTTTGATGAATAGTGAAACCACTAAGTGGTAGTTAAAAAAACTGAATTTTTCATAAAACTGAATTTTACCGCTTCTGTGAGTGGAATTTCAAAAATATGAGAGACATGGTTAATATAATGGTATAAAATGTTGTTCAATGAGATGAAAATAATTTTTGGTGAATAGTAACTTTTTACTTTTTTTACCCCGATTAAAAGTAAATAGGGTATTTAAGAATAAAAATGATATTATTATTACCCTAACACATGTCCTAATTCTATTGGATAAGTTTAATTCGTCCAAAAACAACCTTAGGAACAAAATATGACCATTTATACCCACTTGGATTATATTAGGACATTTAATATTAATTTATTTAAAGAAGGGTTAAAATAGTTAAAATCAAAGTTTAATAAGTAAATCATTTTTAATACAGGGTTATACATAAGATAAATTAGAATATAAATATTCATTAGAAATATATAACGATTACCTACATAATGGTGTTTTATTTATAATTTTTAGACATTAAATAATTTAATTTATTTTTGACACAATGATGATGATGTAGTAATTATCTTATTAATGAAATATTGACATAATTGATGCTATAAATACCCAAATAAATGTAATTTGATACTTTTTATGAATTTCACTACTTTTATATGTTAATAGGACATGTTATTATTGATTTAATTAACTTTTTTCGAACTAATCATTTTGTTATAACTTTCACATAAATCAATTACCAAATAGTGAAAAAATTGACATAAAATAGGTTTTAAAACAAATATTATATTAGTTATTGTTATTTTATTCCTAAAAATCTATGGTTCAGACAAATGACTTAGATAAGGTTATATATATTAATAATAAACAACTTGGGGTTCTTTTGGCTTTTTATTGAAAGTTTATTAACCTTATAGTGCAAGAACACAAAAAGACACGGTAAAAGTAAAATTATCTAACTTAAAGGTAAATCTAAATGATAAGGTTAAAATAGTAAACTAAACTTGTCCAAATTATATTGGATGAGAGGATTTAGACCCATCCCCACCTTAGCTTCAAAATAAATCAATTTGGAGCTATATAAAACCGATTATGGCTTTATAATAAAATAATATTTTTTGTTTTTCCAAAGGTGCCCCTCTCCTCCCTTATAAAAGGGAACCTCCTACCTCTCTTCCTCACACCACTTTGAGCCTTCAAGCTCGGCCAAAACCTGGAAAATTATATTATCAAATTACATAGAAACATCCTAGAGGTCCTTGTATTCTTCAAAAACCAATTGTAGTGCCCTAAGAGGAGGACTCAAAGAGGTGCTTCAAAGAAGAGGTAATGTCCGTTACTGATTCATTCAACTTTTTTTCTTCTTCCATTTCTTCTTCTTAGGTTTTTTCACTATGAAGTAATAATATCAGTATCACTCATATACTAATATGTTATTATATGTATGAAACAACGCTATTTCACCATCTATCCATCCTACGGATAACGAAATCACCGCATGTGCGTACGTACGGAATATCGTCTCCACGCCGTGGTGTAATCTATTTTCTACCACCACCTTACTTGGATGTGTAAAATGGTGTAAATAATAACTATATATGATTATTGTAAAGTGATATTGATTCTATAATATTTTACATACACTCCAATAAAATTCCACGATCATGGGAATGATATCATCGGTCGTGCGTACGTACGGAATACCGTCTCCACGATGCGATGAGATTGATTCTCAATGATTAACCATTCATAAATGATTATAAAGTATATATAATAAGTAATCATGAAATATATGACATAATAATGATACTGGATTTATGTGTATATATATGTATGTCATCCAATTAATTCCATTCAATTCAACGAGGAAACGAAAACAACGTACATGCATACGTATGGCCTACCGTCTCCATGAACGGTGTATTTCTTTCCATTTATCGATCTATTTTATATATATATGTATATTATGAATATATATTATATATAAATCATGTTTTATATTCTATAATTACGTAATCATGATCAATGTAATCATATGAATAATTACAAGTCAAAACACGTACGACAAATGAAACGATTTTACCCAAAACGCTCTTTAACATGGAATTTACAAAAGAACGAGTAATATAAAGTCATAAGTGAACCATATATGATATAATACCAATGAATATGATTCTTTAATAAGTCAATGAAATTATTTAAATCATTATACAGGAGGTTTGGATACGTACTAAGCATATCAGACCTAAGGTAAGGGATAATTTTTGAAATCTCATTTTTATCCGAGATTGCTTATTCGTAAGTATTTACTGGGATTATTTCTATCATCCAAGTCCATGTTTTATAAATGTGTTTTCATATATGTTTAAAGTCCTTTTAACCATTTTTTACTTTTACTACATGGTATGTAAGGAATCTTTTTTTACCATACGAGGTACTTTTTGACTTTTCCGACAAAAGTACGAGGAGAATGTTATTTTTTACTTATACGGTGTGAACAGATTTTTATGGTTTCATAACGCCTCATTTTAATTAATCTTACTCTAAATGATTTTATGACTATTTTCAACAAAATACTTTTATTTTAAAAGTGCATGGAATTTTTTTTGAAAAGAACATGATTTTGACGAAGAAAGGATATTTTCCTCAAGAATTCATTTCAAATGTTTTATCAAAACCTTTTTTTTCATCTAAGATGACATTATTTCATATGTTCATGTTTCGAGTATAATGTCTGTATGATTACGTGGTTTCACTTTTCTTATTATGAAATGATATCCATTTCTTTTATATGGATTATGTGATGATGGGATGATATTTATGAAACCCATTTTATTTATTGGGTTATTATGAATGATGTATGTTTATTTTGTGGCACAAGTAAGAATGATTTCATTATGAGATGGGTGGGACCTATATCTCCCTCCAATTCATTGAGTAAAGATTTATATCTCAGGAGATAGACATGGCTGAAATGGTAAGTTAATCCGGTTCAGTGTTATAGGACTAAAATGAGGAGTGAACTCGATTCCGAAAGGGACTTTGTCCACTAAGATGGTCTTGGCAGCAATTCCTTGGCTACTATGGAAATCATAACATGTGCTTAATGGTTCCCACAATTACATGTTTAATTCCCATGTTATTTTATCATGATTAATGTTTCTTTATGATCTATTCCTTATGTACTTCCATGATTTATGTCATTTCTCAAGATTCTGATGATTAAGTATTATGTTCAAGTTTTGATCTTCAAATGTATATGATTTGTTTTATTTTATGCATGCTTAACCTTACTGAGCATTTGAGCACACCCTTTATATGTTTTCTTTTCCCTAGGATTTAAATAAAGGATTTAGGTAAGAAAACAAAAAGGGAAAGATCTTATGGGAGATGTTGAAGATCTTTCCCCACGATTAGAATATTATATTCTGAGTTTCTGAAGACACTAAACTATTACGATCCTTGTGTGTCTGTTTTTGTTATGTATTAAGTATTCTGAAAAATTAATTTGATATATATGTACATCAAGCATCAGGTCTCTAAAATTGGTATCAGAGGCAAAGGAGGTAGGAATGTATCTGATCCTTGGGAACTCTCACATGTGAGCGTTGGACAAAGCTTGGCTCTCCGCCCAAGGGATTCATGAGGAAATGGATGCCACTTGGGATGGTGGTGTGTCCCGCCCATGGGGTGTAGCCGCCCATGGTGTGCCCTGATAGGTATCAATTATAGTCCACTGGAAGTAATTCCAGACCGCTATTGTTGGTATCAGAGTAATGGTTTAGTCAACCTTTGGAAACTAGGATGCGAAAACGTTAGTGAGATCTCTAGAGATATTTCTAAGGTATGTCTAGGGATGTCCTTAAGGATAAGTATACGTATAGGATATAGTCCTAGAACTACAGTAACAATCATAGAATTTTACCAAAGATGTTAGATATTGAGGGTGCTCCTCCTTTACTATGTTGTTTTCCCTAGAATTATTTTTTCCTCTCACACTATTCTTTTTGGGTTTTAGAAAATGGCTCGAAACAGGAAGATTCATGATCATGTAGGATATGACGGACAATGGAATAATATTCTTCCTAAGAAACCAAATGAAACGGGATTTGGAAGTCCAAACATCATTATTATGCCTAATCAGCAATCTCATAATATGATCAATAATCTCAACTTTGGTATGTTTCCCGACTCAGATAATAAGAGAAAGATGGAGTTTCATGATGATCATAGAGGAAAGAAAGTTCAATTTCCCTCATGTAAATCATGTGGGAAGAGGCATCGGTGAGATTGTTTGAAGGGAACTGGAATATGCTTTTGGTGTGGAAAAGAAGGACACAAAGCCAGTAAGTGCAAAGGAAAAGGTTTAGTTAACACCATAGATGAGGATAATTGTATTGCTACGACATCAAAAATGGTTAAATGTTTTAAATTTGGAATGTACGGGAATTATTCAACCCAATTCCCAAAGGTAAAGTCTCATGAAGAGAATCAGTACGGTCGTATGGGTAGTATTTATGTTGATGATGATGAAGAGACTACAAATGATATGTGAGATTAATGAATTGTTGAAGCTCGGT
The DNA here is from genome assembly GCA_963277665.1 of Viscum album. NCBI lineage: Eukaryota > Viridiplantae > Streptophyta > Magnoliopsida > Santalales > Viscaceae > Viscum > Viscum album. The sequence continues at coordinate 1,812,961,842 of OY728140.1, read as the reverse complement.
CAATGGTTTAAGAAGTTAGTGGAATGATTAAATGTTTATCAAGTGTAATGTTGTATAAGTAATCTCATTGTACTATGGAATAAAGAGACATCTAAGGATTGTTACACTATTTTCTTTCCTTATGATTTGAAAGTGTATGATTAATGGTACCAGTAACCATGAAAGGTTATTCAGATATTTTTGGAAGGTATATGATATGCGCATAATGAAGGGATTATGGGAAAATTAAATGTTTGATAGTATTCATGAGCTCATGACTGATATAAGGAGAAGGTTATATCATGGTTTGAGTATATAGAATTTTTGGGTTTTGGTATGTGGAAAAATTTAACTTTTTACAGCATTCATGTTTTCACTAAGGTTTAATGGGTATTCATTTTTCAAGAGAATACATGATTAAGGTATTCACATGATTGGAATGTGACCAATAATATATATGGGGGATAAATGATGGTATTAAAATTCTTGGTTGATGACATTTCAAGTAATCATTTTATTTATACTATGAGCTTGGACCGAAGTATTTTAGATAAGCCTAAAGATTCGAATGGATTATGTTGGACATAAGTTAGTATTTTTTAAGGATAGGACTTTTTTCGATATTATTGATGGGATGTTATAGTAATGTAGTTTTAGAACAAGGACAACCTGTAGGATGGGAGACAGCCCATCGCGTCGGACAAGGCTGTGGGAATCGAACCCACAACCGAAGTGCGACTGGCCTTTATCACCTACCACTGGCCTAGAGGAAGTCCATGTTTTGTAGAAACTAGTTTTATTATATTAAGCAGTATGATATATGAAGTATAAGTCCATTTTAGGAACCATATATAATGAATCTCACTATAGATGGACTTATGTATTTTTGATAACTTTTATAACCTTTTGTTTGAGACAGATGGAATGACCCATCATTCTATCACATGATCTGCTAAGACTTTACGAATGACAAATTCAACTTTATTTCTTTAAGAGATGAAGTGGAAATTGTCCAAAGAACGAACAACGGTGAGACTGTACCGAAATAACGATAGTATTTCTTCTATTTCCAATTTCATTAACTTTAGGGAAATGATCTTGAAAACCAAAAATGTTGTCATAGTGACCTTATATCCGATGAATCAGATGGTACCTTAGGTCATCACAAAGCTATGGCTTTGTGATTGATGGCTTTTTCATAGCCATGTTCTCTAACACTCTCCATCAGAACTTGATGGTTAGATTTTTCTTCTATATCCATATTTTCACCTATGTTCTCCAACGTGGAAACCCAGTGATGAGTTAATTTGGGTAACCGTTACATTTCATAATTTAGTTTTTTAAAGCCACGTTTTGGTATTCCTTTTTATGATGTGGGTTTCTATTAAATAAACTTTCGAGTAGTAAACCATTTATAACCCTGATGAATTTTGATGGGAAATTCATTTTAAGGGGGGTAGAATGTAACACCCCGAGATTTTATGAAAAATATTATTTTTAATTTCATTAATGTCTTCTGTTGTATGCTACACCAAAAGAATCTTTCACAACACGCATCCCTGACATGCCATGCATTACACGTAATCACGACCTTCCCCGATAGCGTGTGTTGTACGCAATACTGAGTTTCACTAAACAACGATATGCTATAAAAATATTATTAAAACTAGCCGTTATGAATAGTAATAACCATATTTTGAAATTTTGTAAATTTCATCTTTCAAAATAGAGATCATTTTTGGAGTCAGAATATCGAAATTAGCTTAGGGTGAAATTTTGGTACTTTTCGGATAAATTTCATATTCTGACGAATAGTGAAAATTATTAAATTTTAATTAAAAACATCTTTTTTCATAGAAATAATTAACAGTGATAAATTATTAATTTGAGTGGTTTTAAAGTATATTTGTAATATATTTTTACCATTTAATACAATTTTGGTCATTGGATGTAATTTCACATTTAAACCAGACATATACAAGAATCAATCTTTTGATAGTTATTATCTCTTAAAAACACACTATTTGTTTTGACGACAAGAATTAATTTTTAAATTAATTAATGCAACTGATATGTTTTTACAATGGTAAAATAGACATTATTTTTGAATTCATAATATCAAATATAGCTTAGGCCTAATTTTTGGTATTTTTCAGGAAACTTTCATTTTTTATGAAAAGTGAAACCACTAAGTGGTAGTTAAAAAACTGAATTTTTCATAAAACATAATTTTACCGCTTCTGTGAGTGCAATTTTGAAAATCCGAGAGACACGGTAAATATCAAGGACTAAAATTTGGTTCAATGAGATGAAATTTTTTTTTGTGAATAGTAACTTTTTACTTTTTACCACGGTTAAAAGTAAATAGGGTAATTAAGGGTAAAAATGTTGTTATTATTACCCTAACACATGTCCTAATTCAATTGTATAAGGGTAATTCGGCCAAAAACAACCTTAGGAATAAAAAATGACAATTTAGACCCACTTGGATTAGATTAGGACATTTAATATTAATTTATTTAAAGAAGGGTTAAAATAGTTAAAATCAAAGTTTAATAAGTAAATCATTTTTAATATAGAGATACACATAAGATAAATTAGACTATAAATATTCATTAGAAAGATAAAATGATTTCATACATAATGATATTTTATTTATAATTTTTATACATTAAATAATTTAATTTATATTTGACACAATGATGATGTAGTAATTATCTTATTAATGAAATATTGACATAATTGATGTTATAAATATTCAAATAAATGTAAATTGAGACTTTTTATGGATTTTACTAATTTTCTAGGTTAATATGACATGTTATTATTGATTTAATTTACTTTTTTTGAACTAATCTTTCTGTTATGAGTTTCACAAAAATCAATTACCAAATAGTGTCAAAATTGACCTAAAATTGTTTTTAAAACAAATATTATATTATTAATTGTTATTTTATTCCTAAAAATATATGGTTCAGCCACAGGACTTATATACGGTTATATATATTAATAATCAACAACTTAAGGTTCGTTTGGCTTGTTATAGTAAGTTTATTAACATAATAGTGTAAGAACACAAAAAGACATTGTAAAAGTAAAATTATCTAACTTAAAGTTAAATCTAAATTATAAGGTTAAAATAGTAAACTAAACTTGTCCAAATACTATTGGATGAGAGTATTGCGACCAATCCCCACCTTAGCTTCGAAATAAATCAATTTGGAGCTATTTAAAACAGAATATGGTTTTATAATAAAATAATATTCTTAGTTTTTCCAAAGGTGCCCCTCTCCTCCCATATAAAAGGGCACCTCCTTCATCTCTTAATCACACCTCTTTGAGCCGTAAAATCTCGGCAATCCCCTGCCAAATTATCTTCTCCACTTCCCTAGAAACATCCTAGAGGTCCTTTTTATCTTCAAAGACCAATTTTAGTGCCCTAAAAGGAGTTCTCAAAGAGGCTCTTCAAAGAAGTGGTAATGTCTGTTACCAATTCTTTCAACTTTATTTCTTCTTCTACTTCTTATTCTTAGGTTTTTTCATTATGAATTAATAACATCAGTATCATTAATATAATTATATGTTATTATAATTATGAAACAACCCTATTTCACCATCTATACATCCTATAGAAAACGAAATCATCGTGCGTGCGTACGTAAGGAATACCGTCTCCACGCCGTGGTGTAATCTATTTTCCACCACCACCTTACTTGGATGGGTATAATGGTGTAAATAATAACTATATATGATTATTGTAAAGTGATATTGATTCTGTAATAGTATACATACACTACAATAAAATTCCGCGATCATGGGAACAATATCATCGCTCGTGCGTACATACGGAATACCGTCTCCACAACGCGATGAGATTCATTCTCAATGATTAACAATTAATAAATGATTATAAAGTATATAAAATAAGTAATCATGAAATATATGACATAAAAATTATACTGGATTTATGTATATATATATATGTATGTCATCCAATTAATTCCATTCAATTCAACGAGGAAACGAAAACAACGTTCATGCGTACGTACGACCTGCCGTCTCCATTAACGGTGTATTTCTTTCCATTTATCGATATATTATATATATGTATATTCTGAATATATATTATATATAAATCATTTTTTATATTCTGGAATTATGTAATCATGATCTAAGTAATCATAAGAATAATTACAAGTCAAAACACGGACGACAAATGAAACGATTTTACCCAAAACGCTCTTTAACATGGAATTTACAAAAGAACAGGTAATATAAATTCATAAGTGAACCATATATGATATCATAACAATGAATATGATTCTGTAATAAGTCAATGACATTATATAAATCATTATACATGAGGTTTGGGTACGTACGAAACATATCGGACCTAAGGTAAGGGATAAATTTGCATATCTCATTATTATCTGAGATTGATTATTCGTAAGTATTTATTGGGGTTATTTCTATCATCCATGTCCATGTTTTATAAAAGTTTTTTCATATATGTTTAAAGTCCTTTTAACCATTTTTTACTTTTACTACATGGTATGTAATGAATCTTGGTTTTACCATACGAGTTGCTTTTTGACTTTTCCGACAAAAGTACGAGGAGAATGTTATTTTTAACATATACGGCGTGAACGGATTTTAACGGTTTCATAACTCCTAATTTTCATGAAGCTAACTATACATGATTTTATGACTATTTTCAACAAAATAATTTTATTTTAAAAGTGCATGGAATTTTTTTGAAAAGCAATTGATTTTGATAAAGAAAGGATTTTTTCCTCAAGAATTCATTTCAAATGTTTTATCAAAACCTTTTTTTTCATCTAAGATGACATTATTTCATATGTGTATGTTTCAAGTATAATGTGTCTATGATTTACGTGGTTTCACTTTTCTTATTATGAAATGATATCCATTTCTTTTATATGGATTATGTGATGATGGGATGATGTTTATGAAACCCATTTTATTTATTGGGTTATTATGAATGATGTATTTTTATTTTGTTGCACAAGTAGGAATGATTTCATCATGAGATGGGTGGGACCTATATCTGCCTCCAATGCATTGGGTAAAGATTTATATCTCAAGAGATAGACATGGCTGAACAGTAAGTTAATCTGGTTCAGTGTTATAGGACTGAAATGAGGAGTGAACACGATTCAGGAAGGGACTTTGTCCACTAAGATGTTCTTGGCAGCAATGCCTTGGCTACTATGGAAATCATAAAATGTACTTAATGGTTTCCACAATTACATGTTTAATTCCCATGTTATTTTATCATGATTAATTTTTCTTTATGATCTATGCCTTACGTACTACCATGATTTATGTCATTCCTCTAGATTCTATTGTTTAAATATTATGTTCATGTTTTGATCTTCAAATGTATATGATTTGTTTTATTTTATCCATTCTTACCCTTACTGAGCATTTGACCTCACCCTTTTTATGTTTTCTTATCCCCAAGATTTAAAGAAAGGTTTTAGGTATGAAAACAAAAAGGGGGAAGATCTTATGGGAGATGTTGAAGATCTTTCACCACGATTAGAAGATTATATTCCTAATTTCCAAAGAAACTAAACTATTATGATCCTTGTGTTTTTGTTTTTTGTTGTGTATTAAGTATTCCGCAAAAGTAATGTAATATCAATGTACATCAAGCTTCGGGTCTCTATAACAAGTTTAAAAAAAATGAATTTGGTACCCAAATTTTCATGGGTCCAGACAAGTAAGCAATCAACACTTTAGGTACCCAGATTTGTGTTATGGGTCTAAAATAATTTATATAATTGATTGATTTTGAAAGATAAACTTTATTTTTTCTATAACCAATTGACTAACTAGTTTAAGGATATGAATTTCTAGAACTATAACTAGAAGCATTCTGTCCAGATTTAGAAATAAATCTAGTTTTAGTAATCTATCTATGTCCAGGCTGATAGCCTATTCCAGTGGTATATTTTGGTGCCAGTTGTTTTTCTAGAATATGAGTTAGATTATTCTCTCCATTTGTGAATTTCTCTATGTCCTTCCTTAATTGATCATTGGACAATTTCAGTTCAATGTTTTCCTTAAGTAATTTAGAATTCTTTTACTTTTCTATATCAAGAAAAGATTTAACAGAGCTGGTAAAAGCATGTTGTTTCTTCAAGGCTTTATACTTTTCCTTAAGATCATTACAGGTTTCTGCTAACATATTACAATATTCAAATAATTCATCACTATACATATTTTCAGATTTAGAATCAGAATCAGCTCAAAAATAATAAGAATTTAAAGCAGTAGTATCCAGTGTTACCTCAGATGTGTTTGTCATGAAACACATATGAGCTTTCTGAGATTTTTCATCTAGAGTAGAATCAGAATAACTTGAAATGTCTTCTGAAGCACTCCAAGAAGCTTTCATAGCTATCTTGTACTTGTTTTCATTATAGTCATGTTTCTTATTGAATTTCAATTTTGGACAGTCTGCTCTTACATGTCCTTTCCTTTTTCACTCATAAGAGACAATCTAATCACTCTTATCAGACTTCTTCCAATAATTCTTCCAGTAACTTTTGTTATCATATTTACCATTGTAGTTTGATTTTATGAAGAATTGTTTCTTCTTGTAGAACTTCTTAAATATCCTGGCTATTTTAGCCATCTCAGCATCACTGTCAGAGTCTGAACTTTCACTTGTTGTGATTTTAGTAGGTATGTGAGCTTTCTCTTTATCCTTGCTCTTTGAAGAAGTAGACTTAAATTCTACCGACTTCCTTTTTGGTTCATCATATTCTTCCTTGTTTACCTTCAGCTCTTCTTCATACATCATAAGCTTACTAATTAATTCCTTAACCGGTAGTGAACTTATATCACACAATTTTGTTATGGATACAGATGTACATCTCTATATTTCTAGAAGACATCTTAATATTCTCATGATCTGTTCTTTTGCAGGAACAACTCTACCAAGAGAGCTCATAGATTTGAAAATAAAATTTGAACCTGAGATACATGTCAGAAATGGGTTCATCAGGTTTATTTTAAAATTATCATACTTAATAGTATAGGTTTTTAGTCTCATTTATTTAACATTGGTTGTTCCCTCATGAGATACACTCAACGTATCCCAAATTTCATAAGCATTTTTACAAGCTGATATGCGATTAAATTCTTCATCTCCCAAAGCACAATACAGAGCATTCATTGCTTTACAATTATTATTGTATGCTTTCTTAGTAGGTTCATCACAAGTAGTTATTTCAGTTTCTGGAATTTTATATTGAGTCTCTATACCAGTCTAGATAACAAATCCCATACTCTCCAAATGAATTTTCATTTTAAGCTACCACTGAGCATAATTTGTACCATTGAAGAATAGTGTCCTATTGGTAGCATCACCTTCTTTTCTACTATCCATAGTAAGATTTTAGCAAATATATTTAAAGAGATAAACATTAGAACTAATAGAAATTTAATATCATTAAGATACAACTAAAAATCACAGTTAAAAAACAGAGTGTTTCAAAATCCTTTAATAATAATCAACCTCTGATACCAAATGTTAGTCAGAGTGGATACTCAAGAGGGGGGTGAATTGAGTTCCAATTAAAATTTATGTTAAAATTTATTTCTATTAAAAGCCCCCAATTTAAAAACTAAGATAAACTATAGTGAATTTTTAAAACTGTAAGGGTTAGATTAGGTTCTCAAAATATTGACTAGGTATCAGTTAATTTAATCAGAAGATTAAATTAGCTTTTGAAACTAACCTTCTGATTTACAATAGTTACAAACACTTTCTAGATTAACTATCAAAGTAACATTAAAACAGTTTTATATTTTAACGTAATTAGTAGTGGAATATAAATTATATAGTATACTTTAGACTTAATCTAAGATTCACTGTAGATGTAACAAAGATGTTCAGTCTAAAGCCATGACTTAGTCCTCTCAAACAATTTATATAAATTTGATCCACACCCTGGATCAGGGTAATCAACAGTACAAAGACTGTCCAGGTACTAAGACCTCTACCACAGTTCTTCGTGGGGAAAAAAAATAACACACTAGCTGTCCAGGTCCTCCTTGACCTCTACCACTATCCACTGTGGTATACAAGAGAGTTATAGAAGGTTTGTGTGAGGATTTATAAATCCTCTAGTTTATCATAGGAGACAATGTGTGTGTAAAATATACAAAGTATGCACACTGCTCAAGATGTAAAGAAAATAATCACTAAGAGAGTATATATGAGTTTTAGAATGCTCTAGTGATATGAAGTGCATCTCTAGACTCCTTTGATTGATCAGTAATGCTTCTGAGTCCTTCTCTGATTTTTTGTCTGAAAATCGAAAGGGTCGTTTTCTTCAAGTTCAGTTTGATCAGCTTGAGTGTATGAAGAGCTTGTTGTAATTCTTCACTCCTTAACTAATGATCAGCTTGTGTTCTCTTATCTAATTAATGGATTCATGTATGTCTAGTTTGCTTCTAGTATGGATGTAGCCTTTGTGTATGCACTAATTTTTAACACTCTTTAGCCCTTATTTTTTGAACTTCTTTTGCACAGATATTGTACTAACTTTTATAGATTTTAGCTCTAGTAATGGAAATGATTACCTTTTTACACGTACGAGGTACGATTCCCTAACATTCCAACAACTATCATCAAATAACATTAATTGCATTAAAATCATCAAATATGACTGTTAGAATTATTTTAATAATATTGAAAAAGTATAGAGTTGAAGAATCAGTGACTGGTTAAGTCTTTTATCAGTAGCTCTCTATTGGTAGACTTGTAACGGTGGACATTGTATAACGGTGAGCTTCTAAAGGTATCTCTTTGTTATTGTACCAGTACCTCCTGGTATCTGTAGTAGTTACTCCATGTATCAATAAATCTATGTACCTGTGACTCCAATTGGTAGCTTTGGTCTATCAGTAGCTCATATATATATCGGTGATCTTCATAGAAGTAGACTTTCTTATACCGGTAGACTTACTCTAATGGTATCTCTAGTGTAACGGTAGCTCGTATCGGTAGACTTTTGTATTGGTATCATGTGCATACTGGTAGCTTCATTCTTTACCGGTGATTAAGTGCATACCAGTGGACTTATGCACACTGGTTGACTTTTCTATCGATATCTCTGCTTCTATTGGTAGCTATTCTGTATTGGTGGATCCTTTCTGTAACGGTAGCTCTCATCAGTAGCTCTCAGTATTAATGAGTTCTCTATCAGTTGACTGAATCTATCAGTGACATTTTCATACTGGTAGACTTACACATACCTGTAGCTATGTCCTATGCAACACATATCTAGACCGAGTTAGAATTATATCATCGTATGTATAAGCATAGATAAGCATTGATTAATATATTCCAATGACTATTCTTATATTCTTATCAACTCAATAGTAGGATGAGAATAGAAATAATTTATAAATGAACATTATTTTGGGAATGTCAGCATACTAAGACATAATTGAGATTATCAAAATAGATGAGGTCAAAAAGATTTTTTATTACCATTAACCTGATCATTTTCAGTGCAATTACAAGACTTATGTCCCATTTTACCACATCAGAAGCACTAACCAGAATTTAAAAGGCATTCCCATGTGTTATTTTTACCACAACATCAACAAACTCAAAACGTATGTTTCTTTCCATAATAAATTTTTGAATATTTCAGTTTTTTCGTATGACACCATGACCTCTTATTCTGTTCCTTTTTAAAATAACACACGAGCTTCATAAAACTCAATTTCAACCTTCTCCGCATATCAAAAATTATTTTCATAATCATTAAAATTATAATAATATAAAACCCATTGATAATTTTTATTTAATCCTAATTAAAAATAATTGATTTTAATATAAATATCTTTATGAAATTAGGAGTATACCTAGATAGTTGAGTGAATTCTTTTGCATACGCAGCCACTGAGTCATCTTCCTGCCTCAATTCCAAGAATTTTTTTTCAATCCTAATATGAACAGCCATCAGAAATATATTCCTCAAGAATCATATATTTGAATTCATCCCAATTAAGAGAATCAATCACCCCTCTGGCCCTGCTATTTTTAACCATCGACCACCATTAATCAGTTTCACCTTCGAAATGGTAAATAGAAAGACTGAGATGTTAATGTTCTGATCACCCCATGGCATTACAAAAATTTCTAATGATTTAATCCACCCTTTAACAAGCCAATGGTCAGATGATCATCTGAATGATGAGGTTTGTTGGCTCATGAAATTATCCACTACCGATATGTTCTTTTTTGGTTTATATGGATGATCTTGAGTGTGGATACCACCTCCATTTATAGCCTTAGTCAACTGTGCCGTCACTGAAATGAACTATTTAGATCTGATTCCGACCATCTTAGGTTGCTGATTTGGAATTTTGTTTTCCTCCTGATGTCATCCCATCATAGCTTCCATGTCTCCTCTATGGAAACCCATTCTAAAAACATAAAAAATATTTGGTGAATTAACATGGTAATCCATAAATTCTGTATCATTTAAATCTTACCATAAATTAATTTATGGTTAATAATTTAATAATATCCTAACTCCAACAGTTATATAAACTGGCCATTGATTCCAACTATAAGGATGAAGCCTTATACATTACATAATCTTGAGTTAATTCAAGAATTCACATTGGGATCTTTTCAGGACTAGAGTTTTAGACAATAAACCATAAATAATACATTACATCTCAGTATTACAAGGTAGAAAGTTATATTATATCCATGCTTTTCACAATAATAAAACTCTTTAAACAAAAAAGAGTTCTTTTCATGATATAAATCTTCTGAAATACTTCATTTCTCTTACCCATCCATATCCCTAGTGAGAGAAATTTCAAAATCATGTTATTAGAAAAAAATTCTCATAATGGTTATAACATAATAAATGAGAACATTAGTCCATCAATACATAAATATAATTGGAAACATAATTTTCAATCCCAATACATAAGCTCATTAACATTACTCATGAAATATTAAGATTTATGAATAACACATATGAATCATAAATCAGTATGGTAACTTGTGGCATCCATATCATACATACTTTATAGCTTTCATAGCTATATAGGGAGTTGCGTTTGGAATACCTATGACAATATTCTATCTAAATATCTTATGTCAAAAATTATCACTTACCTCAAACAAGTTACCCAATTCCATGATGATATATATTGGGATCACTTTCCCTAGCATTATAATGGAACCACCCATATACGTAAACAATTTCCAATAACCATAACATAATCATAATACATAACACAAGAATAAAGGATATGTAACATTTCCACGTTGGAATGAAGATATTTCATTTCAACATATTAACATAATAAATCCGTTCCCAAAACCATTTTCCATAACAAAATATGTAAAAAGAGAATATGTTATTTATTTTCCTTTAAAAAACATTATAGATTTTTAAGGAAGAAAATTATCCAATAATGCTCATGGCGGCAGAAAGGTCACTGTCACCAGGTACATTAAGAAGAAACATTCCTTTTGTTATTTAGTAAAACATATCATATAAGAAACACTAAATTTTAATGAAATTAAATTCAAAACGGGTTTATACACTGTATAAATGAATGACGTGTATATATAAATGTATTATATAATGAAGGAGATTGAGACGATGTTCCTTACATTGATTCTGACTTATTTTGTACGTTATTTTTCTCCCTGAATAATAAAAATAAGTTAATTTATACATGCTTTAGAACCATTTTCATGTGTAATATTCCATTTATAAAAAATATTACCTTGTTATGACAATAATATAATTAGTCATGTACATATTGGTAGTTTTTTCAATGTTCGGTACTTGAATCCCAAATGAACTTGTTATAATTACAAATCTTCCATGTTGTAAAAGAACCATTATCTCCAGAATGATATTAATGATTTAGATATCATATATATCATATAAATATATTATTTGTGTATTTATAATAGTAAATAAAATTTGTATATAAGAAATCAAATGAATCGTTCAGGGAGACAGAAAGTCATACGTATGCAAGAATGCTACTTTAATTTCTATTTCATATTTAATGGAATGAAATTTGAAATAAAAATTAGTATATTATAATTATAGTATAATATCATTTTTATATATGTTACATATGATCATTAAAACCATGCTTTATATGTTCTGTGTAAACCATGAATGAGTCACGTCACTTTCAGTGGGTGGTAGTGCGCACATTCTCAAATGAAATTATCATATTTATACATTGAAAAGAATAAATTTATATTCTAACTGATAATTATAGTAGAATAGAGATAAAATAAATATAATTAATATCATATATAATTATAGTTCCATTATAATGGTCACCATAAGTGGTGGTAGGATAAGATTGAACAATCATCATTTCGTGAGGCAGTAGTTCACTATCCATAGAAACAATATGTTCTATAACCATTAGATTGAGGTGTGTGAGAGTGTTGATAGAATAATTCTTTTAAAAATATAAAAATATATTTAATTTACTACTATTTTATAAATTTATTGAAAAAATGGAGTTATCGGTTTGTAGAAGAGAAAATAAATGAAGGAAGGTTGAGTGTAGACATTACCTCATGTTGGGTAGCTTTTTTTGATTTAAGATAAAAGGCCTTCTTGATTTTCATTCAACACAAATTAATAATTCAAGGAGAAATAGTGGGTTGTTGGTATATTATTTTTTCAGATTTTGGACAAGCCAAGTTTTCTTGAGTGGTGTGATTAGGGATAGATTTGGTGGCCTCTCATAAGAGGGAGGAGGGGCACTTATGAAATATCAAGAAATATTATTTTACTATAAATTCTATTTCAATAATAAATGAGTCTAAAGTAAGTGAGATAAAATATATGATGAATGTAAGTCTAAATAAAATAATAAAATAATAATTATACATGTTTTGGATATTTCTTAATCGTTATCTTTTTTATTTAACCCTTTTTTACGATTATGGTTTTATCAAGCATTTAACACTTTGAGAATCAAAATATATTTCAAAACATGATAAATATCCAATTAATGAGTCGATAATAAAATTTTTGTATAATGATAACTATTTGGACAAATCATAGATTTTTTTTAATTTCATAATATTTATTAAAATATTTTATATTTTTAAATATGAATTATGTCAATTTTGAAGTTATTCATATCCAGACATTTATTTAAAACCAATTACAAATTGATTATATAGAAAAAACATCATTAATAAAAATTTAACATGTATCTACCATAGAAAACATTCTTGTATAACATCAAAATAACAAAATTACAATTTTTTTCATTTATAATATCATTTGTTCGAATCATTTTTTAATGAAGTAATCATTGTGTCATTATTATTTAATAATTAAAATTATTTATATGACGTCTTAAAATTATAAATAATATTTAATAATTTGGAAAAAAAATTATCTTTAAAATGAATATATATAGACGAATATATCTCTTATATAACCCCATATATAAATTGTATTACTAAAAGATATATGTTTAGTTTATATTTTCCTTAACATTAAATTAAAAGTAATTAAATGTCATTTTTATAGACAAGTGGCTCTATTGGGTCCTAAAATCAACCCAAGTATTACCATGGTAGTATATATATCAATTAATAGAGTAATAAAATGTGTTAGGGCAATTTAATATTATTATAATATTAGTTTTTACCATTATTTACCATATTTACCCTGTAACCATTGGAAATAAAATATTTTCTGAAGTTATTTTTCATAGTGTATAAATATCCAACTTACCTATTTACATAATTTGGGACACAATGTTCAAAATAAAGAATCCCTTTTTTCAAATTCAAAATATATAATTGGTATAAATTAATTTGGAATTAATTCCTATTATCAAAACCATAAATGCGTGTTCTTAAGAAGTAAAAACTATCAACAGATAAAAAATTGTTTATATCAAATTTTATAGTGAAATTACATCCAACAACCATAATTGGATAAATTGTTGAAAATAAAATCCAATTTCCCATTAAAACCAATTAAAATTATAATCTAACTATATAAATAAATTAATTTAAAATGCAGTTTTGAATTAAAAATCAGTATTCTTAATTATTCATCAGAAAATGATCGTTATTCAAAAAATACCAAAATTTCCTCCAAAGTAAAATTTGATGTTCTGCTTCTAAAGAATAATTTTATTTTCTACAATAAGACATATTAATGTGGGAAAATATAGTTTAAAAAATTTCTCCATGAAAAGGATGTAAATCAACCATTTAAAGAATATTGGATTATTTCATACTTAAATTATGATTCTTTGTTAGTTTAATCCTCTATAATATAATTTAAAATTTTAAAGATATGTATGAAATATGTATAGTTATATTTTATTTATGTTTTTTCATTCCCTCCAATAAAACTACTAGGTATTAACTACTAATTAAAATAATAATATTATTATATTTTTTTCTAGTATAACTCAATGATGTGTCCAATGTAAGATTTTGGAAGAATCCGTTGTTTCATGTTCAATACACTATCATACATAGAATCCCTGATAATGTAATATTAATATTTAATGCACCAATATTAATAAAAATAAAAAAGTCATATACTTTGTTTACCTGGGATGTTACACCTCTAATGTTTAATAATTACCCATCTTGGAGTCTTTTTGAATGATTAAATCATTAGTGTAAATGATTCATTTCAAAAAAATATATGTTTTTCAACTCCCACACTTAAACAATGACACCTCATTTTTTCCACACTTCACACTATGAATGAAATTTGGATCAGCCATGTCCTAAATAAATATATTACATATTCAACACCACAATCCCAGATCATATTCTTTATCGATAAATCCACCAAAGGAATTTGTGATGTTGTGACATAATGATGTTTTCTTATGAATACGTAACATTGTTAAAAGATCATTATTATTTTTTCCTATTACACCTCAATAAAATATGATAAAATAATCATTATATAATATCCCTAGTTTCACCAACATACTGCTATGCTACAATGTTAAGGTAATGACCTATATTAATATCCCTGTATATAATATGTTATACAAAACCATTAATGATATGTACAACAGACTACCACCACACAAACCAATGTAATTCATATTCCATAACAACCACTAATGTATGTATATTATGATGTAATTGACTGATTATTATGATATTTATTATATTATTATAAATTTACAAATAGAATGATAAAGATATCTTTTTATATAACATTCAGATTAAAATACTATAATTTCTCTCTTCATTACATCAGACTACAACTTTGTGAAGAGATGTGATACATTTTTCATGTATGATTTATATAGAATTTAGTAATCTAAATTTTATTTAATAAATGTTATATATATGATATTAAATTTTTAATAAAACATTAATATATCACCTATTACATTACCCCATTATACATTAAAGAAAAGTTAATACCACTTGTTTGATTCTATGACCTACCGTCTACATGAGGAGATATGATCCATTACACATGATCAAATTTAAATAATGATTAAAAAATTTAAAATTATTTAAAATTATATTTTTAACATTAATATAAATATATTTTTTTCCTATGTTATATAATAATGAAATTGATATTCTTGAGAAATTAAGAATGAGAAAGAATGAAATTAACTCTATAATCCATGAAAATAATGAAATAAAACATATAAATAGAAGGTTAGATGTTATAAAGGTATCATATATGTTATTATAAATTTTAATTTGATTATATAATTAATTAATAACATGTTTGAAACCATTATATTGGAGGATAAATCATGTTGAACCAAAAGTAAGTGTGTGGTATGGGAATTCATCTCATCTTCACTTCATTTAAAAATAATGTAATGTCAAACACATAATTTATTCTATATATTTTATCAACTATACATTGAATGGTTAATATCACGATCCATTAACAAATAGTGTTATTTTTTTAATTAATTGTTTTTATTTCTTCAAATGGGGTTTGAATTGAAAATTACCAAATGCTAACGAATTTCAAAAATAAATTTCGTTTCATTTGGTTATGATATATTTTTCATTGTATATGATAATATATGATTTTTAAATTTTATTTTGATTATATTATGTCTTATAAAAAAATGATTTATGTATACATACATTTTATACACATTATCAATTAATTTTATAATTCTCACAGTAATTTTATAATCATTGAATGGGTATATTTCTACATTGCATATTAATTTGAGATTATTTATGATTTATGTTCCATTAAAGTATGTTGTTTTATTATTTCATAATGAAACCATTTAATTATTCACTATTATAGTAATTCATTATGGTTTAAATTATTGATACCCTTTTACTACTCATTAGAACCCCAGTTTAAGGTGAAATGTTTTTTTAAATAAAATCCGACTTTATTTCTATCTTCAGTTATAACATCCTTTTCTTCTAAAACGATGATTTCATAAATTATTTTCAATTTTTTTTTTTGAAAATTATTAAATTATTTTATAATTACATTTTAACCATGTTTGAATTTTTTTCTCTAAAATAGTAAATGTATCATTTTTTTCATTTTCCAAATAAGTCTCATTGGTATTTTTCAAAACAATGCTCATTGGGATTTTCCAAATCATATGAAACTATAACATGAAAAGGTCTATAGTTATATTGGAGGAAAATATTTCCTTTTGAAATTTTATGTTTTAGATTATTGAATTTTGGCCACATTTATTTTTTTAAATTACAGAGATTTAATTATTATCTCTCAGGAGATATATTTTGGGAGTGATGATTTGAGGATCTCACATCCTTGTGATTTGCCCAAGGTAAAAAAATGTTTTTAATGGACTCTTTGTAACACTCACCTAAAAAATCATTTTTTATTTTTAAATTGAATTTTGTGGATGGTTTTAAATTTAAATTATATTAATTTAATCATAATTTATCACAATAATATTTATAGTTTTATCATTATTTCATGGATAGAGAGGACTTTATGGGAATAACATAAGAAATGAATATTGAAAAATTATGTAGAGGTAATTAACTATCAAATAGATGTTCTCCAATGGGTTACACCATTAGGTTTTCAAAATTGAACTTTTTTAGAACATTTATTTAATTGACTTTGGAGGGTATTTTGGAGAGAGAAAATATCATATTAATAAAACTATATCATTAAAATTATAACATAAATTACTACTAGGTTAGATTCTTTTCTTATTAAAGAGATTGTAAAATATATAAATTCAATTTAAATTCCAAAATTTACACTTCATCATTCTATTATAGAGGATCCATAATATGGAAAATAACTTTTTTGGTGATTAGGATATGTTTGAGACTCCAAAAAGTATCAGTTACTATACAAGTTTCAATATTTTATTCTATGTTAATGTAAATTTATCTAAATTTACACATATCATGGTATCTATACTTTAACTAAACATAACTATTATTAATGTGATGAATTAAAAGTAACAACATTTAATAACATATACATACCAATATATATTATGGAAATAATTTTATGAAATAACATTTTTACTATTTTGTAAAATTAAATTTTATATTAATGGACAGGAAAATTAAAAAAATTCTAGATATGAATTATAGTATTATATAAAAGGAACATTTTTTAGATTTAAAAATAATCCCAAACAATATGGTTTTAATATATTGTTTCTGTAAATGATATCAATCAAAAAGATTGTATTTAAGCTAAAAATTAGTTTGTATGGTTAACCATATAATCTTTAATATTAACAAATTATAATTTACATGAATAAGATTATTTAATAGATAATCTAAATAGGTTAATAAATAATATTTTACACTGATATTATTATGTTGTATAAAATTCTTCAATTTGGAAAAAAATATAATTTTCAATATTAATCTATAAAATAATTTATTTTAGAAAAATTTAAAAAATACTAATACATGTTTATCATGGTGAAAAAAATTGAATTAATTTTTTTCTATTAATATTATATAAGGGTTGAAATTGATTTTTTTTCTAGAAGCATAGTAGACACTATTGTTTTTTTAATTATAATTTATTCCCTAAAATGTAAAATATTTGATTTTATAAAAAAATAATTTATAATTACAAAATTGACCAATAAAATATAAATTATTTCTCATAGAGTGTTTCTTTGATTTTAAAATAAAAGAAATATTCTAAAATATGATTATGGTTATAAAAACATAAATTTTGTCTATTCAAATAAACTAATTCATTTTAGGTAAAACAATAATAATTATGATTTATTAGTATTAATAAATATATAAAATTTTTCAGTATTTAAAATTCATTTTCTATATGGTTTTATTTTATTTTATAAGATATATTAATAAATACCATGACTGTTTATTATATATTGGAAAATAATTTTTTAAATAATTTTAAAAACGTTCTTTATTTTTAATTTCAACAAAACAATAAAAAATACAATTAGTTAATAAATTTGGTATTTTACTAAAATTTTCAACTGAATATAATATACATTTTTTTCATTAATAAAATGGATTATATTAAAAAATTTATATTCTTTAACATGATAATTATATAAATTAGAATATGTTATAACATATATACATATTCATATACATATATATATATATATATATATATATTAATATATTTTCTGTTATATAACCTTATTCATACCTTCGAATTCAATGTATAGTTTTTAAATCTCTTGACAAATAATGAATAATGTTTATTTTGTTGAAAATGATTTAGTATGCTTTCAGACACATTTTACTTAAATATTGGAATAATATAAAATATATTGGGTTATTACATTAAACCCATAATTTAATTTTCATCCCAAGCATATTAAAATTCACATGACGTGGATAGATTCCAAATAGAGATCCTAATTTATCATAAAATAATAGTAGATCATTTTTTTATTTTCGATGTGATGTTAAAAATTAATATATGAAATTTTATATTATCCATTTGTAAAAAGAGGTATTCAATTTTTATTAGAATCCTAATTAGTTAGTAAGATATAAATCTATAAGACTAAATTCCCTCAGTCATTGATGTAGTTCCATATACCATGGATTTAATAATTATTCCCAATATGTTTATATTTATTTCCGTATTCATAATTGGTTTAATATTATATGGAAAAAGAAATTGAGATATCATGTGTGAAGAAAGAATTCTACCTAATGATTAGTCATTTAATTTCCCAATACATTTTCCCATGTAATATGTGGTTGTCGGTTTTAGTTTTCCATATAATCCTCCCAACATAAAAATTCAAATTAATAGTCAATTATTAAGAAGAATTATATTATTGTATATTACCCTAACATGAAACATCGGTTTCAATTAGATTTTTTTTTCAAGGAAATATTATTCCATAAAAAACAACCTCAATGAAATTTTAGACCTTTCATATGTTGCCTCATGCATCATTTTTAACCAAATAAAAATAGATTCATGTAACCTATATTGTACCTTTCACCAATAATTCTATGATACTTCATCCATTTTATAATGTAATTATTTTCTAATGACTATAAAAACCCTCAATGATAATAAATAATTAATATTTTATTGTAATGTAACTTTTTAATAATAATAATCGAATAGATTATCTAAATTACAATGGTTATGAGTATAAGTCTTGTTAAAAAAATTTAATAGTCTTTGTAATATTTATTAGAGTTATGAACTACTATAACATAGTATTCAAGTGCTGGTGGAGGCTCAATTAATTTGGATTAAAAATTAAAAATATATAATTCTACATAGACATGATTTTCTCTAAAAATAATTAAATATCATCCAAATGGTTCACCATATGATAAATTAGGGAACACTATTTGGTCCAAGATGAGAGGCTTACAAAAGGTGTGATATAGCATTTTATTTTTATGGCCATTTTTTAACTTCTTATGTAACGATAACTGATTAAATATTTTTTTTGTGTGTTTAAAAAAATTAATATATCCCATACGATGCATCAATTGATAAATCTGAGTTCACATTTAGGTCATGGATGTCCGGTTCTCTATAGGCATGTTAAAAAAAATCAGCACCTTTAGTTTTTTGTAACATAACTTGTGAGGGTATCTTATTAAATATTATTACTATATTTCATTTTGATTATAAATTATTATTTCTCAAACACTGAATCATATGATATATATGATATCACATTTATATTTGGGATGTTGGGTTTACCATATTTGAAATATAAATTCTATATTAATTGTGTTTTTGGAACCATACCATGTGGGGATAAACATGTAATATTTATCTATATTTGTAAACATATTAATATAATAAGAAATAAAATTTTTAATTAGGATTCACTTCCAATGTGTTTCCAACATTCATGAGGAACCAATTGATTTAAAATTGTTGTTTTCACTCATTTTCATCTACTTAAATCCCCATTGTGTTAATTATTTTTTAAAACACATTCATTGTCATAAACTAGAATTTTAATCGATGCTATTAAATTGAAGAAAATGAGCTTCGTGTGGGTATTAAAATAATCAATTGATTCATCCTTTGGTTAATGTAGGGGTATTTAATATGAAAGATTTATAATATCATTTATGTGATGCTTCTTAAAGTGGAGATCATATTCACTAGTGGGTTATTAATTCATTTTTATTTTATTTTTTTTATTCAATTTCATCCATTCAATTACGTAAAAATAATGGAAATGGTATAACTTAAATATAAATAATTTAATATATATATATATAATATTCAAAAGAAACTAAAAAATGTACTTTATTAGGACATGAATATCACATAAATATTTATAAGATTATGTAGTTCAGTTATCTAGTAATAATTATTTTGGATTATCAATGATAAATTATAAAAAATATGAAAATATGATTGTGTAAAACTATTGAATAGTAATTTTATTTTTTATCATAGGATAATTTAAAAGAAATCAATGCATAAAACCATCATTTACCAAGAGTAGCCTATTAAAAGTGTTTTATCATAATTGAGAGATTATAAAAGGATAAAAATTAAAAGTATCATAAAATAATTTCTAGATTATCAATGGATATTTGATTAATAAAAATTAATCAAGGAAAATAACATTAATTGAATGAAATTTAATTTATAAAATTGGTGGATTATTGTTAATATGAATTACCAAATATTAATTAATAAAAATTTAAAAAAAAATTTATCAAAAGGTAAATTTCATAAAATTGTTAACTAGTAATTATAAAAATTATAAGATTTTAAAGAAGTTATAAATAGATAATTATCAATGATTAAATATAATAAATTATAGAATTTTTATTATGAATTATTATTTATAAGAAATTTGTATGGTATAGTTATAAAAGTATATATTATGAGAAATTATCATTAAACAATTACAAATTTATAATTTATAATATAATATCAAATGAAAATTATAAAGGATAATTTATAATAAAATATAAAAAGATAATTATAAATGATAATTTTGGTTAAATTATATAAAATCATTATAATAGAACAATTTATGATAAATTATCAAGAGATAATTTTAAAATGATGATTTATTAAATTTTAACAAATGATAAATATTACAATTGGGAATTTTGCAAGAACATGGGATATCCTATAACCGTAATTTATTAACTATTTAATATTTATAATAAATCATTTCATTCTATGGTTTATTTTTTTGGAATAAAATTATAATTTTTGGTTCTAAGAACCCTTAATGAACATTGATCTTTGATTATAAGATGAATTCAAATATATAGACCATTATTGTGTATGGTTTATTAATGAGGTTTCCAATTTAGCTTGTAGAGCACATAGGGTGAATTATCATTTACATTGATGTAGAATAATTTTGAGGTATTAGTTTCATCCCATTTTGCAACATGCCAATATAATGCTATCATAATATGATTGTTTTGTTGTACTAGCCCATTCTTGAGATGAAATTCATATGAGAATATTTGTAGCGATGTTTCTTACTTGATTCAATTAAAATAATTATGCATGATGATGTAATTTAGACTACATTTATTTAACCACATGTGTGAATGTATGTCTTTTATCACAATCATGACATATATTGTGTGATGCTATTGTTTCCATGTGATATTTTTTTGTATCTGTTATGTTTTTTATTCATTGTATAAATGTTTCATGTTGGCATATCGTCACTCGGTACCCCTTTAGTTGGACCATTTTTAGATGCTACATGTCACTTTATGACTGTGAAAAGATGAAAATTGGGGAATGATTGACCAGTGTAGCCTCACCTTGGGGGGATGATGATCCAAAGTGATTAGACCAGTATATGATGATTGTGTGGATTGATGATCAATAGTGGTTAGACCTGCATGTAAGTAGTTGAAAATTATGTTCTTTGTCATCTAAAATGGGGATATATCAAGGGTTTCATAACTTATTGTTTTCTAATTCGGAGGCCTATGGACTTTACAACTATAGAGTAGATTGAGGCTATATCCGAGTTTGAGATGTTTTCATGATTGTTCTTGTATTATCCATCATGGTTCCACATCAAGTATAACCATTCATATTGGAGATATCTTTAGAAAATAAAAACATCGATTGATTTTTGATTCTATGTCCAATTATTTGTATAATTGTATAAACTATTATATACATTGAGAAATAATGTTATGGATTTATTGGTGGTTTCTTAATCATTCTTGTATAGATACCTTGGTCTGGATTTTTTTAAGATTTTATTTTTCATGACCAATGATCTGGTGAATGGAAAATAACTTATGGTTGAATGGTTCTTAATATATATGTTTTTATTTTATGGTCAAGTACTTACCTACTTCTTATACTCCGTACATGATTACCATGGGAGATATATTAATACTTATGCCATTTAATAAACTTCAGACTTTTAATTTGATCATGTAATTATTGATGTAATAATGTAAAATATTATCTATCAAGATGAAACGATACATTTGGTTTAGTATTTCCAACATTTAATGGATATCCTTGATGCTTTTTTATAACCACTTGTGTACTAGAAGGAGTGAAGGGGGTTTTGCTATATTTCGGATCTGTCCCCGTGGGTTTGACAAGATGATACTAAATTGTATTAGAGGATAAGGGATTACAAACATAAATATTCACTTCCCTTCATTTTTTATGGATAATAAGGAGTGGGTAGCATTTGCACTTAAGAAGGGGAAAATCATATTGTATGGATATCATTTTATAATATACCTCCAAGTTACTAAAAAATGGGAATTTATGTTATGATGATAAAGTTAATTAAAATTACCTAGGGGGATTCACATGTTTTTTAATTTTTTTTATGTGATTTCATATATGATCATGAATCAGGATGAGAAAAACAGTCAACATGAAATATATATATATATAACTGATTTTATGTTGGATAGTATTTCATTAAATAATTTTATTGAGTTTTAATATTATATCGATACTATATTACTTTATTAATTTTATATTAACATATGGTTTGATATATATATTTCTTGGATTTAATTAGTTGAAGTTCTAATGTTTTATATTAGTATTTATAATATTACTATAACATATGTGTTGATTGAAATACACTAGTTAGAGTTAGGAGGGGTACACCATGGGATGTGGGTAGAATCCCAAGGAGGCATGTGTGTGATAACATAGAATAGTAAAGACATTTATGTCTCTAGAATTCCTTGTGTTTTGAAACAGAATTTCTTTATAGATGTGTGTCCATAAGAGCAGTTGATCAGACTTATCCAAAAAAAATTGGAACCTCCATGGGTGGACAGAAGAATATCCATTGTAGCCTGAAGACCACTAGACATGGTATATAGTCGACTATGCTAGAGACTTCTAGCTTTTGAATTTTATAACCAATCTGGGAACTGGTGGACCAATGATTGTGAATGAATGGATATGAAACATTCAGGATGTTTTCGATCTCATCAAAACACCATTGGTATGAAAGAAGGAACTATCAAAATTCATTTTATTAGGACCCATGAAGATGTGGTGGGGTATTCTGAAACAATGAAGATTTTAAGAAGGTATGTGGTGGAAAATATTAAAAATGATTTTATTCAAAGAGTTCCTTTGAGGTAAAATGAATATATATTTTACCCTTGAACTCAAAAAATTTTAATGGAGCTTTTAGGAATTTTGTCCCCCGAAATATCAGTCATAGAGAATCTTCTAATGGACCTAATAGAAAAGAAACTAGTGAATAGGGTACAGTTGTAGGACTCCTCTCAATCTATAATAGGCTAGATTGTGATACTTATAAAAGAAGGAAGAGGAGGACTAACATTTTATTCCTGATTTGTGGTAGATATATAGGGTAAAAATTGTTTTAGAAGCACACCTTTTGAAAGAAATAGGTTTATAGTGCTTCAACAATAAGGAGGTCGGGGGATTATAAGATGTTCTTCTCTTCACATCACAACTAGTGCCACATTTTGGAAAGATAAGATATCTATTGTGGTTTTTCTCTAGTGCTACAAGGATATGTTTTTATAGAGGATAGAGGTAGTCACAATCATGGGACCAAGGATAAATCTAGCTACCATATATTTAGGTATGAATGGAGAGGGATCTCTTCATTCATATATACGTATGTTGTAACACCACAAACTTTTGAAAAGAAATTTTTTTATAGCATGTGTGACACGAAACACCATACATATATCAAAATATAACATAGTAAGAATTTATGATATATTTAATATATTAAATAAAATCTTTTATTTAATATCTTTTAATGCATTACATACTATGATATCTAGAATCACATGAAAAAATAATTTCTTTGACATATTTTGTTTCAAGAAATACCATTTTTTTATAAAAAAAAGTTATTATTAAAAATTATAATTTAATATCATAAGATATAACCTTGAATTTAAATTAGAACATACGAACAAAAATAGTTGAATTCTGAAAATTCATAGTCTATAAATATATAAATTGAATTCACATGACACTAATTAATTATAAATCACTATACATACCAATTGAAAATAATGGAAATGTTTTTATTTCTCTAAAAGGTATATTATCTTAATAAATTAAATAATTGATATTATTTATTATAAAAGATAGAAATTCAATTCAATAATTTATATATTAATCTGACAGACATGTATTTAATAAATAAGAACAATCCATTTATTAGGCATAAAATCAAAAAAATAGAGGCACTTCATCCACCTTTTAATGGTTCTCCTACATTAAGTCATAATTTTCACTCATTTATAAATATTGTACATAAAAGTAAACTTCCATTATTATATATTGACATAAAATATTATATTATTTTGAATCTTTTTTATTTTTTTGAGCAATTTCATTTTTAATGAATATTGGAAAATAGTTACTTTTAATTTAAATCATATTATTCATCTAATATATTTATTCAGTTAGATTATATTATTAGTTGGTTTTATGTCTAATTAGATCAATCTAATATCCCTTAACTTAATTTAGGTCATTGTATTCAATTTCTCAATGAAATTGGACAAAAAACATCTTAGAATTTTTAACATTTTTACCTTAAACATCTGTATTTTTGTTCAATTTGATTGAATAGTTTTAGATCAATTTCTAAATCTTCACTGATTGGAATTGGGAAAAATGGATTCGAAATACGGAAAATGTTGAAATAAATTTTGTAATAAGTTAATTTATATTCTGAAAATAAATATTATTCAATGTAAATTAATGTATATACAATGATAACATTGAAAAATTATAATAACAAGGGACTGAACCTTAATTTTATGGTCTGTAATTACCATGGGTTGTGTCTAGAATCAATTGGCTGTTCATATTTATACTATATACACATGTGGATAGAATTTTTTTATTATTGGATTAACATTCAAAGGAATAATCATTCTTGGAATTCCCTATTAAAAAATTTACAATAAGGACACTCCTCCACTCTAAAAGGACACTCACTCCTCCAATATATCAACACCTCTCAAACCCAATGGCTAGACCAACCATTGATAAAACAAGAAAAAAAAATTCCTCCCATTATAATAAAATCTAAAAATTGGTATCAAATCATACCAATGTTGTATTTTTATTTAAACAAAATATATTTAACTGAATACAAGGTCACCTTCTTCAATGATCAGGTTTGATTTATTTCATTCTTCACTCCTTCAATTATTCTTAATCCATACATAAATAATAACATCAGTCACCCAATTATACTAATATTTTGTTATTATATTTTTTATATCTACACTAATACACACATATATATAATTTTTAATGAACATAAAGTTAGTTTACAACAGACTACCACCTCACTAAATGATGATTATTTGTTATTTCATTACCACATATCGTTGTGGGAATTATGACGGAAATAATATTTGTATATTATATATATTATATTAAATATGTTTGTATTATTAATTTATGTATATATATATATGAAAAACCATTATGATTTCCATTTTTTGGGAATATGATAACTTCATTTGTGGACAAGTGGACAAGCGCCTCTTCAGAGTGATGTGATCCGTTCACGCTAAACATGGAATGTATAAATGATTGTTTTAAAAACAATATGTGAAATATAAGACATAAATAAGATACTCTATTTATAATTTAAATATTCATATATATCATTTTATTTTTTTTCTTTTTAATACAACTAGGAAATGGAAGTACTGTTGATGTGTATTTATGGCCTTCCGTCTCCATGAACATTGAATTTCATTTCATATCACCTTATATTATGGATTATTATAACTAAATATGTAATGTATATATATTATAATTGAATAATAGTTTGAATTATTTATAAAAATACACAATAATTGATGTAAGAATGAAAAATATAACATGCCAAAATATACTAAAAAACTATGCAATTAACAATAGAAAAAGTGACCATAATGAATGATTGTTATGAAACAGGTAGTAATATAATTTTAAATATAATATATAACAATAGAACTATTATTATGGTTATAGAATATGTTTTCGACATGTTTTAATCTGCTATTAATTATTTTTAATTATTGCCATGCAAAAATAAATAGATATTATGGGATTTTCATCTAACTTTTTACATATTTAAGAAAAATGTAATTTTTACAACATTCTTCTTTTTTTATTGTGTACCTAACTCATATTTTGGTATATTATACTATTAAATTATTTTATATTCATTTTATTTTGAGTTTAAAATTATTATTATATCATATATGGGGATTTGAATAAAAATATATTAGGTGTACATGAATTTCATTACCTGATTTCATTTCATTTTGTTATATTTCATCCCCATTGTAGTGAATATTCTATAAATATTTGTTTAATAGATTTTTAAAATACACTATAATATAAAAAAAAGTTTTAGGTGTATGTAAATTTTGAACACATAACCAATTTATTTATTTATTATCACATCAACATTATAGTATTGTCAATGGTTTAGGTTGCAACATCATTTTGTTCGGAATTGTTTATAATTGAATTTCCTTCAAATGGTCTAATTGAATCATTATTTAATAAAAATACACATCTTCATTTCCTCTGGTTCTTCAAAATATTTTTAATATATGTGTACCCTTTCTTCACTATTTTATACATATAATATTTTTTAAATGATTTTAATGAAAAAAAGACTTCATTTACCTATTTACTCAGAGAATCTATTTTATTATAAACACAATTTTTTGGATAGTGGTATTTAAGAATTATTTTTATTGTTTGAAAAATGATTTATTAATGATATTTCTACCATATTAGTTTTTTGAATAGAATTTCATTTTTATGTTATTGTTACTTTCTAAACAAGGATAAATTCTATCATTTTAAGAATTAAAAAGAAATATTCTCCTTACCATGTATTACCCATACAGATTTACATTTCCTAATTTGTTAGAATAATTCATTTAATATTTATAAGGTATGTTTTTAATGAAATGGTATTTTATAATAAATTTTCATTCAATGTTTTTTAAAATGTTTTCCAAAATAATGATGATATTTTTGACATGAATGTTTTAAAATGTTCTCTTTACTAAATTAACATTAGTAAAACATAACAAACATATATTTTTACTCCACAAAGGATACGCTTTATTGATAGAATATGTATTTTTCAAATGGATGGATTTTGATTTTTTTTATTGTAGATATTTTAGAAATTAACTTCCTTGATTCCTTTGTTATTCCCCTTAAAATATTAAATTTCATATGATCATAAAACATTAAATCTCCCCACATTATCCATATCATTTACTATTGATATGGTTATTTCCAAAATAATGTATCATTTAAAAAAATTGTTCGTACATTGAAAAATATATGATTAAAAATGAAAATATTTACAAATCTATATTTCATATTTAATATGGAAATTTTTTGTCCTTTATTATCCTTTTATTGATTAAATGGAATGAGTGTTCTAATATTTAAAATTTCATTATGATTATTCTCCCTGATTTGTTATTTATTCTAATGTAATTACCCTTATTTGTCGTTAGTGCTCATATTTATTATGTTTCCTATCCCCATCATCCTCAGATTTGTTCTAAGATATATATGAAAATATTATCTAGATATAAAAATGTTATTATCCATAGAATAATTATTCTATAATTTTTTAATATGAAATTAAAGACTAAAATATGTTTCTATTTTAGAATAAGAACTAAACTATTTGTCCATTGGTGATTCAATTGACTCGTATCTAATACCAATGTAATGGTAGGATGAAATCGGCTACAGGATTCCTGGTGTTAGTTCACTATAGTTGGTATCAAAGTGGGTTTAGTAGAAACAATGGGAACTATATTAATTCCTACATAGAATAGTGAATTTAACCCTGATGTTTAATTTGAGGACATTCATATAATAAAATCATATTTTTTTAGATTGAGAGAATACAAATTTCCTAGAAATAAATCCTTGCCATATTAATACATATGGACTTAGTTCTAGAATATATGTTCATAGGGGTACAAAATCCAAAATATTTTGTCATGCTTGACTAAGGTGTATCCTGATACACAGTAATATGCCTTACTACACACACGGTTTGACATATATGTTTCTTACATTTACGATAATTCATATTCAAAAAAATAATTTTGTTGGATTTTAATAGAAAATGATAATAAATGATCTAGGTTAATAATTAGTCTAAGGAAGGACCTATATTAAAGTAAATTAGATGATGTATTTGTGGATTGATATTTTGATTAATAACATTATGAAAATGTGATTTAGTTGTTAACATTAATTCAAGGTCATCTATCATATTTATTTTGTATATCATATTCGTATTTTTTAGAAATTGGAAATATTGCATGATGAGTAAAAACCCATAAAATCCTACAAGGTGGATGGGATTGAACACATTATTGTAGGATAATAACAGTTTCACCATTACCACTAATGTACACAATTTTATGGTTAGTATGGAATTTTTTAGTTAAACAATTTGAAAATTAAATTTAAATTACTATCCCATATTGTTATATTTTGTTTGTAGTGTTTACTTTATTAATGATATTGACTTTATATAATTTTTAGATATGAATAGTTAGAAATTTCACTCTTTTTTGGCATTGTGAACCATTAATAGTGTATATTTGTCCTTCAGAAATCTATGTTGTTTTTTAGGAATCCATTTCATCATGTAATGGATGAATTTTATATTTATTGTTGCAAAACTAAAAGGAAGGAATTGAAATTATATAAATAAATAATGTAAGTAAAGTTACATATTTTTTTGGTTGATAAAATAATTGATATACATTAGGAATGGTATCTAAAAATAAAATTTTTCCCCAATCCTCTTTGTTTTATTGGATCAAAGGTATTTTAAATCATCATGGATTAAGGGATTTGAGGTCTGAAACTTTCCACTGATATTTTACTTGAATGTGATTTATGACCTCAATCACTCCCAATAAATATTTTCACTTTTCTTCCAAGTCCATATTTCCACTTACTACAAGTTTTCTCATACATTGAGACATGGTTACATGTTATTCCTTAAGAAATTGGTACATACCATTATATTTTTCCATGAAGATGTCATCAAAAACCTTATCCTAATGTGGTATTACAATACATAAATATTAAAATTCTAAAACATTAATAACAATGATTTAGTTTAAATTGAAATGAAATAATTTAATTAAGTTGTGCGTAATGTAAAACATCGAATATTCTAAGATTAACTATTATTCGATAGTGGGTATGACACAGAACACCAAACATATAAATAAATATATACTCTTTATATTTAATTATATATTTAATAATTCAAATTAATTTAATCTATTCTATATATTTTGATGAATGCAGTATTTTGTAATCTTATGTCGCATGGAGAAAATACATTCTTTGATAGCTTGGGTTACACGCATGTCCGAGTTTTACCAAACATCAATATATTATAAAAAATTAAATATTTAAATAATAAGATATAATATACTAATTAAATATGTTTTTATGAATGTGATTAAATATATTTTGGAAAAATTTTCATTACAAAAATATAAAATGAATTCATATGATAAAAAATAACTATGAACGGATATATAAACTAATTGAATATAAGGGAAATGTTTTTATTCTATAAAAGTGGTTTTATCCTAATAAAATAAATTAATTATATAATTTGAGTATATATGATATATATTTAATATTTTTTTTATATTCATCCAATAAATATTAAAAGAATAAATAAGAACATAACAAATTTAGTACATCAACATTTATGTTTTATCGAGTGACTTTTACATCCTTTTAATAAATCACCAATTTTAAATAATTTTTTTACACATTTATAAATATAATTTTTCAAAATAAACAATATTTTAGAAATATAATCATAAACAACAAACATAGGGTGTGTTTTAAGTATTTATCATATAATTTGAATTTTCTAATGAATAGTGAAAAAAAATACTAAATTGGAATTCAAAATTGTTCTCTCGTCTAATTTATTTTTAAGGTCATTTTTTAATTTTTTTTTTCTGTAAAGTTTATTTTTTACAACTTGACCATAAAAAAATTATTGTTTAATTATTTATTAGCTTTATTTTTCCACATCATGTAGAGGGCAGAGTGATGGTCTAAATTTTTAGACATTTAATCGTTATGATGTGTTGTAGAGTGGTGCATGGGCACCAAACTGTTGTTGGTAACCGTACAGTCTCCCCAGCTGCCCTTATGATTGCCAAAAACTTAAAATAATTAAAATTTATATGAATAAAATAATAATTTTTTATAAAAACATAATAATAAAAATAATATTGTGTAGATATTATTATTCTAATATTAAAAATAATTATTTTTTAACATTAAAATTTTAATTTGTATAATTATTATTAAATTGTTATTGATATCAATGTTTTTCTAAATGAAATTCATAAAATTATTATTATTATTATTATTTTATTATTAATAATATTATTATTACTATTATCTTTATAAAGATAAAAAAGAGGAACCCTAATCTACACACACCCCTCCCCTCTCCCCACTCATTGTGCACAGCCAACCCTTAGTTTTCCCCAGCTCTGATGTGTCGTGGCTACACACTATCCCTCCTCGACTGGCTAGCCGGAACTCTTGTATGCTCCACAGATCCAGTTGAAGCTCCTACCCTAAAAACTCCCTCCCCATCTTCTTTGCGAAACACACCACCCGCACGACCCTCCTCTAGATGGTGCCCTCCCTACCAGCACTATCCACTCTAACTCCCTTCAGCATTCCACTCACCCATAAACCTCTCCTCTACTAGTCTGTGTATATTTTATTTCATCACTTTTTGTGTTTTTCTTCAATTTAACAAATCCTTATTACCTCAGTTTTTAATTCATGTGTTTCACTTGTTTTTTAGTTTATGTGGTGATCTGCGAGGTCTAGATCTCACTCTCCTTTGATTTTTACTCCATACACACGTTATTGGACGTTGGTGAATCCAATTTTTCTTTTTTGAAATGATCCTCTTGAAATTTCATTTTTTCAATTTCTTATTAAATGAAATTTTCACTACTATCATACCCATGTTTAGAGGAAAATGGTGGTTTCTTGTGGATTAAATTTATTATATGTTGGTTCTCTAGGTGATTTGTGTGAATTTTCTATGTTTGAGGCACCAAGGGTGTTTATTTTGAAATATATTTTTTATATTCTAGAGAAATATTATCTTTTATTAAATGTTTAGTTTTATAATGTTGAAATATTATTGGATGGTTTATGAACTTATCTTGATGTATTTTATTTGGAAACGTTATGGCTTTATGGTTGTATATGAATGTTTTAAAAAGGGGTTCTATGGTTTTTTGGGTTTGTTTCATGTTTTCTAAATGATGTTGAAGGTTGGGTATCATTTTAAATCTATTTATGTTTTTTTGAAAGTGGATTAATGTATTTTAATGGATGTTTGGTGTTCCACTAGATATTTTCCCATCGATATGTACACTAAGTGCACCCTTGGATGTGTCATCATGTGAAGGTGGTGTTTTAAATTGGTTATTCCATAAAATCATAGTTTATTACATTGATTATATTTTTCTTAATGATGTTGGGCCTTCTAAGTGTGTTCCAAAAAATTATTAAAAGGTTATCCTCAAGTTTGACCCATTTGTCCATGATGTTTCTTTTGGAGTGAGTTAAATTGGCTAAAGGCCATTCAGATATTGTGTAGTGTTTGTTGTGATTTTTTGTTACATAATGGAAATTTTGTCTTAGTGAATACATAACAACTTTTTGTGATATGTTATGGGTAAAACAATTACATTTGTCGACTTAAAGGCCAATTTGGAACTTCTAACTCTATTGTAATGTATGTGTTGTCTTTTTGAAAATATTGTGTTTTGGAATTAGTGGTCCTTTATAGATTCTTTAATGTTTCTTGAAAATATTTAAAAGGTTATATGTTATAAATGCCTGATTGGAACCTTATGTGACATTGAAAGTGTGAGAGTCCGGTTGACAAAATAATGTTTTTAGTGAGTTGGTTTAAATGTACAAGTGGCGTGATAGCCCGATTGGATCCTTGGATGGTATGACGTATATATGATTATATATATATATGGGGAAAATATATAGGATGGATATCCCATTATGGGTTATCATATAGGGTGTCCAGTTTTTTGGTAGGAAAGTGCAGTGATGGAAGGTAAGGTGAGTCACGTATGTGAGGTCCTCCTACTTACACAACATTATTACAACAATCATGGGTTCCTAAGAATCTTCTAGATTGTTGTGTGACAGTTTTTGGTCAACCTCGATTAGATAGGTTGGAAAAAGTTGGATATGTTGTTGGTATATGTAGGTTGTGCCACTACTGAGGCCAAGATAGGGTAGCTAGTTGGTTATTGACTTAGGGGCCTCACCATACATCGGTAGGTGGTTCCAAATCGAGTATGTCCATTGGTCATAAAGGGGTGTTTAGGATCACCCATGGATATTATTTTATTGTGAGTTTATTTTCTTATATACCTATTAGTTTATATATCTTATTGTATTGTTTATTAATTTATTTTAGAGTTGCCTTTGTATTACCTCTTTCTGGATTATTTTTACAACTAGGGAAATGGTTTATGAAATGGTTCTTTAGCATGAATTGAAATTTAGAAATTGGAAAAATGATGGTGGTTACATTAAAATGAAACCCCTAATTTGTAACTATATTTTTATAACTAGTGTACTTAGACTGTTTTGGGAAAGGGGACATCTGGATTCAGTGGTTTTCATTCGGCATGCCACTAATCATCTTAGTGCTATTGCCTATACTATCTTTTCATTTGCAGGTTCAACATTCTGTTTTGGTTTCTTTTTTCTCTAGTTCTCCTTGTTCATTTTATTGTGTTAGAGAAGGGATTATCATAGGGTCGAAGGTGACCATGTGGTCACAGAGAGATTGGGTTACTAGCAGTTTAGTTCAATTTATTTTAGATTCAATTTACTTCAAGTCTTTATAGTTTATTTTTCTAACCAAATTGATTTTTTATTTATTTAATAGTCTATATCATGTTATTTCTTCTTGTTTAGTATTTATTTGTCAGGTATTTTTTATTTATTTTTGGAATAAGTCATTAAGAAATGTATTTTTTGATTCCTGACACATGTTTCCATCCTAGGGGGATTGAGAAATCCCCCTAAAAGATGTTGCGGACTAGCTTGGGTGACCGGTTCATGGTCTACTATGGATAGTTTGTGAAAAAAAGGATTTAGAGGATGTTCGTGTTATTTGGGTTGTCTGATAGATATAGATTAAGACTGTGGAGACATTATAGGTAGGCACATTAACAGTTCCGCAAACACTTTCTCACACCAATTCTTTAGTTACCAGGGGTAGTACATGTTTTTTGTCTTTTTCATCTGGTTTTTTTCGATTGAGGGATGTAAATGTGGGTGAATCGGGTAATGTTTCAGCCTCACATAGGGTGTTTACTCATGTGGAGTCTAAGATCCTAGTTAAATGTCTGCATAGTGTAATGTGTTACATGGGGAATGTCTCACCACCATGCCTCCATGATCGGAATATGAACTTCTTCCTCATTCTATTGGTGTATATTTGTTTGTGTTTAGTTTTGTTATCGGTTTATGTCAATGTGTGTTAAAAATGAATGAAGTTTTGAAATGTTAAAATGGTTTATTTAAATGGTATGGAAATTAGTTAATTGGATTACAATAAAGGAAGTGTTTTGATTCAAAAAACATGTTTTGTATGTGTATTTGATGAGGAAAAGTGATATTTGAACCTTGGCAGTACTTCTGGAGGATAACATGTTTGTGGGTTTGTATGGAGTGTGTGTTGGGGAACTTTCCTATGGACTATGTATGGAGTATTGGATGAATTCACATGTTTTGTCACATAATATTCTACCGTGTTTTTAAAATTTTATGGGAAATGGTGGTTTTGAAAAGGGAAGAAATTTTTGGGAATTATAATTAGTTGAAAATGACTTTTTAGTATTTTAATTATCTCTTGGAAATGTGGCCATATTTAAAATTTATATGAAAATTGATTTTTGAAAATATTTTTTCAGTTGTTCTCAAATTAATATTCATTTTCATCTTGTTGTTTTGAGCTACGGGTTTTCCTTTTGATTGTTTTCTAGGATTCGTGATGGTTTAGGTTGTATTTTTCATGTTGTTTAAGATGTGACACTATGAATGTCCCCCATTGGTTGCCAATGAGTCATGCATGGTTCCCTATTCATTTATTATGTTTCCTAATTATCAAATTAATTGACATCTATTTGATGCAGTTGTGTTGTATGTGAAATTAGAGTGGGTATTACGGTTGTTGGGAACTTTTGTGGGTTTTATGGTTCATACCATCTCATGTTTATTTTAGGATATAGTTATAGATTAGTAAATATGGAATGTCCCATCATCATTGATGTTTGGGGGTTTTTTAATGGTGATCATATCTTATAAAGGTTCATAATATGGAATGGATTGCATGTCTGAAGAACATGTCTCTATGAAACCATATCTGTCAGTGTAGGCTCCCTATTTGTCTGACCATTCTCTTGTGTGCCACCAGTGTGGCCAGTTTGGGCATTCTATGTCATTAGATTGCATCACATTAAAAACCTACAACCATTTTGGTAATTTAAATCATCTTGGAGAATAAGTATTTTGGGACCGAATGATACAAATTCCTAATAATGAGGAAAGAGATGCTCCATTTGTTAGGGTCCATCCATAGGTCTCGTGGTGAAGCTCATAAATAGTCACGATTTGTAAGGTTGTGGGGAGCCTTGATTTGGAACATGATTTCTACGTTGGGATTACAAATATCCAAATATTCATTATTCTTTTTCAATCGTAGTCATAATCTCATCCTTGTTGTGGTTTTGTTAAGAGAGCATTTTCCTGAAATCCAGGCATCATTATCATCTCTTAGTGTGGTTTCAAAATCATTAATTTTCCTTGAATGTTGTTACAACTGTGAATAAATGGACCCATTATGTTTTTGTGTTAGTCTCAACAATATTTGTTAGGAGGATGTTTGGTTTCATGATATTAATGGGTTTTCCTCTAATTTGTTTCGGTTTTGTTGGGGATTCCTTCGTCCCAGTATCCTTATGTGTCTATCTTCCCCATAATGGTTTTGTTCATGGTGGTGGAGTTTCTTTTATGTAGATAATTTGGGTTGATTTTGGGGTAGGAATTGAATAGTCATTGGTTGTGTTTAATATTTTATTCGGTCGATATGGGAGGTGTTGAGTTAATTTGACATTGTTATGTTACTAGAATGTTTCGTAGAAATATTTCATTGAAGTCTCTTGGGTGTTGTTCAGTCCATACAGTGGTATTGAATAAGTTCAGTTTGGGAGTTCCCACATTTCCTCCATGGGGGATAGTGTGTTCAGGTTTTAAGGTCATTATGTTAGTTAATTTATATGGTTGGGAGAACACTCCCTTGTTCTCCCCTCAATCTCTGGAAGTGTTCTCCTCTAATTGGTTTGGTGTGACATGTGTGGGATATGGTCATCCTGAGGCTTTCATTTGTCCTTTGTTTTGACTGGTCTTCGACTCAATTATTAGTTATCCTTTGGAAAAGAATAATCTAGGAAAAAATGTGTTTATTGTGCGGAGAATATTCACACCCATACCACTAAAAAATTATTTTATTTTATAATTTCATGGATTTGTTTATCCTTGTCATGTTGTGGGGTTAGAATAGGTCTAAATTTTATGACATTTAATAATTTTGATAGGTTTCATAGAGTTCCAATGGCACCACATGGTTGGATGTAACCGTACAGAGGCCTTGTTGACCTGTTGGTTTCCAACTGCTTACAATAATAAAATTATATGAGAAAAACATAAGGAGAATTTTTAAACCCATAATAATAATAATATTAGTATATAGTTAATATTATTGTTATTTTTAAAAAAAATCAATAATACTTTTATCAATAATTTTTTAAATGTAATTATTATTAAATTGTTTTTGATCACAATGTTTTTTAAATGAAATGAATAAAATTATTATTATTTTTATTATTATTATTATTATTATGTTATTATTAATATTAATCTTAATAATAATATTATTCATTTTTATGAATTATAAAATAGGAACCCTAGTCTACCCACACCCCCAGCCTCTATTTGTTTGTTGTGAGAAAACCCTCCGACCCCATGGTTTTCTACCTTCTCTGGTGTGAAGCAGTTGTGCACTCCCCCTCTTGGTTGGGAATAAATTCCCTTCTGTGTGCTCACCATCTCTAACAGGAGTTCATACCCGGTGAACCCTCCTGCCCCATCTGGTTGACATTGCACACTAGCCACATGACCCTCCTCTTGCCGACGTGCTCCCTACGGGCACCATTTGTTATCTCTTAGACCATAATTCCTCTACCAGAAGACAAATCCTCTTCTAGACTGGGAGTATTATTACATCATATCAGTGTTTTCTTCATTTTATCCAAGACCTATTACCACAGTTTGTAATTCACATGTTTTCCGTGTTGTCTAGGTTCTGTGGTTTGTCCATGGGGCCTCGATCTCTCTCTCTCTATGGAGTTTTAATCCATCCACATCTGATTTGTGGAATTATAATCCCATTTTTCCTTTCTAGAATGATATTTTACAGTTCCATGTTTTCAAATTGTTTCATTTAATGTATTTTCACCACTATCATACCCTTCAAAAGATGCAAATGATGGTTTCATGTTGACTTAAGTTAGTAAAAATATGTCTTCTATACGATATGTGTGAATTTTCTATTTTTTTAAACCAAGGGTGTATATTGTTGAATTTATTTGTTCTATTAAACAGTAATTTGATCTTTTATGAAATATTTATCATTATATAGTTATGATAATGTTTTCTGTTTTGTGATCATATCTTGAAGTGTTTGATTTAGTGAAGATATATCTTGATGGATTTATAGGAATGTTTTTAAAAATAGGGTTTTATGATATTATTGGAGTTGTTTCATTCTATCAAAATTGTGTGGAATATTAGTTAACCATTTAATGATTTTGATGGTTTTTTGAATGTTGATTAATGTGTCTTCATAGATTTTTTGTGTTCCAATTGATGTTGGAATATCCGTGGGTGCACTAGTTGTAGACATGTATTTGTCTTCAAGTGAAGGTGGTTCATTAAATTGGTTCTTCGTTGAAACAATAGTTTCCAAAACGGTTTTTATTCTTCTAAATGAAGTTTGGTCTTCCGTGTGGTTTCCAAAAATTTGTGTAAAGGTGTTCCTCATGTTTCACTCGGTTGGCCTTTAAGATTCTTTTGGTGTGAGTTAAATAAGGTAAAGTGAATTTGGCAATTTTGTAGTGTTTGGTTTGTTTTTTTAGAACATAAGTCCTCATTTAGATTTGTGAATATAAAATACTTTTATACAATATTTTTTGAGTAAATCCATTGGACATGTCGACTTAATGGCCCGTTTGGCACTTCTAGTTCTAGGATAATGTAAATGTTGACTCGATGAAATTATTTATTTGGAAATTTTATTCCAATTTAGAAACAAAAAATATTTATGGAAATATTTAAATGGTAATATGTTATAAATTCGTGGATGGAACCTTATTCCACATTGAATGTGTGAATTCCTGGTTAACAACATAACGTGCATTGTAAAATTGTATAAAAGTATATGTGACATGCTGGCTTGATTAGAAACATGGATGATATGATGTATGCATGTTTAGATATATATATAGTGGGAACCATTATAAAAGTGATATGCATTTAGGGGTTATCATATAGGGTTTCCATATTTGGGGTAGGAAAATGAGGTGATCGTATGTATGGCGAGTCACACGTGAGAGGGCCTCCTACAAACAAATAATTATTACTACCATTATGGGGTCATGGGTGTAATTTTAAGGGTAATGTGACTGTGGTTGTTAAATCCGGATTAGGTGGGTTTGTACACCCAATTTTTGGGGTTATTACTTGAAGGATATGACACTATTGAGGTCAGTTTATGGTAGATAGTGGGTTATTGACATAGTGGTTTCACCAAACACTGGAAGATGGTTCCGAACCGAGTATACCAGAATGTCTTTTTTAGATGTTTCAGATTACCAAATTTTATCATTGAATTTATTGTATAATATTTCTATACCTATTAGTTTATTTCCATTTTTAATATTTATTTATTTCAGTTAGCCTAGCCTGGGTATTTCCATATTTTGGATTTCGTTTATAAGCGAATAATTGTTTTTTGAAATGTTTTGTATAGTGAATTGGATTTTATTATTGTGTCAAATAATGTTGTTTAATTTAAAATTAAACCCCTAATTATTAACTATATTTTTCAAATTAGTATTCTTGGGCTGTTTTGGGGAACATAACTTTTGGATTTAGTGGTTTACTTTTTTACATTCTTATTGAGCATTTTGGTGCTTGTGCTTATCATATCATTACTAATACAGTTTCTTAATTCCATTTAGGTTCCTTATTTCTCTGGTTCTATATAGTTTATCTACTCATGTTTGACAATATTTTATCTTGTGTAAGAGGTGGCCAAGTGTCACATTGAGATTGGGTTGGTAGCAGTTTAGTTTCGTTTGTCTTAGTTTTAGTTTGGTTTAAGTCGTCTTAGTTGAATTTTGAAACCGAGTCATTTGTTTACTTATTTAAGATTATGTTGTGGGTTATATCTGCGTGTTTAACCACTATTTATCTAGTACTTGATATTTATTTTTGGATTAAATCATTTTCTCTAGTATGTTTTGATGTTCATCTGTAGTTTTTCATCCTAGTGGGATCAGGAACGCCCATCAGACTATGTTGCAGAACGGATCGTGTGACCAGTTAAGGGTTGACGCAGGCTAGTTCATGATAGTAATTAAATCAAATATTATAAAAATTAATCCTATTCATTTATTTTTAATTAATTTTTTATTTAAATTAGATATAGACGGGTCTCATACTTTTTAACATTTTTACACTAAACACTTACATTGTTTCACCATCTATGGGATTATTTATTAAATATTTTCTAGAAATATTTTGATTAGAATTTATAAAAATTCTATTCATATTATTAATTACATTAATTAAAAATGACTACATCAGAAAAAAATCAAAAAATTTGTTACCCAAGGTAACTATAATTAATTACAATATTTAAGATGACAAATTAGCATAACAGTAGAAAATATTAATATTAATGACAAAAATGACATTGAAATTTATAAAAAAATCCAATGTCTATTCATATTTCAACCCTAGAGTCTCTTGGATATAATTTGGTTCATTATTGGAGGCACGTTACCTTGTAAAAACGTGTTGGGGATTCCCTTTTCAATAATTGATAAGAATTCCACTCTCCTCCACTATAAAAAGTCTCTCACCCATCTGAACCATTTAATCCTATCAAACATTTGTCTCAACCATCCTCTGCAAAAATATTCTCCAAAAATCTCACCCCTAATATAAGAAACTCACCATGGGTAGAATGTATTACATATTTTAATTTTGTTTTAAACTAAAAATAGTTAACTAAATAAGATGTAACCTTCTTCAACGGTCACTTTAGTTTTATTTAATTCTCAACTCATTCAATTATTCTTCTTCATTTATTAGATAATGAAATAATTACTATAAATATAAAAAGATGATTTTAATGAAAATTTCTACCTCTATTTACACACACTTCAAATTAATGGGTAACGAACATACAATTCGTGTGTAAGGGGGACTACTGCCTAACGAAACGATGATGGTTCGTTCTTCATTCACGAACTCATGTGTTATGGGTTATAATGGAAATATTGTTTATATATTTTTTATATCATATTTATTATGTAATTATACCTATATAATTTTAGTTTCATACATACCATAATTCATTTCATTTTGTGAGAATACGATTACACCATTTGTGGATGTGTGGAATACTTCCTCCTCAAAGCGATGTAAAACTTTCATGCTATACATTAAATGTTTTAAATATGGTTGTGGTAATCCTATATGACATATATGAAATTAATAATATTATACAATTATAATATTGATATATATGTGTTTACATAATTAAATTTTCATTATTTTGAATATGTCAAGGCAATGGAAGTAGGGTTCATTTGTACGTAGAATCTAATGTCTCCCTAAATGGTACAAATCATTTTCTATCTCCAAATATTTTTTATTTTTATAAATACATTAATAATTAATATATATATATATATATGATAATTAAATCATGGATTTCATACCATTGAAAATAAAATCATGATTTACTTAAGAATAAAAACTATGAAAATCAAAATATTATCAAAAAAATAGTCAACAAACCTAAAAATGGTGAAAATTAATGATTTTTTTTAACAAATGGGTCCTAAGTTTTTTTAAAAATAAATATATAATATAATAAATATGTAGTTGGTAGTTGTATTGGTTGGTGAATTATTTTAAAGAACTATAAATAATGTAAAAATATGTTCACCGAAAAACGAACAGAAGGTATGCTATTTTAATACCACTTTTTACATTTGTGAGATTAATGTCACATTAGTAACTTACAGATTCTGTGTGGTGTAACAAATAATTTTTTTTATATATTCTTTCCTGAACTATTTTATCATTATGGTATTTTTGAGTTTCAATTTGAATTATTTTATCTAATCATATATCAATTAAATATTACCATGCGGTTAATGATTTCATACCTCGATTTAGTTTCATTGGGTTATACTACATCTTCATTTACAATAACATTATAATATTATGTTTCTAAAAACTTTTTAAAATTTATTTTTTATTTAAAATGTCTTTATTTTGAATACATTTGAATCATTTTATCAATTCATTTATTGATTTTCACATCAATGTTTACATATTATATAGGGTTTACATCCCAATCTCATCTTGTTCGGGATTTCATAAACAAGAATATCCATTAGATGAAATCATTATATATTTTTAATGAATCCTTTTATATAATTTTACATTTCATATTGATTATATTTTTCATGAAATAGAAATATTTTTATAGTCATTAATACATAAAATGTTTTAGAAATTATTTCATAAAAAAATAAATTTTTATTTCCCTATTTCGTCAGAGAATATGATTTCTATTAAAAACCTAGGGTTCAAACGTAGTTTTTCAAAATTCTTTTTAACATTTAAAAAAGGATTTATTAATGACATTAGTACTATTTTATCATTTAAAATTTTATAAAATGAATCTTTTTGTCCCATTATAAAAAAAGAATTCTACCCATTTCTCATGAAAACAGAATGTACTTTTAACAATATATGGTATCTATCGATGGAAAAAAAGTTGGTTCATCGAAGAATTAGTTTCATGTTTTAAAGGTTACATTTGTAAAGATTTATTTAAATAGCTTAACAATTGAAAGTAATAAAAAATCAAAATAAATAAGATATTGTTATCAAGAATGTTTTCAAAATATATTTTTATTATATTACCACTCATCTTTGAAAAAATCATTTTTTAACTCAACATGGTATATTTTGTGTTGATACCATCCATATACATCCTATATGTGGTTTTTGATTTATTTTATAATGAATAGTGTTGATATTCACCTCTTAAATACCATTGTAAGTTCCCTTGAAATTTCCAGTTTCATTTGATCACATGAAATTTATTTTCTGAATCATATATATAATTATTATCATTTATATGTTAATTGACTAGAAAATTTATCATTTTTACATTGGTTATTAGATTGGAAATTTTTTGATTATGTGATGAAATATTTATTAATATATATTCCTAATTCAATAATGAATTTCTTTAGGCATATTATTTATTAATTTAATACATTACTTGTTAGTAGGAATAATTTGGGCAAGTAATGATGGGTGGAGCCCATACTTTATATATTCTCGTTGACACATTGATAGGTTCTATTGAGAGAAATGAGATTCTCTAATTAAATTATTATATATCTATAGTTTTAAATAATCAGGGATGACAGGTCTTGACAAAAATGGTTTTCATGTTATCGTGACATGAAGTCTAATAATTAATTATTTCATTCATTTTGTTTTCATATTTATAATCAATAATACTTTCACTATGACAATGTCTATTGATACAATTCATTATAAGTTTATTGTTTTAGTGTCATGTGTTTTAAATTTCTTACATATCCATATTGATTATTCATAATCCTGGTGTTTAGATTGAATGTTTTTTTCAGTTATTTAACTTCACATACTGATTTTACTTTATCTAATTATTAAAATGTCATGTGTTTTCAGTTATCTACCTAGTCAAACTATTTTGGAACATCTTTCTAACATTAATGATTACATGGAATGCATGTTCTGTTATTTAACATTCCATAATGACTATTATGATGGATTATTTATTTCTTCCATGGTATATACCCTTACTAAGCATTGGAGCTTGCCCTTTTTAATTTTTCATTCCCAAATATTCTCTGAAGTGTGTAATGAATTATATTCATTGATATTCTAGATGGATAAATTTTAGTTTCCTTGAAAATATATGTTGTAATAATAGTATTAATTTTTAGCAAATGGAATATGTATGTATCTAGTTTACCATGAATAATAACTATTCAGTTCTTTGTGATGTGATTTAATTTTATCTTATTCTAATGTAATAGTATCATAATTCAAGCTCTGATCATACTGGGATTAGGTGGCTACAACTGTATTGCTGAGGTAGGCCACATCCTTGCAGTGGATCAAGCATCAATGGATGGTGATGAAGATCAAGTTACAATAAATGGCACAATCCTTAGCACATCATTTTGAACTTATTTCTGATTTAATAGAGGTTTTGGGCCAATATATATGATATGTGTTTATACATGACATACATGTTGAGTAATATTTCTCTGACTTACAATTATCTATTATCTTAGTCATTGATTTCTGAAAATCACTATATTTGAAAGAGTTGTAGTTTCTTCTTTCATCCAAGAAATATTGATGATGGAAATCCATATCCTTTGTTGGGAGGTTATCAGGGTAGAACTTGTGATGTGTTAAATATGACTAAAGAATCCTATGAAGAACTGGATGACTTCTGATTAGCTAAAAAATTAAACCCTATTCATACTAATAAGAGTGACTCACTTTGTAGAGGTGGTGGAAAATCTCTATGCGTGAGATATCACGCTCTTCCATGGAGATAAATTGACACATGTTTTAGATAGGGG
Organism: Viscum album; assembly: GCA_963277665.1. Classification (NCBI taxonomy): domain Eukaryota; kingdom Viridiplantae; phylum Streptophyta; class Magnoliopsida; order Santalales; family Viscaceae; genus Viscum; species Viscum album. Next base: position 1,812,917,702 of record OY728140.1, on the reverse strand, counting down.
CACAGATTTTATATCATGATTTTGGTAGGGATTATATAAAATCATATGGACTCAAATGATATTCAGCATGATATTCCATCCATAGACTGATAATAGTCAAATCAGACTATACCAATATTGGGTGATATTCTTTAAGCATTGGTGATAGATCTTTATAATGATTGGTTTCATCTCATATCTGTAATTGAGTTATCATTAAATTAAATTAAACATTATTCGAATCAGATTCAAATTTATGAGGATCTTTTTGAGAGAATGTATGGATCAACACATGTTTGAAGGTGTTAGTTAAGGAAACATTAATGGGACTAATAAGGACAAGGAATTCACTGATAGAAAAAATTAAATTTGGAAAATTTTTATCACCTCTATGTGAATAAAAGGATTATATGTTGACCTTAAGAGAAAACCATGGGAGTTGGCATTAGGTGATTAGGTCTTCTTGAATGTGTCCCATTAGATAGTTAGTGACATCTGATGAAGTACAAGAAACCAAGAACCATATTTTTTGGAACCCATTTAGACCACCATATTGGAAGGGATAGTGGAATAACATCTTCACATTCTCCCATATCATTGAGTCTAGCATCATGTGATCCAAATATCATGTCATCATAGGTACAATCCAGATCAAGAACATCTTATATACTACAAGAACATTATTTGGGAACCAGACGCCTAATATTAGGTGCATCAGATGAAGATATAATTCTAGAGATAGAATTTCCTCCAAGGTAATACAGTACGACATCTCAACCATTAGTGGCAGTATGGATTGATCGAAAAGGAGAAATACGATGATTATTGCAATGGTCCAATTTAGTGGACTGATTTTTTCAAAAAAGAATACATGATTAACATCTCTGTGATATGAATTAGATAGAGGGGGATATGTGAAATATCCTCAATTTTTATGATTATAAATACAAACTCTAATAATAATTATGGTATATTTTTATTTGAATATTTAATTTAAAAAATCATAAAACATTTAAAAGGCTTCACATATTGATAAAATTCAAGTTTACACATTGTAATATTACATGGAATATTTTTTGTGTTTGGAATTGTGATACCATGAGAGTATATGGATTTAAGAGCCTTCACACATATTGAATAAAAATATTAAAATTTTTATTTTATATCTTCATGATTAATTTCAAAAAAAAAATTAATATATCCATAAAAATGTTTGATGCATGAGAAATATGAGACCAATGTTAGGTACAAGATGAGGGTATTAGCCTATGTGTGATGTATCATTTGATTAAAATGGTAATTTGGTAATATTGATATTTAAAATAACATATATAATATTTCTATAATATAATTTATGTAATAAGTGAATTTTTCATGATTGGAGTGTCCTGAGATAAATCTGATACCACTATTATGTCTAGGATTGGGGGTTGATACAAGGGGTGATATATAATTAGGGAGAATTAGGTGCTTCGTAAAATCACATATGAGGGTAACATATTTAATATTTTTATTAAAATATATTTTTAAAAATTAATTAAATACATCAGAAACAATGTATTGTGTGGGGTAATCTATTTCATCATTACATCTAGGATTTGGGTTTCACATTTGGCACGACATGAACGTTATGTATGTCAGGTGTTTTATAACAGTACACTCATTGATAACATTAAAATATATAATTATAATATTATATTTATTAAATTAATTAAAAATTGTTTTTAATGGTACTTTTCCTCTAAAATAATTATACCATTTTTGACACAATGTGTTATTCAAAATAATCACTTTTATCTTCTTTTTTAACCATTTCAATAAACAATGGTTGTTTGAGTTTCTTTTAAACTAATTATCCTGATTTAATATTGATTTTCTACAATGATATTAAGTTTGGTTGAACATATACAATGTGGTAAGAGAAATACCCTATATGAACCACATTAATTTATTTTTGGATGATATAATCTTGTGAATCTCAAATCAAATCTACCATTTTAGATCACTAGTATCAGTATTGTCCTCTCTTGTGATGAAGCCATCTGTCATGTGGCCTACTATGGGTGGCACCATAGAAGATTCATTAAATCATTTTTTAGTTTTTTTCCTTTTAATTAATTAATTTCAATAATTTCTTTATTTCTAAAATTATGAATATGTGGAAGAATTTAAAGAAAAATAATTTCAATCGAGTGTATTCAAGAATAATCTCAAATAATATATAAAATAGTTATATTGTTTTTATAAAATTAAAATAACAATAATGTTTCAAGGATAATTTATTTAATTTATCAAACAATATTTATTTTAGACTAACAATTATATTTGATAAATAAATTATGAAATGGTTATTTTGTAAAACTAATTAAAGATAGTTTCAATTTTTTATAGAAGGATAATTTAACAATATAACCAACATATTAAACCTATATTTTTCATGGGAAACACATTTAAATTATGATATGAAAATTGTGTTATTATCAAAGGTTAGGTATTAATAATACCCAACAATAATATTTACATTACGAAAGGATAATTTAGAGACTAATAATAATAATAATAAAATAGAAATTTTTTATCAAGGCATAATTAACATAATTAGTAGATGATAATTATATTGTTTTTTTATGAATATTTATAAACATTTATCAAATTATAATTATGGTATTAAAAAACAAAAATTATTAAAATCTATAAAAAATATTGTTATAAAATGTATTTTATATAAATAAACTATAAATATTAAATTATAAAGCATAACTTATATGAAATTATCAAAATATAATTATAATAGAATATTTATAAGCAACTACCATGGTATAATTTTAAAATTAAAATTTATGAGAAATTATAAAGAAATAATTATAAATGTATCTTTTTGATAAATTTTCCGAAGATATTTATAAATGGTAATTTATAATAAATAATAAAAAGACAATTATAAAGGATAATTTATGATAAATTATAAAAAAAATTAATAAGATAATTTATGATAAATTATCAAGTGATAATTCTTAAAGGAAAACATATAAGGAATTTTTTGTGGATAATTATTCTTATAAATAATTTGGTGAACACATGTGTTGTCCTATCAAGATAAAATAGAAAATTAATAGGAGATAGAATATATCATCACATGTGATATTTGATTTCTTATTGAAATAATATAATATTTTTTCCTATAAGGAACCCTTAATGAACATGGAAATATTATGTCATGCTTACTATGATAACAGAGTCAAGGATCACATTCCCTTGAAATTTTGTTTCCAACACCATCATGCATATAGAAATCATTGATTTTAAAATATTGATACTATATATTTATATATTAATATTAAATACATTACAAAAACACATGCATAAGAACAATAATTATTTAGTGATGTTGGAATCATGGATCACATTATTCTTAATTTAGTGAACAGTCATCAAAATAAGCCACAATGATCATCCCATTTAGTACTGTTCACATAGATTCCCTACACAAAGAATACATCAGATCCTTGGGAAAGGTAACATATGAATGCATGATATTAGTTTCTAAGTAATGGAGAAGAAGGGAGATATGTAATAATCACATGAACAATAGGTTATGTGGACTTAATCATGACATATAATTACCGAAACATATATATTAAATATCAGAATCATGAGTAATAGAATAAATATTGGAAGTACATAAGGAATAAATCATAAGAAAATTCAAAAAACCTTATCAATGAGATCATTGGAATAATAAATATATTATTTCATATAAAAATGAACTTAAAATATTATGTCAAGGATAACCATATAAACATTCATAAAATGTTATTTTTTAGATAGAAACTAGTGTAAGAACTTCGAGCATGGTCTAACTACCAGGGTATAATACTTTCTTGGGGTTGAGAAACACCTATATAACATATCATATTATTCAAAATTACAACTAAACAATTCATTGGATGGAGATATAGGCCCCACCCATCACATATGGAAAATAATATGTATTTGTGCAAAAAGATCATAAAATACTCAGCATATCATATCCCAAGAAATTAATTGGGTTTAATAAAAAATTTATCACATCATAACATGTTAAAATGATAATAGAACCATTAAAAAATAAACATTTCATCACTGTATAACCTATGGAAAAATAATTGGGTCTGATAATAATTATGACAAGGTATAACCGTTTGAAGTCAAGTGTGTTACAGGAATATATTTTCAATATCATCACATCCCATGCAGATATGTAAGAAAAATTTTGTTCATGAAACAAATCTTCTATAATGCATAAACAAAATCAATGGATTTCATCCTAGACTGATGATGATTTTGAATGATCATTTTATATAATTTCTTTAGGAAGATATACATTTCATTTTGAGAAACACTATTCATTAAAATTTTTGAAATGTATTAAATAATTTTCCATGAAAACAAATTTTGAAACATTAACCTAAAGATTTAAAAAAACATATAATTTTTTTTGAAGAAAATTTCATTCCCAAATTGAAAATAAATTATTAAATAAAACACATTCAATATCTTTTTTACATTAAAATCATATTTTTAAAATAAAATATTTTAATTTTAATTTAGGAAACTTATTTCAATGAAATTAATTTCTAATAATTATAATAAATTTTTGGAATTCATTATGTTGTCATTAATGGTGAAAAATTATATCATGTAGATTACATTTAATGTATAATTTACATTAAAATTTTCATAAAAATCTAAATGGAAATATTTTTTTACAAAACAACTTGATGTTTCAATTTAAAATATTATATAAAAATTAAAAAATTAGTAAAAATATCATTAGTAAATAATTTAAAAATGTTAAAAACATTTGTTGAATTTTTCATTGAAAAAAATTATGACAAAAAATATTTTTTCAGTAGAAAAGATGACTTTAACTAAAATATCATTTTTGAGCTCTTGATTTAATAAATATATTACAATAACAAATCACTATCATGGAAGAATATGAGGATAATAAAACTCATTTGTTTTATTAGATATGTATCATCATATTTTATCCTTAGAAACATAATAAAATACTATCTCGCTATATAATGTGATTTTAACCTTAAATCTTAATCAATTTGGAGACATTAATTCATAAAACCTTTAAAAAGTATTAAAAATAGGATCATAAAATGAAATTATGATAACTAAATTAAAAATATTACAAGTAATTGAGGATATAAATACATGTCATTAAATGATATGGTTGCATAATTTATCATACATCTAAACGAATGCAAATCGAGTAAAAAATCACAAACCACTTTGGTAACATTCGAACTATAATCCAATGAAAGAGATTATATAAATGGATTTTTAAATCCTCAATAAAATAAGGATAATTGTCATAAAATAAATTCATGGGTAGTATATACATCACAAAAATGGAATTTTTGGTGAATCTAGCATGTCTCTCATCGAAAATAAATGTTAATGGAAATCCATTACCACTTTTAGAAATTATTGAATCATATGATTCATTAAAGATTAAAATTTAAAGGTAAATTAAATCTCACTAAAATATATATATTATTGATATAAAATTTTAATGGATTAATAGAATACCAAAAACAATTAGGTGAATATGGTATTAGTTCCCCATAATAAAATTGGAGACTATAAATCCCTTACCATTTTGGTAATGAATTGAATTATAGAAACATTAAATATTAACATCATACAGGGATATAAATCACATTTAAAGAAATTTAGTGATGATATAATATGTCAAAGGGTAATTATATACACTAATAAAATAAATTAGTGGCAAATATAAAATAAGTAACTTAGAAATAAAAGAGACACTATAAATCGGTAACAGTAATACTTGAATTCCTTGTTTCTAGTTTGAAAATACTATAAAATAAATACAAAATTAAAATTATACACATATATAAAAATAATTATATATATCAATAAAATATAATATCTTCTTATGTCCTTTGATTGTTTCTATTAATAATTCCATTATTATGCCATGTTTCAAGTATTAACATCATTGTTTTTCATTAAAGTTAGGATTTTTATTTTTGGTCCTATTACTTTGATCATGGTTCTATAATCTCTAGATTAAGAAGGATTTCATAAGTATCATACATAAAAAAAATTAATTTTATGAATATTCCTGAGTGGTGGTTTTTAATAAATAAGTATGTTATGATAATGAAGTCTCTTGGTTAGACATATGCATGAGTAGTTGTTATGTTTTCCGAAGATCTATTTGAAAAAATGACATTATCATTATAAATATTAAAAATGTTCATAATATCATAAAAAATATTATTTATTTATATATATGTATAATATCACCCATGTCATGTGGTTTAAAAGGGATAGAGTTGTTTTGCTTCATGAAGGAAATAGTCCACATGTACATGAACGATGTTATAATATTTAAGTGAGCGAAATATTAGGAAGGAAAATAATATATTATATTTTATCAATGAAAAATATTTAATTAATATTATAATTAATTCATTAATATCGCATATATTTATCCTCATTATCATCCATTTAAATTAATTCTATGAAACAAATCACATCAGTTTGTCAGCTTGTATCTACCTTACAAAAAAATTATGTTATCTTTTCCCTTATGAAATGGAAATTAAAAGTATTATATGTGAGATAATTACTCAAGATGTATTATAATTTTTTATGCAACATATATATAATATATATCTATAAAAATATCCATATGTGAGATGCAGTAATAGAAGAATGAATGACAACGGTTCGTGAAACGGTAGTCCTCCATACACGAGAATGAGGACTTCGTAACCGATTTGATATAATTGGAGTTTTTTCCGACATAAACATAATATAATAATGTATTATAATATGGTAGACAATTTGTTTGTTATATCATCATGTTATAATTACTATTTAAAGAGTTGGAAGAAAAAAATATTAAAATGGTCATTGATAAACGTTACTTATTTTTAATGTATCCTCAATGGGTTTGCACAAAAATCATTCTAGGAGTGTATTTTATTCAAACAATGAAATCTAGTATGATAATATTGTATTTGGGAAGTGATGTGGGATATTATTTTCTAGTCAAAACATTTTTCAAGTTATTTGGAATATAAAATATAGGGGGCCCATTAATATGTGATTTGATTGGCCCATATGTAATGTTTTGAAATAAAAAAATTAAACCGATGTTTTCTTCATCTAATATAGTTAAAAATGTATTAATATAGAAAATATAATGGATAAGGATGATATATTTCTATCAGATCAGTTTGGGACAAGTATTGGTCAATTTTTTACCCTTATCCTTTTCCCCTATAGAATCTGTTTTTACCTTAATATCCCTAAATAAAATTTTCTATTTTGAAAATTATTTTATATTCCAAATATAGATGAAATTAATAAATAATATTAATTATTTTGATTACAGATATTGTAGAGACTCAAACATGATGTACATAGACATTACATTACTTTTGTGAAATACTTAATGAATTACAAAAATAGACTCCCAAAGACCATATTAGTTTAGTGTCTTTGGATACTCGAAACATAATCTCCTAATCATGGTGAATGATCTTCAAAATCTCCTATAAAGATATTCCCCTTTGGTTATATTATCTAAAACCTTTATTTATATCCTGGGGAAAATAAAACATAAAAAGGGTGAGCTCAAATTCTTAGTAAGGGTAAGCATGGAGAAAATAAAAAAATCCACATATATTTGAACTTAAAAACATGAACATAATGTTTAAACATCAAAATCTTGAGCAATGACATTAAACATGGTAGTATGTAAGGCATAGATCATAATGGAACATCAATAATGATAAAATAGCATGGGAATAAAACTTTTAATTATGGAAAACAATTAAGAACATGATATGGTTTCCATATTAGCGAAGGCATTGCTGCCCATACCATCTTAGTAGACAAAGTCCCTTACTGAATCGAGTTCACTCCTCGTTCTAGTCCTGTATCACGGAACCGGATTAACTTAATGTTCCATCCATGTCTATCTCATGAGATATAAATATTTACCCAATGAATTGAAGGGAGATATCAGTCCCACTCATCTCATAATGAAATCATTCTTACATGTTCCACAACATAAAAATAAATCATTCATCATAACCAAAAGAATAAAATGGGTTTCATAAACATCCTCCCATCATAAAAAAATCCATATAAAACAAATTGATATCATTTCATCATAAGAAAAGTGAATCCATGTAAATAATATATACATTATACTTGAGTCATACATATGTTAAATAATGTCATCTTAGTTGGAAAATAGGTTTGATTAAACACTTGAAATAAATTTTTGAGGAAAATATCCTTTATTCTTCAAAATCATATTATTTTCACAAAATGCCATGAAATTTTAAAATAAAAGGATTTTTTTTGAAAATAGTTATGAAATAATGTAGAGTAAACTTCATGAAAATAAGGTGTTATGAAATTTTAAAAATCTATTTATGTCGTATAAGTTAAAAAGTCATTCTTCTCGTACTTTTTCTAGAAAAGTCAAAAAGTTCCTCGTATGGTAAAAAAAGAAAGATTCCTTCCATAACACAATATAAAAGTAAAAGAGGAGTAAAATGAAATTAAACATAAATTTAATAATATTAAACACTTTTTGGAAAACATGTTTTATGGACATGGATGAAAAATATAACCCCAGTAAATACTAACGTATAAGCAATCTCAGATAAAAATGTGATTGAAAAATTACCCCTTACCTTATGTCCAATTTCTTCAACATGTGTGTGAGACTCATGTATAATGAGTTTAAACATATTATTAACAAATAACATAACCATAATAATATTTATGATATCATATATGGATCACTTATATAATTATATTACCTATTCAATTCTCAATTTCATTTTAAAACAACGTTTTGGTAATATTCTTTTCATTTGTCGTACGTGTTTGTACTTGTTGTTCTTGATACTATTATTAGTTATATAATGATTTACATACTTCAATAATGTAAAACATGAATTATATATCATATATATTCAATATATATATATATTTATAATTGATAGATAAATGAAATGAAGCACACCATTCATGGAGATGGTAGGTCGTACGTACGCATGAACAATGTTTTCCTTTCTTTATTGACTTGAATGGAAGTAAGTAGATGAAATATATATATAAATAAATCTAGTAGAATTATTATATCATTATTATTCTATATATATACATTCTAATCATTCTTGAATGGTTAATATGGAGAGTGAATTTCATCGCGTCGTGGAGACGGTGATCCGTACGTATGCCCGAGCGATGATATCGTTCGCATAATTATTGAAATGGAATTCGAGTGGACGAAATAATATATCAGAATCAGCATGATGTTCTAATTACCACATATAGTTATTATTTACACCGTTTCTACCCATCCAAGTAAGGTGGTGGTGGAAAAAACACATTACACCATGGCGTGGAGACGGTATTCCGTATGTATGCACGCGCGATGATTTCGTCTTCCGTTGGATGGATGGAATGTGAAATGGGGTTGTTTTATATTTATAATAACATATAAGTATATTAGTGATACTGATGTTATTACTTTATAATGAAAAAAACTAATGAAGAAAAAGTTGAAGAATAAAGAAACTTGAAAGAATCGGTAGAAGAGATTACCTCTTCTTCGGCGCGCTCCTCTTAACCTCCTCTTAGGGCACTAAAGTTGCTCTTTGAAGAAGATCAGGACCACTAGTATGTTTCTATAGAAATTGAGAAGTTAAATTGGCAGGGGTTGGGCGAGCTTGAAGGCTCAAATTTGTGCGAAGAGGAGAGGGAGGAGGTTCCCTTACATAGAAGAGGAGAGGGGCACTTTTGAAAACCTTAAAAATATTAATTAATAATAAAATGAAAACCCACTTAAAAACCTCCAAAAATGACACAATTGGAATATGGGATGAGATAGGGTTGTAATATCACCAACCATTAATATTTAGACATGTTTTATGTTTATTTAAAACCTTATCAACTTTATTTATCATTATTTAATCTATTTAGTTTTATTTGTGGTAATAAAATTCTAAATTTTAAATTATTATAAATACATACTTATATGTTTTTAATTTCCCATAATTCGATAAATTATAAACTTTTAGACCATATAATTTTAAATTTGATGTTTTTAAATATTTCTGTGATTTTTAAATAATTTAATAATATGCCATTGTAATAAAATATCAATAGTGTCAATTTTGACACTATTCATTATTTTAATTTAAATAAAAACCACACAAAAGATATGTTGAAAAAATATTTATAATATCTTTCTAACATGTCATATTCATCAAAAATATTCATTGGGCACATTAATTTGTTCATATATTATTTATTTTAATATTTTTTAAATCCATTTATTTGGTATGTCTCTTAATAAAAATAATTATTACAAACATTTTTTTTATAATTATTTTAATATACTTATTTTTTTCATAAAATTTAAAAATAAGATCTTATGATGAATATAAATATATTACCTTTCATAATAATATTTTTACTCGAATTTATCATCTTAAAATGAAAACATTTAAATTGTTTTATTTATTAAATTATGAAGGTGACATCTTTGACATCATTTAAAATAAAATAATATAAATGTCCTAATCAGTTTTATAAGGCACCAAAATGGTCCACAATTAGACCCTTGTATGATTACGGTATATATATACTCTAAAAAATAATGTTTGGTCAAGTTTCTGGTCCTTTTGATAGGTATTTTTTTTTAATAAAAAACCCGCATTATTGATTTTTCACTAAATAATAATTTCTACATCATTAACGTATGAGCTATTAAAATAATTAAGTATTTTCTAAAAATTAAAAATAAATTACCATGATAAATAAAAACATTTTAGATTTCAAATAGTATTTATAATTGATTTTTATATTTGGTATAACCTTATATTAAAAATAATCTAATTATTAATGTTTGAGTGAGACATATTTCACTTTCCTTTAAATAAAATAAATAAAATGACTTAATCAAATACAAGTGGATTACATTAGATTCCATTTCGACCCAAGAATGATTTATGGATAAATATAATCATCTAATTATATTAATACAAGAGTTAGGGTAATTTTATAATTTTATATTTACCCATAATTACCCAATTTACCATTAACTATGGTAAAAAAAAATTTACCATAGTTACTATTCATAATGCCTAAAAAAAGTATCGTATTAAAAAAATTTAGACATAATTATTCCATATATGGAATACATTTTTTCCAAATTCAAAACACAATAGTTTCAGTATTTAATTTAAAATTAATCCCACTGTTGAGAAAACGAGTTTTAAAAGTTAAAACGTTGTAAAAGATTGAAATGTTTATACTTATGAATTCAGTGTTAAATTAATGATAATGACTTAAATTATATTAAATGGTAAGAAAATATTCTACACATACTTTAAAAACCATTCAATATTATT